>JAKELP010000007.1:4392500-5017500 GCA_029929735.1 Mimosa pudica
TATCCATTCCACACCATCAATTTGCTTAATCAATTTTACTATCAAAACAGAAAAAAATAAGACATTTTGATATCCTTTCAATCACTGCACATACAACAAATGTTTCTAGAAATCTATTAATAAGTAAATAGCAAACACACATTACTCCTTCTAAAAAAATCTGTTCAGCCATTTTCTGAAAATAACAGAGAATTTCACAACCATACATGTATAATCTAAATAAAAACAATTAAACTTGTATAAGCTTTTAATAAAGACAAATGGGCTCTTGAAACTTCCACACACTGCATTAAAATCATGCCACACGACAACTATAGTTTCTCAACAAGATCATCTTCATCAATTTACTTCTCCTATTATGCCCAAAATAGAACCCACATCACAATTACATTCCCATAAAGACATAGCAATTTTCAGTTATATTCAGCACTAGTTTTCAATTCTGAAAAATTATAATTATACATGAAACAACTTAATTCCTTCATTCTTACCTATCCCTAATCAAAACAGAGAAGCCAAAAAAAAACAATAGAACTAAGCAAACATTACCAAGCATAGAAAAGATCAAAGGTCCTCCCCACAACTCCTCACTCGTTTTTAATAATTACAATAGAAAGGTTCATGGATTCTTACCAAACTTATAGCTGAAATTGAAGAATTTATTAGTGAAAATTTTCGCCTAGAACCTTCAAAGAACAGTGTTGTATGAGCTTAAATGAATCAAAGCTAAATCCTCTCCAAACTTGTGTGAAACAGAGGCCAAATTGTCCCTCTAAACAAGAAAAATTGAGTGGCTATGAAAGGATTGGTGATGATATATTTGTAATGAGAGTAATGGAGAAGGATAAATGAATGATTTGGGAGACAAAAGGAAGAAGAATTGAAATATGAAGTGACGTGGTTTTGGGAAGAGAACGTAAGAATTGTTTTAGAGAAGAGAAGTGACGACTATTGGTTTAGGAGGAGCTAGGGTTTTTGTTGTGTGAGTATTTATATATAATAATTAAAGAAATTCAAATCAACTCCCCAAAATTTTATATATAAGGCTTATAACCTTTCTTTTCTTTTAACTCTTTTCTTCCTATTTATTTAATAAAACTTAATTTGTGTGGAAACAAATATTGATGAATAGTCTAATGATTATTTCATATATATATAATAACATATTTATAATACAAAAAGTTCCTAAAAGATAATAAATTGTCTACTACAAGTTTACCAAATAATAATCCCTAATAATAACAAAAATATTTGTACTCTAATTATTTCCTAATACTATAGTTCACAATTATGACTAAAATATAAAAATAGGAAATATTAACATTATTTTCCTAATTTCTAACAGTTTGTCCCTAATTCTCTATTTGTTTCATTTCATAAAGGTTTAACTTATAATTTATATTCTTTATTCCCTTTTTAATTTTATTATATTATGGAATAAAATTTGGGGTGTTACAATTCCCGTGTCAATTAAGTCACCACATTGAATATAAATATTTGTATCTTCATCCTCATTACGCCATTTCGAAGTCAGCGAAAGAATAGCGTCTCGTAAGAGTTACCGCCCACCCACACCATCTCTCACTTTCTTTCTCTCTCAATCTTTGTTTATTGCATGTTCTTATCTATACTGGTTATTCTCTTAGGGAGTTGTTACAATTATTACTAATAGCAAAGAGTTGCATTGTTGCATCTCTCTCTTTTTCTATGCTGGCATATGTTCTTGTTTAAGAAGTTGCTGAGATACTGGGTAAGTAATTGTGAAGGTTATGTGATGCCTCTACAGTTTGCTTCCAAACACGTTTTGTTCTTTATTTATAACAACTCCTTTTCTTCTTAAAACATATAAATAGCTATTTCTTTCATTTTTTATGAATTATTTTAACATTTTTTTCCAATTATTTGGATATTTTTCTTTTTTATATGTTTTACTTTTCTCGACCCTTTCTTTGTGTGTCATATTAGAGTAGGACTTGCATGTATGACTTGCATGGAAGATTTTTTATTAATTGATTCTTCCAAACACGTTTTGTTGTTTATTTATCACCACACCGATCCTTTTCTTCTTAAAACATATCAATATCATATGGCGTGTATGTTTGTATACAAGGATAGAGACATAGAATGCACAATAATAATACTACTTCCGGTCCTAAATATAAGACATACATGGTTTTATTTGCTCACCTTTGATCAACACGTTTATCGATACTAAGCTGCCTTTTAATTATATATCTTTCAAATAATTTCATGGTTTTATTTGCTCACCTTTGATCAAACTCTAGCTATTAGGGTCAGAAGAGGACTAACTTGACTCGATCGACAGTAAACTTGCTCGCTGTCGGATTTGAGGTCATGAGTTCGAATCAGTCTCTCTGTAGAGAAAAAGCATAAATATAAAACTATCTAGTATATTCTCTCCCTCAGCACCCTCACCAAATGTAGATTAAAGTGGGTTGAGATTTCTTAATATTTTTTGGTTAAATAGTCTATTTTCATTTAAAATATATTTGTCTATTTTTCGAAGGGTAATTAATATATATTTTAGCACAAAAAAGTTTTAGATAAAAGCATTTTGGCCCTTCTCATTGATCAAGGCTCTCATTAAAGTAATAGAAACTAGTGTTTTGAACAAAATGAAGTTTGAAGGCCAACACCTTTTGTTTGAAACTCGAAGGATAAATCATGTTAGTATGGTTTAGCAATTCCTCACTTGTTTCCTTAACCAAGTGGTGAGAGTTCAAATCATACAATTAGGCATAGATAGAATTTCATGTAGGGGTGTGCATAAATTTCCCGTCCCGTCCCATCCCGGTCGTCCCGTCCCGTCCCATAGCCTTTCGGGACGGGAATTTTTCGTCCCGAAAATTTTCGGGACGGGACAAAAATGGGTTCGGGACGGGACAGGACAGTCCCGATCCTGTCCCGTCCCGAATATATATATTATATTAAAAAAATATTTTATTCCTCTCCCCTCTCATTCACTTCCTTTTATTCCTCTCCCTTCTCAGGACAGTCCCGTCCCGAATATATTTTATTCCTCTCATTCACTTCCTGACTCTGCAGAATATATATATTATATATATAAAAAATCAAATTAAAAAAAACATCATATCCCTCTCCGTGGACCCCACCACCATTGCATTCTCCATTCCTGCTTCTCCCCCCTTCTCTTCCTCATCACTCCCTCAGCCGCCTAATACCCTTCACTGCCATTTACTTCCACACACCTTCCTCTCTATCATCTTCAACTTCTTCTCTCTTTGTTGAATAAAAAAACAACTTTAAAGAAGAAAATCCACATAAAGTTTGAACCTTTACTCGTTTTCCTATGTGGAGTTTTCTCATTCTTCATTTTTGTTCATTCCCAAACAAACTCGTTTGGATCTAAAACTTCTAATCTTCTCTTAGTTATCTATTTTCTCTTTCAATTTCGGCTTTTGACCTTTCAATTCAATGCTCTAAACTGTTTCAATTTTTGGGGAGTTTCAAAAATTTGAACTTTATGGTTTTTGTTGTTCACATTGACTCTGATTTTGATTAAATCCTTTTGCTTTTTGGGTTTTATTGCGTTCGATTTGTTGTGTGTTGCTGAGAAGTGAGTGAGAGAAGGTTAGTGTTGGAGAAGAAGTTGAGTATGAGAGTGATCCATAAGAGGTAAAGAAATCTTTTGGTAATGAGGTGGAGGCGTGAAACAAGTAAAGGTGAAGAAGACAAAGGAGATGATAACTTGCCAAAAGTCGGGAATTTCCCGTCTCGATCCCGTCCCGTCCCGGTCCTGATCGGGACGGGACAAGGTTCGGGACGGGACGGGACACGGGACGGAAATCCTGTCCCGAGCTTTTTTCGGGACGGGACACGGGACAGGGTGTCCCGATCCTATCCCGTCCCGTGAGCACCCCTAATTTCATGGACGACCATTTACTCTTAAAATGGAGGACCCATTTCGATGAAATCAATCATTACTACAACGATGGATATTCTAGGGCTAGTAGTATAGATTTCCTCATTTCCATTTGCATAAAATAAAAGTAACCGACGAGAGTATCAACAATTCAACACCAATTTCTACAGCTGACCTTTTACCCATTATAAACACTAACTGTGGGGAATGACCATCTCATCGTGCTTTTCAACAATGTCTGGGTCGTACTCCTTCTTCCGAGTCAGTCCTTTAGGTCTGCCTGAGTCGTACTCCTTACTGGGTCGATCCTTCAGGTCTTCCTGGACCATACTCCTATTTGGGTCGATCCTTCAGGCCTTAAATACCGATCTGCTTAACATGTACTTCTTTGAGTCTCAGAGGTCGATCTGCCGGACAACATATTGAATTTAGCTAATTGCTCATTACTGACAATGACAACAATGTCATTAATAACTGGAGTACCAACTCCATAATGATTTCTCTCTCTTTTTTAACTCTCCTCATTTCTTAACTTAAAAACAAAAGACTTTTTTTTCTTTCCCCCCCCCCCTTTTTTCTTTGACTCTAAAAAATAAAAGACACATTTTTTCTTTTTTCCCCTTTTTTTGTTTTTTTAATAGAAACTAATAATAGAGAAAAGAACAAATAATACACAAACAAACAGAGAAACACGAGCACGAAAACTAAAAAACAAAAGACAATCGAAACAGTAACCACAAATAGCACCCACAACGAATAGCAACCACGGGCAAAAGCAACTTTGGTGGTGGTGGTTCAAATTAGAGGAGTATTTTTCTGGGTTTTGTGACTGGTTTTTGGAGAAACAAATAGGAGAAGAGAAGAGACACTTGGTTTCGACTACAAAGGCAACTTGAATGGGTTACCTAGGAATCAGACTAAACCTAAAGGCAACTTGAATGAGTTACCTAGGATCAGACTAAATTTAAACTTCTTTAACCTAGTTGAATGGTTACCTAGGATCAGACTAAATTTAAACTTCTTTAACCTAACTCTGGTAGAACAAATGATGGGTAAATTGTCTGATGATTATTTCATTGATATGATTACATATTTATAATACAAAAGTTTCTTAAAAGATAGTAAATATTTCCTAAGAAAATAATTCATAATAATTCCCTAGTAATTACATAACATTATTCTACTCTAAATATTTTTTAATAATATAATTCACAATAATGACTAAAATATATAAATAGTTTACGGAAATATTACTTATTTTCATTATTTCTAAAACTAACGATGTGTTAACCCTCCTCTACAAACCAGATTTCGAGAGAAACCACATAGAAACAAGTAATAAGAGGGTAAAATCCGTAGGATAAAAGAAAAAAAGCCAGCTATAACTGACACATCGACAAAACAAAATAATGGGAAAAAAATGGTAAGTAAAAAGAACAAACATGGTACTATTATCTAGTTACGTCCCACTCCACGTCTCCCCATACACACATCTCCTCCTCCTCCCTCCCCCTAGCTCTCACCATTCCCCAACAACAATGAAAAGCCACAACAACAACAACAACATTGACAACAACCATCCCCATCCCCACCCCAAGCTCAAAACCCAACTCCTCTCCTGCGCCTTCTTCCGCCACTGCTCTCAAAGCGCCCTCAGCCCCACCGCCACCCCTCCCCCTCCTCCTCCACTAAAGCCAGATCAATGTGAATCCTCCACCACCACCACCACCACTTCCTCCTCCTCCTCCTCCCAAAGCTTCACCCAATGGCGCTTCTCCCTCCCTCCACCACCACCACCACCACCACCACCACAACATATAACAACCCCACCACCCTCTCCTCCTCCTCCTCCTCCACCTCCACCTCACCCCGACCTCCAAGAACTCTTCCACCTCTCCCACCTCCACCTCACCTCCTCTTCCTCCGACCGCCTCTCCGCCCTCCACCTTCTAGAACGTTCCTTAGTCCCAAACCCACCTCAACACCAACCTCCATGCCCTCCTCCGTTAATGCAAGCTATCATCTCCAACCTCAGAAACCCTACGGGAGCTAAGACTGCCACTAAGGTGCTCTTTGCTCTGTGCCTTTCGGAGCTCAACAGGCGCGTGGCGGTGGCGGAGGGGGCGGTGGGGGCGGTGGTGGAGACGGCGCTGGAGCTGGAGGGTGCGCCGGCGGAGAGGGCGCTGGCGGCGTTGGAGCTGATGTGTACGGTGGCGGAGGGGCAGGTGGAGGTTAGGGCTCACGCGCTGTCTGTGCCCGTGATGGTGACCATGATGGGCAAGATGGGCGCGCGTGGGAAGGAGTATGCTGTTGGGGTTTTGGGTGTTGTGTATGGTGGTGGTGGTGTCCACGATCAGCAGGCGGCGCCGCCCGAGGAGGTGGCGCGTGCGGTGGAGCTTGCGCTTCAGGGGGAGTGTAGTGTGAGAGGGAGGAGGAAGGGTGGTCAGCTTTTGAAGACACTTTATGATTATGGACAGCCTACTACTGAACTCACTCAAGAAGAAAGAAGGAAGATAGATTAATTGTGGAGTGTTTATTATAATATAAATATATTGTAGTTATACTATATATGTCTGGTTGATTAGTTAGTGTGTTAGCCCCAAGTTTAATTTGTTTTTGCTTCACTTTCCAAAGTGAATGTGCTTTACTTGTTGTTTTTAGTGCTGTTGTTCATGCACATATTTTTGTTGTTGGCAATATCAACTCTTGGATCTTAGTTTATGTTATTCATTAAGAAACTTGGTTATTTACAGTTGTTATATTAACACAAATTATCATTTATAGGTCACGATTGCTTCTTGCGGCAATAATGTAGCTAGGCCAAACTGATTAGAAATAAAAAAATCTTAATCATTAAAAATGCAGAGATATGTACTATTTTTTTTATAGAGAGATATATGAACTATTGTGAAAGAACATTATTGACAGCGAAGGTTTTTCACTTGGGGTAGTCCGTAGTCGTTAGCGTATGTGTGTATATATATATATATATATATATATATATATATATATATATATATATATACAGCAGCACAATTTTTTTTTATCGAAAACAGCAGCACAATTATGATCTATGAGGAGGAAGCTGTTTTAATTTGTAATATCATATCATATCAACATTATTTTTATTTGTTTGTTTTTGAAAGTGATGGAAAGCAGAAAAATAGAGTTAGATCGAGACGTCATATATTCTATACACATCATAGCTAGGTATATCAAATATTAATTGATGGGAAAAACCATTTATAGGTCGAGGACAATGTAATTTTTCTGTGTCGGGGAAGGGATATGTTATATATAGCAGAAAAAACTTGGCAAATAAATTAGGCGATAGTAGTTCTAAAGGAACTGAATTTTAACCATGAACAAAAAAGTAACTGGATGATAACAAGTAGGCAATAGTAGATAGTCTAAGTAATCTTAATCTATAATATATTATTCATTCTGAAATTGAGGGTGTGCATGTCAGTTTCACGTGTGGATGAGAATGAGTTTCAGATATTATTTCTGAAACTTGGGTGTGTGCATGTCAGGATTTTTCTGAAGATGGTGTTAAATGGGCTCCATTATTTGCTGTGCCCTGCAACTTTTAGACACCATGGTGAGGATGGGTCAATATATGTAAAAGTTTGGGGGGGGGGGGGGGGGGATTTTACAGTAAAAGTAAAATTCGCTTTCATTCTATATAAATCGTTTTAAGTTAACCAATTTCATATCATTCTATTCCAACAATTATACGTCCCTTTCGTATATAATTTAGCTAGATGGCTAGCTAGCTATAGATATGACTGTTGAGTAAGTCTTGTATAAATCATTCGTGACAAATTAAATTTGATGATGAAGAAGGCAAATATATATAGACATGGAACCGAAGGCGGAACGGTGATTTTAGAAATTATGAGTATAGAAGGCAGGGGTGAATAAAGATATATGTTTGATTTGAATTCAAAAGAAAAGTATATGTGGAGTGGAGACACAGGAGGTTGAGGGCGTGGTGGGGAAGACTGAAGAGGCTATCTATGTTAGGGGACCACTTGCACAATCAAAGAGGCAGCGATACTCACAACTCACAACTCACAACTCATAGCAACTCACAACTAACCTTCGCTCACAAAAGTTAAAAACCCTATTACACTTTTAAGCGTTTGCTTCTTTAATGTGCTCCATACCTACACACACACAAAAGCAAAAAATCTCGCACAACACACACATATACACAAACACCATATTTTTTATCAGGAATAATACACACATCATGGTGCAAAGTATATTATTCGGACCTCTTTTGATTCAAGATTTCTTTGCGTGACTATATATTTACACACGGCGGTTAATGTTATTAACTATGTATAAAATTTCATTATCATGTCAATGAGAAAAATTAAAGTAACAGATAAGGATATACGTGGCTTCATTTATGTTATCGGTCTCATTGATATACTCCCTCCGGTCCCTAATGTAAAAGTTAGCCGTAAAAAAACGCTTCTTAAGAAAACATGTGAATGTTAGTTGGGTGTCTGGAGTTAATGCTTCTTTTCCAAAATTACCCATATTTATTATGGTACTTTTAAGAGAGAGAGAAATACATGAGCATTAATAAATATGAAAGAGAGTTAGGGGTAAAGTAGGAAAAAATGCAATAATGAGGAGAGAATATGGGGTGAGCTCTTACATTAGGGACTAAAACCATTCAAATTTTGGGCTCTTACATTAAGGACCGGAGGGAGTATTAATTAAAAAGTGCAAATAAAGTAAACTATAGCTAATATATCCCATGAAAAGTTTATGCGACTTCGAAATAAATGTTTTTCTATCTTACCGCATGTGTAATCATTTTGAGCGAGGTTGTTAAACAGATTATATTCATACCATGGTGGACGAATATAATTAATTTAAACTTTAAAATCGAGCGTTGTCATATCTTATGTAATTTTTTTCTTGCTAAATGTCCCGTACGAAACTGGCCTCACATAATAATTCATTTGTTAAACCTTTCATTTTTAAGCCTAAAAATACTTATTATCATTATGTTTTTCTATAAAAAAAACTCTTTTAGTTGTCATCGCTATTTTATTTCCATTGTGAATCTCCACAAATATAATGTTCAACAGTTATAGGAAATTGTTATATGCTCTACTGTTGATGAAAATAATGCTCCCGTGCAACGCGCGGGTTTAACAGAGTGTTAAATTATTTGTTTATCACTTCTTCTACTATTATTAGTCATCTAATATAACCTAACATTATGATTTTCCATTAACACTCTGTTCATGAATAACTATTTTATTTCCAGTGTACGTTTATGCAAAATGCTTCAATTGGTTATAAGAGATTGTTATAAGCTCTAATACTTTTAAGATAATGAAAATAATGCTCCCGCGCAACGCGCGGGTCACACTGCTAGTTAATTAAGAAAGAAAGCAAGGTGAAGGCAAAAATAACGATACAGAGGCATTGATTAGGGGTAGGTGAATAGTGACCATACCTCTTCGGGTAGCCTTCCCTTACTCAAACTTAGTATAGTTCTATGCCCCAATTTCCACTAATTATAGTATCCACACTCAATTCAAGACCCTAGCTAGCTCTCTCGACTTTTTTCACCAATTATAGTATCCATGTGTGTGTGTGTGTGTGTGATGGAGGAAATTTTGGGAGATGTATTCATTTTTAATTTCTGGGATCTGTTCAATTGATGAAGATGGCCTGATGGGGAGGGTGCGTGAGAGTGAGACACGTGGAGGTTGCCGCTCGTATCATTTCGCATCCTGCTTCAATTCAGAATCTCAAGGGGGTGTGTGTGTGTGTGTGTCTTCAATTTGATTTTTGAGGTTCCGGCTCTCTATGCCATGCACTACAGCACTAGTAGTAAATTGTTTGGGACTAAATAATTTGAATTTTGAATAGACTATGAGCGGTGGACAAGAGTTTGGGTGAACCATTCCCTTGTTTCAAAGTATCCCAACTCCCACATGCGCATTATTATGATTAACAATTATCATGCATATTAAAAGATTAGACCAATTCACATACAAGTAGTTGCATGCATGATTTTGATGAGTCAAAAGACAGTAAATGTTGCAAATAAAATGAACTATAAATCTGTTAATTAGAGTCGATTGCAACTTTTTATTTGAGAAAATGTGACTATATGTTGATATGCACAAATCATATTAAACGTACAGATTCATGTTAAAATTGTCAGGGCAGCAAATATAAGTAGCAAGAAATTAATGAATATATTTGATTAAACCTGTAAGTGGGCTTCAATTAAACTCCCGTGAGAATGAGAACATGTGTTCGAATATCCCGAGGAGTGCTTCTAGGAGAGAGAACAACCACACTTATGTGGCCAACTCTCCCACCCTTCGAGTACAGATTAACATACAAAAAAATGTAATTGTCAATATGTGCCGAATTACTGCTAGTGTTTAACAAAAAAATGATTAAGCAGCAGCAAGCTTCAATCCTTAGTTTAATCATCATCCAACGATGTAATAGGCGATCTAATGCAGAGAGATTCTAGCTGTGCGTGCGTGTGTAGAGAGAGAGAGGGAGGGAGATCATTTCCGCAAAACTACAAAGAAACGATATATTTCGATATGCGCGTGATTGGATCCAAGCTAACATATAGTTATTAATCAATGAAATATCCGATTGTATTATGAGGATATATACATATAAGTAAGAAACTTTCCACATAATTTTCAGTGGGCTGAACATTCCCGACACTAAACCAGAAATAGTGTAAATGCTATAACTTTTCAAACACGGACACAATGCAACATTCTTAAATGTGAAGCATATTCAAGGCATCCAAATGTTAGACAAGAATATTGTAGAAGCAAAATAATTCTAGCCTTACAGCAGGTGTATGTTGAGTGGTAAAAACCGACAAATCTTTTTATATAATTTTGAGAATTATTGTGGGAGGTAACAAATTTCTTTTGCTATTCAAACTGGGATAATGATCGTAATCCAAAAGAAATGTCGGTGCACACGATCTTTTATACTAGTATATACTACATATTTTATTAGGATATTGAACTATATATAGTTTTTTCGTCCCTTAAACACACGTCCACGCATGCAACAATAATACATATATAATTGCGGAATTGACTTCATTGATTGTTGTACGATGATGACATTAATAATCAAATTTTTTGATATATTATTGATCAATAACAAATATTGATCTTTAATTCACCCGAGTTACATCGTATAAAATTTACAAACCTCATCATTTGTTCACAAGTTACATCAAAGTTGTTGCAATATTTATACGTGTAAAGTGCACGCCAAATATATAAATAGTAACTGCTATGTTGTATAGTTCATTGAATCTTGGGATAATACATTCTCTATTATTTTGGGCTTCTGAACCCTGTGTCAGTCTCGAATAGTTCACAAAAATCACCCCAAATTCGAACGTTAAGCAATTCTTATGATTAACTTGTCAATTCTCTTGTGTAACAAAAGTATTGACAGTTCATGATCATACAATACGTACGCACACAAACTAATTAATAGGTGCAAAAAACACAAACATACACACACACAAATATTTTTCCACGACACATGAAAATATATAGTAGTTCAAACGTCAACGTTAGCTAGGGCATTATGTTAACGGATCTTAAAACTCAAAATATCTTGTATCCTAATCATTCTACATAGAACTCCTCTTTTTCCGAACGAAAGTGAAGGAACATGTATGCCCAAGTTAATGCATACAATAGTTTATATAGTACTTAATAATTATATATCATACACATGACTTGTGTATCCTGAGTTTAATGGTCTTATTGTAGCTATAATTTCTTTGTTAATAGAAGATGGGGTCATACGTATACCTTTTTTTTTGGCCAGTCATACGTATACCTGAATGCGATATTTCTTTGGGACTTAACTAACAGCGATATAATTACATATAGAGGCTTTATTCCTATCAAGATAAAGGTACACGCCACACAAATACACACACACACGAATATAAAAGTTGGGTGGATGTGTGTGTGTGTGTGTGTGTGTCATGCGATCTTATTGAAAGGGTAATATATATATGGTATGGGTTGTCTAATAAAACCTTGGAATAGGTATTTCATGTAAAAAAGAAAAAAGAAAAAAGAAAAAAGAAAAGAAAAGAAGTCGGTAGTGGCTTTGGATTCCAAAAGAGAAAATGGGTGTAAAAATCAAACTGTAGAACCTACTTTGCACTGGTTGCCTATGCATTATTCTACTCATTGGCCTCAACCAGAAGGTCCTTCCATCACCCTTTACTCATGTGCTTCCATGTGTCCCCACTCAATCCACTATAATTTCTATTGGGGACCAATAAAACATTTCTTTTTTTTTAATTTCAAAAAGTATTAGAGGACGAATCTGTGATCCCGTAATCCCCCTTTTTGTCTGTGTGTTCAATTTGAAGTTTACTTAATTCTTTGAAACAGCGTCAGGTACTCTAGATAAGTTTAACAACAGAGAAATGAGATAATCAACACATTAATAAATTTTTAGAGTAATACTTTAGAGTTTTGATTGGTGTCGTGGTATGATTAGCTTTACATAACTTCTGGTTAGTTTAATCATACGTGCTCCATTCCCGCACCAGAAAGAATCTAAGGAGTAAGAACAAGCAGTGATATATATGCTCCCTTTTTGTCCCATTTAGAATTTAGCTAGTTGACTTTTTGGGAGAATTGTAAAAAAACTAAATAAGTTATTCATAAATTGACTTGTTGACAAATCCTTGGATTTATATTATTTTATATGCTTAATTGAGGCTCCAAACATATTTAAGATGCAATTTTGGTCCTTCATATGCTAAAATAAAATGCATGTTTTTGAGTGAGAGTTGGCTTGAGAATTAAATCAATTGGTCTTGAAAATATATGATGTTTGGTAATTAAGTTTTTGTCCGTTTGATCTACCTTTTTTCTTTCATTTTTATAACAGCCACATGTCTACTAATTGGAGTTATTGGAGCTAATGTCAAATGCAATGAAATTGAGTTTTGGGCCGAGAAGAATGATTTTGGGCTGAAGTTGCTTAAACAAAAAGAAAAGGAAGGGCTGGCCCAAGAGGAGAAGCCATGCAACAAGGGGAAGAGAAGAAAGGAGGAGGGGGCTGAAAAGGAGATGATCATCATCTTCTCTTTTTGGGGATGCAGAGGAGGCGAGAGAAACAGGAGGGAGCACGACGCAAGAAAAAAAAAGAAGAGAGCTGAGAGAGAGAGCCTCGCGTGAGGAGGGGGAGGGGCGCTGAAAGTGTTGTTCCACTTCTCCCTCTCCCATGTTATTTTCTCTCTTTTTGATCATTTCACCTCCATTCTCTCTATTTTCCCTCCATCTACCCACTATGAGTGCTCATAAATTGGAGCTTAGGGTTTCTAAGCTTTTCTTTATGAGTGACTAAAATACCCTCCTTGCTCTTGGGGATGATTTGAAGATACCTTGAGCTTTGGTTCTTCAAAGGGGAGTCCTAATTCCTTTCCTTTCTTTTTATACGTTTGATTGCCTAAGTTTAGGTTACCATTTATATTTTGAGATTGGACTGAATTTGTTTGTTATTGTGAGTTTGATTTGTGGTTTTGACTTGTAATGAGGAATTTGGACTCAACAATATGTATGGTCATACATATGTTCTTTATAATTCATTAAATATTTCTATATACTTATGGTATTGGTAGATAGTTTGTTGAATTGAATTGTAATTGAACCTAATGCATTGCAATCAATAATCACACTCTAGGGTAATTAATAATGTCTATTTGAATGGGTTCATGAGACTAGGCATTAGACTTACCGGTTGGTGAGGTTTGGTACTTTAGGAAACCTAGAGAAAACTCAAAGGTGCTAAAGAGTTTAACAATTTCTAGTTAGTTGGGGTTCCACTAATTAGGTAATTGGACTCATGGGTTCATGAGGTTTGGTAAATTAGAAAATTAGCATCCTAGTTAACTCCCAAAAAAATATTTAGAAAGCTATGATAGCCATTAAAAATCATTTCCAAGAGCAATTCACTTTCATTCCACCCTTTTATAAAACAAAAATACCAAAAATATTTATTTGATTTACATCCTTCATTTTCATATTTAAAAATCAACAAAAATATATTTTCCTTACCTAAATAAATTTTGCATTGCATTTAATTTACTAGGATAGTTTAATTAAACAAGGCTCCTCTGAGAACGATACCCGGGGTAACTTCCGCTTACCTTGAGGTTCTAAAATATTCTTGAAGGACTAGGCCCAAGACACACTACACCGACCGCAAATCGGTGTCCTTCACTTGTCTGATTTTTTTCTTTAAACTTAACTTATTTGGCTAATAAGTTATCATATAATCCAATAACACACAAAATGTATTATGATTATAAGCTGCTCATTTAGCTTTCATAATTTCTAAAAGACAGTTGGTTGGGTCTTATATTCAGGAAAGATGAAGTACATATTTGTGTGTATGTGTGTTAAAATATTAGATCAAAGGGCCTATAATCACTAATTTTTTTTTGTCACTCAAGGAAATAGAAGGGAAAGACGGTTGCCTTGAAAGGAGAAAGAACATGTAAATTTGAGCAATCACAAAGCTAAGTCAGTACTTAGCCTGATGGAAGATCACGCAAAATTAGTCTTTCAGCAAACAAATGTTGTTGTAGTTTGGGTCCGTCTCGTGTGCGAGGAAACGATGCTATATATACTATATGTGCATCAGCATGCAAATATGTGCACCAAATAACTTGATATCATTGAAGCTGTAACATAAGTTTATAAGGGAGACTTCATATTCTATAAGAAACCTACAAACAACAAAGACATGCTGAATGACAACCACCTATATATATCATCAGGTTCTATGTCATTTTGATGTCTCTAGCATTCTTTTTATTTACTTGGCTTCAAGTTTTTCAGCTGCCTGCAACTGTGCAAAGCAAGCCAGTCGAGCCTGTTTCTGGTTGTGCTTGCCTCTTCAAATTTTAAGTCTTCACCTTTGATCATATATACATTATCGGGGTCCTGCACGGTAAAATCAGCAGGGTTTCTATTGATGCTGCAAATATTGGACCCTGCAGAAGTGTTTCTCAAGGGCATTGAGGTTGCACAAGCATCATGGACTATGGATTGACGTTGCAGTGAAGTTTCCTTTTCAAGATATGGCCAATTAAGCTGTTGAGTATTTCCCCTATTATGCATGGCTGAACTGGAGGCCTTCATCTTATCTTTCATTCTAGACTTGGAGGGAATTGGACCATTGGAGTTAGCAGTTCCAACAATTTTCTCACCCTGCCCAACTGATGAAGACGCACCGTGCATTGGAAAGCCAAAACAGCCATGATGTTTCTCTGATTGGTAGCTTCTATTAAAATGATCAGGTAATGGCCGTTTCAGAGAACCAAGGGGATCCTTAGAGGTAGTACCTATCTCCAACTTAGCATGAGAATCACTAGGATACAAAGGCCTGTTAAGCATTTGAGAATTGGCACTTCTATTGAAGGGTGTACGAGACTGCTTGCTTGCATCCATAAGGTTGAGTAAATGCATGGCTGGTATTGTCTCGTTGGAATACATGTGCTGAGATTCCCTTAGATTTTGAGGGGGTTCAACACCATTAAGTTTGCAAGGAAATGGGTATTCTGCATTCATCCTGCTCAAATGTCTGGGAACCCGTTCCTGATCAATCTTTTTATAGTCAACAACATTCAAATTCATCCAACTTATGTCGGTATTCGTCTTCATGCTCTGCTTCTGCATATCCTTGGTCCTTGTAGATTGGGAAATAACATTGTTATTGAAAATATCATATCCTAGAGACACCGGATTCGAAGTCAGGGATCCCCAAACACGAGTAGCTTTATCATTTTGTTGTAAAATAGACTGATGCAAGCTACATCCTCCCCGGGATTGCAAACTAGGATTAGAGGATCCACACTCTGCAGTAATCCCATTTAACTTGTAATTTTGAGAACTACCAAGTTGGCTGGAACTCACAGGTGAAAAATTGCGTGCACTTGAAGGCTTCATTTGGGGCTGGGGAACTTCAATCCCATAGATTGAAGCTTGAGCTAGACTATTCAAATTCAATGGGTTGCCTTTGGATGAAGATAAACAATGATCCCCATGTTTTATCCTTGCTATTTCCTTCTGGTCATATTTCAAAAATCTATGTTCCCCTTTACCATCTATAGTGCTGCCAGCTTTTGTTCTCTTGGTCTTTGACCTTTTCTTTCCTTTTTCAATATTTGAATCAGGAAGGGCTCTCAAGTACTGAAACTGAGCCATGAAATCTACAATGTCCATGGGTACATCATTATCGTCGTTGTCATAGTCTTCATAACAACCATCTTCCGACTCCTGCTCAGAACCCATTTCTGTTGTTTGTCCATTATGTCTTTTAAACAAAGCCATTTGTCCTAGAGATTTAGCAGTTTCTTCCATGTTCCTCGCACCAGCAGTTTCCTGCAAAACAGAAAACAAACATCATGGGCTGCGGTTTACCGATGCAAGAATAGAAAAACATAACATGAGGAAATATTGGCAATACCATATATCAGCAAAAAGACAAGTAAACAGCAAAATAGAATGCTGAGCAACTACAAATTAATTAGTTTAGCTTGATTGCCAATGAATTATGCTAAAATTCAGTTTAGCATCATATGTGGTCATCTAACTGATCAAAATGGATAGAGCTCACAAAGGCGAAGTTTCAAGAAATTGTACGAGTATATAGCAGAGTGGCCTAAGCTCAGCTCCCAGAAAAAATTAAGGGAGGTGTGGGACTCATGCATTTGAATGACATGAAACCATCAAAATCAATTTTCACTATACTTCTATGATACTCTTAAAGACAAAAAAATGGAAGAAGAACAATCATTAACTGATAGTAGAAAAAAGCAGCCATAAAAATGGATCCTTGATTAAACTGAGAAGCACACTCTTATTTTAAAGGGGCATTTCTAAGCTACTTACTTCAAAGCGAACTCTCCTTCCAGTATCATCAGAAATTCGCTCAAATGGAATGACTGGCTTTCCAACATTGGTTTCCCATTCTTTCCTTGCAAACTGATGTGCTCTAGAGGTGCCTTCTTGAGACGGCAATGAGAAAGGTAGCCGATTTTCATTTTGATGGATACACATTTTGTTGTAATCCTGTGTCGCCACAAAACTCTTCAGAGAAAGAACCAATCCGTCTTCCAGACCTTTTTCATTCATTAAACCTTCAGCAGAATGATTTGGAACAGTTGCAGCCATATTTGACATCACTTTAGCTGTCTTGTGAGAAAATGAATCATCTACCAGTTTGCCATTATTTCTGCAGAGAACAGAAGGAAGATCTTGATCAACTTGTAGCATCTTCCCTTTTCCTTTGGAAATTTTGGACCCATTTTCTGTTCTTGAAGCATGCAAAGGAAAATTACTCATCCTTTTCTCTGTGAGTGTGGAAGCAGTTTTAGAAGCATTCCCATCGTTTGCAAAATCCATTTTGTCCGGATTTTGTTTTTGCTTCCCTTTCTGAGTCCCAGATAGCAAGTGATTGCTGCCAAATTGGATCCTTTTATTCTTCTTGATACCTATGATATGGCTTCTTTCAATTTCTTGCTTATGCTTACACCCGTTATTCTTCACAACATCTGGGGTACCTACTCTTGCAAATACATCTTTGGATCCATTATTCAAAAGAAGGTCAGTCGTTTCTGTGTTTTCCTTTAAGTTTTCAACTTCAGTATCTACCATCTGTTCCTCATCAACAATAAACTTCCGTTTCCTACTCTGAGCCAAATTAGTTGAATCTCCTTGATCATTTGTCTTGCTTTGGTGAATTGAAGTGCCTTCAGATGAAGATTCTTGTGCAGTGATTTCCTCAGTTTTTGTCTCACCATTTCCACTTAATAAGTCAGTTAGCAGGCGAACCTTTCGAGGTTTCTTACGAGGCAATCCAATTGACTTTCCAAGATGTTGACAAGCAACTGAATCTAGTGGAGGTAGTCCTGCTGTTTGATCAACTATTTTTTCTGCCTCACTAAGTGAGGTTCCTTTCTCCAACTCTTTAAAAGATTTTTCTGTCTCTTTTGGGCATTGATAATCAGTGACAATAGGCTTTCCTCCATTGCAAATCTCAGCTGAACTCTTATCCTTACACTTGAGATAGGCCGAATCAAGCTCAGCATCAAAAACTTCTTTGCCTTCCCTACCTGTCCCAAAAAAATCAGCATGAGTAGATGTTTTTACAACCAAATTGTTTTTTTTCTGGTGATCACAACCAAATTGTTTTTATTACACACACAAAAGTTTATAAAATTGTCACATCAGATTAAAACGATCATGAAAATGCCACAGCTTGACTGGTTCCATGCCTTATTCAACTCAGCATACCTTTGTGATTTGTTTGTCGTTCCTGTCTCATTCCTCCACAAAGTATTAGAGGCGAAACACTAGATCTCTGATGATTGATATCTTCCACACTGATCTCATTGTCTGAAGAAGCAAAAATATGAAATGTTAAGCAAAGTATACTGTGAAAAGTGATCAAGATACTTGAATAGAATTGAGTTTGAGTATACTTATTCTGCTATCTTCAACTTCAGTTTTATTATCTTTCTCATTGCTAATAGCTACGTGATCATTTATACTACTCCAGCAAGTTGAATTATTGAGATCAATTTCCTTTCCCTCAAAAGTGACAGCAATTGGAGCTTGCTGAGTATCAGAATTAAGAGCTGAAGCACAGCATTTTAGGTCTTTTCCATCATCTTTGGAGCTGCCTTCAGAAGCAAGTTCTTGCTGACAGCTTCGACAGCTTAATTTCGGTACATCAAGTGGTGGAAGCAATGGTGATTGTTCAGATCCACTAGGGTTGTCTTGTACTGGAAATGGCCAACATGTTTTCCAGTCTTTTTGGCGAATTTCAGATACATATCCACTGTGTTAAAAACACATAAAAGTGATATGGAAATAGGACAATATTTCTGAAAGAGAACCAAAAGTTATCTCAAATTGATACAGTACCAACAGTTCAAGTTCAATATATCCCTAACTCACGAGAAGGAAATTTGTGCGCAACTAAATATATAAAATCTAGATCGAACTCTTACATTAATGTATGAGTTCTAGATTTTAATGATGGTCATCACAACATGGACATAAATATTTAGGCATTATCATTCCATTTGATTCTTTAGTATGGTCATCCCCACACCATCAATTTACTTCATCTTTCATCACAACATGGACTCAATAAATCAGGATGTACCACCTTGCATATTGCTAAAAGAAATACATCAAAATCGTCCATTTAACAAGGATAATGTGCAATCCAACTCCAGGCATTGACTATAGGATAAACTGATATGCGCGCACACTACTAAATTAAGGCATATATACAAGGACAACTACCCTATTGTCACGCTTCTAATTCAACCATATCAGACAAAGCTATGCATGCAGTAGTCTAAAAAGCTATTAAAAGATTGGCGATCAAGCAAAACTTTATGATGATGAGAGATTACCGCATTGAGAAATGTTCACATTTTCCTGGATTGCTGCTCTTGTCAAAATAATCCGAAAAGTCTACAAAGAGTGAATCAACCTTGATATAAGATCTCATGAACTCGATCACAGTATAGAATTGTTGGTAGAGATGATTCTTCACTATATATGCTTCAAGACTGTGTCTCCAGGTAGAAGCACAAGTTGTGTTCCTCTCTTCACAAACAACTTAGAGATATTAGAACTTTAAATTTCAAAATGGAAAAAGAGAGAATATAGAAATCAAGTCAAACTATCAATGAATATATAGCAGTGATCTATATTTATAATCAACGGCCAAATCCCAAGAGTACAGTTTAGCAGCAGGCTGATTAGACAATTCAAAGTAAAATGAAACAAACTAAAGCTTCATGCAAAGTGATTGGTCACATAAAATGATAAACATGAGCTTTATGAGAGTACATAAACCCTAGCTTTCTCATCAATAAAACCGATCACTTAGAAGCTCAAAGTCAATAATCCATCGTTCAAATTATAATACCAAATAAATCAAGTCTCCATCCCCACCCACTTAGGTTCACCCAAGGATAGACCCAGGTGACTAACAAGTCATCAACCATATGCTAGGGTTTTCTAAATTCCAAGGCCAAATTAATCAACCTCATTTCAAAGCAAATAACATATAATTATAATCAAAACCGAAAAAGACAACCTTATATGAGTCAAATTTCAGCTCACAAGACGACAAACACCGACCCCCAATCAAAAAACTTAGGGTTCAGTGGGCTGCATAATTCACATATAACCAACTTCAAAATCAGCTAATAATACCACAAGGACAAAATTCCACACACCACTCAAATATCCCAAAAAAAAAAAAAGCTGAAAGCCAAGCGATAAAAAGAAAAAACCCCAAAAAAGTAACATAAAACCAAACCGGTCCATCCACATAAACAGTACACAGATCCCCAAACCGAATTAAACATCCAACAATATTTCCCGATCAACATAGAAATCACAATAATAAGAAACTGTAATTAAAAAAACAACAAAATCCAAAAAGAAGAAGAAGAAAACTCACCTGAAGACCCAAACCTCACGATCCAAAATTAAAATCCCAGCTGGCACCGATTTCTCACCGCCTCCTACAAGAAATAACGGCCAATAACGGAAAATTTAACGGATTAAACGGAAAGTTAAGATCAGAAGCTGAATCTAACAGCTCGCAGATATAGATTTGGGGTGCGAATCACACGAGAGAGAGAGAGAGAGAGAGAGAAGGGGAAGATTTTCACGAGAGAGGAGAGAAAAAGATGAGAGAGAGTGTGTGAGGCTTATGTTATGTGTATTAAAAAAAGACATAATGTGTGTCGTAATGCATACATACAGAAAATGTTAATCTAGAGAGAGAATGTCAGAAACAGAAAAAGCATCGGCCAATGAGGGAGCGACAGGTGGCATGAATGTGAGGTTCTTATCACAAGCCATTTATAAATGCGATGGTGGAAGCCAAAGAAACCCTAGATGGCAACTTTTTTTTTCGTGGAGGGAAAAAAAACTATGGCGCGTTGTGTTCACGCGATGTGGCCTTTTATGGTGGTTCATTTAATAATTTCATCCTGTCGTGTCAACCTAAAAGCCTAAAGGTGCTTATGCTCTTTGCACATTCAACGGTCATTATTGGTGCGTGTTTTTCACAGGTTGAAAATGAGTGTGTGGATGTGATGACGATTACATTTGGAGAAAATTGAAACCCTAGGTCCCTTTTTATGGAAGGTAAATAAATCAAAATGGAGGTGGAAAGAGGCACGTAACCCTAACACCTGCAACGCACAATAGCAATCCATTATTTGGATGATAATATAAGATATGGTTTGAATTCTCTGTTGTAGTAAGAGTTTTCAGGAACATTGCATGTTTATGTTTTTGGTATGTGATTAAATTTTGTACATGTACCTTTTTGAGGGATATGTTGTGTGTGCATGCATAGTTTTTGGGGTTGGAGAAGAGTTTTAATTGGTGATGATAATGGTTATATTAGATGCCATTTTGATTCATTGGTAGAATTATGTAAAAAATGAACCTGATAGATACAATTCAATGAACTTTTTTTTGGGGGGGGGGGGGGGGTAGGTGACATAATTATTTTCCTTTTCTTCACTATATATATCATATGGTACAAAGGATTGGATTTAAAGTTTTCTATAAAGTTTTCTAATTGGTTATCATTCCATCATTGTACCTTAGTTTAAGGAAATGATCTAATTTGATTGACTTTATAATGAAATCCAAACTTGAATATTTATCCCAATTTTAGTATCTACTATTTATATTTTTATATATTTGGATATGTAAAATTTGTGTTTTCTTCTATCTATATATGCAAAAGGGATAATGGAAAAAAAATATACTTCTAAACTTCAAAATTTCATAGTACTCATTTTAAGTTGTAAAAGATTATTATTAGTGTAAATTTTTGAAACTGAAAGGAATATTTATCTTTTTCATCCTATATGTAAAATTAGTCAAGGACAAGCATAGTGATGCAAGGAATTGGAGGAATTATTTTTTGTAGAAAAGATATGCATTGAATGGTTGGCATATTCCTGACAAATATAAATTTAAAAACAAAAGAGTCAAAAAAATTCAACGGTTTTGTTTTTGTTTTTTTCCTTATGGATTTGACACATTGTATCACTTAAATATAATAATAAACATCAAATATAGGCATTCTTCAATTACAAGACTGAACATTTCCAACAACAAATATGCTACCCATATACGTCCAGTCACTTTCTCTTGGTGCTTGTTTTGAAAATTATAGGGGAGAAGAATATTTTCTAATGAAGGAAGAGAACCAAGTGATCAAATTACAATATAATAAATTAAACACTTCCTTTTCAGTGCTTAGGATAAAAAATCGCGTGTGCAACAAATTAGCTTCCTCCAAAAGTTTCTTTACTATATATGAGGCTGAGCAACATTTTGCTTCGAAAGCAGACAAAGGAATAAATCATTGTGGAGCAAGCCTCTTTATGGTGACATTGACACTAATACGGTGAAATTTACTCCACATATAAAAAACCCACACACACACACACACACACACAGAGAGAGAGAGAGAGAGAGAGAGAGAGAGAGAGAGAGAGAGAGAGAGAGAGAGATGATGAAAACAGCTCGAAACAGAAACGCTTTACACATCTGTGTGGAATTTCACCCCAAAATCATAGAAGATAATTTCTACGATTTGCTTTAATAATTTATAGAGATTAACTTTTGATATATTTGTCCAATTGTTTCATGGAAAAATATATAGGCTAGTGTTATTAATTTATTAACTTTTAATAATGTTGTTGTTGTTGTCGTGTGACATTGTAGTGTTTGAGACTATATATGAGGTTGAATTATTTGAGACGGAAATGGCGCAAATAAATCTTAAGAAGTGGCAAGAAATTAAGGGGGGCCTATATATATATTTATATTTCATCATCACGCGTATGACTCCATGTGTAGTTGTGTACTAAAAAGACTGCTATAAAATTACAGTACTACTTGTCCGAACAACCTGGCCTCGAATAAAATGACCCATTATTAAACCCTGACGTTTCATTTTAAAAAAATGATTATGTATAGCGGAATTAATTTAAAAGTTTCCTTTGACGAAACTTTAATGATTATTTACATATGTACGCGTCAAACGATTCTGATTCAAATCCCTTTGATAGATGGCTATCCAGCGTCCACTATATAATTATTAATAAAATCAATTCATCACTTTTATTGACATTTCACTGTGCGAAATGATTTAATTTAATAATTATATACACACTTGTACGAAACCTATGTGAAAAGGAGGCCAATATATAATTAATTAAATTGTATATCTATATTATACTTTTCGGCCTTGGAACTATATAAGATAGATAGATATGAAGAACATTTGATCATTTGAAATAATTTGCATATATATAGTGCGCGCGCGCGCGCAACGACGTGTGTGTAACTAACTCAAATTTCCGTTTTAGTAATTTTTATTGAGCTAATGGGTTCCGTTTTACTTGATTGATTACGCGCTAAATAAAAAAGAAAAGCTTTGTTCACTTTTTTCTTGCAGTGTATGTGTGTACGTACGTGTGTTTACTAAGTTAAGCTATTGTACGTGGAACAATCTTAGCCTTCACTTTAGTATCAAATACTTCACTTTAATGCATCTCTGTTGATTCAATGAGTTAAGATAGACACACACACACTACTTCAAATGTATACAAGGAGAGAGTGTGAACAGTGATATTGATGAAGCTAAACAAGAGTTGTGAACTGTATGTTTAATTTACTTTAGCACTTGATTCAATAAGATCTAGATTCCCCATGAATATATGACCCTTTATTAAATTAGGGTTTATTAATTTGTTCAAAAACGTAAACTAATTTAAAAAAAGGGTCATTTTTGTTTTTGGAGACGGGGAACATTTGAGGAAGAGGGATAAATGGTTGGTTTACCGGACAGAGAGACAGGCTTTGTCCCCCACCCACATTTCTTTAAACCTTCCACTCAATGTCTTCTTTTTTCTTCTTTTGGTTAGTATACAAACTCTCTTTAAACTTACTAGTTTAATTATATTTTATTTTTTAAAAAATAGTAACATGAACTAATGTGTCTGCAATGACGATGTTATCCATTATATAATCATTTAAGGTTGCCAACCACTCCACCATGGAATCGAATTGGAAAGTTGCGGAAGTCACTTTAGTTTCAAGTTTCAACCTAGTACGAACTCTGATCTGGGACACATTATTGTACCGTTTCCATTTGTATATGTTTGTTAAATAGTCAGGTTATATATATATATATATATATATATATTGATTGTTGTCAATTTTGCATAATTTGACAAATAAATTTACATGAATAATATTTTTTGTGAGATTTAATTTGAGGGTTCAAAACTTTAAATAGTTGATAGCAGTGAACCAGAGAAGAAAGAAAAATTAAAGAGAGAAAAGAGACAAGACAGGTTCATTCACAATTTGTAATGAGCAATATGTATAAAATTGACGTATCAAGTGTGAGTCAGCAACTAACAACCCTTCTAACTAATTAGTACCTAATGGATATGCAATTACCAAATTACTCCTGACTATTACTTACACCCATATGACATATACAAGTAGTTATATGTATTATATCTAACGTGAATAATAATAAAAAAATTGAAATCATGAAAGGTAATCACTATAGCCTAGATTAATATTAATGTAACAGCCAGTAGAAGCTAAGGATTCATTTTGTTTTGAATGGAAGATCTCAATTGTCTTTATCTCTTGAATACTTTTTTTTTCATGAACGCTTCTTTTTTAATCAGTTTTCTTACTGTATATAGGGTATACTACTGATCAATATTTTAGAAATCAATAAAAAGCTTTTTTTATTGATGATCAATTTACTTGACCTCCGGTCAATAGAACACAAGATCCACATTAGATATAGTTATTTTTTTTAAAAAAAAAACTAGATCTTATTTTAAGAAGTTGAAGAAGTACTGTATTTTAATATGAATGTGCAGTTCCGATAAAAAAATATGAATGCTCATAAGTAGACAAGGAAACCTGCACGTTAGCTAGTAAATCTCAGGAATGTCTGTAGTTGGTTACGTTTCATGCATGGATCGAAATATCGAATAGCGAAGAATGAGTTGGTGGTATTATCAACAACAATATGAAACCTCGGTCATGTAAAGAATGACAAGGTATTTCCCAGCATCGATGTTACCGAACGTCTACCGTGTCTCTACTCAAATTTGAACGATGTTTCCTATGTGCGATCTACTAGAGTGATTAATGATATGATTTATGATTACGATGAAAGTTCGATTAGATAATATACCTTTGCTTAAAATACAGATTAGAACCTAGCGGGTTCATGTGAGCCCGTCCCTTAAACAAGCAGCCAGTGATCTATCCTTTATAAATGAAGTAAACTAGCTCACAGCAGTAGTTGTCTATCATTTAAATCAGACTTCAGAACAACCACAAATTAGTCTCATCATATGAGATGTGGGGTGGGATACCTTGAAAAAAAAATTAGATAAGAATTTAGGCCGGGTTTTAACACTTACATTATGTGCTTCTTATGCAGTTCGATTTCTTTGGGAAGTCATGGATTATTAATCGTAAGACTATTTTTTTATTGGCTGCATACTCGTGTATGATTATTAATCGTAGTAATGAAACATAAGATATATGAACTACTTAAGCATACAAAAACAAGTTGTTGACATCATATAATTCTTAATCAGAGACGACTGAATTATTTATAATACCCGTCCTCATTTTGCATCGAAACTTTTGTTTTGTTTTTTCTCAGTGCGAATTTTAATTCGTACATAGTTAGCTTATGTTTTCCCCGTCATCTATTTCCTGGGACAAAACTGAGTAGAAAGCGGACTTAATGACTGACTATATTTGGCAACACACCTCTTGACAGCAGACCGCAAGTCAAGATGGCAGGTATCGATCGATTTTTCTGTTTCAGTTTAAACCACCAAACCTCACATGATTATGTACATATTTATTTACAATCGCACATGGCATTATTATAGAATTTTGTTAAGATGTTACGAAATTGATCGAATTGGTTCCGGTAACAAGGATTTCAACTCAATTGAACTTTTTGTTGTTTTTTTTTTGAGAAAAAAAATTAAAACCCAAGTGTAGCTCCACTTAGAGTTGAATCTCAACTCCATTCACAGTAAAAGCGTAGCACGGGGAAATCTAATAAAGTGATCTAATAAAGCGTACAGTGGAACAAAGAGTTTCAGTGGCAATCAATTCGAAATTGAAATAAATTTAAATTATTCATTTAAAATTTATTTGAATATATGTTTGTTTGTATAAATTAGCTCCTCGCACGTATATACACTGATATACCAGCTGGTTTGCACTTATCTAAAGATTGTCTGAAAAAAGAATCTTAAAATAGATGTGAATGAACAGGATAAAGTTTATAGCTCTTGTTCATTTTTGTAACTCAAAAGATCTAAGCCAGATAATTAAGCTATTGACAAACCATAAACAACGTCAATATATGGGTTTCATTTCGATCAGCACAGCCCGGCTGGATCTGAAACTGAAAATATTCTTCTTTCGTTTATTTTTCTAAAAAATTGGGTCTGATAAACTCGAAACATGGATGGGTATGGTAGGGAATGGCCACGTGCCATTGCGACCATGTGTTGTCGTGCACCGCAACTGAGTCAGCATCCGGCACGTGCACGTGTACCTTTACACGTGCTGCATGTAACATAGTGTTACTAATTCCCTGATTAATTCAATAATACCTTCACTAACTATGATAGAAAAATGATTTCCATAATATCAATAAATCTATCATATTTAGAAAAAGAATTTCCTAATAATAATCACTATCCATGATAGAAAAGAATTTTCTAATATAACCTGAACACTATCATGGATAATTAATATATAGCTAACCATGTTAGAAAAGGATCACCTAACATGGTTAGAAAAAGAGGCGACCTATTACAATTCTCCAATTAACCATTAATATCAGTACAAATAAAAATATGCAGAAGCGAATGCAGACCTATACATTTTTGGCAATATACATGTTTTCATAGTCTAAATAACCTTTGAAATTTAATTCCCTTCCTGTTTCTCGTGCCTGTGCATGACCACCTGCAAAAATCTGAGTAATCGTGGGATGAGACAAAATTGTCCCAGTAATCACCGTTTAACTCACTATAACAGTGAGATGTGCGGTAGTGAGGGCGTCTAAAGGGTACCACAGTTTTAAAAACAATAGTAATATATATATATATATATATATATCCAGATCTTCTTTTATTCCTTACTCAAGTCCAACAATCACCTTCAAACCAAACCAATTCAACATCTCCATACTCCAATCAACTAAAACTACCACAACAACTCTCACACTCACCTAGAGATGCATTGTGCCACCACGGTGCATTCAAGCATTTATTCTTCACTATATGATTTGACACTGTGTCAATCTCCATAATGAGGAGACAATTTCCTTCTCTGGCAATCTCCAGAGAGGGAACCCCAATTCTGTTTCCATTACAGAACGGGAACGGTTGGACTCTTCAATGCCAAACAACCGTAGGGGCGGTTGGGCTCTTCAATGCCAAACAACCGTAGGTCACTTCTCTCACTAAGTTGACCTATAATCCCGATCCAATCAATCTGAAAAGGATCCTCAGTACAAATAACTGTCGATTGACCTATCGACAGTTATCATCGCGCGATGGTACATAAGTAACAGTGTCGTGCAATACTCACCATATCTATCAACCTCAACCTTATTCAAGACCTCAATGTCTATATCAGTGCAATGCACTCTTACAATTCCTTGTCAATATATCATCCACAACATTCAATGTTTCCCCTAATAATTCCTCCCACAATCTCCAATTCAACATCTCATTCCTATTCTCATAATCTATGATACATCTCTCAATATCCCTGTCAAGGTACCAAATCTCAATGTATATACACTCACACATACATAATCCAGCAATACCACCAGCCAGGATACTACATATAGTAAGTCAAATTCTTTATATGAAAGTAATCGTGTTTGAAAGGCACCCGATAGCCTATTTTGTAGAAAAATAACTTTCAAAGATAATATATAGATAATGAGGGTGAGAAAGGATTTTCAAAATCCCCAACTAACGTCACCCTCAATGTTATAGTAAGGTAAGTGTGATTACCTGAACCTGCTCCACATCAAGACAATACAATTTCAATGAAGTTCTTGCTCGTAGCTCGCCTATTGATATCCACAATCACTAGAAAATACGCAACACAGTGTCAATACATAGTTCGGGTTCATATGACTTGACTAAGGTAATTTAAATTCATCTAAGGCCCATGCTAACTAACACATCTTCAACTAACCTTATTCATTCCCAATATCCATCAATCCGCAATTATTCCCATTACAAAACAAAAACTATTTATAATTCATTTACATCATATCATTGATACTTTTCAATCATTCACAATCTAATCATTCATATTTTCTCCACAATATTACAACGACTATTGAGGATGAGTAAATCCTTATTCATTATCCAATTCAACATCCCTATGTTTAACATGCAATTTCCCTTTCCTTAACAACTAATATTTAACTCCATTAAAATATTCCATGCTTTAACAATTATACCTAGCACCAATAACCCTTTTAAAATCATCAACTTCTCAACAATATACATCTAACAATTCATTTGCTAACATTAACCAAATCTCTAAACAGTTTCACTTTATCTCAAATCATCATTCACTCAACTTCTATAGTTTATTCCAAATATTCATGAACTTTAAGCACTCCACCGGCACTTCAATATATTCCTCTGCAACCTAGTCATTTAGCCCAAACATGGTGCACTTGGATAAACAATCACTTTCATTTTACTCAAATTACATAAATACTTGCTTCCTTACCTTTCCAATACACAAAAATATAGTCACTACAGGTCAGAATTCCTATCCATGATTTTGTGTCATTTATCTAAATCATTAAATCATTCTCTCCATAATACCTCTCAATAAATCTTAGCTCTTTTCTAAGACTCCCAAAACTTCCAATTTCACCTAATGCCAAATCTAACTAAATAAACTCACCCAACATCATCTTTGAACTCCAGTAATCCTCTAGAAATCATAATCCAAGTTTTACCACTCATCTCCAAAGGATTTCTAAATAAAATCTATCTAATTCAACCTTTTAACAAGCAAAATTTCACATATGATCATTTATAACTTTAATCCCCTATCATCCATATCAAATACCAATAACCAATTTCCATTTCATTCTAATTTCCATTCCACAATTTATCATCAATCTCCAACTCTAGAACTTATTTCCATGAATTAGGCTAAATCTCAAAATTCACAAGAAATTACACAATAAATTCCTACAAGGACTTTGTTATCCTTTCCCATGTCCTATCCAAACATCCTAACCATCAATTCAGTCATTCAATCACGTATCACCAAATAACATAATCAATTTCTCTTTTATTCAACACTTTATTCACTAATCTTTATCTTAAACACTAATCCAATCAATCTCACAATTTCAATGTCATTTTACAATCTTAGTAAGCATCTAATAACTACCACTTTGTCCAATAATCTCACACAACACCAAATCCCCCAATTTCCAGAAACCCTAAAACATAACAATTCCAAAATAAGTAGAAATCTTCAAGAGAACTAAATTGCTTTCAAAAACCTCAAATTAAATACTTAACATTCATTGTTATATATCCTAAAAAGTCCAAAAATCCAAATTTGAACCAAAACCCTAACTTTACCAACAACATAAATCCAAGAAATCCAATCAAAGAGAAGTAAAAAGTGCTTACGGAGTTTCCAAGTGATGAGAAGGAGGAAAAACCACTATTTTTCCGGTGGTGGTCGCCGGAAATCTCGCCGGAAGTCGGCCACTTAGGTGGCTGGCCGAGATTCATATAAACAATTAAGGAAAAGGTAAGAAAAGGAAGTTGGAAGAAAGAGTAGCTTGAATAACAACAAGAATTAGCGAAGCTCACCTTCTCGGTCGCCGTCCGCCGCCTAGCTCGCCAGAAAAACGAAGAAGACGATGGAGACAGAGAGGCAGCGAGGAAGAGATCGGAGATGGTGAACTCGTGAGGGGAGGGGAAGACGGAGGACGCCACAACGGTCCAGCCAACTTTGGCCGCCGCCGCCGTCGATCGGCCAGAGAGGGAGAGAGAGAGAGCGGTCGAAAACGAAGGGAAGGGGGTGGAGAGCTCGACAGAGAGAGAGAAATGAGAAGGAAGGAAGGAGATGATGATGTATTTATTTATAATTTAGGGAAAATTACAATTAACTACCCTAAGGTTTATTCGTAATTATATTTCTAGCCCAGAAGTTTGTATATATTACTATTTCTCCTTCTTTTCATCATAGCATGGTCCAAATTCCAATTTACTTTTCATGGAAGTTTCTATCCCTAATTAATTCTTCTAACTATATTTCTTTAAATTTCAAATTAAATCAGATTTAATATCCATGAATTGCCCATAATATCTTAAAATTCCTTGTTAAAACTTTAAATTTCCTAAATTAAACTTCAAGACCTTAATAAATTATTTATTATCTCTAATTTAAAAGTTGGGATGTTACAGTGCAACAGTTAACCATGTAAACTTAAAAGTTAAAACCCACTTGTTTCCTTTACTCAAAAAAAAAAAACCGCTTGTTTCCACGCGCCAGTAACACACACACACTCATAGAATGCTAGCTAGAAGCCATCCATATTGACCTCTGTAAGTCTGTAGTCTGAAGTCTGAATTCTGAACCCAATGTACGTATATTAGCAGAATCGGATCCACTTTATTGGATATTATATTTACCTTTCTAATTTTACCATACTCCATCCTTTTGCAACTCCATTGTTGTACCTTTGCTTGATTCTTTCTTGTAGTTCTAGCTATTTGAATCTCATGCCGTTGAAATTATTACTAACATAAAAGGCCAAGTTTGGTGGCCGTGGAGTTTGGAATTGTTGATCATGAGTAAAGCAAATAGGAAACCTTTCTTAAAGAAAAAATTAATGGGTAGACACTAATAGCTTAGTTAAAATACTATACAACTAAAATCCAACAAACCACGTCCAATTTAGGGTGGAGCTCTATCAAACTACTGCTTACAAGCCCGTTAACGTTAAATATTTCAAAAGTCAAGGATAACCTTGTTGTTTTTAAGTCACTACTTTGAATGATTCCGGTCAATATCTTGCTTTTCTTCGAGATGTCTCATTTACTTATGAAATAAAGTGCATGAGCAGTCAGACTCCTATTCTAGATTCCACAACTTTATATTTTAAGAAAAATAATTATAAGAGACGTACAGAAACCGAGATAGTCGGACTGTTTCACACAGCTAGTGCATGTGTGAAGCAGAGTTATTATGAATAGATGGATATAGTTGTGTAGACATAGATGATACACTTTAATTTGCCATAACGCTTGAGGCATTCTAATAGATTTGTAACTGCTGCCCAAAAGAAATTCAAATACATATTAATACTTATACATGCCAGCTTTTGTCGATGAAGCGAGGAAGTGGATGATACTATGGAGATGGAGCAGGATCACTCTGCAATATATATATGGATCAATGCATGAGAAAATGAGTTATATCTTTTCAGTGATTTAATATGGATCAGCACTATATATCAAATTTATATATCTGCAGTGATTTAATTCTTCATTTGTATATATGATGGTTGTGTGTGTGCTTACAAGGAGTTTGCCTCTTGCAGCTCTTTCTGCCAAATAATCTGATGGTTTATAAAACCCCCGTACATCTTTTCCCACTTGCTTAGACTTTGATGAATGAGCTTTGGTCCGATCATATCACCCCAAAAGATTATTCCTCCTCTGTGAACCCAAAACTGGCAGTTATTAGATATAGATACCAAAACATTTTTCAACTATAAATAAATACATATAGATAGATGGATATCAAGTTATATCATTGTATAGTCGTTTCTCACAGGTGAGATGGAAATTTCATTCCAAGAACAGAAGCAACATCAAGGTCTGAAACTTTAGCAACAACCCCCTCCTCTATGACACGGCATGCCTCATTCACCACAGGAAAGAACACCATTTCCACAATTTCTTGGTCACTCAGCGTCACAGACTACACAATCCACAAACATTATGATTTTCTCCCTTTATGAAAATGAAAATGAGTGGTGCAATTTATTAAAGAGAAAATTAATTAAATGAGCACTATTTTAAATGTTGAAAAGATCAGACCTGTCCTTGGGGGATAATGTTCATCTTTGTTCTAGACTCCTCAACAATTGGCAGCACAGATTGATCAGGAATTGGCCGGTCACCCTTCTTCTCGTATTTATAATATCCTTTTCCATTGCTTTTGCCTATGTGAAAGTATATATATCATACATATGCAAGAAAAATTCATTTCATTAACTCGATCAAAGGATTGTCAAAAATATTTGATGGTGATTAGTAGGGGCGAACAAAAGCCCGGTGGGCCGATTGGTCCGTCACGGCCCGACCCGGTCTTATACCAAAAATGGTCCGTCACGATGTGGCCCGGGACCAACCCAACTAGGACATGACTGGCCTGGCCATCGGGTAGGACAGTACCAGGGCATATACCCCATGACCAATCGGGCGGTCCGACCCGATTAGTTATTAATATTTTATAAATATTTTTATTATTTATTAATATGTCAAGCCTAAAATGCACATGGTAAAAAAAATAAGGAATGTCATTTGACTTCTTCCTCGCCGTCTTCCTTTCACTTGTCTTGCTTCTTCTCAACTCTCATTTTCTATCATTGTTTGTTCATCCAGCAGAGCGGTCAACTTTTTCATTCTTCATTTAACAGCTTAAACTTCTAGATTTAGTTGGTTCTTGACATATCATCTACGTCTCAAAAATCAAATATTGGAACCTTATTGCATGCATTTTTTGATTAAAATTGAGTTTAACTCTAGATATGATGAGTCTGCCCTTTCTTTTTGCTTCAATCTTGAAGAGCTTTCATGTGAGAGGATAAGTAAAAGATTCTAAATTTATAAAATTGAAATATTTGTAATCCTTTGCATTGATGTTTTTCAATTGTTATTGATGATTATATTTGTTCTGTTTAAAATTGGGATTGAATTTCTCTCATTTTGCGCTAGACATGACCATCATGGTCCGTCATGATGCCCTATGGTCATGTCCGGCCCGATCTCGGTGTCGGGCCAAACAGGACATGACCGGGCTTCGGGTCAAAATTTCCGGCCAGAAAATTATTTGGGACAGGATCAGGGCATATAGGTGGCCCGGTCCTGTCCGTCATTTGTGCACCCCTAGTGATTAGACAGTAGCTAGCTAGCTAGTGTCAGGTTTATTATAAATTGCTCATTTTAAGTGATTTTTGCATGTCATTATCTGTTAAATAATAAAGAAATACTTGAATTTGGACAAGAATTATAACTATTATGACATGTTAAAACGTATGAGCACCTTTTCTGCCACTGCTGACCATAAGATCAAGTAGAGGAGATATGTAAGTACGATCTGAGAAGGCCTTTTCAATCTCTTTGTTAGCAGCTACGGCTACACCATATCCTGTTATGTCATGAAACCTGCAACAAAGTATACAAATGTAAAATGTTTGAATAAAAAAGAGACAAAAAGAGTCGATTCAGAGGCAAATTTTTGTTCATGATAATGGTTAGTCGAAACATAACTGGAAAGGCCCCATAGGCATGCCAAAAGTGGTGATAAGTTTGTCAATCCTGAAGATGTCGATCCCCAAATCAGCCAATAAATAGGAAGCTTGGATGTATGGGAAGAAAGTGCGATTAACAGCAAAAGCAGGGCAGTTCTTAACAACCACACACACTTTCTTCAGCTCCTTCCCAACTCTCATAACATCAACAACGACTTGTGCTTTAGTTTTCTCAGTCGGTATGATTTCCAAGAGAGGCATAATATGGGCAGGACTAGATTGTATTGGATGAGAAAATGTCAGATACATACATATATATGTATATATGGAAACTTTTACTTTATATACATGCATAAATAATTAAATATAGATATAAACAGTACACACACAGCTTAGAAAGCTGATTCCCGACATTTGTTTTCCTGACCTGAAGAAGTGTGCACCCACAATTCGGTCCTGAGATTTGGTGTTATTTCCAATAATATCTAAATCAATGGAAGAGGTGGTGGATGCCAATATACATTGATCAGAACAGTTCTTCTCGACTTCCTCAAATACTGATTGCTTTAAGGACACGTCTTCATAAACAGCCTACAAAATAGTCAATTGTTGATAATCATGAAGCTAATTATTATCGGAGGATTAATCTGAATCGCAAGGTAACAATTTGATATCATACCATACCTCAATAATCATGTCCAAGTCTTTGAAGTCTGAGTAATCCAACACACCCTTAAGCATTGAGAGAGACTTCACTACCCTATCTTGTCCAATCTTCCCTTTCCTCACCAGGCCTTCCAGATTTGCTGGCACACAACATTCATATTATAATTATAAAGTGACAGATGCAATAACCCTTTATTTGTATGTCTATATACGAATATAATTAATACAGAATTCCAACATTATCACAGCTATATATATAGCAGATCATGTGTACGTATGTCTGTCGTACTTGATCTCAAGTGATAGATATTATGTTAGTGAATGAAACACTAATTGACCTTTTATTTTTGTCACAGATTTTTGTAGAAACTCGGAATTGATTTCTTTGAGTATAACATCGAAGTTCGCCAGGATAAGAGCAGTGGCAATACAAGAACCCATCAATCCACCACCAATCACCCCAACCTTCTTTATTTTGCGTGGCGTATGTCCCACGTCAGCGATGCCAGCTACCTGTACGGATCGTGTTAATCATCTCAAAACCAAGAGTATGGACTTCGTTATTCAATTTAAAGATATTAATTAGAAAAGTTTTCGACATTGAATAAAAACGATTGCACAAAAAAACAAGCTCAACCTTTGAGGTTGCCTGTTGAGCAAAGTATAAGTGAACAAATGCTTTTGCATTATTTGAGAGCACAACCTCTCGGAATAGTTCTTCCTCCTGCAGTGAAATACATAAGCGCTACAGCGAGTTATATATTTTCATATTTTGAGCTGCTTTGCATTTTCCAGTTACCATGCACATAAAAAGTTGAATGACGTGATATATATATAGATACAAGTAGTGTTATATATACCTTTGAGAGACCGAGATGACCTCCAGAAACAATACCATATCTGATGGCATCAAGGCAAGCTTTGTGATGGGGCATGGCATGAGTCTGTGAGTTGAAGACGTCAAATGGATGAGGCAGTGCTAGTGAAGTAAGTTTATCAGTTTTGGAGAGTGAGTTGGTGCGACATTTACGTCCCTCGACTATGTCCAAAGCCCAAATACGCGAAACTCTTAATAACTCTTGCGCTGATGATACAACTTCATCAATCAGCCCTATTTCCTTCCCCTCTTCCGACATTATATTCTCCGATGACTGCATGCAAATAAAAAGCACAATATATACATATAAACGTGTCCACTTGTGTGAGTGTGTGTGGGTCGAGTTTGAAATATTTTAAGCGCGAAGGGATGTCTGTTCACAGACTTCTTATCTAAATTTATGTACATGTTGGTGTTAATTTGTACCGAACTGTTCTCCATGTTCATAGAAAACATTAGTAAGGAGAGGTAAACTAGCTAACACATTAAACTGTCTAGATCTTATCTGAATTGTACGAATTTAATTAATTCTATTGTATTTGTATAAAGCTTTCATCCAAAGGAATTAGTTTAATCTAGAAGGAAAGAATTTCTTAACAGCAATATTTTCGTTTAATTTTAAGAATTCAATGATACACATTTATTATATATAGCTAGTCCTATTATTGTGAGGCGTGGGACTCATCACTGGAAGAGATAATAGGTCCAATAATTTAGCCTAGAGCAGTGGTAGTGGCCCCTATCAGTGAAGATATTGACCAAATTAGAATCTGTAATAAACTAATAATGTCCAAATTAAATAGTTAGTGGTCGCGTATATATGCGATTTACCATCAACAAGTCGATAGCTTTGGAAGGTCCAACAAGCCTTGGAAGTCGCTGTGTACCTTAGAATAATAAAGAAAAATAGCTAATTAATTATCAATATTTGGTACATATACAATATAGTGTGGTCAGAAAGCTACAGGAAAAAAATTTTAAATTAGTGATGGGATGAACTTTTGTCACTAATAGCGACAGTTTATTCCATAAGAAAAAAACTTGTCACTAGTTACTTGGCGATGGAAAAAAACTTGATCGTGGTTAAATTCACTGTTTTTTCAAGGAAAATAATTTTGTTCGCGCAGGAGTTGTTACAATTATATATTACCTCCACATCCAGGAATTACTGCTAAACTTAGCTCAGGCAAACCAAGTTTTGCTTGGGGTGTAGCGATACGCGCACTGCATGCCTGCTCATGTACATCCATATTAAATTAGCCATTGCTCTATAGTCATTTAAAAAATAAAAAATATTTATTATACATATAATAAATTATATAATAAATCATATTATATATTTATTATATACATGAATAAGTAGTTCTTAAACACTCGCATAATTACTTTTTAACTAAAGTGCATTACTCGTCAGGAAATAAAATTCGTTGCGAGACAATGTGTGCGCACGTAGTGTGTAAGTGACTGCACACGCTTTTATTTGAACTTGTTTCTTCAGTTATTGAATCATAAAAAGGGAAATTAAAAAAAGGAAAAAGGAATTGAAATTGAACCAAAACAGATTAATTACCATGGCCAACTCAAGACCACCTCCGAGGGCATATCCTTGTACGGCCGCAACTGAAGGCTTTTTTCCATCTAAATAAAAGTTACCATGTAAACAAATATATATTAAGGTCACTTTTAACGTATGAGTAGTTAGGAACTGTGCAAATTATTAAACGAATAACTTTTAGACCTTCAATAACATGAACCGCGAGATCACGAGATATGTTTATTACAGTTGAGACGTCACCTGCAACAGGCCAATTGAAAAGTTACAAGTGAGGAGGGGTTATTATCGATCGGTTAAGTTAACTTCATTAATATTGACTTATGATTAACGTGGAAAATGATAAGAGATACTAAACTTTTTTTAAGTATAAAAATAAAACATACTAAAATCATTTATTATTAGAAGATTTTAATAAGGTTTTCCGTTTTTACTCTCACACATTTATTATACATACTTTATCTCCCTTTACATTTACTATTAATTTACAAGGGTAGAAATGGAAAATATGCATTTATTTCTTTAACTTGTATATGTCACTTCTTATATTTTAACCTAAAAAATTAGTCATGTTATCTCTTGCTACTGATTAAACTATTTTATATTCAGATATATGTATGCGTGACAAATTCATATAGTTGGGAAAATTAATTCTTCTAAATTTCATCAAAACATTTGATTATGAACATTCCCTTGAAATCCCGATCTTGACTAAATTAAATAAAAAGTAGTTCCCCCCCCCCCAAAAAAAAAAAACGGGAACAAAAATTTTAGAACACAACAAGGTAACAACATTTAATTAACCATCAAATGACAATATATTTTGGGTAATTAAGCTTGACATCACATAGAGTATCCTAAAGTTTGAAATGAATGTTTCTTATTCTGTTTGTGGTAGCATGGTTAGTCCCTGGTGCATTAACACGTTAAGTTGATTTATGTGGCAACCTAGCAAATACTGACTTAGACATATATTAATCAATAGGTGCGAAAGCCCAAAAATGATACATAACTATTGGTCAATGAACAAAAATAGTACTCCCTCCGGTCCCTAATGTAAGAGCTAGCCGTCAAAAAAATGCTTCTTAAGAAAACATGTAAATGTTAGTTGGATGTCTGGAGTTAATGCTTCTTTTCTAAAATTGCCCATATTTATTATGGTACTTTTAAAATAGAGAAATACATAAGCATTAATAAATATGAAAGATAATTAGGGGTAAAGTAGGAAAAAATGTATTAAATGAGGAGAGAATGTGGGGTGAGCTCTTACATTAGGGACCAAAACCATTCAAATTTTGGACTCTTACATTAGGGACCGGAGGGAGTACATAACTATTTCAAGGTACAAAAATGATACTCAATTTTTACCATGTGATAAAAAATGATATTTTTACTAATAGGACAATAATATTAGATATGAAAAGTCTAAAATGCCCCTATAAATTAATCGTCGCCCAGTAAAAGTTTATTTAATTATAAGGGCATTTTGGACATTTCATGTCTAATATTATTGTCATATTAGTGAAAATATCATTTTTTATCATATAGTAAAAGTTGTGTATCATTTTTGTATCTTATAATAGTTATGTACTATTTTTGTTTCAAGACTATATATTATTTTTGAGCATTCGCCCAATCAATAGATGTCCCATGTATTGTTCTAAATCCCTCCCCACAGAAACCGTTTCGGCCCGCAGCTCCACGATGAAGATGACCCAGATAAAGAACCATGGGCTCCGACCCAATAATACATCTAATTTGCTTGAATGAGCCCAATATAATCGATGTGCCTGCCCAATAGATCCATCCATTAATTAATTATATTTATATATGTATATCCCCCGCCCCTATCTTTATTCTTCTTCACACTATCCTCCTCATGCCGAAATGCCCATAATTATTATAATGCCCCCGTGTCAATTCTTTTTTTTTCATATAAAAAGAAAATAAGACTGTAAAAAAATTACTAAGAACCAACTACATTCTTGAAAAGATGCACCGCGATCAGTTTTGGACACCACGTGAATGCCTAAGTCATAGTTGAAGTTGTTCCTTGTTAAAAAATCTGCAGCTTGCCCCCGTGTGTCAATTCTAAATACTACTAGTGTGTGCGAAATCTTATTTGAACTCAGAACTGATTCCTGGCCTGGGAGTGAGAACAGCATCTGATCTGTTTGGGGCGGCCGCGCTTGGGGTTGAGAAGAATTGAATTTTGGGAAAATAATAATAATAATAATAATAATAATAATAATAATAATAATAATAATAATATATTATTACAAATTTGTAAAAAAAAAACAAATTCAAAGAGAATAATATTACCAGTTTGCTGCACAGTCCGCATCATATTTACGTCCAAACCTCCCGAAAACTTTCCATCGTCACCTTTTACGAAGAAATATGGATTTGATTGATGAAGGATCATCAATTAAATATGGTCAGATGGAACAGTGCTAATTCACTCAAAATTTTAACTTCCAAATGCATATATATAAATTCTGCCAAGAAAGTGCGCGCGGGTGCGTGCTATGATGATCATGAATCTATCACATAACTTTTATATGTGGGGAAACAGAAACTGAACTAGGAGGAGTAACTTCAAGAATCAGCACACACACTCAAGCAGGCAATAAAATCAATTATTAGTCGGAAAATGAAAACATAGCTTCACCAGTCAAGACAATGGCCTTCACATCATCTCTTTCCATTGCTTCCATGTATCTGTCCTTTAGTTCTGCAAGACCTGAATTATTGGTATCGATCGAACAGACATTATATTAATTGCCCAGTAATTTTTGAATCATATTTCACAATGTTAATTAACTATCAATTCATACGCAGTATCTCGGTATATGGTGGCATGGTGCATAGCCGTGCATGCTTCAATTCGTTTAATTTATTTAGAGGAGAATAGTGTGTTAATTTTAATTGCACGCACATATGGAATTAACACTACTTTATTTCTTTATCAAAAAAAAAAACACTACTTTATTTCACATAATTGGTGACGAGAGAAGAAAATTTACAATTAGCTGTAGACATATACCTTGAAGAGTCAATGCATTGACGGGTGGATTACATATGGAAATAACAGCAATACCGTCACTTTCAACTTGCATCTTCACCATCACCATGTTGTTTCTTCTCGCAAGCTCTGCGATTATATGAATGAAACTATACTTGTCTCACTAATACGATTATGAATAAAATTATGCTTGTTTCACTAATTTGCTACTCAGATTAGGGATTGGGAATAAACTAAATATTATCACACTTATATATGCGCTAGGTATGCAATAATACAACACACGCATATGTATGCGTCTGTGTGTGGCCTTGGGCATATATCTCATTTTGGTATATATAGCTTTTCATAGTGTCTAACTTAAAAAGGAAATAGTTAAGTATTATTTTGACCAAGAATTATGTGACACACAATAAACGATAAAAAGTATCTATTACATCAATGAACAATTAAAAAGAGTAACACTAGCTCCGATTAGTAATATAAGAGACTAGTCGCCAAAACATACTTCTTAAGAAAACATGTAAAAGTCAGTTGAATGTTTAAAGTTAATTCTTGTTTTCTAATTTCCCCCATTTATTGTAATACTATTAAGAGAGAGAAATATGTAATCATTATAAATATGAAAGAGAGACAAATTAAAGTAGAAAATACTTATGGTTTAGATTTTTTTTGCAAGATTTATATATGGCTCACGATTTATATGCTTTTTTGCCATGACTACTTTTTCCTTTTGGACTGGTACAAATTTATCTTATAAGTTTTCGTTCATTAGTAGTTTTCTATAAATTTGTTTTTTTTTTTAAAAAAAATTGCCCCTTAAAGTTTCAAAATATAACACTTTTATCCTTCAATTACTGTTAAAATATTAACAATTGGTGTCAATATTTCAATGGTGATGAAAGGTGAACTTGCTATATTTTTCAAACTTTCACAACAATTTTGAATAAAAAAAGAGTTATATGGTATAATATAAGTATATAACTCCCATGTGAAAATATTCAAGACAAATCGGCACATTAACGTAACTCTCTCCTACTTGTATTGATGATCCCGACTGCCAAACTTTTGTGCCAGTGTACCTCTCCTAAAATCGCTACAAATTAGATTGTTCACTCAACCACGTACCCTCTCCTAACTTATTTGGTAGGTCATGGGGTGGAATAACGAAGTTGCTGAAAATTACTAAGAATTAGGTTAGAAAAATCATGGCAGATTTAGTTAAAACTATGTTGAAGAAGACATGCATGCGCACTATGTATAAATATAATACTCCCTTCATTATTAAATATAAAACATATTTACCTTTCTTTAAAAATTCTAAGAAAGTTAGATATGCTATCTATACATTGATTTGCATGAATATTTTTCTTTAAATTTGTTTATTTGAATTATAAATTGTATCATATAATTTAATATTATACAAATAAAATACATTGTAATTTATATTCCTTAATCTCTCAAAAATAAAACCAAGTGAATCTGATATATTTAGAAAACCGAGTAACTGATATACTTGTTATATTTTAATTGAGTTAAGGCGTGAAAAGTTTCATCTAAATTGAAATCTCAAATCACGCATGCAGTGGATATTTGCCACCCATAAGATAATCAGTCTTGTCAAATGTCAGGAAAGGGTACTGATCGTTGGAGAAATATTGTTGTTAAAAAGAAAGGGAAAATAACTTAAGAGTGCGTAGTAATTGACTAGGAGCTTTGAAATAAGGAGTATAGCACAGACGTGAGGTGTGAAAAACTCAACACACGGTTACGTGAGGGCTTCCACTCATAATGAATGCAAATGGTCCATTATCATATTATTAATGCAACAAATTATTTCAAAGCCTAGTTGTGATTGGCCGACCTATTTATACTTGATGAGGTAATATATAGTGCTCCATTATCTATGTGTTTTTAATTTACCCTTATAATTACAACACGTCTTCTTCAAATTAAAAATCATATCACGATTTTAAAAAACGTGACATATAGTAATTAAAAACACGTATTGTTCAGATTAAAAGGCATAAAAGCACATTGTTTTTAATTTCCATGCATATTTATGCATTTTTAATATACCCCTATAATTAGAGCCTAGTTGTGGTTGGCCGAACTCTTTATACAAATTAATTCTCTCTTGCCGTGTACGTAGCAGCACTTAGCAGATAATTTCTTCTTCTTCTTGTTGTTTTAATCTTAACTGTCTTTATGTGTTTGCACTTTAGAAAGCTACAAATAATACATTTCAGGCTATTTTTTGTTCTCATACAATTCAGGCTTTTAATAAATAAGGAAAATGATAAAAAAGTGCATTCCAAATTTCAAAATCCCAAATAAGTGATTGACAATTATATTGTTAATGTTTATACTAGATTGGTTAATATATATTACTCAACTAGTTACATTTTTCCATTTATGATTTTGAAATTAAGAAGATACTAGCTAGCCAGTACTTTTCTATAATTTCCTCTGGCCTTTGGAAGTAACAGCAACTGATATATAGTAAAGAACTTATTATGAGAAAATTGAGTCATATATCATTCTTAAGCATATATAAGAAATACTGTAGGAATATGCTAGCTCATCATATATACAAGTTAAATCATGAATATCTTGTTGACAAGTTGATATTCCTAAATATAATTAAAATCCATTTACTTAATGTGTTAATAATCATATTAGCCTTTTGATAAAAAAAAAATAATAATCATATTCGCCAACAAAAAACATATTCAAGCATCAATTTGTACAACAAACAATAATAAATAGTGTAAATTTGGCCAATAAACAATAAAAAATATTCGTATTGGTCAAAGCTGTCTATTTCTCTCTAACACCATTTATTGCTAAATGTACTAATAATGTGATAAGTTAAAGACTTAAAGTGTTAGAGGGAAATTAACGGTTTTGACCAATAAAATGCAATACTTTTTTATTATTTGTTGGTTAATTTGATACTATTTATTGTTTATTGTATATATTGATATTTGCGTAATTATTTGTTGACCACAATAATGACTATATTAACCCTCAATTTGATCTGATTATAATAATCTTAGTTAAATACTTAAATTAGATAAAATCACACAATATTGTCAAAACATCTTAATCAAATTTCTTTAGTGTCAGACTCTCCATCTCTGACTTATTCATCATTATCAAATGACAATAGTGATGGAGATAATTCAGGAAACTGTAAGTGAAATAAAAAAAGATTTTATATTTACTAGAAAGCTCATCTTCTCTTATATTTAATAACAAGGGGTTTTAATTAGATGACTTATAAGGTGTGATGATTTTTTTTATACAAATTTGCAAGCCGATGCTTGATTAAAACGAGGTTTGGCCTGCCTAACACGGAAAGGTATACGGATTTTTAGTTATTTAGATAAAGTAATTTTGTTTTGTTTTTCTTGTACGGCACAAAGATGAACCGCGGCTTAAAAAGGGAGCACAGAAAATATCCGTCAACTTTGGTTGTGTGGATTACATGCACTGCTGAAAAAATAATCTTAATTCTAACTGTATCGTGAACATTGAATATAAGTATATAACTATGCATCTTCTTTCCCTACAAAAATTGCAGAGCCGATATTATTTTAAATGTTGAAAGGATGACACAATATTTTTGTTCATTCTATTGTTTCAATGGGGGTCAAAAATTTAATTTATCCGCAAATATACACTGTTTTTGTCAACATTAAAGTTGTAGAAGACAATAGCTGTTGGTTGAGGGAGTGAAACTGAAGATCTTACAAACCACGAAGCACACAAAGCAAGTCACGCCAGGCTGAGCTGATAACATTGTAAAAATTTCGATTGCCTTTTCACTTGGTTCACATAACAAACAGTTTCCTTGTAACCATCATTTATTTCAACATAAGCATGTCTTTAAGATTCTAGTCTAATATAATGTCTAGTTAATCTTATATAACTATGAATATAATCTATCTCACGAGTAATGATGATAGATGATATTCATTGTTACATGTGTGTGAGAATATGTGTGTTGTGTTAGTGTGTGTAAGACAGTACGTGGTCCCCCCTATGAAGATGATTTAAAAATCATTCCTCACAGCCACAGGTGAAGTCACACCTTAATCCTTAATTAAACTACAAACCGATTCGTGATGCTAATATATCAATAATGAAATCAACGCATTTTCTTCGCACACCAAAATCAAGGCAGAGGAAACGATGTCTCAAACTAATTAGAACCACAGGGTGCTGCGGATAACTTTTCTTTATTTTTTTTTCTTGTTTTCTCTAGAATAAATGTACATGATCATAATCCATAATGCCATGCAAGCAATAAAATAGAAGAGAAAAACCCATACAAATAAATAACACAAAAAAGGTAAAGAATAAAGAAAGGAAATGGAAAATAAAAAAAGAAGGGGCCGACACAAACATGTGTCAGGTGAGAAAAATGCAAAAAAGCAATCTAAGTTTTTACAAACTAGCAGCTGGACCCGGCGTGGGCGGCTTCACCTTTGCCATGTCAACAAGGTCCCCAAATAACTTATCCTCAGGCTTGGAAGGCTTTCCAGGTGTTGGATAGGATGAAGTAGAAACCTGGTTGGAGGCATTTCTGAAGCCACCATCGTCTCTAACAGATATGCCATGCATTTTCTGCTCAAGGTATTGAACCTGTTGTTGGACATAACCGTATCCACCATATTGGTTGCCATTCATCTGTTGAGGAGACATGGAAGGCAAGGGACTAGCTTGGATTTGCTGTGGATAAAAGGCAAACGGATTGCTTTGACCAACATGGGGGCTAATTGCTGGCATATGGCCATTGGCATTTTGGGGCATATGCACGCCAACAACCTGTTCATTCCCCATTGCTTGAGGATTCTGGACACGTGTCATGATCACGTGAGTAACTTGCACTGGCTGTGGATATTGGGAGTTGTCTGTTGTTTGAGTTTCCCATGGGGGTGGTGGAAATGATCCACCACTTGGTGAACCTATTGAACACAATAAAAAAGTCAGTGATGCAAGGAGCAAAGTCCAAAACCAGAGAGCAAGAATCATATAATATATGCAATCAACACATCGGCTTGGGGGAAAAAACATCGCAGAATAAGGAATGCCGCAAAGCAATGTTCAGGATTTATCACTGCACTGACTAAAACAAGAATGTAACTGTAGAGGATTTGTGCCAAACAATAATATTTTATAATCCATCAAAAAATGAAGCACCAGATTGACCATAAACTGCTGTAGATGGCTGCTGTTGCTGCGCAACCTGACCATTCCATGCAGGTTGGTGGTAATATAGTGCTGCGCTTCCATTAGAGTAAAATCCACCTTGAGTATATAAAATTTGTTGCTGTTGAACTTGGGGAGCTAATGGACTAACTTGGCCGCTAACATTGGTTGGCATAACTGGGTGGGTATTAACATTATTGGCATCAGAAAACATATCATAAAGCACTATGGCGTTCTGTTCTGACAAAGGACTAGCTGGCTGCTGATCTCCAACAAGCACAAGCGCAAGTGAATTATCTGCCTTTGGTGAGTTATAGTCATCACCACTGAGCAAGTCAATGCTGGGACCAGCCTTTACAGGGAGAATTGACCCATTTGATCTGCACACGTAAAATGTACAAATAAACTGTCAAATCCAAAAGGCAAATAATACGTCAGATTATGTCATGTCTCATTTGCATGGAGGAAGTCATTTATTCATAAATCAATATCAACGTTAAGTCCATAGCCAAAAATTAAAACCCTACAACCTGATTCATCAAATATGAGATCCAATCAACTGAACACAATTGTATAGAGTAAATACAAAAATGGTAGCTTCTGATGGTTGCATTAAAACTCCCTAAAGTGATATCTTATATAACCAGCTGTGACTTCTTTGGGAAACTAAAACTTTCACCATCCAAAATAAATGACAGGCAATTGACCAAAAACAAAAATGTCTAGCCACAAACCCCTAGTGTAACAACTAGTGCTCATTTCCATTTCACTGCCGTCCCAAAGAATCTCTTCCTAACAGCAAAAGGGCAAAGAAATCATAACGATAGAAAATGTTATTTGAATAGTAATGAAAAGTATCGCCAGGGCCCTATAGACTTACAATACTTGAAAAGTTATTTGGGATGCTATGATAAACTACCACCACTAAAATGGCATACTATGATGGATTACACACATCTTTTACGGTTAAAAAAATGATACATATGCAGTGAAATGCATTTGATATGAAATGAGATTTCGTATAGAGTGATCATGAATAAAGAATTACTTTTGTTTGCCAGTATTTCCCGTCTCAACTACAGGCCCGTCCAAATCAACTAGTGCACCCAGAGCAGCAGCCTTTGATTTCTCTTGTTGATTTTGATTTGATTTATCTGGTTGATTTTGATTTGATTTCTTTCGTTGATTTTCAGCAGGAATTCCTGAAGCAATGGCTTCATGCTTGGCCAGTAAACGCTGCAAATCATCATACAGAGCTAGTCCTTGGCAAAGCAGTGATTCGTCGCTGAAATGATAAAATAAACCGTCATAATAGCTCTATTGATCTCATATAACCAATCAAATGTGTACAGTACAATACATGAAAACGATTATGATCGTTAGTATATCACAGTATAAAAAGAATATGTATCTGGCATTACGAAGTTGAGTTGACAAGTTGAACCACTCTCTGTTTATATTTTTGACACTGGTCCATCAAATCAACAATAACATCCTGCCTAAGCCCCTGAAATAGAAACAACAATCATGAAGAGAAAAGTCTTTTAAATCTTATTTCAAATGTCACGGAGAAGCACAATAAGAGCAAGTTTGCCAGAAGATTCAAGAAGGAAAACATAAGCTATAAAACAACCCATTCATTCACAAAGCTAGACATGTGGTGCTCTTAAATAACAAACAGTTCAGGGAATTATAAGAAAACACCAAGCTGGTTAGACAAGACAAAACTCCACACCTGACCATGAATACACAAAATATGATTCTGCAAAGCTAATTGTTTTTACGCTAATAACATCCACAACACCAAACAAGCTCCTAATCATATCCCAACCAATTTTTCACTGATGAAAAATACTACTTTCATTTCTACAACTGCTCTTAAATTTTTCTTTGCTGGGAATTTCAGGCTATGGAAGAGGATATTTTAGAAGGAGCACACCCAGTGATGGAAATTGTAAATTTGGGAGGTTCTCCTTAGGCTTTAATACTGGTAAGAGTTTAAGATACTTGTATTCTAATAGATATTTTCCTTCCATCTTTACTAATTTATGGTGTTAGATTCTAATTTTCACAATGATCGTTCTTCCTCCTATCTTTCCATCTATCTTGGACCCTATCAGTCAACTTTTCCATACTCCTCATGCATTTTGTGCCTTATAATTGTTCGTGTATTAGTATATAACAAGGACAATGTAACTCTATGCCATTCCATTAAAAAACTTTCAAATTATCATCAATCGACTATTTGTCACACACATAAAGCTCTCAAATTGTCGTCAACCAACTATTCATTACACACATAAAGTTAGATAAAATCCTTTATATTTACTAAATAAATTTGACCTATTCGAATCATTTAGGGAAGAAAAAGAAACCGCACAAACTATAAAAAAATTGTAATCAAGCAATCTCTTCATTATAATTTAAATGCACATATAATACAACCAGCAGCACAGTGAAAAATCCCTTGTCCCTGCTTGAAAAATATAGTCATGCACATTTCATCTATTTTCAGGCTCATGCCAAAAAAACTTACTTCTATGTCACCCAGTTCTAAAGCATTCAGCATCTCTGTAAGTACGTCTATGATACCGTGTGCATTCTGAATTTCTGTCAAACTGAAAATACAGAATATGATTAAAAATGATGGCAATAATCATAAGCGGTTATTAGAACAGAGAATTTTTTTCTTACTCAAGACAACAGTCACTGCTGACATACAACAATACCCATAGAAACACATTAAGAATCATGGACATTGCACAATAAAGTATAAGTGGTTGCTTTGAGTTTTCTAGATAATAGTAGCTCTTGAAGATTGAAATTAAAAGGGGTGCATCAAAGCTTAAATCCTCATCCATGCCATATATGGGAGCTTCAACAAAACAATCAATCACCTTTTTTGAGCAGGAAATAAGAATGATGAAAATTTTGTTTGAAACTAAATCATTCCCTAAACTGTTACTTGTTGTCTTACTTGTTGTCTCTCCTTAAAACCATGCATTTGCCAGCCCCAGACAATACTCAACTTTATTAAATTCCAGTACATGAATAAAAAAGAATGAAACAACCATCACAAACTAGAAGAGGTGTGTAAAATGGCTACGTAAATTATATACATGCAACTACAAATGAATCATCAGTGCTCAACCAAAAGTGCTGCTATGGAGGACAAGAATGTGAATGCTACTAAGTGACAAAAAATATATGTAAAGTAACAATTACTCTAAATGTCTATGGTCGTATGTCATCATCAGGTAAAAATCTACAAACTTCATGAAAGTTAGAGAAATTACGAACATAAATAAATCAATCATCGAAAAAGGGAGGCTGACAAGGTACCTTAAGGTAGGAAATTCAGGTCTCGAGGAAGATTCAGCTGTGTCCTGCCGAAAATCAGAATTGCGAAGGTTTTGAGGATGCGATGTCAATGGCTGTGTTTGTGGAGGTGTGAATATAGGTACAGATTGCTCAGACCTCTGAGGAAATACTGCCCCTGCACGCTGAAATGAAAAATGCAATCATTTTCCCAAGGTCAGTGTGAACAACAGGTGCAATCATTTGACAATTAGAATGCATTTATAAAGCATTCAGGTGAGAATATTTAGTGCCCAAAAAAAGATGCTAAATACTGTAATGAAATTTTGCTTCCCTTCTAAATAGTTTTATAGTCAACATACCAATAGTTCTTGGTATGCAGCATAGTACTGAGGATATCTTGCCCTTGGTCCGCCAAATTCCTCTTGCCAAGTGTCTATAAGAATGAGAATCTTGTCTCTGACTTGAGTATCAGACTTCAATAGACATCATAAACAGTATTAACTCACATATATTGTGCTAGCGAGAAAACAGCTATAACTCAGAACAGTGGTGTCTTAAAATACATACCCTTTTCTTGGCTATTCTCACCATCTCGTGAAGAACATCTCTATCCGCAACATGCATGTGAACTATGTCCCCACAATTTTTAATGATAGTCTCCAGTAGCTATAATATAGACGATCAATACAGAATGAAATGAGCTTTTCTGATTGTTGTAATAAGTCCATAACACAGATGGTAAATAAAATCCTCAACAATGACGGTAAAAAAGTCCTTAACACCAAGTCACAAGAATTTTCAACTTATTTACAAATGAATATGAAGATAACAAGATTGAGTGACATTTATATCTTTCAACAGAGCACTGCTCAGGGATCAGCATACTTTCAGTCACATGAAAAAAACTTATTTAGTCATAAAAATGAAATATAAATGAAGAAATTGATGAAAAATGCATGATTCAAAACCACCCTGAGCAATGTTATAATCTAAATGATACAGGAAGTAAGCTAATACTTACTGTAAGCGCAAGAAGTTGCGTTTTGGAATTCTTACTTCCAATCTTCTTCTTTATACCTTTAAGAATATCCTTTGATTGCCTGAAAAAAATCATAGCCAAACTAATTTTCCAAATTCTGGAAATATAAAACCAAGAGAAAACTCAAAATAAAATATAACATTCCACCTATACTTCTATATCCCTAAAACAAAACAACTGGCTAGACCTCCAGACTATTTAACAGTCAGTTTGAGGGTCCAACGACTAACAATCACTCTTTCATTATAACAACATAATTTACAGAAGTTTCCACGATCAATTTCAAGGCACCAGACATCATGATCATATACACACATTCACACATGTAACCTATCAAAGGTCCAATACAAAGGTCACACTCCAATCTACTTAACCAGTTCTGAATCGAAATTAAAAGCATATATTTTGTTATAAGTGGAATGAAAATTTAATACAAAGTACTAAGTCCATGATACAGTAAGTCCATATATTTTTTTTTTTCAAATTCTTTTGATCATCACCAGTATGGAAGTGCAGAAACGAATTGGCAAAACAATCAGAAAACAAGTCATAAAGGAAAATCAACAGAAAACACAAAACCACACATTGAAATTAAAATTGAAGCCTAAACCTTAGGACACAAGTCAGTCCAAAATAACAGTGAAAAACTAAAAACATGAAATTCATAATTACAGAATATTTAGTATATTGAATAAGAAAAATTGATGTGTTGGGCTTACGAAAGGTCACGATTCAACACGTCACAGATTTCAAGGTTCGCAGCCCAATCAGGACCAACCAGCAGGCCGCTCGTGGCCCGTTCAACCATCGAATTCACCATCTCCGCTTATAATTAAAACTACAAGTCACCGATCAGAACATAAACAAGTAGGAGTATCACTTAGTATATGTTATGCCATGATATTTGGTTGTTAGTTTTGGAAATTTTTCAGTGAGGAATTTTCTCTACTCTTCAAGGAAGAATTGTAAGTGACGATTTTTTAAAAAAAAAATGGATGAGAATAAATGCCACGTGGCAGGCTCTGGGTCCCCGATGCCGTTTCTTTTGCCGACCACTTCCATCTAACGGCGCTGACCGAGTTTAGTTCTAGGTGTTACTCGTGCCACGTTGGCAGGCCCATAATTTTAGTTGCAACCTTAGTCGACTGATTCTGGTTAAATATTTTTATTTGGTGAAATCTTTTTTTTTACCTCATTTATTTGGTGAAATCAATCTATTCGTTTTTAGGCTTGTTTTGCTGGAGATTCATTTATTTGTAAGTTGCTTGACGGTAAGAATTATAGATTTTTGAAATACTCTCTCCATTCCTAAATATAAGATCACTTTCCTTAATCTGAGTAAATTAAAAAAAGTTAAATAAGTTAGTTATTTACACATGATATTACCAACTTATTCTAACTATATACCCTTATCCTCCCTCTCCCTCTTTTGTTTGTTATTAAAGATAAGTACTGTAGAGTTAATTTAGGGGGAAATTGGGAAAAATTAGAAAGTAATCTTATAATTAGAAAGAAGTTAAATTTCAAAAGTGATGTTATATTTAGGAACAGAGGAATATGTGTTTGTGCGTTCAGCTTCCAAAGGTCTTAAAAAAGTACAATTACTCATATATGATTGCAGAGGAGTATCATAACAAACCGTATTTTTTTTATATTTTCTATGTACAATGATGACCTGCATTAGTCCAAAAAATGAGAGTATTTTATTGTGAAATGACATGAACATTCTTAAAAGTCAATAAGTTATAACCTTATACGTACTGTGCGCGGTTATGCGATTATTTCTTTTCTTTAATTCATTTGCTAAGATGACGATTTAAAAGGATTTTTTAAATAGCTAATGTGAAATATTATTATGTGGGTGCCTTGATATAAATCATTGATAATATCGAATAAACTAACGCAAAAAAGTAATTAATCATTATTGTTTAAAATTTATATGAAAATTCAGACCAAAAAAAAAATATATGAAAAAACCTTTTAATTAAATAGCCTTTTATTTTATTTTGCTTTATAGATCCTAGTTGGAACCTTTCATGCAGACTTATCCAACTATTTCGGATCATGAAAGCATAATATGAAACTCTTATAAATGATGACTTAATCAAAACTAAGATTTCGATGATTAGAACTTACTGTAAAAAGTAAAAACAATTTGGCATTGCGTATTCTAATTTTGAAGCCATGGTTTTATATAAAGTTATTGCTGTCAAGCACGCTTGTAGTCGTCGGGTTAACTTTCTAGTCAACCCTAAATTTTAATTTTTCCAAAAAGCCCCAGGCCGAATCAATGGATTCGTGCAGCAAAATAAATAATGAATTGATTGGATAGCTAGTTGAAAATTTCAATATTTATATGCTGTCACAAGGTTGATGGAGTGAGGTATTTTTTTGCTAACGATGGAGTGAGCTATTAGAAATATGCAATAACATGAATTATGATGTAATAATAGAATTCAGGCTTGTTGGTTTAAAGCGAGAAGAATTAATGATTATATGTAATCGTGAGGTTCAATAAAAGGTAAAGGGAAGTTTTACGGCACAACCATTAGGCCAAAAATGTTATATTATATGGTAGTGATTCTAGTCAACGTTAGACCCTTAAAGGATAACACTAACATTATTAGGTGAGGGTGACAAATACGAGAATGTTGAGATAAATAAGTGTTCATACAATAAACGATAGTATCTACAATTATCATATTCAAGAAAGAGTTGATGTAGCATCAATTCACGAGAAATTGGTAGAAAGCCATTTGAAGTGGTTTGAGCATGTTCAAAAAAGAGAATTAGATGAGTTTGTAAAAATCGTTGATTAAATGGTGTAAAATCCTTACAAAAGAGGGAGAGATAGACTGAAAAAACACTCTTAATGAAATTATTCATCAAAATCCTTTGATCAACATTTATCGCCAAACATGACTATTGATCGAACACAATGATGTCGTGCGATCTATGTACCCGACCCCACTTAGTGGGTTAAGACTTTGTTGTTGTTGTATTCTATTCATAGCTATGTTTTCCCTAAAAATTAATATATTCAACTTATAGACTAATGTATAATACTATAATTTACATGTGACATACTCTCCCGGTTCGTAATATAAGAGTCCAAAATTTGAATGGTTTTGGTCCAAAATATAAGAGCTCATCTCACATTCTCCCCTCATTCAATGCATTTTTTATACTTTGTCCCTAACTTTCTTTCATATTTATTAATGCTTATATATTTTTCTCTCTCTCTCTTACAAGTATCATAATAAATATGGATAATAAGTATTAACTCCAGACATCCAACTAACTGTTATATGTTTTCTTATAAAACGTACGTTTTATTTTTTGCGGGTGAGCTCTTATATTATGGATCGAAGGGAATATATTAATGGTCTAATTTGCTTCCTTGATTTTTGAAAAACAAAATGTTAAATGAGTCTTATGTTTAGACAGAGGGGGAATAACTTACTTGATTCTCAATCTGTTAAACTTGTCTCATTAAGAATGACCCCTTAGTTATAGTGAAATCGCGTGGGAGATACGAAAGTTTTCGTTGTGAGTCGGATTAATGCTGTTTGATCTTAGTGCAATCATGTGATTATCTTTATTGCTGAAATTAAAACCCAATCATGGCTGCGATTATTATAAGTTTATTTTTTTTATTATTGCGATTATTAGTTTATAACAACACATCAATGACGTTTTGGAACTCAACGAGGTAAGAATAAAACAAATGACATCACTCTTTGCAAGTAAGCGGCCTAGGCATTATAACCAAACAACATATATTCCGTGGGTGTGTCTGCGCATGACATGGATCACAGAACATGTCAAGTTTTTTTGTTTAATGTACTATATTATCCCAAATATTAATGTTTTCTTAGGAGTATTCACCACGTTGCTATTATATCGTCATCTTTCTATATACGCATGCGGCGTGGCCCATTGGTTGGCCTGTTTGGCTTATGTCGCTGTCCATGCATGGTTGCTTAGGAGTATTCACCATATGTGGTATCTGGTATATATAATTATATCAGGCGTACTTATCATATGAAATTTTATGCCTATTTGCATAACTTGTGCCCAATCAATGATCGATAACCTTACAACTTGTTATACTATTTCCGGTCGTTAACATATGATTGTTTTTGTGGTTCAATTGTTAGGACGTTGAACATTATATTAGGTTTTATTATATCCATGAATAGCTCAGAGCAATTCATTTATAGTACTCGTATTACTCAATGACATGGTTTATGTATGATTTGGTTTCAATATTAAAGCATTTTTTTTCCAAATGATGATACAGCATTCAGTCCAAAAAAATTGATGATAGAGTATAATAGTACAAAGAGCTTGGATAACCATGTTAGAATCCTTAATTGCTAATAATATTAATCAAGAAAGTACTATATATATTTTTTCTTTTCTAGTCAAACTTACCTAGTCCACTGATGATCATCAATCAGTATAAGGACTATATACTAACGTGGTCCATTAATGATTCTGTTTGACAGGGACATTGTGGGTAGTGGGCAATTTCCTTACATCATAGATAAATAACGTAACTAGCTACTAGATATGGCGGAAAATACGGTAAGATCAGAGCTACGATTTATCTTCATCAGACTACGCTTTCCTCGATGGCAAGAGAAATTACGTGTCCCTCTTATAATGGTTTTTACAATCTATATCTTCTTAAGAAACTACTCGACATACATTGCATTGGTACCCATACCATGTTTAGAATATTTACAGCAGAACTATTAGAAATCACAATTAGTACTACAATCTCGACTATATTTTCCTATCAATCGGTTCAGTTAAGCGCCGGTTGTAAAAGTTAGTGAAACGTTTATAACTTTTTTTTTTTTAGTTTGAGAGAGTTAGTTCAGGCTATATCTAGCTAGGTTACATGACTTTACCACAAGCAATGTAAACCTTTAGATTTAAAGAAAGAATGATAGCTCGGTGAAAAAATGAACTATAGTTTATATATGGGTCTACTACTTATTATAGATTGACGACTAACATAGTTCATAGATCGATAGAATTTGAAGCTATGACCTTGTGTTTATTAGGTAGCCTATTTACCAATTGGAGTATTATATCAATTATTTTTTGTTGACATATTTGTAATTAATATTTTAAACCACCTTTGTCTCTTTAGAAAGCTTCTTCCCTCATCTACAGTATAAACCAAAAAGTTATTCTGAAAAATTTCAATGTTAACTTATGAAAATAGTTAATACAATGTTGTGATAAAAAAAAAATACTCAATACAACTTTGTCTGAAAAAGATTAGTAGGATTGCCAAATAGACTTTAAGATGGATTGAAAATGGGCAAAAGTTTCATATAGGCATTATTAGACAGTCCTCACATTACTATTAGCCAGGAGGACACTTGATGATATACTACAATATAACTTATGGTGGTATCTTTATAGCGGGAAAGAAACCATAATGATATACTACAATATAACTTATGGTGGTATCTTTATAGCGGGAAAGAAACCATAACACAGCTCATTTTATATGTTGCATTCCTATTTCCCTTGACCCAAAAAAAAAAGGAAAAAGAAAAAAAAGCTCAACTTCCAATTCCGCTGGTCCGATTGGTTGCTTGGAATTGAAGTGGGAAAATGAAATGGAAGGAAAGTGATGGTTTGTTTGGTAATTTAGATATATCCTTGAGCCCACAATTCTCTCTTTTTATATCACATTTCTCCTGGGGCCCACAAACTTTATTTCCCATCATTACCTCTACTTTTCATACTTTACCCCTATACCCATTTCCAATTCCAATTTCATTACCCTAATTCTATCCATACAAACGGGCCCTTACTTCTTCCCTTACTTCTTTTATATGTTGGAGAAATAACTGTGCTAGCTTAGAATGGAAAAAAAAGATCCATTTGGCACAAAACAATCAAGAGTGAAGCTAAGCTCACAGAAATTCAAACTCCTCTAACATAATACTCGACTATTTATAGTTTTTTTTTTGTCAGAAGACTCCTTGTGGTTTTTACTGTAAGATCTAAGTGACATTTTTTATAGAAAATAAATAAACTACTTAATCACAATTAATGTATATTTGTCTTTCTCTAAATATAAGATTTAGAAGACTTTTATGGTATAGAGGAGGTAAAATGAATCATATAATAATCACAACATGCTTTGTATGATGTTAGAGTTCTTGGTGGTTTTTTTTATCAGAAAAGTTCTTGGTGGTTAGATATATACTAATAGTATCCATCTAATAAGAAAAAAATTGTTCTAGTATACTAGCACTATAAGAAAAAAATTGCCTGTTTTATGTAGTACTATCTCCGGTCCTAAATATAAGATCTAATTGACTTTTTTTTGGAGAAATTAAGGTTGTGAAAAATGTTATTAAATCATGACATATTTGATATCTTTTTAGATTATCCATTAGCTTATAGGTAAAATAAACTAGTCTAAAAGAAAAAATTAGATAAATCAATTTACAATTAATTTATTTTTTATTTTTTTAGCATTTCCAAAAATGTCAATTAGATCTCAAGAGCCATGAAGTATTTTATATTTTTATTTCTTCATAGCAGCATTGCTTGTTGATGCCATGGCATACCAAATTTAGAAAGCAACATAGATAGCAGTAATGATTCATTTCACCAAAACAATTTTGCATTTCCTAAAACCCTAACCCGTAAGCAATCAATCAATGAATCCTCATTCTCTTGATGGATGAATTTGAAAGCCCCAGACTTCAATTCTAAACTCTTCCCTCACTGACATCACTCCATCCAAACCCTATGGCGATCATCGGCGACGCGCTTCGCCAGGCGTTTATGCCGAAGCGCGAGTACGAGAGCCTAAGGGAAGAAGAGAAGGCATGGGGAAAGCTTCAGAGACCGTTAATCACTTCTTTTGTTGTCCTCATTTGTGTTGCAATCACCACAAGCACGATTATCAGTTTGCAAATTATGTTCCCGAGCGACGAAGGGAAAAGACCATTTTGCCCTCGTCGGAGGCTCCCGTCCATCCCTATCGATATGAAAGGTGCAACGGATTCCGATCTGCTTCCCGCCGCCGCCTTCTATTTGACGGATCAGGAGATCGCCGATTTTTATTGGATGGTCGTTTTCATGCCTTCATTCATACTCTTCTTGTCTTCGGCTCTGTATCTCACTGCCGGTAAGATTTTTTTTTTTAAATTTATCTTTATTGGAGTGGAAATTGTAATGTTATCAACTACTACATTGTATCACCTAGCTTAGAATTGTCTGAATTTGGAGATGAATCAGTCATTACAATGGATATTGGAAATGTGTATTAGATATTAGTAATGGAGGATAATGATGAAATTTCGCAATGTTTTTTTTAAGGGGTTAAAGTGTAATTTTAGCAATAGACTATTGTCAGAGTTTTTTTATTTGGTTAATCACCGCCCGGTTTAATCCGGACTCGAGGGGTAGGAGTGTTGCCTACATAGACAAGGTTGTCCCCTCTCCCAATAAGAGCGCTTCCCGGGATTCGAACACGCGTTCTCATCCTTACGGGGTTTGTAGCCCACTTACCAGCTCAACCAACTACCCATTGGTACTATTGTCAGAGTTGCAGTAGACACAATTGGCAATAAAATGGTGCAGAATTAGGTTTGGTAGATATGCCCTTGCTTAAAAGGTCGGATGGTAATTCTCCACCTTTCTGTTGTCTATTGTTCTAGCTGCAACTTTGACAATAGTCCATTGGTATAATTGCACCTTAAACCTTTTTGGAGATACTTGGGAGAATTGTCGGTCGTTAATCAATCAACTAGTGAATTAGGATGGGACTGTTTCTATCCTATGTGTGTAGATTAATCTCTCAAGCATATATAACTGCTGGATTCTTAGCCTACAATAACTGCCAGGTGATTAACTCGAGATGGTCTATCAGAGTTACCTCCTTTTCAACTCTAAATGGAGCCTAGCAATCAATACAGTTATTCCTATTTTTTTTTTCGTTCCAAGAGCTATGCTAGTGGCATTATCTCGAGAATTAGTTACAGTAATGTTTACCTTTAGTTTCAAGAGAAGGCTCTGAACTTCTTGTTGGGATAAGAATATTCTTGCATGCATTAGACACTATTTTAAATTTTAAAGGCTCTGCTAAATGATGTGGATCTATAGTTGTCATGTTCACAATTTTACTGAGGTTTATTATATTTCTAGAGCTTAGGTTTTTGCTTCCCTAGAGTCACTTTTGTCATTAACTGAAATGACATAAAAATATTCAGTTTGTAGACTAATGCCTTTCAGTAGTTTTTATTTGCTTTTATTTTAGTCTATTTTTGTCATTAATTGAAATTACTTATAAATTTTTAATTTACAGAGTATTTCCTTTTCGTACTTACATTCCTGTATCTGTGATGTTGAACAGTTTTAGGATCATCCTGTCTTTTCTCTTTTCTTTGTTGTTTAGGTAACTCAAAATTTGTTTTAAGATGCTTGCTAGAATCTCAAATAAAACACCTGCTCTTTGGTTGTGTAGAAATATGTACAAGTATATTTTTTGGAAAATGGTGTTGCATTTGTACCAGTTTTGGCTGTGCAAGGCATAGTTTCATGGTTTCTTTCTATCTCATCAAGCGGGAGTTTCTTCTTTTTAGTTCCTTTTTAGTGTTGGAATAATTTTGGATCTAGTACTTTCGTATTGGGACCTTTTCCATAATGATGGCGAACATATTTTAACTCTTTTTTTATTAAAAAAATTGGTATTATATTTATATGGTAAAATTCCTTTTTTGTTATGCCAGATTAGTAATTTTTTTTCCAAATTATAATCATCTTGCAGGCATTGCTGTCGCTTATTCTGCTCCAGCTAGGCATGGATGCTTGAGGGTGGTTGAAAATAACTATTGCGCTTCAAGAAGAGGTATGCTCTTTCCTTTTGTCAGTACATTATATATACTATAGTAAAAGATTTGTTTTGGCCGAAGACTACCATTAAAGATCGTTAGGAGTATTTTTTAGGGTCATTAGTTATTTTTCTGTATAAATATTCAGCTCCACAGCTTTTAGAATCAACTGGAAATAAAATTAGTATATGCTTTAAGACTGGAGATTCTTATTAGATTTTATTAGTTGCACGAGTTCAAGATTGTTATATTCTAATGAAAATTCTCTTCACTGTTATTGATTTATGAAGCTAGGATCTGATTTTATATTTAAATTTAGTTTTTTCTTCCGTTTTTCCCTACACATATCTTGGATCCTATCAACATATGCATTGACCTATGCTTTGTTGGGATGACCTTACAGGAGGTGTTCGCTGCCTATCAATATTGAATCTCATATTTGCTATAGTTTTTGGTCTTCTTGCGGTTTTTCTTGGATCAAGCCTCCTGACATCTGTGAGCAACTGCTCTGTACCCCTGTTTTGGTGTTATGAAATTTCATCTTGGGGATTAGTTATTCTATATGGCGGTACTGCCTTCTTCCTAAGGAGAAAGGCAGCAGTGATTCTTGACGAGGGAGAATTTAGTGGTAGAAATATTGGGCTAGAAATGCTGGAAGCTAATCCCATGGATGTCACACCAGAGGTTGAAAGGCGTGTTCACGAAGGTTTTAAAACGTGGATGGGATCATCCCTTCTATCCTCTGATGAAGAAGATGAACATGATGGTTACAACGTGGTACCTCATGCTCATACCAATTTGGATAGGGAGAGGTTCTGAACTCTGTCAAATTCAGTGGTAGCTAGGAAGCGTGCTTATGTTACACGATATGACAAAAACACATACTAATTAGGCGTAAGGATAATTTTTTTAGAGCTGTAGATTAGTATGTTGTTAGGATACTAGACAAATCTGGAGTTGTTAACTTGTGAATGATCTTACTCTTGCTTGGAGCTATGCAGTCAAGCGAAATTATGTGTAATCAACCTTTTTCCTGATCTTTTTCATCCACCTTTACTTTTGCGCTTGTCAGGCTATCTAGTTTTGGATTAGTGTTGGGTTAAGGGTCAAATCTAGCACTCTACTATGGCCAAAAGGTCACCCAGCATAAACAACTATTGGATGGCTCAAAAGTAGCACACATCTATTCAAAAATGGCTCAAAAGTAGCATTTCCGTCAACTTTAACTGGTTTGACCGTTAAGTTTGACCCGAGCATACCACATCACTCGCCACGACACCCAGTTTTGCCACGTCACCCGCCACCTCACCCAATAATGGGTAGTAAGTGGGTCCATTGGGTGACGTGGCGGGTGACGTGGCATGCTCAGGTCAAATTTAACGGTCAAACCTGTTAAAGTTGACGGAAATGCTACTTTTGAGCCATTTTTGAATAGATGTGTACTACTTTTGAGCCATCCAATAGTTGTTTATGCTGGGTGACCTTTTGGCCATAGTAGAGTGCTAGATTTGACCCTTAACCCATTAGAGTTTGAATTCTCTAGACGAGTTGGATTTTCTAAATCTGGTTCATAAGGGCTCTTACTGATGACCATATTTTTCATTTAATTCGTTTTTTTTTTCAGCTTCTCACAAAGCAAGTTAATCATAGTATTTTTGTTTTGGGTAAAGGAGCAAATCTGGCCCCGTAACTACCAAGGAGCGCTGAGTACCCTAAACTAACCACAGGCCCGGATCTGTATCCCAAGTAACCAAGATGTTAAAAAACTAACCCGGTTGGACGGTCAACAACGTTTCACCGTTACTTTGCCTGTGTGGATGCCACGCGAGCACCTGCTTTGCCACTTGGCGCCTTGTCATTGCCACGTAGGATAAGTTATGTGGGTCCCACATTAAATAAAAAAAATTCTCCCTCCTTCTTCATCAACAATCACCTCCACCCCCACCTCCCTCCCCAGCCCCCCTCCCCCACCACCACCACTACTCGCCCCCTTCACCTCCAGCAATTATAAAAGAAATTATATATCTACACCAGATACTAACTTTGCCGGTTCATTTTTTTTTTTTAAAAAATACAATCCAAGTGTATTTGTGACATTCTCACTAAATTTGCAAATGACAACTAGGCCAGTGACAAGTTAAGGTCATTTTTTAAATTCGCTGTCATCTATATATTTGGAGAGGTTTTATAGAAATTTTCAAAAAAAAAAATTATCTCCTATTTTCTATTTTCTATGTTTTCTTAGTTCGTCAAATTATATCAGAAACTCCAACTCAGACATTATTGATTCACATAAGAATTTTTCTTAGCCTCATGGATTATTAAACCCAAAATAAACACCTCACATATTAATTTTGATATGCTTCGAGATTGCCATCTTGAAACAGTTGGATCAAGTTGCTTTTTTCAATGCGGAGATTGAGCAAGTAAGTTATATCACTCATTTTAACAGATACAGGATTTAATCCGTTAATTCATTAGTTTATAAGTAAAATGAAGTTGGTTTTGATGAATAAAGAAATAAAAACAATTTGGAGCAATTTATTTTGCATGTTACTCTTTTCAAATAAGTTACTTTGATTTTAAGGAAGTATATCAAGTAGCCAGCCCATTAAGCTGTTTCCTGTTTATGATGAAAGTAAGTGACCTTTCCCAATTAAACGTGTATGGCGTTCTCAACTTCATGCAAGCTCTTGTTGAGAAGTCTTCAACCAGAGGGATATGTCTTCTTGTTGGAACGTGCGATACCTATTTCTTTATGTTGCTGGGGAATATTTGGTTTTCTTTTTCATGATTTTCATTCCTTAATTTGCACATCTGTCCATATTGATCCACGTAATTATTGTATAATAAGACTGGTTCTGTAGATGCTTATTTACCCTTCTATTTTAGCTAAAGGCCTGCTAGTTGAGACTTCTCTTGCACAATTACTTAATTACCCTTATAGGCATGCATGCTGTTGATAGTAACAGAAAAATTGTTTCCAGTGCTAATGTAGATTTCTACGTTGATGATGTAAGCCTATTAAATTTTTCTTGTGCCATATTTAGTTTGTCTTTAAAGTGGTCCTTATTCCAAAGAATGGATAAAATTTTGACATCTTGTTTAATTTTCTTGTTTTGACTAGCTTGTTGGTTTTTTAATCGAAGTATGCATAAAATTTGCACTTATATAAGGATGTCAGCAGAAGTATATATTAGCCTTGCTATTTTGTGAAAAATGAATTATATCGAATGGAGAAATTTGGCATTTTCTTTTTGAATGGTTTTGCGAATTCGGAGTGACAATGATTCGTTGCATAATTTAATTCACGTTGTGGAGCCCAAGGTCCCCCAAACGATATGCTGATTATTTCTCACGGCTTATTCATCTACTCAGTAAGTGCCCCGCCAGTGTTTTTACTCATTTATTTTTGGGTTGTTTCGCTTAAATAATTACATGACTTTACTCTAAATATCAATATCAATGTAATATAAAATGGATACTCTATTGATAGAAGCTAATATAAGGATGTGGGGGTTTCTCTTTACACCTGATAATCAAAACTCCCTACGTGAAGATGAGGAAAAATCTTGAGAAATCATACTCATACATGTCCATTTATTTTAAGGACTAAACTGATAAGTTACTCATTTTTTAACATATTTATTAATTCATTGTACCATGAGGATTAATCCGTATTCATTTTCAATGACTACTTTATTCCGAGCAAAAAAAAAAATTTGAAAATAGAAACGACCGTATAAACTATATTTAGAAAATGCTGTTATGTTTGTCACTTCGATGAAACCTAGCCTAGTTTGAATCTATATCTTTACAAAGTTGTCTATATATTGTTGTTGTTATTAGTATGTGTCTATAAGTTGTTGTCACGTGCATTAGCTTCAAGAATAAATTGGAAAGGTTCCAGGGAATTAGGATACAGCACATTTGTTTAAGAAAAAAGAAAATGCTTTGAGAAAACTATTTTAACGATTGTTCTGTCCAAATATTTTGGATTTTGGGTTGAATGACGAACATGTTTGAAAGGTAGCTAGTTTCGTCATCATTAAAACTAACAGTCAACTTGAAGACAAACTGTGGTGCCTCACAATTGCCCCATGCAACCAAATGTTTATTTAATTCACTACATATATGACCTCACCATTTGTCTTCACCTCAAACACAAGCTAAAGGCGTTTCTAACATTTTCAATGCCTTCAGCAATGGTGAATTCCTCACTGCTCATGATACAGAATTTTTAGCCTTTGCTTCTGATAAAGTGATCTTAGTTGACAGATCATTTCTCAGCAACAAATGCCTAATTGGGACGTACTTTTCTGGGTTAAGTTGAGCAGGGCAGTGAATTCTGTTGTAACTCTCTACGGGGTTGGGATTATTATCTATTGTCTTTGGTTTCTGAAAACATGGAAAGAAAAAACACTTGGATTGCCTTTCTCAACCATCCCTTGGTAAGTTTCATTTTTTATTCCCCCTCTGCAATTTCACACCTTTTGTATTCCATACATCAGGATATTTCTGGTTTCACTAGCAAGTTTATGTGTTTTAGACATAACCAATCATGTCCTCTCTTCGTGTACTGATTTTACAAGGTTTTGTCACTCTTATGAATCACCATGAGACTTGATTTAATGCTGTTTTCACAGCTACACTGAAGGTGTGATTCTGTCTAATCACAGAATGAATAGTTTTTAACTATGACAAATAGGCGCTTTTGCTTCTGTTGAACAGGTTTATACATGTATGTTTGATCATAGGAATTTCTCTCTGCCTAAGCACAACGTGTGGTTGTGTAGTTTCCAACTGTTTCAGCAACCGTATGCTTTCGACAGTATCCTCTTCTTTCAACATTTTTCTATTAGTTATCACAGACATTGTTCAATTATAAATGAAGTTTGATCCTTCACTAATTTCAGTACATTGTGGTCATCTGCTGTCTTCTTTTACTGGAAATTGCTGTGGTTATCATTATATTCATCTCGATGGACTGGGTAACGGTATGCTTTCTCAAATTTGTAATACAAATCATCCAGAACTTAATCATGTGCTAGAGATGCCTAAGCAAAAGCCAGATTGCAAGATTCTGGCTTAAAAATATAACTACTTGATTTTGAATTTAATGTTGTTCTATAAAACTTTTATTAATGATAATCATAGCTAATCAAAGAAGATAAGTGCAAAATTTAGGAAGAGTGTCACATTAATCTTAGAATGGAAAATATATTAGAATGATGCTCTCACCATAGAGTATTGATGGACATGGACACAAGTCTCATCAAGTCTCATTCAACTAATGGATGTGTGTTATTTTATGTATTCCTTTTTTATGGCAGAAAATAAATGAGTCCATTCAGGAGAAATATTCAAATTTCAGGGTTTTTGTCCTCTTCCACTTGTACACATGTCGCATTATTCTTTTGGTATCACTAATACCTCAGGTAACATTTTCTTGAACTCTAACAGTTGATGTTGCCTCTGGCATGCTAAGCTAATTCGTTCAAAGGCTGATGCAAAACATTTAGCAGGACAAAAGAATAAAGGGTTAAGGGTCAAATCTAGCACTCTACTATTGCCAAAAGTTCACCCAACATAAACAAGAATTCGATGGCTCAAATGTAGCACACATCTTTTCAAAAATGACTCAAATCTAACATTTCCGTCAACTTTAACGGGTTTGACCGTTAAGTTTGACTTGACTATGCCACGTCACTCAGTTTTGCCACGTGGCCTGCCACGTCACCCAATAATGGATAGTGAGTGGGCCCATTGGGTGACGTGGCAGGCCACATGGCAAAACTGAGTGATGTGGCGGGTGACGTGACATGATCAAGTCAAACTTAACGGTCAAACCCGTTAAAGTTGACAGAAATGCTAGATTTGAGCCATTTTTGAAAAGATTTGTGCTACATTTGAGCCATCAAATTCTTGTTTATGTTGGGTGAACTTTTGGCAATAGTAGAGTGCTAGATTTGATCCTTAACCCAAGAATAAAATATTTGAGATATGTTGAAGCTTTTGTTAGAATCTGAATTTGGTTGTTGCTCTTGATTCTTCAGATAATTGCAATTGCATTGGTTATTAGTCTGCTAGCTGTGGGAACTCAAGCCCCAAGGTCTGGCCGTGACCACCCTTTTGTAATACCTGATTTACGTCAATCCTTTCTAGTGTTGCCCAGCTCAAGTGTACATGAGGACTCACCACTCTTTAGCTCTCATATTGACGGCCAAGACTTGAGCAGTGAACAACCAGAACGAGAAAAAGATGTAATGGAAGCCAAAATAACTTGTGATTGTGTCCTAATTCCTGAGCTTACATACATGTAGATCAACAGATCACAGTTTTGCCTGTCCTATTGAAATTGAGATCAATTCATTAATTGAATGAATGCATACAGTGATTACATCCATTCACTTTCTCAAAGCACATCAATTCAGTGTAAATGTCAATGAGTGGTAGCTGAATAAAAAAGAGGGTTAAAATTAATATCTTTAGCTTCATACATTGATTTTCAAGGTTAAAATCAATATCTTTAGCTTCATACACCCTTTATTAGGTTTATACTTTGTAAAGGAAAAATAAATTTAAATAAACTAATTGGCAACATGATTTTCTTGTCAATCACTAGATAGGGATGATTATCACAAGCATTATCAAATGCGCAAAAGCGCTGATCTAATAATTAACTATTTCAATTTGGGCAAAAATAATAAATGACTATTTCGCGGTGCATAAATAATTACCTACTTTGTGGCCTAGTGTAAAAATAATAAAACCGGTACTAAATGTTAATTTGAAGTTTTATGTAACCTTTCTGATATTATTTTATAGGGCAAAGGTGCACCCAGTAGCATGGTAAATTCAAAATGGTGCATCTAGTAGCATACTAAATTTGAGGGTGCAAATTTAACAGTTATAACATAAAATGGGGCAAATTTAGCAGTTATAACATAAAATGGGGCAAATTTAGCATCCGTTAAAAATGACAAACTATCATTACTGAGAGGTGGGTCCAACAAGTTTTAAATTGACACGGCATACAGGTGGCATGACAATGTGGCAATAGTTTGCATTTTGAATAAAAAGAAAAATGGAAATTTGAAGAACAATTAAATTTGAAGACACTTGCATATGAAATTTGCAGAACTAGCAATAGCATAAAGAAACACAACATAAAGAATTAGCAGCGACATCATCAGAAAAGCTCGAAAAATGAAATTTGGTGGTGATAATTAATGAAGATGCACCTCGCAGTAACAATGGTTTGTCATTTTTAACGGGATGCTAAATTTGCCTCATTTTATGTTATAACTGCTAAATTGCTCCATTTTATGTTATAACTGCTAAATTTGCACCCTCAATTTAGTATGCTACTAGATGCACCATTTTGAATTTACTATGCTACTACTTGGTGCACCTTTGCCCTATTTTATAAAGTAAAAATACCTTTTTACCCCCTCACAATTAAAACGCAACCATTCTTCCTTCCACCCTTCATCTTCCCATGTTAACTAATATTAGCAAGGTTTTGATTGGGAGGGGTAAAAATGTATTTTTCACTTTGAAAATAATACCAGAATAGCTCCACATAACTACAAATTAACATCCAACACCGGTTTTATCATTTTTGCATCGGGTAACAAAGTTAGATATTATTTATGCATCGAGCAATAGTCATTTATTAGTTTTGTCAAACTGAAATAGTTAATTATTAGATCAGCGCTTTTACCCTTATCAAATTTTGTTATTCTTGTTCCATATCTCCCCCTTGAAGTGGCTCCATCGTTAACAAGGGGTATAGTTTTTTTTATTAGAAGTTATAGGTTGATTCTCTATAAAATAGTATAACATGTTCTGTATGAGAAATAGGACGAATATTAATGATGTTAATCCAAATAAAAAATATAACAAAGAAATAATTTGAAAAACAAAATTTGACAAAAAATTAAGGAGGTAACAGGAAGGATATTAAATGAAGTCAATTTACAACAACATCAACGACGAAGCCTTATCCCACTACATGGGGTCGGCTATATGGATCTTTGTATGTACATGATCATGAGATTTGACAATGTTGGTTGTCAAGACCTAACACAACCATCCTCCTTTATCCGGACTTGAGACAGGCCATAACATATCATAGGCGAAGTTTCAATTTTCCAACAAGCACGGGGTATTACCAGTTTTTTTATAAAAAAACAATTTCATTAAAATTAAAATAAATAAAAGCTAAAACTCACTTATATAGTACTTGACAGAAAATAGAGAGCACACGGGCAGTTACAGGCTAATGAAAAATACACCCTCCGGTCCCAAATATAAGACCTAGTTGACTTTTTGGAAAATCCTAAAAACGAAAAATAAGTTATTTATAAATTAATTTACCTAATTTTTTCCTTAAACTAATTTATTTAACCTATAAACTAGTGGATAATCTAAAAATTTCTCAAATGTGTCATGATTTAATTGTCTATTCTGCAATATTAACTTATCCAAAAAAGTCAATTAGGTCTTATATTTAGGACTGGAGATGCATTTGACAAACTTTTGGTGTTTGTTGACCAAAAGTACCACACTTGAGATACTTTTGGCGCTAAAACACAAAAAGGAGATTACAAAGATAAAAAACCAAACTTGCATTTCTTTTGGGGCTAAAACGAGCAATTAGGCTGTGCATTTGACAAAATTTTGGTGTTTGTTGACCAAAAGTACCACACTTGAGATATTTTTGGCGCTAAAACACAAAAAGGAGATTAAAATGATCAAAAACCAAACTTGTGTTTCTTTTGGGGTTAAAATGAGCAATTCAGGTTAATACATGTTTTTGTGATGCATTTGACAAAATTTTGGTGTTTGTTGACCAAAAATACCACCCTTGAGATACTTTTGACGCTAAAACACACAAAGGAAATTACAAAGATCAAAAACCAAACTTGCGTTCCTTAATGGCTAAAATGAGCAATTGGGCTTAAAACTTGTTTTGGTGTTTTAGCGAGCAAGAGGGACTTGAGATGGTAATAGCTGAGGATTTGTTCAACTCCTCTCCTGGACTTCCACACTCACTGAAGTCAAGTACCCGCCGCTGAATCTACAAACATTATTCATTAGCTACTACATGACATAAAATGATACATTGGCAATGCAAAACATTTGCTCATAAAATAAAAGACAGAAGTTGAATGAATAAACATGGCTTTACCTTAAAATTTGAATGACCTAACTTAGGTTGACTTTGAGGATCTTCTCCCTCTTCCTAGTCTCCGTTATCATCAGTATTTCCAACTCCAGCTGCATCTTCTACTTTGAGAATGTCCTTTCCCAAATTTCTCAGGGCTGGCATATATAGCCACATTTTGTTCCTTTGCCTGAGTCATCAACTCAATTGCATCATAGCCTTCATCACCTGAATTCTCCACAGGGGCAGAAGAACGGTGAGATGGTCGAACTGAAGGAATTAACTTTGAACCAATATTTTGATTTGGGGTTGCTCCAATGCTTCTGGTGTTCAAGCTTTTGATACTTATAGCACTAAAACAAAATTGATTCGGAGTTTCATTCAAATCATGTTCGGTCAAGACTCCGGAAGGTTGTTGTCCCTGATGAATGTATACAGAGAAAATGTGTTAAAACAGAATCCAATTACTTACTTGGCCCACCAAACGCAACCCACCTACTGCTCATATGAAGTAATTATTTTATTGTAAGTGATTGTAATTTTATTTATTTATTATTTTAATTTTATTTGCTATAACTTGTAACTAATTAACTATTGTCTTTGAAATAGTCTCTAGTCAGTTACTAAAATTGTGGACACACTACTACAAACGTGGGATATAGCATGTATTCTCTATAATACTCCCTCCGTTTCTAAACATAAGATCACTTTCCCTAATCTGAGTATATTAAGGAAGTTAGCTATTTGCATATGATATTACCAATTTATCCCAACTATATACTTTTTTTATAACATCAATCATATACCTTTATCCTCACACTCTCTCACTTGTGATTTTGGAAAAAGCATGATAGGATTAATTTGGGAAAAAGTTGGGAAAAATTAGAAAGTGTTCTTATAATTTGGAACAAATTAAATTTCAAAAGTGATCTTATATTTAGGAATAGAGGGAGTATTATATATACATCAATGACAAATAGAAGAATATTATCTCTCTCTAACAAAAAAAAACAAAATATTATCTCTCCCTTTGGAATTTTATCTTGGTATAAAGTCATTCGATCAATGGGATAAAAAACACAAAAAGCCTCCCCCCAAAAAATGAAGCTTAACTTAGGGACCGACCTTAAAATGGAGTACGATCCAGGCAAAAATGAAGGACCGGCCCTAAAAAGGAGTATGACCCAAGCGAAAAAGAAGAGAGAAATAAAACGGGGGAAGACCCAAAAATGATACATAACTATTGGCCAGGGAATAAAAATAATACATAACTATTCCAAGGTACACAAATGATACCCAACTTTTACCATGTGATCAAAAATGATATTATCACTAATATGACAATAAGATTAAACATGAAAAGTCCAAAATGCTCTTATAAATTAATCGTCACCCAGTAAAAGTTTATTTAATTTATAAGGGCATTTTGGACATTTTATGTCTAATTGTTGTTGTATTAGTGAAAATATCATTTCTGGTCACATGCCTAATAGTTGAGTGTCATTTGTGTACCTTGAAATAGTTATATACTATTTTTGTTCCTTGGCCAATAATTATATATCATTTTTGGGTTTTCGCCCAAAAAAAAGAAAGTATGGCGAATATTTATAAACCATACAAGTCCCACATCAAATAAATCAAAACTAGACTAAGGGTGTGTGTGTGTGTGTATAAATTGAGTCTCCAGCACATTGATTTAAACTTTTGTGGTGGAATAACGAGACTCATATCATATGCCCTTAGATCCTAAATGTGGAAATGGTATATGAATCTAGACATTTATTTATTGCATGTTCATATTAAACGAAGGTCATCATGCAAGAACAGTACTTACAATCTTAGCAGCAACACTCTCCACCTTCGAATGAACTTCGTGAGAGTTTCTATAACCCACATATTTTACTGACTCTTTGCACCTCAAAATGGTGGGTTCTTTTTTTCCCTCAACATATTCTCCTTTCAAAGCTGGTTCACGATTTTCTTTATCATTGTCAAAACCTCCATCTCTGTCTTTCTGCATGAAAGATGTAGAAAGCATATTCACAGCCTGAGCTTCATTGTCATCGAACAATCCATTAAAGAGTGAAGATTGTGCAGCCATGAAAGTATCAAGTTTCTCCTCAATTCTCTTATATGATGATTGTGATAACAAGTCTTGGTGTCGCTTCTTTATGATGGGTGGTGTACTAGGTAAGTCACACAACCTCACCAAGGCAGGTGGACTGTTCATTAAAGATGCCATCCACTTACGGATACCCAGTGGACTGAAATCTTGGTGCATATCCCCTCCACTTTGTATAAGATCACAATTGAATAAAGGAATATCCGACCTTGAAAATCGAGGAGGTTCATAACAGTGAGATCTGGTGTCCTCTTGTTTCGTTTGCACATCTTCCTTTTCATCCATCGGATTACAAGTTTGCTTGTCGTCTGATCCACAAGTTTCCTTTTCATTCACAATATTGGGTTCATCCTGCATTTCAACATTATCTATAATATCAATGCATGATGAGATATATGGGCCTTTGGTGTGAATGATGTTGTCATGTGTGTTAGAAGCAAAGTGTTGGCCATTACCTCCATGTATTTGAGCTTCCACATTGTATCGCAGACTGGCATCATTAACTAAAAGTGATGAAGGAACAACTGGGAAAGACTGACAGCATAAAGATTCCATTAAATTACTATATCTTGTTTGACAAGTTTTGAGTGCAGCAGAGGTTTGATCAGCATCGGATATCTGGATCTCAGATGACAGAATATGATTTGAAGTGCATATAGACAAAAACTTATCAAAAACTTTGTCCTGATCTCCAGATGAAAGGGTTCTGTTATCCATTGCATTTGGAAACAGAAATCTACGATCTTCTTCATCAGCTATCAACTTGTCCTCTGGTTTCAAAGAATGCATAGATGTCGAAATACCTAATTCCCGTGAAGTATGAATTTGAGTATTTACAATGTCATGGTTTTCATTAGAAATGCAATCTTTCTGCAACAATGAGAAGTCCTGACCCAAGTCTAAGGGTGAAATACTAGATATACCATGTAATTGAAATTCATTATCCATGCCTACAGAATTTCCAGCCTCATGTGAAAAATTTTGCTCAATGAAATGAGAAGAGGAACCCTCTTCACGAGCAATGTCTGACTTGGATATGGTAATATCATCCAATGGTTTATAATATGACACTGAACATGATGTTTTACTAGAACTTTGTTGCTTTCTTATACTAGAATTTATATTTGGCTTGGTTTCTTCTCTAGCCTGTAAAACCCCTATTATCTGTTCTTGAGAAACTGGCACGCAACCAGCACTAGTAGACTCTTGGGTATATTCTAAAACTTCCTCTCCAATTCCCTTCTGACTGCTATCATCACCACTACAAAGTATCCTTGAAGATGTAGAAACCATGGGTTGATTTTGATGCCCAACATGAGGCATTAGCAAACCTGACAAATCCAATTTCTTCTTGACAGAACTATTCCAATGATTTTTTATAGCATTGTCCGTCCTGTAGCCTCCAAAGACAAATACACCGGAATTTCATGTGTTTATGGACAATCAACAGAATAGAAAGAACCGCAAGTGCAAGGATCCATCATGAAACAAGAAAAAATAAAAAATTTTAGTGAAGAATATATGATTCCAAATGTAAGTGAAAGCAGTGATGCTGCCCCTTTATCTCTTTGTTCAGTAAGAAAAGAAATTTTTATACCGTCCAGGCAGGAACTTTGTCAATTCAGCCCATCTATTCCCATATATTTTATGCTCACGTATTAGAATTAACTCCTCGTCTTCGGTCCATGCTTCTTTGTTTATACTAGGATTGAGATGATTATGCCACCTAAGAAGTTAATAATTGTATTAGCCACTAAAAATCACATTATCCTAACTATACCTCAAGACAAAGTCTGCACTATGATTTACTATGTCAAAAGAAAACAGGATAAAGAAATTGTTCACAAAGATACTTTGATGACAAACAAAATATATTAACCAAAACAAGTACCTTTCTCGACATTGCTTACCAATTCGGCCAGGTAATTGTTTTGCAATAGTAGACCATTTTTTTGGCCCATATTTGTTCACAAAATCGATTATTACTTCATCTTCCTGTTTGCATTCAAATTTGATAGGTTTTAGTAACGAGATATATCATCTAACAAGTAGCCCATATGAACCAGATAATGTTACATTAGATAAAAACTCCACGCATATATAAATTCAGCATACACAAGAAATTAGTGGTTTGTGATTTGATCACCTGTTTAGACCATGGACCTTTGACCAGTAGAGGATTTAAGACTTTCTGCCATCTATGTAGACATTGTACATCTGTTCTATCTTTGACACACTCCGCTAAAAATAGATATAATTGCAATTAGAAACAGTATATAAGCACAATAAGGCAGAAAAAATGCTTTTATTTATAACAAAGAACTGTGCAATTAGAAGAATTTGTACAAACTACAAGGTAATTCCAGGTGACGGCGTGACAACACAACACAGACCTCTTGTTTTAGATGTTCGTATGAAGTTTAATCGACCGAAGCAGAGAGAGTTGTTACAACCAAGAATCAGATGGTGACAATTAAAGGGAGAGAAATCAGGGAATTTTAAGTATAAGTTGATAAATGAAAGTGTTTGGGAGGTGCAAGGGTGTGCTAATGAATTGTGGAAAGAAATGACTAACGGTTCGAAGGGTTGCCAAAGAAATTTTAGGTAAATCAAAGGGTACTATTAGGCATGATAAAGAGACCTGGTGGTGGAATGATATTATCCAAGAGAAAGTTAAATTTAAGAAAAGTGTTTCAAGGATATACATATGTGTGATACTGAAGAAAATTGGGACAAGTATCGCTTAGCAAAAAAGAAAGCGAAAAAAGCTGTGATTGAAGCTCGTTCTACAGCATTTGAGGAGTTTTATAAAGAATTAGTGACAAAGTCTGGGGAACAAAAAATTTATCGGATAACAAAGATCAAAGGCGTAAATCAAGGGATCTAGATCAAGTGAGTTGTGTAAAGGACGAAGGAGGTAATGTCTTGATTTCAGATAACAATATCAAGGATAGATGAAAGAGTTACTTTTGGACATTAGTGAAAGGAACATCGACCTTACATTCTATAATAGAATCAGGGTTAGAGAAGTTGGGGAAGCTCTTAAGAAAATGGGAAGTGGTAAAGCTGTTGGACCTAATGGTATTCCTATTGAAGTATGGAAATGTTTAGAAGAAAAAGGTTTGTTGTGGCTTACTAATATATTAAATGAGATTCTAAGGTCTAAGGAAATTCCAGATGATTGGAGGAAGAGAACATTAGTCTCTATTTACAAGAATAAAGGAAATATTCAAAATTGTGCAAATTACATAGGAATAAAACTTAGGGTTAAAGATCAAATATGTCCGGAAGTTTTTAATGAGGATAAAGATTGCCCGTGAAGTTTTTTTGGATCAAGATTGCCCTGGAAGGTTATAAAAAGATCAAATTTACCCCTCAGTTACTCATATGACAGTTAAGTTGGTCAAAATACCCACATGTCAAGCCACTTCATCCTCCATGTCATGAACATAATGCCACATCATCATCTCTCACATTCCATGAGAAGCAATGTGAATCATTGATCCATTAATGAAAAATTAATTCTGACCATTGAATCAAATCAGCCCAAACCTCTCCCACCCTCCCTCAATTCATCCTTCTCCACAGTCCCAACTAGCCTCACAGTCTCAGCTAGTCACAATCCTGACCATTGGGACTGTGGAGAAGGATGAGTTAAGGGAGGGTGGGGGAGGTTTGGGCTGATTTGATTTAATGGCCAAGATTAATTTTTCATTAATGGATCAATGGTTCAGATTACTTCTCATGGAATGTGAGAGATAATGATGTGTCATTATGTTCATGACATGGAGGATGAAGTCGCTTGACATGTGGGTATTTTGACCAACTTAACGGTCAAATTTAACATTGAGAAACTGAGGGGCAAATTTGATTCCTTTTATAAACTTCCAGGGCAATCTTGATCCCAAAAACACTTTAGGGGCAATTTTGATCCTCACTAAAAATTTTCAGCTCATATTTGATCTTTAACCCATAAAACTTATGAGTCATACAATGAAGTTGTGGAAAAAAGTGATTGAGCGAATGTTGCGAACTGAAACTAAAATATCCAAAAATTAATTTGGTTTTATGCCAGGTAAGTCAACAAAATAATCTATCTACTTAGGGGTTTAATGGAAATGTATCGAAGTAAAAGAAAAGATCTATATATGATTTTTATCTATCTGGAAAAAGCATATGGGTGTGTGCCAAGAGAATTACTTTGGAAAGCTTTGGAAAAGAAAGGGGTTCGAATAGAGTATATCAAAATCATTCTAAGGTATGTATGAGGAGGTAATGACTAGTGTTAGAACAAGAAACAAACGACTTCCCAATAAGAATTGAGTTGCATCAAGGATCAACATTAAGTCCATATTTGTTCAACCTTATTTTAGATGCCTTAACTGCAAGTATTCAAGACGAAATTTCGTAGTGCATGCTTTTTGCGGATGATATAGTCTTTTTAGGGCACTCAAAAGTTGAAAGGATGACTCTAAAGTCAAAAGGTTTTCGACTAAGTAGGGGCAAATGTATTGTAGCTTTGGTAATACATAAACTCATGAGGATATAGAAGTCACATTGGGAGATCATGCTATAAAACAGGTAGAGAAGTTTAAATATTTGAGATCAATTGTACAAGATTGTGAAGTTGATGACGATGTTAATAACAGAATTCAAGCTGATTGGTTTAAGTGGAGAAAAGCTACTGGGGTTATATGTAATCGTAAGGTTCAAGACAAAATAAAAGGGGAGTTTTACCGAACAGCCATTAGACTAGCAATGTTATATGGTAGTGAATGTTGGACACTCAAAAGTCATCATGAACATAAGATAGAGGTGACAGAGATGAGAATGTTGAGATGGATGTGTGGTCATACAATAAAAGATAGAATCCGCAATGATCATATTCGAAAAAGAGTTAGGGTAGCTTCAATTACATATAAAATGGTAGAAGGTCGCTTAAGGTGGTTTAGACATATTCAAAGAAGAGAATTAGGGGCTAGTAAGAATAGTTGATCAAATGGTATGAAGTCCTTATAAAAGAGGGAGAGGGAAACCGAAGAGAACTCTTGACGAAATTATTCAACGAGATCTTATGATAGTTCCTCTCTCATACGTTTTTCTTAAGAGGGTAATTCGCTGTGCGAATCTAATCCCAGTTCTAGTAACCGATTCTACGTGAGTTAAATCTTTTGGAATTCTTAGCTCCTTGTTTCTATCACAACTTTCTTTGTTCTTATTGTTACAGGAATTCTAGAGATTGTGTTTGAGTTCGAAGCTCCGGGATCCTGGAACACTTATAAGGCGGGTAATAAATTCCTTCAATAACAAAGAACTGAAAATGTTTAGATTGCCTAAGAATGAACAAACTAGAAATTCAAAAAGGAAAAATAAGTGAGTGGGACATTGTTTTTTCTACTTTGATCCACTCATATGAGGATATACTTTTGAAACTAAAGCAAAGCACACTCTTAAGAATAACTTAGAAAATGGACAGTCAAACAGATACTCATGGAACTGAGTCATGAATGAATCTATCAATTAATCATTATATTAATATTTAAAAATATACATATCTTCACTTTTAAAAAATTTACCTATTTTCTTCCAATTCTTTCCATTAAAACGTTGAACTGCCTCCTGCAAAATCTTATCCTGCCAAAATGATGTCCATCACAAGCACTTCTTAGGATGTAACATATTTCAAGCATAGTTGTGCCTTACCCAAAAGTTTTTTTAAAAAGTACAAGATCCTGTATTCTAAAAGCATAATAATAATACAGAGAAAATGGCCAAAGTAATAAATTAAATTGGAAATATTGAAAAAGTTAAAGCTGGAGGAAGTAAAAAACACAAGCATTCTTCTTTTAGTATAAAAAAGGGTGAAGGCCCAAAAATGATACATAACTATTGGCCAATGAACAAAAATAGTACATAACTATTCTAAGGTACAAAAATGATACTCAACTTTACCATGTGATCAAAAATGATATTTTCACTAATATGACAATAATATTAGACGTGAAATGTCCAAAATGCTCTTATAATTAAATAAACTTTTACCGGGTGACGATTAATTTATAAGGGCTATTTAGACTTTTCACGTCTAATATTATTGTCATATTAGTGAAAATATCATTTTTGATCTCATGTTAAAAGTTGGGTATCATTTTTGTACCTTGGAATAATTATGTACTATTTTTGTTCCTTGGTCAATAGTTATGTATCATTTTTGGGCCTTCGCCCTGTAAAAAATGCCACATAGCATGAGCTAATAACAAATATTGTTGCACAATCGGAACAACATGGCCAAGCTAAAGAAGGATAATATATGATTGCACATGACTAAAGTTTTACCTCTTCAGAAGTCCATTGTCCTTTTGTAGAACGCCTCGAAGGGCCTGTAGTCTGCCTATAGGTCGAAAACTTGAAGTTACATAAAAGCACTTAATGCCATTGATTGTTCTTGTAAAAGCAAAAACTTAGCATGGTGATTCAAAAAAGGATCTGGCCTTTATTTCAAGTAAAGCTAAAGTATGTTTTTGGTCCCTTAAGTTTACACAAAGTCATGTTTTGTGTAACATCGCAGTACCTCGCTCTCGAAATTGTCCGCTTTGGGGAATCCTCACCCCTCACAGTTTTAAAACGCGTCGAGAGGGGGAGGTATCCAGGCCTATATATAGCACCTTTCGTTCTCCTCCCCAACCAATGTGGGACTTTACAATCCACCCCCCTTGGGGCCCAGCGCCCTCGCTGGCACACCGACCCGAGCCTGACTCTGAAACCATCTGTAACATCTCAGCGTCTCGCTCTCGAAATTGTCCGCTTTGGGGAATCCTCACCCCTCACAGTTTTAAAACGCGTCGAGAGGGGGAGGTATCCAGGCCTTTATATAGCACCTTTCGTTCTCCTCCCCAGCCGATGTGGGACTTTACAATATATAGGCTGGGGAAAGGTGCTATATATAGGCCTGGATACCTCCCCCTCTCGACGCGTTTGAAAACTGTGAGGGGTGAGGATTCCCCAAAGCGGACAATTTCGAGAGCGAGGCGCTGGGATGTTAGATTTTGGTCCCTTAACTTTGAAAAGTGTGTTTTTTGTTCTTTAACTTTGGATAAAGTAATGTTTTTAGTCCTTTGATAAAAGGATAAAAATGTTTTTAGTCCCTTTCTTTTCAAAATTAAGGGACTAAAACATAACTTTTTTGCAAATTTAAGGGACCGAAAAATACTTTAAACAAAATTTAAAACGACTAAAAACACATTTTTCAAAGTTAAAGGACTAAAAAGATGACTTTGTCCAAAATTAAGGGACAAAAAACACACTTTTCAAAGTTAAGGGATCAAAACATGATTTTCTCCAAAGTTAAGGGACCAAAAACATATTTTAGCATTCAAGTAAAAACTAAAAGAATCTCAAAGAACAAAAGCTTAAATCCATTGTAAATAATAAATATCAGGAAAAGATACACACAAACACACAAAAAATAAGGTACAGCCAATACCCGTGCAACAAGCTAATATTCTGAGCACAATTGCTGAGTTGGTCTGATGGAGGTGGGGCTGTCATATCACCGAACTTATGTTTTTGGAATTGCCAAAGTCCGAAAATTATGAAAAGGCACTCCGCAAATACTTCTAGAAACCAAATTTGTCTAGAACTGATAGTACAAATCATTATAATATATCCAACAAGTGTCAGGCAGAGAGATCTGAAATGAGTAGTCATAGGTTAACAGATAGGAATGAGGAGGTTTTTCACCAAACTAATACATAAAATACATACAGTTACAAATTTTGAACTAGCCCTAGATCAAATATGTAGTTTTCAGTAAACCCCACGAAGATGATAAGATAAAAAAGTAATTTTTGTATTGCAGAATCTGAAAGCACAATACGTGCTTACTCCTCAAGTGTCTTCCCTTACTTATTATTAGATCTTTCACCTAAAATGTTAATGATGAGGTGAGATCGACATCTCAGTAACTACTAAAATTTCCTAACATACAAAAGCAAATTATATATAATTGCAATACAAAAGTCATTCTCATATTCGTCCGTACAAATCAACTCTTTGATGATGAGTGATGTGCTTTAAATGTGCTTGATACTGATGATGATTAAGTTAGTCTGGGTTAAATTCATTAAACATAAGGAATATATCGTTATATATGTGTGTAGCGTTATATTGCATAACTATGTGAAACAAATAATTTATGGTCCTTGTAACGTTACAATGGTGGATATTGGGTTATATTAAATAGTGACTTAGACGTAAAATGCATTATTTAATAAAGTCACAATACATAACAATATATATGGGCACATAAAGTTACAACATATCGGACATGTTTTAACTTGGGAAGTTTTTGTGGTTGATATGTTTTTTTATCGTTATATATGGATATGTAACATTACATCTCTGTCTATGCGTATTTTGATTTATTAAGTGATCATGAAGATATCATTACATTCTGCACTATAACGTTATATCTATTTGAAGTCATGAAAATATCGCTGCATCAAGTTTTATTTCGTTATATCTTCATTAATGTCTAACCGAGCTTACAGGTACATAACATTTCAAGTGAAGTCGTCACGTTATAATATCAGAAAGTTCAAATGTCAGACTTCCGTACGATGATCGATGAGTTTGTTTCTAGCTGTTAGACATAAAGAATTTGCAGCATGCCTTTTCGGGTAAGACCCAAAGTGCCCCTACCAGAAAAGAAGCTATCCTAGGCACAAGCAACATTAAATACGCATCAACCAATGGCTCGAATCATTAAATGCGCTCCAACGTCTTCTTGTTCATCTCTGAGTATAAATTAAAGACTTTGAAGATAGAAGAATTAGACGAAAGAATTTATTGAGCTTATCATTGAGAGAATTTTTGTCCTTCGAATTCAATATCTCACCAACTTTTATATTGAGCTTTTATTGTGATCTAGTAAGTGAGATTGTACTTAAGTGATTATCACAATCTGTTCATTACGTGAACTTATCTGAAAATCCTTTATTGTCAAAGGTAACTCTTAAGTTTGGGACTTGAGAGTTGGGTAATCTCTTACAAGTAGTAAGGGGGAGTTTTGGAAAAAGACTTTGTAAGGTTGCAAGTGAACCTGTAAAACTTGCAGTCCCAGTAAGACCTTGAGTTAGTAGATACCAACGAGGTGTTGGAACTGAACGTAGGCAAGTTAGCCGAACCAATATAAATCTTGTGTGTCTTGTTGTTTCGTTTATTTTAGCTTTCCGCAAAATTATTGAAAACACAACTCATCCCCCCCTTGTGTTTTTCTGCCATCAACACCTCCATCTTGACCTCATTTTCCATTCAACTAGAGCGCTCTTTGTGAGAGTTTTTCGAGAATGTAACAATGATTAACATGGTCTTGATTTTGTTTGGCTTCTTGTATCTCAATTGTGATGGACCTTATTGTGTTTGGGTGTTCTTTGATCTGGCCAATGTTATTGTAGTGTCTTACTTTCAACTTACAAGGATTATGGGGTGCCATGACAAACAATGTTGGTTTTGTATTGAGGAACATATATTCTTGATGAAGTTTGCAGAATTTCAAGAAAGTGGATGACTTGAATTTGTATGGCTGAATTACCATAATTTTCATTGATTTACTTGTTTCTAATGGCTATAGTGATTGAAGGATCATAGTTCCAGACATTAGAAGTTGTGGGCAATCAGTAATTTTGATCAAAACCAATTTGGGAATGATGATGATGGTTCAGTGGAAGATGTTGGCAAGCAATTTGTTGACTTTCAGAATTTGATGATAATTGTGGAGGCACCAACCTGAGCGCACCAACACAAATATGATGAAATGCACAAGACTTGCTTAGTAAGAGGTGTTTCATGAGTTATAAAAAAAAGAGGTGTTTCATGAATTCTATTGCTGAACATTGAAGACTAAGATGGAGAATAATGTATTGAGATTAATTTGAAGAAAATGATGAAGAGAAAGATCAAAAGAAGTCTCTATGAAGACAAGTTAAAGGAGGAAATTATCTTCCATTATTTCTGTACAAGATCAAAAGAACTTGATCCAATTAATTCACTAAACCCTATCTTTTGTAATGGTAAGTTGCCATTTTTCCATGTGTTTTAATAGTGTCAACCTGAGGGGACGTGTTAGAAATATTAGGATCATTTAAATTTAATTTGTTAGATCTTGTAATTGGTGGTTAGTGGTCCTATTGCCTATATAAAGGGTCCTAGACTAAATGTTTTAATGTGTATGATTTATGAGAGTTTTCACCAAGACGGAGAGTTAACTTGGTCTCTCACCTCAAGACCCTAGTGTTAGGGATTTGTATTTGTAAATTCATTACCTCAAGGAGGAATGGTCATCACCTCTTGTGAGGGATGTTTTTGATCTAGTCCAAGAGGATTAGATGTATTGTTGCTGTTTGTTTTGTATTCTTCTTTATCATCAATGATAAAAAGATTTGTTTCATCTTCATCTTGTTCTCTTTACATATCAACTTGTCAACAACCTCGCTGACAGGAGTCACAGACTAACATATAGTCCAAACAGAAATAAATCCAATCAACTAGATTATTCCAAGCTCACAAATACATGAAATATGAGTTTTGTGACGTTTATGCACTGCTTGGTTCAAATAAGGGAAGGGGAGAGGAGGTTAAATGAAGTGAGAGGAGGGGAGGTTGAGTGAGATATGAAATCTTGTTTGGTTGGATAGGAGGGGAGGGGAGGGGAGGTTAAAGCTTTTGTTTGGTTCACAAGGGGAGGGGAGAGAAGGTTAATAAATATTGACAAATATGCCCTACTATATTATTTAGAGAGAAATTCTTGTGTGAACCCGGTGCACCACGCAAGAAAATATATATTTATTACAAATATTACAAATGCAATTCATCAACACATAATGCAAGAAAATATATATTTATTACAAATATTACAAATGCATTTCATCAACAGTCGATTCATCAACACATAATGCAATTCATCTTTTACAACTTATACAACATACATGCATACTGGATACGTGTACAGTAAATATATATTTACTATACATGCTTTTTGCTGTATCTTTTAATGGAAATTGCATTAAGTTAGAGAAAGCATGTGGGATCAAAAAAAGAGAGCACAGAAATCATGTCTATTTTTGTCAAGTTTGAGGTAAAATTTTCTCTCACCTCCAAAAAACCTCAATTTGGAGGTGACACAAAATGAGTATGAGTTATAAGATAACTGTCGAATTTTAAACCACCTCTCCCTTTAGAGGTGTCCAAACCCGGGTGCGGGAACGGGAAACGGCTTTCCCGTTCCCGTTCCCGGAAGGGGGCCGGGAAAGGATTCCCTTTCCCATTCCCGCATATTTCCCGCCCATGCGGGAAATATGCGGGAACGAGAATGAGAACGAGATTTCCCATTCCAGCATATTATGAAGTTGGAAACAAACAAATGAGGCATAAAAATGAAATATACACATATTGACATACACAAACATTTTATTACCATTAAAACAAAACTAACCCACAAGGATTACAAAAAAAAATTCAAATCATTCCCACATTTAACAGGATTAAAATGTGGGAAAGATTTGTAAATTTGTCATACATTAACAAATCTTTCATTCTCACATTTGTCCCTTTCACTTCCCTTATACTATTATCCTGTAACTTTACTTCCCCCTGCCCTACTAATATTTTCCAACACCATCATATTTTCGCTTATACACTTACTGACGTACACACACGACACACCTTTTATTTCCATTAAAGCAAAACTAAGCAACAAGGATTAAAAAACAAGATTACAAATCTTTCTCATCATGCAGATGAAAACGAAACAGATTTCAGAAAACCCAACATGCAATTAGTTCCTTTAAATTGGTTAAATGAAAATAAATTTTAGAAAAGAACACAACAACAAAAATTTCAGAAGCAATCAATACCTAAAACGCAATATTTACAATTGGGTCTTAAACACCCTCACTTTTTATTAAAAAATTAAAAAACAAGAGACAATATTGAAATCCAAGACGAGAACGGGATTCCCGGGGCCTATCCTAGATCCCGTTTTGTTCCCAAGCCCCGGGAAATTTCCCGTCTTTATCCGGTAGAGGAAATTCCCGGTCCCGTTTGCTCGGGAACGGGATATGACCCCTCCTCCAACCAAACACAACAAAATGCTAGAAAACCCCCATCCCCTCCCCAACAAGCTGCTATTTCAAAGTTCGAAATCACTATATATAACGAGCTCTTTTTAAGCCTTGATTCAAGTGAGAATGCAATAGAAATGTGCCATCATTTTCATCTGCTCATCAATTAATACTATAAAGAAAGTAAATGTTCCATTTGCCGAGCTCGACACCCTAGCCATTCAAAAATATGGAGACTGCTAAGAAATCATTTCAGATACTAGAGGTGAAAGTCCAACAATTATGCTCATCAATCTCATCAATCTATTTCATGTCTACTACCCCTTACCTAATAGCATGAGGGAAAAACAATTAATGTTTCTTCTAGGTTCCAAAAGATTCATTCAATATTATTCAAATCTTGTGAAGATAATCAACTTTTAAACTCTAGGAGTAGCACGCATACATGATAATTTTTACACATTCAGTTCAGAATATCAAAAAACCAGATAAAAATCTCCCCCATCTAGTTATGTCAAGTTCACAACAAATTTTAACTCAACCACTATTCTGGACAAAAGCCAGACGAAGACAGTGCAAAATATAAAAGAAAGAAAGGCTTTTTTAATCAAATCATTACTTCAAGCTCTCCCACATCCAAGCGAAGTTAAATTCCGTATATGACTTCCTAAACACTAATATAAAAAGCATAACAAAGCATTACATTTCAAGAGTACCACATGAACATGTACAAAAAAAAAGAAGGAATGACAAATAAAAATATAACAAGTCTAACATCCCAAAATACATACACACATGGGAAAACTAGAGAATGAGTAGAGGCAGGAATGGTTGGCAAGACTACTACATAAAATATTGGAAGAAGTAGAAGAAAAAGAATTTATAGTTGTATTGTAGTGAAAGTATAGTTGACGTAGTTAAATGAGGAAAGGGAGAAGAAATTAGAACCTGTAGAAAAGAGTCATTGAGCTTAAGGCCGAAAGCATGAGAATGAGAGATAAGCAATATAGAGAAAGGACTAGGGTTTTCTTAATTGAGCTTTCTTTTAAATTCTGTGCCTTTTTCTTTAGTCCCATATATTTTATGTTAGTTTAATTAATTTTGTTTTTGTTCTCCTAAAATAAAAGTAATCTACATATTTCATTTTGAAACAAATTTAATATTTTTTTTGAATCATAATATATCATATTCTTAAATATAAAATTATTAAATGTAGCAAAATAATTTATTTCTAATATTAAAAATATGGGATGTTACAAGAGTGATGGAGACAAAGGTGTTTGGTATTCAAAGTTCAAATATAAAGTTCGTTCAATTTTTCGTTTTTTGGGTACCATTTGGAGTTTCAAAATTTAAATGGTCACGATTTATAAGTTGAATGTTGTGAGCACATAAACGGTCACGATTTTGAAACCTAATAACTGAGTTGTACAATTGAAAAAGTCTTATGCACTCATTTTAAAATGGCCAAAAATAAGGCACTCATTTTAAAACAGCAACGGAGCAACGGGCATAGTGTAATGGTGTGAAAGTGTAATGGAATTATTAAAAAAAAGAGAGAGAAAGTGTAATGGAATGAATGTGTTAGGAAAAATTATTAATGTGTGATACTCATTTTTATATAATAAAAAGTTTAGACGGTAAAATAAGTCAAATGGCACAATAATTTAATAATTGAATTATATAGTTATCTAATTGAGAAATTTTTGTTTGAACATGGTGCACCAACTTATTTGTGGTATGAGTATTTGATACATCAAGGAATATTAATCCTAAGTGTCGTGGCATAAATATTAAATTAAAAGAATTCATATTATTTTATATCCCTTGCACTTCTTCCAAATCCCAAATCGGCCAGTACGTATGCACATAGAGAATCTCCTAATCAAGTTCATGATTCTTCCTTTTTCCATGACCCATTTTACAAGAACAGCTGATAAATGGTAAGAGGTTTTCATTCATCATAAGTCGCTGAATCTGAGTATAAACACATCGGTACTGCACATGGAGTATGAACTCTTTGGCCATAGAAAAACATATACGCTCGAAAACAAGGTGATACTGCAGTAAGGAAAGAAAAACGAAAACTCAGTGCTATTGAAAAAATTCCTCGACTGGCCGATGATGAAGATTTCAGAAACGGCGAATCTGGGATTTAAATTAAGTGAGAAGTATTTAAATTTAGAGAAATTCTTGCTGAACCACATATGTTGGTGGACCATGTTAACTGGGATAAGTTTAATGCATGTGTCAATTTATAATTGCTCATAGTACAAATAAGTTGGTGGACCAGGTTCAAGCAAGAATTTCTCTAACAGATTATTTAAAGTTCCAAAACAATTCATTTAGATAAAAAGAACAATTCAAACAGAATTAATTTTAATTTTTCAATTTTTATGTATTTTTATTTTGTTTGAATAGTTTTAAAATTCTGAAATTCATGTATCAATATTTTTCAATTCATTCTAAAATAAACAAATAATTTGTTATGATTGATCATTAAATTAAATATCACAATACACTCTCAACACAGTATATTATCATTATATAAGCAAATATGCTTGAAAAGAATTAAACTGCTTATCGTTCACATATTACATATCAAAATATTAATACCAAGCATGCTTGAAAAGAACAAATTAATCAACATTGCACATTTTTAATATATGTATATTTGTATGAACATATATTTTATAAAAATATATAAATGAATCTTAATATTGAAAAATGATAATGATGAAAGGATAGAGAATAAAAACGTGTAATAAAAAGTCTAAATTAGTTTGGAACAAACTAATGGTAATAATATCATAACACACACACATACATATATATATATATATATATATATATATATATATATATATATATATATATATATATATATATATATATATATATATATATAGTTCAAGACAACTTATAATGATATATAAAAATAATAAATGAATAAATTTCATGACACATGATAGCATATGATATGAATAAAGAGGTATGTATTTGTTTGTTGAGGAAGATAGAGATATTAATAGCAAAAATATATGAAGTGAACAGATTTAGTTTTATAGATAAAATATTTTGAGAACAAATGCACAATTTCAACAGTGACGGAGGAAGAGAACAATGGGTAAAATGAAATATGAGTTTTGTGACGTTTAGTGAATTGTACAAAAAAAAAGAAGGAGCTAGTGACAAATAAAAATATAACAAGTCTAACATCCCAAAATACATACACACAAGGGAAAACCAGAGAATGAGTGGAAGCAGGAATGGTTGACAAGGCTACTACATAAAATATTGGAAGAAGTAGAAGAAAAAGAATTTATAGTTGTATTGTAGTGAAAGTATAGTTGACGTAGTGAAATGAGGAAAGGGAGAAGAAATTAGAACCTGTAGAAAAGAGCAATTGAGCTTACAACCGAAAGCGTGAGAATCAAAGATAAGCAAGAGTTATATAGATAAAGGACTAGGGTTTTCTTAATTGAGCTTTCTTTTAAATTTGAGCATTTTTCTTTGAAATTCAAACATTTTTGTCCCATATATTTTATATTCGTTTAATTAATTTTGTTTTTATTCTCCTAAAATAAAAGTAATCTACATATTTCATTTTGAAACAAATTTAATATTTCTTTTTGACTCATAATATATCATATTCTTAAATATAAAATTTTTAAATGTAGCAAAATAATTTATTTCTAATATTAAAAATATGTGATGTTACAAGACTGATGGAGACAAAGAGTGTGTTTGGGAAACTCGGTGGAGAAGCGGCTTTTTTTCAACCTGACTTTTTCAAACGTTAGTTTAGATAAAAGCCAGTTTGTATGAATTGATTTATGTTTAATCTCTAGTTGCAGTATTGGTTTTTTTAATTTGACTTTTTCAAGCGTTATTGAATATTAAACAACTAAAATATTTCAACTTGACTTTTTCAAACATTATTAAATATTTTATTAATGCAAATATCTAGTTGCAGTATTGACTTTTTTTAACTTGACTTTTTCAAACATTATTGAATATTACACAAATAAAATATTTCAACTTGACTTTCTCAAACGTTATTAAATATTTTATTAATTTTATTAATGCAAATATGGATAAGCCAGTCACCAACGCCCAATAAGCTACAAATTGGAGCTTATTTTGATAAGCTGGTTTAGCCCAAAAGTCAAGTGAAAAATAAGTAAGACTCAAACATAGAAAAAAAAGCTGAAAACAGCTTATCCAATACAAACCAGCTATTTAGGTCTAAAAGCTCCTCCCAAACACGCACAAAGGTGTTTGGTATTCAAAGTTCAAATATAAAGTTTGTTCAATTTTTCGTTTTTTGGGTACCATTTGCAGTTTCAAAATTTAAATGGTCACGATTTATAAGTTGAATGCTGTGAGCATATAAACGGTCACGATTTTGAAACCAAATAACTGAGTTGTACAATTGAACAATTCTTATGCACTCATTTTAAAATGGCCAAAAATATGGCACTCATTTTAAAACAGCAACGGGCGTAGTGTAATGGTGTGAAAGTGTAATGGAATTATTAAAAAAAAGAGAGAAAGTGTAATGGAATGAATGTGTTAGGAAAAATTATTAATGTGTGATACTCTTTTTTTTATATAATAAAAAGTTTAGGCGGGAAAATAAGTCAAATGGCACAACAATTCAATAATTGAATTACAAGGTGCTATTGTAGAAATTCCTCGACTGGCCGATGATGAAGATTTCAGAAACAGCGAATCTGGGATTTAAATTAAGTGAGAAGTATTTAAATTTAGAGAAATTCTTGTTGAACCACATATGTTGATGGACCAGGTTAAATGGGATAACTGAGATTAGTTTTAATTGATGTGTCAATTTATAATTGCTCATTAAGTTAAGTTGGTGGATCAAGATCACTCAAGAATTTCAAACAGATTATTTAAAGTTCATAAAACAATTCATTTAGATGAAAAAACAATTCAAACAAAATCAATTTCAATTTTTCAATTTTTTTATTATGTATTTTTTATTTTGTTTGAATAGTTTATTAGTTTTAAAATTCCGAAATTCTTATATCAATATTTTTCAATTCACTATCAAATAAACGAATAATTTGTTATAATTGATCATTAAATTAATAAACATTCAACGAATAATTTCAAATAATTCTTTTTAATAATTTCAATTCACAACTTCTCAATCTATAAGAACAATACTTTCAAAACACATCACAAGCAAAAAAAAATATCAATACTTTCAGCACCATCAATATCAAAGATTACTTTAATTTTCATCTCAACCTGTCAACCCTATGTGCAATCAAAAATCAATACAGTTAACTTTCTTAAAAATATTTGCCCAACACAAGTTAAATTAGCTTCTATGCAATAACACCGCATCTCCCCTTCATTCCCACAAACAAGCCACCAAAAATAAATTTGAGCTTTAACTTAGTTTGACCTAAACATACAAATTACTCCCTTTACTATTAAATATAAAATCTCTAACTTTTTCTATAAGTTAAAATAGTAAATTAAATTAAACCACTAAATTTTAAAACACATTACAAGTGTAATTAGATGTATATTACTCCCTTGCTAAAGTAGTTAAGATGGATCCAATAGGTAATAGCAGTATAAATACCAATTATATATTACTCCCTTCCTAAAGTATTACACTGCTATTACCTATTGGATCCATCTAACTACTTAATATCATCAAAAGAAATTTTGCAGGTTGACATGAGTGGAAAGTACTTTCGTCCCTTAAGCAAGTGGTTAGATTTGATATTTATCTCTTTTAAATGGAACAAATTCTCATACCACAATCAAAAGAAATACCATATGTTTACTCTTGCTTAAACCAATTTCTATAAATTAAGAGACTGTATCCATTCAATTTCGTTTAAGCATTTACATTCCAACTCAAAAATTTCATCTACAGATAGAATATTGTAACTCAATACAAGCATTTATGAAACACAAAAAATTTCAAACTCCACATTTTATATAAGCTTGCACAAAAACAACAAGCATTCCATCTTAATATAATAATTTACACAAAAAACACTACTAGACTATTTTTATTTTTGTAGGAGTAAACTTCTCATATAAGAATGATATATGGATTAACTGTGTGTCAGTCCAAGAAAAAGATTTCCTCATAGGATGAAACATGAGTGTTACCACTATCCGTGCATGGCACGGGTAGTTTTACAAGTTTTATTTTAAATCACGAATGATGTCCGACTACTCCATAACATAAGTAAAAGCAAAAAGAATTGAAAAAAAAAATCACATACTGTAGATATAATATCATTACAACAACTTACTGTAGGACTGACTGGAAAATCCTCGCAACTATCACTATAAACAAACAGCTATCTACAACTCTTTAACAAATATGACGATGGGCTTGAGAAAATCTGAGCAGAGCCTTTGCCGTTGCCCTCCTTCCCGGGTGATTTACATTCACTGTCACTGAAATCAAGGGTGCGTCGCTCTACCTGCACACAATTTCCATTAAACCAAGTTCAGACGATGCAAAATTTATCAACCATTCCTTACCTAAAAAAATTTATCAACCATTAAACAAAATAATGGGTGCACAGAAAGTTTTAGTTAAAGTGTTTTTTTATATACTCTCTCTAGTTCTAAATATAAGATCTAGTTGACTTTTTTGAAAAATCTTAAAAAAGCAAAATAAGTTAATTAAAAATCGATTTACCTAATTTTTTCCTTTACACTAGTTTATTTTACCTATAAACTAATGGATAATCTAAAAATATATCAAATATGTCATCATTTAATAACCTATTTCGAAACCTTAACCTCTCTAAAAAAAAGTCAACTAGGTCTTATATTTAGGACCGGAGCTAGTACTTTACAGTGTGCTCTAACTGATGCGACCGGTCTGGTCCGACCGTCACCTTGTGATTTACACTCACTGCCACTAATATGACTTTTTTTGCCACTTTGACCACTCAGTACATTATATTCCTACTTTGTCTACATTAAGCAGAGGGCAAGAGTCTGAGGCAATCATACAAAAAGTCAGGTAATGAAGCTTACCAAAGCAGTTCGGGGCACCTGAGAACGATTCACGGGCTGATCAAGCTTATCGTTGCTTTCCTTCTTGTCTGTGTCACTGACATTTTTAGAAGAATCTTTTTCTTTGGGAGTCATACTTTCATGAACCGCCCGAGCATGATGATATACAGGAGCAGTTTGCTCGTCCACCTGTTTCATCAACCCAATCGCATCATAGCTCGTGCCATATGGGCTCAATAAAAAGCCAAAATCCTGTAAACATGTTTAAAATTAGTGGAGGTTAAAATAGCATAAACTATAAGACACAAGACACGTCCAATGGTATTTGTCGTACCTCCATTGTTAATTCCCTCTCTCTGGGGCTGGGCAAGAAAGGGTTATTGAACCAAGGAGACTTCCATGCTGAAGGTGATTCAATGCATCTTCTAAAAGGTGTTCCGCCAAGTCTAGTAGCAAACATTGTACTAGTTAGGTTTTTTACTGAAGTCACTCAGCAGTAAGCATTATTCATCAATCAGTCAACTGAAGAATGTATAAAACAAAAAACGGATCCAATCGGTAATAGCAGTATAATACTACTAGAAAAAATAGCATTAAGTAGTTAGATGGATCCAGTAGGTAATAGCAGTAAGTATAATACTACAAAAAAAGATAGCATTAAGTAGTTTGAAGAATATTACATGCTAGATACGTCAAAACCAGCATCATTTCCAGGATGGTCACCAAGGTTTTCGGCAGTTGCGGATGAACAGTGAGATGGAACACAAGTAACTGAAAGTGAAGAAGCATCATGATTCTTTTGACGTATAGAACGGGAGCCATCACTTGAGCATGGGTTTGAGGAAATGCCCTTATTAAAAGCTGCCTCCAAACTTCTGTGGTTCAGGTTTTTTGGAGCTTTAGCACTTGAAAAGTGAATTCTGTCTGGTTTCGAGCATTTTTTATTAGGAGAATATAATGACCAGTCATTCATATCGTGTTCAAGTAGGACTCCAGAAGGTTGTTGCACCTGATAAAAAGGTAAAGAACGGAGAGAGAAGTAAATCAGTAAATAGTAACCATTTACTTGTTTACAAACTTTACATTAAAAAAGTCATGACCACTACTTACGTCACAATCAACCTTCATCTTAGAATCATTGTAAGTAGGCCGTTGGAAATCCCTAGAATCTCTGCTAGCCGTCTCTTTTCCTGACTTTTGGTTGCTGACTGTAGATTTATATATTTCCATTTCATTTTCTCCTTTCAAAGATTGTACAAAATTTTCGGCATCCTCAAGAGTTGCTCCAGATTTGTCTTTCTCCAGGGAAGGTTGTGAAAGCACGCCTACTTCCTGAGCCACATTATTTCCAACCATGACTTCCAAAGGTGAGGAATGTGTGGCCAACGTGGACGTCAATTCAGTTTCAAGCTTCTTGCTAACTCTCTTATCTGATGGAGGAGGCGACAAAAGGTCTCGATGTCGTTTTTTCATTATGGATGGAGTGCCAGTGAAATTTTTAGCAGCGCTTTTCAACAAAGCATCTGGGCTATTGTCACGACAAGGTGTATCCCACAGCCTAAGCGGAGATGGACAATTCATAGTTGACATAATAAACCGACGGATACCGAATGGACTAAAATCTTGTTGCATGTCCCCTCCTGATTGTAAAAGATCACAGCTTAAGAAAGGAATATCCAAACTTGGGAAACGGGGGGGTTCATAACATAAGGTTCCAGTCTCTAACTGTTGTACATGCACATCTGTCGTTTCTTCCATTAAATAACAATTACCCCTGACATCTGATGCACAGCCAAGTGTATTAACAGGCACCACATGATCTTCTTTGTTGTGGGATTCTCCACCATTTATAGCATCCATGGAAGGAGCAATGGATGAGTTGTTTGCACAAATGAAGCTATTATGAGCTCTGGAGACAAATTGCAGATCATCAGGTCCCAATACATGATCAGCTTCAGTTGGATACACTAATCTACCATCATTAGCAGAAAGCATCGGAGATTGAGGGCATGAAGATCCTACTAAACCACTTGACTTTACGGGATAGGTTTGAAATGAAGTTGAGGTTCCGCCAGTGTCAGGTATATGGATATCAGACGGCTGGGGTGATAATGATATGTTTCCTAAGACCCTATAACATTCTTCATCGGATATTAACATGTCGTCTTGTTTGGCCAGATCTATAGATGGGGGTACCATGGATGTCAAAATACCCGATCCCACTGAAGTATCCAATGGAACACTTACAATTTTGTGGCTTTCATCGCAATCAGCAATGTCCATTCGCAGAAATGAACATTCTTGATCCAACTCTGATGAAGAAATGTCAGGGGGCGCATGAAAGGCAAACTGATCCCTGCTTGCAGAATTTCCAGGATCATGTGGATCTATTTGTTCAATGAAATCAGAACAAGAAGTATCTTCCCTTGGCTTTGGTTCTTCTGAAGTATTAAATACAAGATTGGTGAAGCGACTAGTATTAGCTGACTCCTGGCTACACTCAGACACTTCCTCTCCTTCAGTGCCCTTATAACCATTATCATCTCCACTACACTGTAGCCTCGAAGAGGTAGAAACCACCAGTTGGTTTGGCTGCCCAGCAATGGATATATCTTGGATTTGAGTGAGCAAACCTGATGTCAAGTAAGAATCCAATTTCCTTTTCACTGAACTGTTCCAGTGATTTTTTATAGCGTTGTCAGACCTGGTGCCTCACAAGACAATTAAGACAATACTTCAGATACTTATGAACAATCAGCAGAAACAGGGGTGAGGGGAGAAAAAAACCAAAGGGAACAGCAAAACTATATATATATTCATGACACAAATAAGGACAAAAAATTCAAATGACAATAGAGTAAATGATCACAAATTGAAGAGCATGGCCACTTAGCCCTGTTCCGCTCACTTGAAAAAAATACCTTCCAGGCAAGAACTTCGTCAATTCTGCCCATCTGTTCCCATAAACCTGATGAGCTTGTATTAGAGCTAGCTCCTCCTCAGTGGTCCAAGGTTCCTTGTTTATATCGGGATTAAGATGATTATGCCACCTAATGAGTTACATTAAATTGAATGTCAAAACGAAGCACTTCACTTAAATGAAAAGCCCAGAAGTGAACTCCCACCCCCCCCCCCCCCTAAAAAAAAACAAAAGAAAATCATAAGCAACCTGGAAGTGAAATTCAAAAGGTACCTTTCTCGGCATTGTTTACCAATGCGGCCAGGTAGGTGCTGTGCGATGGCTGACCACTTTTTTGGCCCATGTTTCTGAACTAATTCAATTATTATTTCATCTTCCTACTTGCATTCAAGACAATAAAGGTAAGCATGCATTTTATCCAGAAAGAATTTCTATAAAATGCGTAATATCAGCAATGAAAGCATCATGCAGAGATAAAAACAACATAAATAAGAAATTGAAAGAGTATATGTTACTTCTTTAGACCACGGTCCTTTGACCAGTTCAGGATCTAAGACTTTTTGCCACCTATGTAGGCATTGTACATCTGTTCTATCCTTAAAGCACTCCGCTATAAACAGATAAAAATTTCACAATTAGCATAAGCTTTAATAACTAAATAAAAATAATGCTAAATGAAGCGATTAACTACATCCAAAAATACTTGAGATGGTCAGATAGTTCACATGATTACACCCAAGAAAGCAGTCCAAGCAGGCTGAATCAATTTGCATAGAAAACTACTAAACTGGTTTAGTGAACTTGTGCAGCTAAAAATTCAAGAGGAAATTTAGACGATCACCCCAACAGCACATAATTTTATTTCATCACATAACACCAATGTAACCATTTTTGTGAAATTCAAGAAACTACCCTTTCACTAATATAACTTGCAGGGAAATGATCGGACAAAATGCACATTAAAGCAAGCTCTGAATGCTAGTGTAGAAAAACCACGATTAAGATATGCACATTCATATTGAAACAATACCTATTTTTTTCCAATTCTTCCCTTTGAAATGATGAACAGCCTTCCGCAAAATCTCATCCTACAGAAACAAAATAATTTCATCATAAAATTTTTGGTTATATTCTCCACAATCAACTATGTTTCTAAAAAAATGACAAAAGAACTACATGGCGAAATCCTTAAATCTTATGCTACTATGAAATATGTAAGAGCATTCATAAATTTCACCTCTTCAGGCGTCCAATTTCCTTTCGTAGAACGCCTTGTAGGGCCAGTAGTCCGCCTAAAAATAGAGATCTTTAGGTCAGGCAGCTATCCAGATACAACAATTTTACTGATTCCACAAATAGGCAATATCCATATAGAACAAGCAAGAAATAGATAGGCCAATGTTCCAGGAATTACCCATGCAAAGCTCTAATTCTTCGGGCACCATCACTGTGCCCGTCAGATGCAGCAGGTTCTGTCCTGTTATCTCCCATAGTTTGTTGTTACACAAGTAAAACAGTACACCCCAATCCCAACTTGAATGCAATTCTGTCCACAATGGACTCCCCAAATCATTATTATTCAGAGCTTCTCTCAGGGCTCAAAGTTCTGGGACAAAGCATTGGCAAAAAGCAGTCAGAGTGAGAACACTTTCTTCAAACAAAAGAACATAAGGGCAAAAGATTGATCCCAAAATATGTTACCCGTGTACCACATTGAAATATAGACTAACAGTATATATGTGTGTGTTAGGTTTGTCTTTCCATCACAAAAAAATGACGTCAGTCAATATAATGAAACTCAACCGAATATTATATACCCCCGATTCACATCTCAATCTTTCAAGGTTGTACATACCAACACATGTTACCTTTAACAGTCCACACCAAAAGGCACAAAAGAATCATGTGGGAAGGATCTAGAATCGCACTAAGTGTCATTCATTCAGTTAGCAGAGGCCAAAGAACAAGCAGATCCTAATTCCTACCAAAATGTGTTTTGCGTGTGCTGTATGATTATTCAAATAAAGTACATACTATTTCATTAAAACCATCACACTCAGTACAATACACCAACATAAAGAACTTCAAGATTTAGCCGTTTCTAATAATACAAGTATTCACATAAAGAATCAAGAACGCACAAGTATTAAGTATGGAAGGAAAGCAACTTAATTGGGAAAAGCACAAAGACGAAACCCTAATAAACATTATTCCAATTAAATTAAATGAAATTAACAATGAAGGTAGACTCACCGGCTTGAGCTTCAGAATAAGCGAGAAAGGAAGGATGGAGGGAGCGAAGTTAAAATTAAAATTAAAAAGAGAAAATGGAAGATCCAAGAGAATGGAAGGGGATATAGTGATGAGTAATGAGGAGTGATAGTGGTGAGGGTTGAAGGAGAGAGAGAATTGGGAGATTTGAAGTGAAGCTTTCTCTCTCTCTTTCCCTCTCTCTCTCTCTCTCTCTCTCTCTCTCTCTCTCTCTCTCTCTCTCTCTCTTTCTCGCTCACTATGGCATTCAAATGAAGTCAAGAGGCGGGCTCTTCGATTCAAAAGATTGTAGTGTAATGTTAACATACATGTCGCTTCGGTGCCAATCCTGGAATTAACGTTGATGTCGTGAGTCCACTATTTTTCAAAAAATGTTCAACGGCCAACTTTACTCTTTTATTTATTTATATATTTATTTTTTATTTATTGGGCCACAAAAAAGGCCCAAATCAAACTCTTTTCGGCTTCCTTTGCTTCAACAAAATGTGAAACTTGTTTAGGTAATTAATTGATAATTGATATGAAATGTAATTTTTAAAATACTGTAATAGTAGTATTTCTTTTATTATTTTTTTCTCCGTATATTAATATTGTAATTTCCCAGTGGTATACAGGTTAACACAATTATGCTCCATCGATTAATCATTTGTTATGGTAAAAGAAAAGATTCGTCACATTTGTTGCCTTGTTCTTAATTTTTATAATTTGAGGAAAATAAGTCAAATTTGACAATTTGTAGACTTAGACACTTAGTGTCTTAAAATCACTGTGCTCGGTGTTATATCCAAGCCATTTTTGCATCCGAACCATCAACAATGACCAATACTCTTTCCCTCCCTCTTCTTTTTAAAATACAGTAATAGTAGTATTTCTTTTATTATTTTTTTCTCCGTATATTAATATTGTAATTTCTCAGTGGTATACAGGTTAACACAATTATGCTCCATCGATTAATCATTTGTTATGGTAAAAGAAAAGATTCGTCACATTTGTTGCCTTGTTCTTAATTTTTATAATTTGAGGAAAATAAGTCAAATTTGACAATTTGTAGACTTAGACACTTAGTGTCTTAAAATCACTGTGCTCGGTGTTATATCCAAGCCATTTTTGCATCCGAACCATCAACAATGACCAATACTCTTTCCCTCCCTCTTCTTTTTATCAGCAACCAATACTCTCAATATATAATTATATACAATTTATAATATTAAACATCTAAGACATGCTCCGAGATACTAAAATTTTCCACGACAAAATTGCAAGAGGGATAAATTAATGCAGTAAAATCAATAGTCAAATATAGAAAATAAATCTTTGCTCAAAAAAAAGGGGAGTGTCATGCAACTAGGTGATATCTGGAACAGTTGGTAGTCTAAGCTGCCCCAAATCTCTGAGCTTTATTTGGGCGACCTGTTGAAGAGTCATTCCCTCTAGAGCGGGAATGTTTCCCCCCTCTACCACGCCAAGCTCCTCCCCTGAGAAGAAATAATACACTTATGTTACTTAGACCAACAATCCAAGAAAAAGGAGAAAAGGAAAACAATTCATCCATGTGAAATTCAAGACAGAGATTATGTTACCTTCCTCGTGTGTTTTTATTGTCTTTAAGTTTATCTTGATTACAACGGAGAAGGTCCCAGTATTCCCTTTCAGCATCGCCTATTGCAGCATGAAACGGATAGATATCAGTTTTGGGTGTTAATTTTGTAAACAGAAAGAGTTTAATCACAAGTTAGGAAGAGAAGTAGATGTGTGACTACCAGTCACTGGATCTAGCGTAGCAATAAAATTCTTCACAGTCAAACCCCCCTTTTCAGCAAAAGCTGCAGCTGCACGAGCCTTTTGAGCAGCTTCGGGTTCATCAAACCGGATGTATCCTGAATCATCTCCAATCTTAAAATCAATGAACTGAATAGGCAGACAAGAACACGGGATCAGTCAAATCATAAAAAATGAATCACTTGTGGAACAAGTTTATCATGCTTTGCACTTATATGTTTAATCTACTTCTATCCAATCAAATCAGAACTAGTATATAGGAGTAATTAATAAGAAATGCATACGTCTTGATTAGATTGGAAAACAAGCACATTAACAATCTAAGGCTTAGCATACAAAAGTTTTTTTATGCAGGGTTAAATACCAAATCCACCCCGGAAGTAATACCCAAAATCTTAACCCTACCATGAATATTTTTTGGCCTCAATTAAGCCCCGGAAGTTCTAAACTGAAGAAATGTTGCCTCAGTCCGTTAACTTCATTAATTTTAACCATTAATTGTCCATGGAATGTTACGTGGCACCATAGCTCCATGCTAGAACTTCCGGGGCGAAATTGCAACCGAAAAAACTTTTAGGATGGGGTTGAAATTTTGGGTATGCTTATAGAGTGGATTTGGTATTTAACCCTATAATAGCAAAACTTTCATAGACATAAAGCTAGGAAATATTATTTCAACTAATGATGCCATAAATATTTCCAAAATAAGTTGGAGGGAAAGTTGTGAGTACCTTCACACACCCAAACTTCTTAAATACAACCTTCAAATCCTCGCGTAACACAATGTCCATGTTGTCCTTGCAGGCACTGGCTGAAAGTTTTACTTCACTTTCTTGAATCATTTCTTCACCTTTAGTTTCATTTTCTTCACTGGACTCTTGGTGTTTTACATCACCACCAGAATCATCTGACACCTTCTGCTCATTAACCTCAACAATGCCTCCTGAAGGATTTTGTTCTTTGTCCGAGACACCGTTTTGTGCCACAGGAACATCATCTGAATCACGTTTTAGCTTGAAGGAAATAATTAAGCCCTTGGGGTAGCTGGAATCAACATGAAATACAACAATCAGCTAAGGAATTGTGTCATTTTCCAGAGAACCAGGTGGGGTAGATTGAATTGGTATCTTCTTACCTTGGTTCAGCATTTGAGTTGTTCTGGTGATCTGAACCCATACGCGCACCAGAGTTTTCGTACTCTTCTAACTCCTTTGCTCTCTCTGTGTCAAAGTCTTTCCTGAATTGGATATGATCAATATTAGACAACTAAGATAAGTAGTAACAAAATGGTTATTAATGCACCCTGACTAATAATGTGCTACATCAAAAATGATAGACATCCTTCAAAAATGCAATGGAAAGGCCTCATTGACTCAAAATCAACCTTTCGAAACAAATGACCCTCCCCCCCCCCAAACAGACAAGGGAACTTGCTTTCCTATCTCAGGACCTTATTTGACTTCAGAAAGTTAATATTAACAGGAGGAGTTGACAGAAACTTTGGTTGCCTATATACCACTCTCTTATTTCAAAAACGGTTCTTGTGTAAGCAACCCAAAAAGAAATAATTCTGATGCAAGGGAAGGGAAATTTAAAAAATGCAAAATGGGTAACAGATGAAGTTTTGCAATCTTTCATTTGAGATAATTGTATAGAGAAAAACATTGGCTTTCTTACTTTAACTTCAATTCTAACTCAGCTCCTGCATAGATCAATTTTTGCCCCAAAACTTTCCCTACATCTTCTTCTGCTGCAAACTCAATTAGAGCAGTACCACAGAAGAACTTTTTGTGTCCAACATGACGAGGAAGCCTGACACTATTAACCTGAAACAAGAAAGGCAACAGATTCTTACTGTTTTTGCTTATAAAGATTATGCCACGTACTATATAAAATCTACTTTGTTGTGCAGTCTGCCAAAGGGTTGTCATAAAATAGCAGCAGCAGCAAAAACAACAGTAACAATAATCTGACATTTAGAGATCATCAATAAAATGAATGCAAACCCAATTTCATAACCAGCATTGAGAGCACACTTAGATTCTTAACAATGGATTTAATGCACTTCATTATGCTCATTTTGCACGCCAGCTGGCCCAGATGATGCATCAGAAATCATGACAAGCAGAGGAAAATGTGTTATCACACAACTGCAAGAATCTAAGTAATCTGAATGCTATTATAACCTTGGCAAATTGAGCAAAGAATGCCTCTACATCTTCTCTCTTCACGTCATATTCAAATGGTTCAGCAGCTATTGTTTTGGTGTCCACCTGCTCAATTACCTCTTCTGGTTTTAGAAGTTCAGTTGTCCTGCCAACTTTCTTCCCTAAAACAAGAAAGTAGAATAAATAAATCAACAGGTGAGAATTCACTCAAAAAAAAGATTTAGCAACAACAGCACTCTTTCATCACAACCATGACCCCTCCCCCAAAAAAATACAGAAAAGGAGACAGCATCAAGAATTATGCAGAAGAAGCAGTCAGCAATTCAAGTGTGAACATGAGATTCTTCATTTGCTCATCTCGTGACTGTAAGATATAGAAAAACCAATAAAATTGTACAGCTTTTAGTAACAAAATCTGACGCCTTAAATTAGAAATAACAGTGACCTCAATTAAGTAAGTAAGCAAACAACCTCCATGGACAGATATCACATTAATCAAAATCCTTCACTCACAAAAGACAAAATCAATAACAATGCAAATAGAGATGAACGAATTTCCAAAAAACTGACCATCCTCAGATATCTTAAGGGATTCGGATTTGCTCAGAGTTTGAGCAACAGCTTGCACAGTATGTTGAGAAACTTCATGGGGCTTTGCATCACCCAGATTAAGATGTTTCCTCATCCGACTAAACGAGCAGATCAAAGCCAAACTAACCACTGTGTGATCAGAGTCAAGACCAACAATGCAAAACCAAAAATGAATTACATTACCAGCAAAATAAAAAGCATCTAAAGGCAACAAGGATACTGCCATCTTCACTTTCATCAATACATTTCTTGAGAAAAGTGTCCCTGGGAAGGTTGCTATCACTAAAGTAGAACTCAACCTAAACAAAACAAGACAAGAGAAAAGAAGGGTGTGAGCGGGAATGATGAATAAAAAGATAATGAATAGAAGGAGTGAAGTGTGATGCGTGTAGATATGAATGAAAGCGTACTTGTCGAATAACTTTGTTGGCGGTTTCTTCATCCAGGGATGGAGGCGCCATAGGTAGAAAGAGCGCGCGGAAGAGAAGAGGAGATTGATTTTGAGATTAGGGTTTCTCAGAGGGTTTTAGAACTCTTTCTCAGCTTCTGTTAAAACAGGAATTGTAAATTAAATTAGGTTTTCTCGACCAAAAAACAAATTCATTTTACTAATAAGTCTGCCCAATTTCCTTTTCTCCGTATAGATTTATAAATTAACTAATTGGGAAGTTTTTAATTCAATATTATGTCACATCAGCAGGCTTATTAGGATTATTTTAATTGACATGTCAAGTTATAATTGGGCAGACCACAAATGAGGTGGTGCACCAGGTTCACCTAAGAATTTCTCGTTTTAGTAAAACAAATCCCGCATCAACTTTTATCCTTTTTTTTCCCCTTTTTTTTTGTTTTTTCGCAACTTTTATCCTTCGTGTGCTGTGAGAAGCTCTTCAAAAAGAAAGTCAAATTATTAATAGGAAAATTAATTTGAGGTCCCCACATAGGACTTAATATTAGAAAAGTCCCAAAAGTTGAAAAAATTAATGTAGAGTCCCAAGGAACCTCACTTTAATATATTTAAAAAGTGAAAAGACAATTTTACTCCTCCCCTTCTCTCTCCTCTCTCCTCCCCCTCCCCATCCTTCTTCTTCCTTTTCGTCAGCAGCACCACCCCCTCCCACCACCGGAAAACAACTCACCGCCCTCCAGCCCCACGTCCTTTTGTTCATTCACTCCACCGGAACAAACCTATTGAAGTGTGAAAGTAACGAGGAGAATTGGAAGCAACTTCAAAGTAAGCCTTACTAGCATGAGAGGCAAAGAAAGTATATCCTTAAGGGCCGACTGGAGCGGGCTGAGGGGCGACGGGCGGGCCTCAAAGGCCTTGAGGAGCTTACGGACCTTCAAGTTGAGGGCGGCGTAGTGGAAGCGGTCGCCGTCGAAGGTTTGTTCGGAGAAGATGGCGCCGGATTCGAGGAGGAGGCGAGCGGCGTCGAGGTGGCTAGCGAGGCAGGCGTAGTAGAGGGCGACGGAGTCCCATTGGCCGCGGGTGTTGACGTTGACGGCGCCGGAGTGGAGGAGGTAGCAGAGGTGGTCGAGGTCGCCAGCGCGTGAGACGGAGAAAACGTCGCTGTTTGGGACTTCTTGAGAGGGATGGTGGAGGGGTGGTAACAGTGGAGGGGGGAGAAGGAGGAGGAGAGGCGAGGGAGGAAGGAGGAGATGATGAAGAAGGGGAGAGGGAGAGAGGAGAGAGAAGGGGGAGAGTGGGTATTTTTTATTAAGGTTAGGGGTAAAACTGTCTTTTCACTTTTCAAATATATTAAAGTGAGGTCCTTTGGGACCCTACATTAATTTTTTCAACTTTTAGGACTTTTCTAGCATTAAATCCCTTGTGGGGGACCTCAAATTAATTTTCCCTTATTAGTTCTAGATTTAGATATTTTGTATGTATTTTTGGGAGAAAAACTAATACTAGTACTATCATTATTTTTATTTATTTAGGACAAAATGTGTCTGATTCTTATGATTTGAATTGTAGTTACTTGGTGAACGTATTGGGGAAGGAAATATACTAGGCAGTTTAACCTATTTTTTTTGCACAGTGGTTAACTCGAACCCGCAACCTCATACTCACACGGCAAGCGAGCTTACCGCTGAGCTAAGTCGACCCTTCTATAAAAAAATATTCTGGTAAAAAAAAATTGTAGTTAGATATTATGGTTAAAAAAATTGTATTTAGTCATTTAATTAAAAATTTGTATTTAGACATTGTTTCTAATATAAAAAAATTTGTAAATATTCATTTTAGAGTGTTTCACCACTGTTGTCCTCATTTCTCATCCCTTCCACAAAACATATCACTTGTCTCTTTCTTTACCCTCTCCCTTCCTCTCGAATTTTTTTAATATGAATTCCAACTTATTTTCAAGTTGCGCAATTCAAAATGATATAAATAAATTCAATCCTATTATTTATAAGTAGTTGCATGCATACTTAATTGTTTTTTTTTTATCAAACATGTATACTTAATTGTTGAAGTGTTCCTTTTCATTCCTATTTGTAGTTTTTCTTACTTTAAACATTGATTAGTTTTCAATTATAAGCCAGTAGGCTGGCATTTGCTTTTTATTCATCAAAAAAAAATTATGTGTAATATAGTGTTTTATAAATTTTATTTCATTCAATTATGTGTTATAATAAGGGGCGAAGCACCAACCTAAACTCGTTTCAAATGCCCATATTAAAGTAGGACTTTGGGCATTGATGGGCTAGCCTGTCAAACCCATTGGCCAACCCAAACCCATTTCCCCCTTGTCAGGCTTTCTTTTTTTTGATAACATTGTCAGGTTTTTTTTTAAATAAACATATTTTTCAATTATAAATATATTTTAAATAATCCATCTATAGAAATAGGGGGAATAATTTAAAAATGGGTTTAATATTGATTTACTAAAAATTGAAAAAATTATTGTTTTTTGGGCCAACCCATTTTTTACGAGCTTTTTGGGCTCGTTAATAAACAATGCACATAGAATAAATGTAGCATGTTGAATGGAATATATCAATACTTTCTCTCCTTATTAACTTCAACATTTTTTCCAGTTATTTCATTTTAATGAATATCGTCCTTCATAAAAAAAATCTTGAAAATTTTTCTCCGTATAGATTTGTTAAATTTAATCACTCACTCTCTAGTTTTTAACTCTTTATCTTAAGAACAAACTGTTGATTTTCAAAAATCGGATATTCGGTAGTAAAAAGAGCGAGGTCCTTGTTTTGCTCAAACAATAAGCTTAGTGTTACAGCCTTACAGGTACAGATTTCATTTTAAGTGCCTAAAATCGACCAGGAAAATTCACCCATGAAGGAATTACTATGTACCACCGACATACCTCTTTACTTGTAGAGAATTTTGGTTTAGTCAACCAATAAGTATAACGGTACAGATTTTTTCAAGTGCCTAACGACCCAACACCTAAGTAATTGTAAATTGTAAATGATACAACAGCCGTCCCCATAATCCATATGAGAAATTAAGGGATGATGGGACCATGTCAAAATCTCTTCCAAGGAGTTGCTATGAAACACACTTGCACACGATTTTGTTATTTCCCCTTGCCCTTCTTAGTACTTGCAGAGGTTCTCAAATCCCATATATTCATGGTTCTGAATCTTGTGAATCATATTTGCTATGCCTACTCCGCCTAACAAATGAGAGAAAAACGTTTTAGATTTTTTTTATTTGTGTGTGCATGTGTATAACTTAACCATAGCAAATGGTAATGTAATGCCCACCTAGTGAAATAGCACTGACAAATATTGTAGAGGCTAGAATGAAGATGATAAGCGAAGCTCTACCACATATCATGATTAGCTTCCTCACAATATGCTGTCCTACCAAGGCAGCAAAGGTGGCCACTGCTGTAAAGTAAAGAGCTGCAATACAAAAAGTTGCACAAGAGGTGCAAATTATTACTTATAACACATTAATCCACCTCATAGTGCAAGTCTTTCAATCAAGTCCGGTGCTGTCTAGTCATCCAAATTATGTACACTCGTTAAAATAAATGCATTCATGATATTGACAGACACAAGGTGAATGAAAATAAGATGCAGTCATTAGACCCTACAATCATCACTCAATCAAATTAAACGCGTGAAAAAGTTAGACTGCATTTTTGTCTCGAGTATTTTTAGAGTTATGGATTGTGGGGTAGCATTGCACATAATGTTTCAAAATCAGGATTTCATTCATTCCTAAAAATAAAGACCTATTTTGGGATGTTAGCTTATTCCTAAATATAAGGTTATTTTCTAATTTTCCTCAAATTTTCCCTAAATTATCCTATTGATATACCCTTCAACAATAGATAAGCAATAGAGGGAGGATAAGAATAAAGGTCGGTGTTTAGAGTGTTTTTGTAATACCATGTGATTTTGACTAACTTAACTAACATTCTTAATCCGATTAAATTACGTAAATAAGTCTTATATTTAGACATAAGAGTATAATACTACTGTTCTTTAACAGCCAACAATGTGCCAGAGAGAAGTTTTTCAATCTGCACTACAATATGATTTGACATTGGCTTTTAGAAAGGGCAACACGACATTATATGCTTTGACATTGGCTTTTAAAAAAGGACAACACAACATTATATGCTGCACTGCGATGGGATTTTCGTTGCATGAACTTTACATCATGCTAAATATTCAATATATGTGGTCAAGCATCCACGTGATCGTTCATACTTAGCTGAAGACATTTATCAAGCGTATCAGAGGTACTAACCAAAATGAACTGGAAAACGGTGAAGAAGGTAGTATTCTACTACAGACATGGAAGAAGAAAAGGTCATAGCAAAGGTGGCTGTGGCACTTGAGACCTGCAAAGAAGTTGAAGGACACATATTCAAAGGCCTTTAAAGGGGAAAAAAAGAAAATGCAGGACGCTTATGATATTTCCAAAAACTTGAGTAATACCTGAGGTGGTATTCCCAGCTCCAAGAACAAGGGACCCATAATGAATCCTCCTCCCAAACCAAGCAACCCTCCAACTATTCCAGCAAGTACACCAAAGATACAATAGATAATCAGTTGGTGAACTTTCCAATTTTTCACTGAATCTCCCTGGGAAGCAATTTTTCTCTTCCCTCTGTATAAAGCAACTGCCTCATATGTAGACACCCCAACTGAAACTGGAACCTGCATAATAACGTGCATGCAAAGCATGCTTTAACTTATAGGTGTTGATATAACAGTATCACGTTGCTTAATCATAGCAGTTTAGTGGTACTTGTTCAAGGGGGTGAAACACATTAGCATCATCACCTGGAGCAAGTTCAACACCCAATATGACACCGAACAGTTAGATGTATTATTCTGCAGTAAGAGGAAATTATTGTCTTTAAGTTAGATAAGTTGCATAGTAGGAGCTGTTGAATATATTTTATATACAATTAGAAAAGTTAAAACCTTGGCTATTTGTATTGCAAGGAATGCAACCCAAACAAAAGCAAGGAGTCCAAACTCTTTCCAGTACACGTTCTCAAGAATAGTCACCTGCAACATAATGTACATATTTTTTTTAGTGTAACATAGAGTATATGTATACATATTAATTACATATGGAAATCACTGTACTCTAAGATATTTCTAGAGTAAAATCTGACCTCAGGTTCTTTAGTGTCCTTATCAGTAGTACCAGTTGGTCCGCTAGGAAGAGGTTTGTATTCTACTTCAGCCCCTGGACCTACCAAAAGGAAAAATCCTCACCCCTTAATTTTATAGAATGAAAAAATTAGGAAAGAGCAGGAACTGCATTATTGTACTCACTCCTGTCCAAATTATAAGATTTAGTTTTTTTTTTTTTTTGAGAAATCAAGGATGCAAAATAAATCACTTTAAATTGTTTATATTTATGATTCTCCCTCAAAACTAATATTTTCTATTTTATAAACTAATTTATAATATGATTACATACGACACATGTTACCATTCAGTAGTCTAATTTGCACGTGTTACTCACCATTTGACTCTTGTCGCCTTGCAGCTTCCTGAACAAAACGAAAGATTCAGATGGTCAAACAGCAATGGACATTTGTGAGTTGAACGCAATCTAAATTGGAGATACAGAGCTAATAAAACTAAAAAAATTCTCTCCCAGCAAAACACGTGGCTCCTTTGTAAAGAACATCAGTGGAAAGTATCCAGTAAGATTAATACAAGTGCAAGGGAAAGTAATAAACAAGGGTTGGATTACCTTTTTCACTATAGTTTCCTTTTTCCATGTTTCAACGCCCTTCAAGAATGCCTTTGTTGAAGTCACTGAAAATCAATAGATTAAGGCAAAAAGATGTTACAAAAGCAGAAATTAAATGTAACAACAGGAGTCATATATGATTGAGCAAAATGTTACCCATAAAGAGAGTGATAAGCAACACTGTAACCATCCAATCAGCAAATACAACGTTGAAGGCCACCCCTATGCTGATTCCGAGCATAAGCATTGGTTGAATGAGCAGTGCCAAATCATAGTCAATGACAGGTACATTCAACGTTGGGTGCTTTAGTTTAAGGTTATAGTAAACAGTTGACACAGCAGCACCCATGATCATACCTAATCCAAATAAAACCACCATGCTGATTCAATCTCAAAGCCTTGAGCCACAAAAAAAATATCTGTAGCCAGTGAAACTATAAAGTTCTTAAAAAGATTAAGATAATCAAAAGTAGTGTAAAAAGCAACTTGATATTATTTAAAAAACAAAGTGGTTAAATGTTTCAAAAGCATTCCACTATCTTCAAAAAGGTTAATGAATCACATATATTTAAGCTTTCAAAAGCATTTTCCAGTATCTTCAAAAAGGAAATGAATAACATAATTGTTTTTTTTCTTTACATTTTGATATGGCAGTGGAAGATTTTGGATCAAACCCAATGATTAGACTAAGCATAGGGACGAAAATGCCACCACCACCAACACCACCGACACTTCCAAATGCAGCTCCACAGAAACCAATTATGGAACCCAGAACAATTTTCCATCCAAATTCCATATCCTGTACAGTTAAAAAAACCAGTGTATAAATATAATGCTTCTCTCAATAATATTTTCTTCCAATGATTAACACTACAACTACAACAGAACAAAAAAGCACGGTTACCTAACAACAAGCCAACAAAGAGCACTTTTTGCTCCAACATCTTGAATATGAAAAACTTTTTCTCAACCAATGGAAGGAAAAATAAATCAGACACTCATGGTACTGCCTCATTTCCTAAATATAAGATGGCTTTTTTGGAAAATACTAAGAAATAAAATAAGATAATTAAAAATTGATATTTTTTAAAATCTTCTTCTAAACTAGTTTATTTGACTTATAAGCAACATATGATGTAATAATATACAATATATGTTACTACCTCCGTTCCTAAATATAAGAGATCACTTTAACTAATTTGGAGAGATTAAGGAAGGATTTCCAATGCATTAGTATTACATGATCTTCACAAGATACTCTCACTTAAATTTAAAAGACAAATAGGGATTTGAGAGAGAAGTGAGGGAGCTAAGAAGTATAGGGGTAATTTGGACCAAAATTAAGACAAAAAAGAAAGCAATTATATATTTAAGAACTTATATAAAGGACTTACAGGCCAAACATGGTGATAACCAGATTCCCCTGATCGCCATAAGAAATTAGCAGCTTTGTGAAGGAAATCACCATAAAGCCCTTCTGTTACATTATAAGGTGACACTTCAAGTTTGAAGCTTCTTTCAGCAGAAACATACACAACGGCCAAAAAAAGTTCTAACACCAATACCATCATCACCACCCATGTTGGCCTCACACTTTGAGCCATAAAGTTTCGTTTTTTCTTTCAAAATACACCCACTAGTTATGATGAACACGAGTGATGCTGAGAACTGTATGATCTAGAAGCAGATATGTTTATAAGTTGAGGAATATGAATGTTCACGTTGAGATGGTCAAATCACCTGGGGATCACGATTCACGAGAAATGAAAGAAAACAAAAGAGCTGATGAGCTGTGAGAATAATGAGAAGGGTACACAAGAGAGAAAATGATGTGTTGATTGGCCAAGTTGGGAGGGAGGATCAATAAATCAATAAATCTGAAAAGAAAGGACCTTTCCTTTCCTGAAATAAGTGAAATGACCCCACATACAAATTATAGAAATTATGGAGAATGACAAATGAAATCCTCTATATGTATATATGTAAAAGGATAATGAAGGTGCTCAAATTTTCAATCAGGTAATAGGGAGGAATCTGATATTTTGAAATGTTGTTAAAAGACTCATATGCCCCCTAAAAAATGTAATTCGTATGTTATTGTGGTTAATCAAAATGATATAGTGGTTAATTGAAATAAAGTGTTTGTTAATATCTGAACACCAACAAATGTGAAGATATATTTTGTTGTGGTTAAGGTGAATTTTGTTGTTGTTAATGTGTATGCTGTTGTGGTTAATATAAATGATGCAGTGATTAATCAGAATGAAGTGGTTGTTAATATCTGAACACAACAAATGTGAAGTTGGCAATGTTGCATTTGTTGATATGTATGATCCAATGGTTAATATGTATTGTGTAGTGGTTAATCGGACTGACAATATGTTCTAGGGGCATATGGGTCTTTTGACAGCATTTCAAAATCTCAGATTCCTCCCTATTTCCTTATTTGTCATTTTGAAAATTAGAGTACAATTCATTGTCCTTTTGGATATTTTTTGGTGAAATTCTTTTAGATATTTAGAGTACTTTATTTGTCATTTTCCCTTGAAATTAAAGAGAAAAATTAAAACTTTTAATTGTGGGGAGAGGTAAACCCATGTTATTCTCTGGTTTATCTCTCTGGGTTTTTCAGATCTGTATGTGAGAATCTCATCTCATTGGATAAATAAAGAGGTTAATCGGGGCAGGTGTAGAGTTTCCCCCCATTAGAGCAAGCATGGAGACCAGATGTTTTGATTGATATTGTTACTTGGGAAAATTAAATACAAGTCTCTGGTAAAGGACATAATACTGAAAAAGTCCCACTAACTTGAGAAATTAAAGTAGAGTCCCTTTAGACCTCACTTTAATTATTTCTGAAAGTGTGGACCCACATTTAATAATAAAAAATTCCTCTCCTCAAACCTTCTCTCTCCTCTCCCCTCCTTCTTCCCCCACCAGTGGGGCCCACACTTTCAGAAATAATTAAAGTGAGGTCCCAAGGGACTCTACTTTAATTTCTCAAGTTAGTAGAACTTTTTCAGTATTATGTCCCTTACCAGAGACTTTATTTAATTTTCCCTTGTTACTTTCGCCACAATGGCCATCATTTACTATCATTTACATGTGCAATGGACTATTGTCATTTACTATCATTTATCACGCGCCTATTGTCTGATCTGTCGAAATTGAGGATAGTTTTCTCTTAATATGGATCTTGGACCACAAGTCGGATTTGTTTGTGTTAAACTAAATAGATATGGTGGTAGCAAAATTAGTCTCACACTTGTACTCTTAGTCTTAACTCTTAAAGACTTCATGTTCATATGTGTACGGACTTCATTCAACGGGCAAGATTACTCCTCTCCTTTTACCAAACGTAATAAATGTATGTGGGGACAACATAATGCAAGTATATAAGTGAAAATTAAATAGAAGAGTGAGTTTATATACATAGAAGAATTTTTTTTAGTTTATCTCGTTTATCAATTTTCTCAAAATTAATTTGCTTGAATAATAAAATATATGTATTATAATGATATGCGAAATGTATCAGGGAGGTGTGAATATGTTATAATTAAATAATTTTTTTCTATGGTCTCTCTAAATTAATCATTTTATTATTACTATATATGTGGTTGTAAATCATATTAGTCTTTCACCTTGATCTTAACTTAAGCGTAAAAGTTCCATCCCATCCTCTACCTTTTATTTTTGGAACATGAATTCTCTTTGGTTGAAGTGAATTTCTTATCTGGTGTGAGATTCTAAATTTTCTTTATGGCTGGCAAAAATCAATGGAAAAGAGTTCTGGTACCTTTAATTAGTTGTCACTTGTCACCCTCCCGCCAGTCAACCGATCATATCCGCACACATGTGTAAATTTTTTTCATGGAAAGAAAAGTATCATGTTCTTTGGTCAAAAAAGAAAAAGAAAGGTGTGATCAGTAACAATATTTTCCAAAATTTTAATCTTTACATTTAACTTTTTTGTCTGGGCTAAATATTTATATATAACTTCAAATCATATGTTTTGGTCCTTTAGAGATCAATATGATATAGGATATTGTTGATAAATCATATGTAAAGATTATCGTTTTTCTGCTAAAATAATATGCACACGCGTAGTCTCTATTTATTTTTATGAGAATTAGATTGAAAAATGAGAACAACTTTTCCTCTCAATATAGATTAGATTGAAGTCTTAACGTTTAATACAAATTATTGAAAGTTTTATTTTAAGAAATAAAAAGGTGAATTGATGGATCTGGCCTCTCTTCTTATGGAAGAAGCTTCTACATAATTTTAAATTTTGATATGATTTTTTAATTTTCAATTTTATATGATTTTTTAATCATCTAAGTCTTTAACTTTGAAAAATAAAGCATTTTGTATTAAATCTTTAAGAAATCGTATTAATTGAAAATGGATCTTGTTTTACTCGTAAGGTATCAAATCTTACTGATTTGATGTTTAACATCATCAATGAAGGATCTGGTTGGAGTAAGTAATTTAACAGCAAGGATAGGAATGCACGAAAACGTGAAAGACATGCTCCAACCAGATCCTTCATTGATGATGTTCCGAGTACTGTAGTTCCCATCAACCTTAAATCAATTTTTTTTTGCCAGAACCTTAAATCAATTGATTGAGTTTTGAACTATTGTGTTGACCTAAAACTGTTTAATAGTAATAGAGCACACGTACGTGCTGACGTGCGTAATGAGAGTGGAGGTTAATTAATGTTTAATACAATCAAGATTCTCTTGGAATCTTGAATAAGATAAATACTACTAGTATGAATCAGCATAAAGAATAAATTAAAGATCTGTTCAGACGTGGAACTGATGCAAACGCCGTCACAAATCCAAACAAGCCATGCATAATGTGTAGTGTAATAATTTGCCTACGCGTTTAAAATGGTACTCCTATATTAATTTACATCACATTCTGATTATCTCAAATTTATGTGAATTTGACGAACTCAATCCAATAGATGGATGCTTTTTCCCTCAGCTTTCTCTGATTTGTAAATATAGGTTTATATCCGGTCTTAAATATAAAACTTAATTGACTTTTGTTTTGAGAGATTAAGAATTCGAATTAGGTTATTAAATTATGACATACTATTTGATATATTTTTAGATTATTCATTAGTTTATAAACCAAGTAAACTAGTTTAAGGAAAATTAGGTAAATCAATTTATAAGAAGTAACATATTTTTTTTTTAGGAATTTCCAGAAAAGTCAACTAATTCTTATATTTATGACTGAAAGAAGTAAGGAGATAAGGGATATCACAACAAAAAAGTGTGTTTGGGATGGCATTCTGCCGTCGCAAAGTGGTAATTGGGCTCAAATTTACTCTAAGCTCAAATATTTTTGTTTTTATCCACGATGTGGCTCTAATAATTTCCAGCTTTAAGGTGCATAATATTTAAATAAACTTTTTATGGCTTCTGTTTTTACGTCTAAACCTTCTAAAATTGACCCCAGTAATATTTCACACAAACAAGTAATAGAACTGATTTTTGAAAATGTATCAAAAAAAGAACTGATTTTTGAAAAAACAAAAAACCGTACCCAAATTACATTAACTGGCTTCTACCCTAACTTCAATTTGAAAAGTTAGCTAGTCTAAATAAACATCATTTTGCCGTTGATCCAAACGAGCTCAAGTATAATCATTTTTTACTGCAATAAGGTCGTCTTATCACATATACCAAATTATCAATTAAGTAATGAAGAAAAAAAATACAAAACAACATAACAAATAAACAGGATTAAAAAGTAAAGCTGAAATAATTTCAAGGGGTGACACGAGGTAATTATGCATTGCATGTGCAACATGCTAATTTAATGTAGAATTAATATTTTTCTAATGTCGTCCATATTTATTATGATACTATTAAGAAGAGAGAGAAATATATGAGTAATAATAAATACTCCCTCCGGTCCCTAATGTAAGAGCCCAAAATTTGAATGGTTTTGGTCCCTAATGTAAGAGCTCACCCCACATTCTCTCCTCATTTAATGCAGTTTTTCCTACTTTACCCCTAACTCTCTTTCATATTTATTAATGTTTATGTATTTCTCTTTCTTAAAAGTATCATAATAAATATGGGCAATTTTTGAAAATAAGCATTAACTTTAGACATCCAACTAACATTCACATGTTTTCTTAAGAAGTGTTTTTTTAGCGGCTAGCTCTTACATTAGGCACCGGAGGGAGTACAAAGGAGTCAGTGTAATGTAAGAAAAACACATTAAATGAAGAGAATCTAGATCCATGAATGTCAGTGATATATGTCAAAGTTTGAAATAACAAGTTGTTTTGTCGTTTCACCCTTGTCTCTTAAGGCAATATGTGTCCCGATCAAGCATCATATATACATATTATATGTATATAAAGCTCCATTACCAAACCATGATATATTCCCTATTAAGAGCATTGGAACAGTGTAAAAACATTGTTTAAAAATCACAATAGAAAAAAGGCTGATTTTTATTTTTCTATGAAACTGTATATCATTAACCCATAAGTAATTACTACAAGTCAAAACAGACAAAGAATAATCCCTCAAAGAGAAGACCCACTATTCTTCCTCAATCCCACCTAATGAATATTAGGCGGTACGAGTACATTTGATAAAAATAGCAAAATGAACCTTTATCCTATGTGAGAGCTTTAATTACTAATTGATTCACTATATATATGAAATTGTTTCCTATGAAATAATAAATACTACTATGAAATAATAAAATAATAAAAAGTGTATAGAAGCACTTTTTGTTTGGTTGGAAGGTATAGAAGCAAATTTTATAAATGAAGTACATTGTGTAAGAAGCATCTCCGACACAAATATGTTTCGAAAGATGTTAAATGTCAAATTAACTTTCTTAACTTTATTAAACTCGCTAAAGTTTATCAGCATATTAGCGCCCTTTATATTCCTGTTATATTCAGTTCAAAAAAAAATATTCCTGTTATAAATTTTATTGGTAAAAACTAAAACCGCAACATTGATAAGGGTAACAACTAATTGCGTGTGCTTTACATATATGGAACAAGATATTCAATGAATAAGCGCGCGTGCCTATCGCTTGCATTATCGTCCCGCGTTCTCTGACTTTTTGGTTTGTGGATGACATGAAGCAATATAATGACGAGGCATCTACGTACTCATCAATAATTGAAAAGTCATTAAATATTGGAAAGTGGTTGGGACTTGGGAGTTTGGGACATGACGTATAGTGTGGTAACTGGTAACGATAGTGTCTTTGATTTACTTATAACTTATAATATTCATGTTAAATATAAGATTTAGTTGATTTTTTTAAAAAAATCCTAATAAAAAAAAATAAGTCAATTATAAATTGATTTACCTAATTTTTCCCTTAAACTTGCTTATTTAACCAATAAACTAATGGTTAATCTAAAAATATATCAAATATGTTATAATTTAATGACATACTCCTTCCGGTCCTAAATATAAGACCTAATTGAATTTTTTGAAAAATCCTTAAAAAAAGCAAAATAAGTTAATTATAAATTGATTTACCTAATTTTTTTTCCTTAAACTAGTTTATTTTACTTATAAACTAATGAATAATCTAAAAATATATCAAATATGTTATGACTTAATATACTATTTTGCAACCTTAACCTCTCCAAAAAAAGTTATCTAGGTCCTATATTTAGGACCGAAGGTAGTATTTTGTAACCTTAACATCTCCAAAAAAAGTCAACTATGTCTTATATTTAGAATTGGAGGTAGTATTGAGTATTTACGAGAAAAGGTAGATCTGTTTGGATAGAGAGAAAATGAGAGAGGAAAGAAAACTAGACTGAAAATGTTATGACCTATCATGGCTTGGATGGAGGAGAATAAATAAAGAGAAAAAATAGGTAAATAATGAGGTGAAACATCGACATTGGACAATAAAAAATGGACTATATATTTCTCTCTCATAATCTCTCTATTTGATAAAGGGGGGTCTTGAGAGAAAAGTGTGGCATAAGGCCTACCCACTTTTTCTCACCGCTTTCCTTTCATCCCAATTTCTCCCACTCCAAGTGGGGGGAAATATTTTTCCTTCCTCCACATTTTCTCTCTCATTCTCTCCCATTTTCCCTACATTCAATCATAAGCTAAATTTGAGGTGGACAATTTTTTAGGAAAAAAAATAAATTGAATTCAAAACAATTACAAGAAATTGGTCAACGTGTAATTTAGATCTCGCCTAATTCATTTTTAGATAACGAATGTGCCTATATTTTCTACCAATTTTTAATCAAATCAATGTAGTTCCCCCCCCCTTCGGATCCTTATATTTCATTTGTTATTAAGTTGGTTCATACAGTCTTTTCCCTTTTATTAGCCATCATAGTTTACTTTAATTTTTTTAGAGTGTGTTTGGCTCGGCTTATTTTGAGAAATAAGCCAGTTTATTTTGAATAAACTAGCTTATTTTGGGTATGTGATTTTTTTTCTAAGTTTGACTGGATTTATTTTTCACCAGCTTATTTGAAATAAGTCAGCTTATTTATAAGCCACTCAAGGTAGCTTATTTCAGAAAATAAGTCAGCTTATTTTTCTCATGACTTAAAAAAAGTCTCTTTAAAACAAATAGTCATACAAACATATTTATAAGTTAAACGGGAAAATAAGCCATTTTTTTCAAAGTTCATCCAAACAAAAAAATAAGTCAACCCAAAACTTATTTTCCAACTGACTTAAAAATAAGGCAGCTTAAAAATAAGTCACTTTTCCACAAAGTCGAACCAAACACACCCTATTCAGTAAACTTTTGTTTTATATTAAAACCTCAATAGATATCATGCGAAACTACAAAGATCTAGTAAAAAGAAAAAACTCGTAAGACACGATTAAAAACAGTGGAAACTGTAAGAAATACAATAAAAAAATATAGGAGCCATTCAAAATCGTCCCTTTCATTTTTATCTACGTAGCAAAATCATGTTCGGGTGTCATTATTATCACCTCTTCTTGTTGCTGATAAAACTTCTATCTAGCTTGATACTCAAGCCAAAAAAATCTAGCTAAACACAGTGAAGAGTAGTCACTTTTAATCTTAAACTGATAACAATTTCTTAAAACTCTTAGTAAAAATCAGTTCGAGGTTTAAAATACTAATTATATGCACGTTAAGCATGGGCAGAATGAATTTGGATCACGTGCTAGAGGGTAGTCAACAAAAGTGGGAATGGGAAAGGATAATAAAGACGAACGTCACGTGGTAGAAGGGATAGGACAGGTGTGCATGCCTACCACTGCTGACACACGCATTTATATTCCCAATTTCCCACTTTGCTTGCAGCCCCATTTCCTCCTTTCTTCATTCCCTTCCCCTTTGCCTTTGGCTCTTACCTCACCTACGAACATTCAAGAGGATTCTCTACTTTGAGTTTTGTCGTTCCCATTTGTTTATGCTTTGATCTAAAATTATTCCAAGGGTAGCAGCCTTTATTTTTATTTTACTATTAGATTACACATTTATTATTAGTGACATTTTGATATCTTATGTGTGGAAAAAGTTTACTTTTCAATTTTCTAAGAATTCTCAAATTTATTTTTGTCAATTTTCTTTAAAGATTTAATACTAGAAAATTATGTGTTTTGAAAACTAGTTTATTTTCGCCCATAAAATATGGAAATGTTATTAATTTCATGTAAATTCTATTGACTTAAAAAAAAGTTTACCCTAATGCAAAGTAATTTTGGAGAAAAGTTTACCTTTACCAATTGGTAGTTGGTTGAGCTGTTGAGTGAGCTACAACCCTCGTAAGGATGAGAGCGCGTGTTCGAATCTCGGGAAGTGCTCTCATTGGAAGAGGGGACGACTCTGCTTATATGGGCAACACTCATATCCCTCGAATTCAGATTAAATTGGGCGGTTATTGACCCAAAAAAAGTTTACCTTTTCAAAAGGTTAAAAATATATCGCCATTAAAATGTAAATATCACTGAAAAAATCCCTATGAAACATGGACCCTGAAGTGCATATCAGCTCCACATTGATTTTAGTTTGGTACAAAGTTAAACAAAATGCATGGATCTATGCTTAAAATTGACTATTCAATTTATTGTCTATATGTCCCAATTAGGACAAGGCTTGCTTAAGTGACGTTCACCCAAGATTAACGTCGAGTTGTTTCTTTCTCACACGCAACAACTTAGGTACAAGTGCTCAAAGGAAAAAAAGTGCAGTATCCATCACCATCTCCTGGTTGCTTAATGCATCCTATATTCGTACTCATCCGTTATCAAATAGGAGTATATGACTTGATCCATTTTTTTCAAAATCCTAAGAAAGTTGACAAGGCTATTTATAAATTGATTTACTTGATTTTTTCTTCTTAACTGATTTATTTAACTTGCAAGCTAACACATAATGGTAATATTAAGAAAATGTTTATGTCCAAGTCACTCATTTTACTTTTTTAATCTCTAGAAAGAATTAATCAGATTTTATACTTGAGTATGGAAATAGGGAGAAGGAAAAAGGCCTACAAAGTAAAATGAGAGCATGCGAATTAAAAACATAACCCACCAATTGCGAGACTATAGGAACACATTAGCCCAAAATCACTTTTTTTGCCAGAAGCATAAAATCACTACTATTATTTAAGGCTTTTCATTTTTTTCACTAAAGGGGCACGATATTAAGAATAAAAAAGGGTCAGATGTTAACAAACTGAAGGTACAAGCAGAATCAAACAATGAATGTGATATCTATTTATAAAAAAGCTCGTGTCATTAGACTGCCAAGTCATTCACACCCTTCCATTTCTCCGTAACACCATTTCATCACAATGGAGCATGCTTAACTTTTATTCATATGGATAGTTATTATATAATCTATATAAGCTAGTTACACCGATGATCAATATTCTGTCTAATACTAAAAATGATTAGCATAAAAGTACTAAAAATGAATGATTAGCATAAAAGTACTTTTGATCATATATTCTGTCTATATAAGATTATTTTCGGTTAAGTATTACATTTCGATTTATCTCCAAACTAATTTATCTGTTTTACTAACTAATAAACAATTTAATGATAAACATAATCTAATCTAGAGAGATCACATATATATCCTAAGCAATTTATTTAACCTCATAAGTCTCCCCAACTTAGTCAATCAACTGTAGATCATATCAAGGAGAAGGAACAACCACAGCTTACTGTCGCCCCTGTGTGGATGACATACTAATTATCCCCCTCATGAAATACTTGCCGTTTTATATAATATCCCCACAAATTATTAGGGGCACATGAATCATTTGATGGTTTGCTAAGGACATAAAATAAAAAACATTATACCAGGAAGCAGCATGTTAAACTGAATCTATATTAATTACTTTCTCAATCACAAAATCTATTGCAAAGTAAAGGAGAATAAGTTAGCTTTTAAGACAACTCAGACAACAGTTTCCCCCCTCTCTTTTTCCCCTTTCACTTGAGAAGTATAGAATGCGCCTCCACTTCATTCAACCTTCTTGCTAGCTTTCACATCACTTTCTTCTGGAGAAGAATGGGCAGTAGCCTTCGACTCGTCAAACTCCAGTAACTACAATGTGAGAGAAGCATCTTAGGAAACTAGGCTCGTTTGGTAAAATATGTCATAGCCTTAACAAGTAAATTCATATTTTATTTAAATTCCCCTAAGTGGGAGGTGATAATACAAAACAAATATTATGCAATGACTGAAAATATACAAGATCCAACAAAAGAACGCAAGTAAAATTGATATGAGAAGCGACAATGAGGCAAAATATTGTGAAAAGAAACCTGTTTGACATCGCCATTCCATATGCAATGAGCAGCCAAACATCCAATTACAGCAGGAACGATATACAAAAGAGCAGGCTGAAATGAAAGTGCAAGAGAAAAGGTCAGCGGAAAAGAATTGCCTAAACAGGATTTGCATGATATTTGGTTCACCCGGCCAGCCATATAAATAGCACAAATAAAACATGTTTGTCTACCCAAATACATTTACAGAACAAAATATTCTTGAAAAACAACCACCATAGACTGATTACCTGGGCAGCCTGAAACCAGTTCATCACAACAATTGTAAGCACCAAGCCAACAGTGTACCCAAAAAAAGCACTCTTAAAATACTGTGGCTGTTTTCCTCTAGACACATCAAACCTCAAGGCCAGTGCCACAAAAATCCCTGAAAAGAAAAGGTACGATGAAAACCAAAATGAGATTCCATAGAAGTGCTACCTTAAATGTATGAAAAACCATCTCAAACTAATCGGCTCACTGCCATAAAGGCTCACTATTTTCAAAAGACCAAATAATTTTCATGCTGACTCCCACACCTAACACAATGCTAATAAGGCATGGCATGAAAAAAACAAGATTTCTCAGCTTTAGTCAATAAGTCAATAATATAGGTCTTCTCATTTGATGTCACTATAAATCACCCAATCATTGAAACCAACTCAGCAAAAGCCAGAAGTTACAACTATCTTTGCCAGAAAGGCCGCATAAAGAAAAGACCTCTCTAAGAAATTTATAAGGTGCTCAAGAATTTTTGAACAGTGAAAAGAAGAAAAATTTCTGGATTAAATGCTGTGAAATCTAAAATACAAACTTTTAACTTAAAAAATTTACCAAGTCCTTTCTCATATCCTTTAATTCAGTGAGACATTAAGTTTAACTTTTCAAGGTTATATAATAAAGAAAAGACAGATGCAAACGACAATTTAAAAAATGGCCTCTTCTAAACTGACATTTAGTTCAAGTCTCTGTTTAGGAGGAACTTATAGCACCAAATCTCCATACGAGAAGATCTAAAAACATAAAGCAGTGAAGGGTTCAACTTACCAGGGATAACAATATCACCGAGTCCAAGCATTGAAAATGGTCTTGCTGAATCAGATGTTGGAAACAAAAGCTGCAAATCATTGAGTAATTATAATCTTTTGGGAAAACAATATAGCCAATAGATTGTTTATTTCCAATGATCAAAGCAGGAAAAGTGTGAAAAAGACTCACATCCAAGGATGGAAATACACAAGTGTCATTTAGTTAAGATTCTAACCTTTATTGGAGCATCAAATGATTTTGCTACGGTAACCATAACTGGAGTGAAGAAAACCCAGAAAATGTCGTATACAAACAGTCCGGCCTGCAAAAGATGAGTGCAAAAGACCAATTCAATATAGAGTAGTGACTGACAACGTTGGATTGCATAAGGCAGTTGGCAACAAAAACCAAACTAAATGGCGTGGTATGAAAAATATCATTTGAATTTGAAAGAAATTTATGATCCCTACATTGAATGCAAAGGTCGGCAAAAATCAGAAGACATAAGGAGAAAGATAGCCTGATTGATAAATGTCTGTCATCCCTTTTATTTTCAATAAAATTGACTAAAACTTCCTTAAGAAAAATGGATGTGGCTCAGCACCCAGCCTCAATAGTTTCTTAAATAACTAAAACATGATTGCGCAAGCATTTGTTTCACCCAGCAATTATTTACCATATATATAAACCTCCAAGCACCACCAAACAAAGTCAGAACCTAAGAACTTACCAAGAGGATGGCACCAGTTTTGAAAGACCCAAGAGAAAGCATTTCAATTCCCTGCAAATATTAAAGATGGATTTATAGATTCATTCAATAGTTTACTACAAACAGCATAAACGAAATAAAAAAAATTCCACAACATAACCAATAAAACAGTAAAACTGTTAGCTTTTCTTTCACAAAAACAGATTTTGTACAGCACACTGCCATATACAAAAATTGGGGAATAAGATGATTTTAACACATTTGGTGAATGGTGCTAGGTATCAATAAAATGGCACCCAGAAAAAGGCAATAAAAATTGTAAAAAATAACAGTTCAAACGCCAGACCTGAATACAGAAGGCCAGGCCTAATATATTATTTGCCAGCCAATGCTTCTTCAAAGCATACCATGCACAGAAAAAGGTCCCGGGAATGGCAGCAACCACCTGTGACCTTGTAAACTCAATCTCCAAAGCTGTGATAGAAAGGTGTATGGATAAAATATGATTCTGCATAACATGGGCCAGTTAAACCCTAGCCTAATGTCAAGCTGCCAAAAGCAAGAAAACACCAAAAATGCCCTGAAAGAATGGGCGATTCTTTTAAAAATGAAAGAAAGCATCAGCAACCTTGTGAGAAAACGAATTACTAAACCTTACAACGTGGGTCTGGCTGTCTTTCTTAAATTTAAATCTCACTAACATAAACAATGACAAATTCATAATGAAATAACCTCTTCATACCCTTTCAATGAATAAGATATTGCCTATGACTACTTTACAAGTAAATTCACTTATTCAAACAAAAATATAATCTCATATTTCATACAAATAGCTCAAATCAGGTTTCAATTGTCGATACTTGCAACAGTTCAAGACATCATCATTGATTATCTAAAATGTTCATGCAAAACATAAATATATAATTCTCATTGCACTGTTCTAAAAAAGAAAACTATTCTTAGTAATATAATCAAGATGGCAAGGTAACATACAGCGAAAATATGGAAAACGCCAGATAATAGCATCCTCATTCCAATGCTTTGGTAGAAAACGTTTGATAAATGGTAATAACGTTGCCCTGCATAAAGAGGAAGAAGAAGCATGAGCTCCATGCAGACGAAATGTGCATCAGCAGAGTAAGAAGGGAGATGTTGATGCCAAATAAAAATACATACGAAAGAGCAACAATCCCCAGTACAAAGAAGTAGCATGTCAACACGGCATTCACCAAGTCCTTTGACAGAAACTTGAATAGCAAGAAAAGTGACAACAACATTGCACTCCCGACGAAGGGAAATCGCATGGCATGTGCATTCGACATCGTCTCCTGCATGAGTACAAGCAACATCATGAACAAAATCAGGTCTATAGCCAAGGCAATAACAAAACAAAAATGAGAGGATGTAAGGAGGATGAAGTCCACTACTTACTGCAGGTGGAGTCGGTTTGACAGACCGGTAGCAGCCCACAAACACAGTGATGCATGCTGTCAAAATTACATTTAAATTTGGATCTACTTTCACAACAAGCGGTGCTAATGTTAGACCTGCCAAGACAGATTACACACAGTCAACAATACACATTCAGGGGACCGCAATAGGCACGCTAAAAGTATCACTCATACATTGCAATAATCAAATACAACCCTTCAACATGTTCATATCACATTCGTATTCACCGATAAGACCCACAAGGGTATACCACAGCTAGTCAAATACAAATTTCCATCTTCAAAAAAAAAAAAATGCAACACACAATAAACACAATGACATAGTAGAATCACAGTAAAAAGAAATCCACTAATAGGGACCTGGAAAAACAAACATGTCGAATCACAATTAAATGGAATGGCATATAATGACACCACTGGATCAGAGTTCAAGTCATTTACTTGTAATTAATAAAAGCAAATCAAAATATAAACGAAAATTCCAACTTGAACCGAAAATTGGCTAATGCGATTGCATAAATCTACTAAACTATGTAAGTAGTATGATAACTGAAAAAAAAAATTGATCGAAAAAGATGGTAAGTAAGTAACTAACCAGCCAAAGCCAAATTTGCAATCCCCTCGGTACTTATCATGGTGAACCCGATAAAAATGTAAGCTTAAATATAATTGAGGATCTAATGAACCAAAATCTTCAAAATGTGGCCTTCCCTGCAATAGGAACAAAAAAAGTAAATAAAAAGATTGTACATAAAATGAATATAAAGTAATTGAGCGCAAGGCAGAGAAAATTTGATGAACCTCGTAGCTTGGATGGCAGAGAAAATTGGGAGAGTAATTGAGCGCAACACACTAATTTGATTTAAGAATAAAATAAAAATAAAAAGGACGTCCGTTGCAGTTACAAATGGGAAGGCCAATAAATACAATTTGTAACTTGCAAATTGCAATTGAGGACTTTTTTCCTATGAGATGTTCCCTCCAATCACACACTCTGGATTGTCCACGTCGGATTTCATAAATATCTAGGCTTAATATTGCCTTGGCCCTTTTCAGGTCCTCTGAGAATCAAATTTCTGGGAATCTCTGAGAAGCATTAAATATTGTCCATCCATTCAATCTAAGGGCTTAAAAAAGGCACACATCATGTACCTCATACAATTAAATCTCTACCCTCCATCTGGTTATAATCTCCACCGTTCATTCAGATTATGGCCAAAAGAAAAAAAAACCTTTCATTCAGATCTGCATTCTTCATTTTTCCTGTCGATGCTATCAGCTAGAAGACCAGAACGGCAGAACCCAATTCTTAATTTGTACAGCTAGGAGTGACTTGGAAGGGCTAGGTAGGGTTTAAACTTTAAACTAAGACAAAGCCACCACTTCTAGACACGTGTCATGCACTTTTGCTTGCGCCTTTGAGTAAGGCCACTTTTTTAAGCACTAATAAATAAATTGTAATATACTGTATGTCATGGAGTATATAATTAAGTTTATAAATTAGTGTACTAACCTTGTAGTGATTAGGACAGGAGCGAGTAGTTATTGGGTACGTGCGATTATGGAATTCGCGGCTAATTGATCGACTTGCGTGGTTTGAGGTGTGGCGGCCAATCAGATACTATGGTGCGTCCACGTGAGATTTGTAAATACTCTTTCTTACTTTTCCGGGGGTCCAGGTTCTCTCAGCGGCACATTTCTCAGTATCTCTCAGAATCATGTAATCGTGTCCGTTGAAATGATCTAAACGGTTAAAATGTTGCCACGTCATGAACCCCTATGGTGTTCTCTTCCACATATTACTGGAACCCAGAAACATATTTCATCTTCCACATGCGAAGATTGGCCTCTCTCTCCTCTTTTCCTCTGAATCAACCAACAACCATACTAGCCTTGAATTTTTTCATAGTCCGATCAAATTTAGTAGTCAAATGGGGTTCTTTTTAAACCTTAACACATTCAATTTATTTTATAATTTTAAGTTGATATAAATTAAAAGAGGGGAAAGCTGGTATGACAAAATAAATGAAGGCTTCATTTTGAAGTTCTTGAAACGCATCTCCCGCTTTGAATTTCTCCGACCTATCCCCAACCTCACTTTTCCGGTTGCTGCATTTTTTAATCTTGAATTCTAACTGGTGGTGAAGATTTGGGGTGGTGGTGAAACGCAAATTGGTGGTAGTTTTTTTTTCAACTGCAGCGGCGACGGAAATACCACCAAAGACGGCGTCCTCCGTGACGTTCCGGTGGTGGCGGTGGCTGGAAATACAGGGTTGTGCAGCCAAACAAATATAAGTTGGAGTTGGAAGGGAAGAGAGAAACTAATCAGGGGGCAAGTTTTTCAGGCCGAAGAAAGGTTGGTAAGTTGAAGAATTGATTTTTATTGCCTACTGACGTGGCACAATTGTTAAGCCTTGGATCATTTCGATGGGCAGGATGCTAGGATTCTGAGGCATTCTGAGATAAATGCCGCTGAGAATATCCGCTTCCCTTTTCCGGCGCTTTCACCCACATCACCCTACCATTTTTCTTCTAGCATATATAATTTCAAATTCTTTTTTTTTTGGCCGAAATTCCAAATTCTCAATCCTAATAATTAATAGGGAAAAACTTACATCATGTTCCTTTCTCCAAGTTCTCAAGTTCTTTCAATATAAGCCATTAGATTGAATGGATGATTGTTATAAAAGGGCACATGTCACTCCCATATTAAAAGAACTTGAGAACCTGGAGAAAAGAACATGACGTAAGTAAGGTCCTAATTAATATCACCCTTATTGACTCCAAAGTTCCATAATAGTGTAAGAATGTGGGGGACGTTAAATTTAATGGTGTGACATGCACATGGTTCTTTGAAAAAAATAATGATTTTATTGCTTTAATTTTATGAAAAAGATTAGTAAAAACTATCAAATAAGTGCTAACCGCTAGGTCCAAACCTCTGAAAAATAGGGCTATTACTTCTCAGGCCGACTTATTTAAGCCTGATTCCTAGTTGAATAATCCAACTTATTTTGGGTGTGTAACTTTTTTCTATGTTTGGCTGGACTTATTTTTCACCCAGGTTATTTGAAATGAGTTAGCTTATTTATAAGCCACTCAAGGTAGCTTATTTCAGAAAATAAGCCAGCTTATTTTTCTACATGACTTAAAAATAAGTTAGCTTAAAAATAAGCTTCTTTTATACAAAAAGTCATCCAAACATGTTTACAAGTCAAATGGGAAAATAAACCACTTTTTTTCAAAGTTCATCCAAATATAAAAATAAACCAACTTTGAGCTTATTTTCTAATTGACTTAAAAATAAGTCACTTTTCCACAAGACAAGTCAAATACTTGGTTTTCCCCTCCAATTTCATGTTTACCATTTGAGTTACTTCACAAGATGCAGAAGCTATGCAATCCTCCTGTTTTTAATACAATGAACAAATGTTCATAATTCTTAGAATTTTTAAAAATATACCGTCTCAAATAAGTACATTATCACTTCATTCTAAAAGCACATTTGTGAGGAAACACACCAAAAATTAACAATTTCGGCTTCACTCAATCCCACACAAGGCACAACAACGATATACATAAAAATTACTCCTATAATATCATGTCTCCGGCTATGCTTGAGTACGAGTTATTTTTAACATAGGAAAAATCGCAGCTTCATTAAGAATAACAGGGCTACGAACATCCATAACAGGCATTATATAAGGGAGGCACAAAGCTAAACTGAATCAATATCAATTTCTTTCTCAATCACTACATCTATTACATTAACCATGTTGAAAAAGTTAGCTTTTAAGCCAATTGAAACTACATTTTTTTCCCTTCCCTTTCCCAACTACTTGAGAAGCATGAGCATAAAATGCGATCCCACTTCATTCAACCTTCTTGCTAGCTTTTTTTTTGCCAATGACCTTCTTTTTTTTTGTTTACATTGCCAACAACCTTCTTGCTAGCTTTAACATCACCTTCTTGAGACGAATGGGTTGCAGACTTTGACTCATCAAACTCCATTAACTGCATTAGTGGCAAATCAGCTTAAGAAATTAAGATGTCCTTCATTAACGTAAAATGAAATAGGAAAGACGAAAATAGAATGGAAAAAATTTAAATTTTTTACATGTGAAATGATCCGTATTTTCTAGATAAAAAAAATGACAAAAAGAAATAAATGTTGCAGAATAATAACCAAAGGTATAAAATAGATATTTCACATTCAAATCTCTATAGTGAAAAATGACCCCTTCACCTTACTCTTTAGTTTTCTACCAAACAGCCTAAAAACCTCATCAAAACCGTACATTTCACTTGAAGACGTTATTGTACAAGAATATAACCATTTATAAAATGTCAGTTAGTATTATATTTATATGGGGGGTAATACAAAACAAACATTATGTAATGTGGCTGAAAAATACTTTACATGATCCAACAAAAAGAAAACAGTAATACTGATACCAGAAGAGACAGCAAGAGTAAATTAGAGAGTGAAAGAAACCTGTTTGACATCGCCGTTCCAAATGCAATGAACAGCCAAACATCCAATTACAGCAGGATAAATGTACAAAAGAGCGGGCTGAAATGAAAAGTGCAAGAGAAAAAACTGTCAATGACGAAGAATTGCCTTACCCCGGATTAGCATGATATTATGGGCACTCAGACAGATAATTTAATGACACATCCCTGTCCACCCAAATACGCCCAATAGAAAGAAAAAACATCCATGAGAAAAAAAGGCCATAGATTGGTTACCTGGGCTGCTTGAAACCAGTTTATAACAAAAATTGTAAGCACCAAGCCAACTTTGTATCCGCAAAAAGCACTCTTGAAATACTGGGGCTGTTTTCCTCTAGACATGTCAAACCTCAAGGCCAGAGCTACAAAAATCCCTGAAGAGAAAAGTACAATGAAAACCAAAGTGAGATTGCAAAGATGCGTTTTAGTATGTCCATTCTTATATTTTTAAATTCTGAAAGTCATGAAGATAAACTTTTATAGGCTATATAAATGGCAAAAAGTCAGATGCACAGGACTAAATAAAAAAAGGCCTCTCTAAACTAACATGGGGATAATGCTTTCTGTTTGGGACGAAGGTAAGGCACCAAAACTCCTTCACGAGATATATGAATAAATTGCAATCAAGGATTCAGCCTACCTGGGATAATAATATCACCGAGCCCAAGCATCAAAAATGGTTCTGCAGAATCTGATGTTGGAAACAAAAGCTAAAAAAAAAATTAAACAATTAAGATGTTGATTAAATTATATAAATTATATAATGATAGGCAGACTGTAAGACGAACTGTGAAAGAAAGAGAAGAACGAGAGTTTTCAAAATATTGATAAAATAAATTGATGACTAATCTAACAATTTATTTATAAATTACACATAATAAGCTACAAGTTTATCTATCTCAAATGATCAAAGCTTGTACAACGTAAATTCTAACATCCAAGGATGGAGATACACGAGTCTCACATTTTCATTCATCTAAGATTCTAACCTTTATTGGAGCATCAAACCATTTTGCAACGCTAACCATCACTGGAGTGAAGAAAACCCAGAAAATGTCATAAAATAACAGTCCAACCTACAAAGGATAGTGCAAAAAGACCATGTCATCATAGAATAATGACTGAGAAAGTTGAATTGCGTAATAAACAAAACTAAATTGGGTGGCATGAGAAAATATCATTTGAATTCATAGAAACATGCAATCCATACAGAGAAAGCAAAGGTCAAGAGAAATAAGAAAACTTGAAGGAGAAAAGTCTGCCTGAATGACAAATGTTTGCATTTTATTTTATTTTTGTTTAAGAATTCACTAATATGGGCAGGCCACCAGTAATAATACTTTATTAAATGAGATCACATGGTTGAGAAACCCCTTTGTTTCATGATTTCATCTCACCATTACTACCCACCCAACTCCCCCCCCCCCCCCCCCCAAAAAAAAACCCAAGCACGCACGCACACCCCTTCATGCATCATCACTAAACAATATCACAAACAGAAGAACTTACTAAGAGGATGGCACAAGCTTTGAAAGATCCAAGAGAAAGCATTTCGATTCCCTGCAAATATTAAGAATAAATTTCTTTTCATTTAGCAGATTACTACAACCTGCATGGCATCAATGAAATTGCACTAAAAAATAGAGTAAGTAAGAAATTCTGTCATGCAGAACTTAAGGCGCCAGACCTGAATACAGAAGGCCAGTCCTAATACATTATTTGCCAACCAATGTTTCTTCAAAGCATACCATGCACAGAAAAAGGTCCCAGGGATGGCAGCAACCACCTGTGACTTTGTAAACTCAATCTCCAAAGCTGTGATAGAAAGGTGTAAGGGTAAAATATCATTCTGCATAATACAAGCAAGTTAAAGCCAACATACAGTGGAGGTAACATTAAAAACCATGAAAGCAAATGGATTAGTAAACCTTAAGGCCCAGGTATGGCTAATTTAAAAACAGCTGATGTATACAGTGATAAAATTTATGTATAAAATTCTGCCTTCACAATCTTTCAACCAACAAGTGCTTCTCTCAAACTACTTCTCAAACGAAATCAGTTATACAAACGAATTTGTAATAATATATTAGCAATTAGCTGAGAAGAAACCAAATCATTACGCCCACATATGAATCCAGTGAACAATCAAGGTTTACGAGCATGCGTATTTCATAGCAAACAGCTCAAATTAAGTGGCAATAGTCGATACTTAAAGGCATCGTTGATTTAAACAAAAATATAAATATATAATCCCCATTTCACTGTTCATTTAAACAAAAAGAATCTCGGCCAAATAATCAAGGTGGAAAGTTGATCACATACAACGAAAATATGGAAAACGCCAGACAACAGCATCCTCATTCCAATGCTTCGGCAAAAAACGCTTTATAAATGGTAATAATATTGCTCTGCATAAAGAGGAAGAAAAGCGTGAGGTCCTATTACAGATAACAAACGCATCAGGAGATTTAAAAAGGAAGATGTTGAGGCCAAATAAAAATACATACGAAAGAGCAACAATCCCCAGTACAAAGAAGTAGCATGTCCATACAGCATTCACCAAGTCTTTTAACAGAAACTTGAATAGCAAGAAAAGTGATAACAACATTGCACTTGCAATGAATGGAAATCGCATGGCAAGTTCGTTCGACATTGTCTCCTGCATAGTAAGTACAAGCAACACCATGTACAAAATAAGGTCCATAGCCATGGCAATTACAAAACAAAATTGGGAAATATAAAGAGAATAAAGTCAGCTGCTTACTAAAGGCGGGGTCAGTTTGACAGATCGGATGCAGCCCACAAACACAGTGACAGATGCTGTCAAAATTAAATTTAAACTTGGATCTATTTTCACAAGTGGAGCTAATGCTAGACCTGCCAAGACAGTCAATAACACATGGTCAGGGAACAACAACAGACCTACTTATAGCATCACTCATACATTGCAATCATCAAATACAGGCCTTCCACAGCATGTCCATAGCACATTCTTATTCAAGATAAGACCCACGAGGACACACCAAGGCGAACCAAATACAAAGTTTCATCCTTAAAACATACTCCCTCCTTTCCTAAACATAAGATCACTTTCTATTTTGTTTCAATTCAATTTTGGTCCAAATCCCCTATACTTCTTAGCTCCCTCACTTCTCTCTCAAATCCCTATTTGTCTTTTAAATTTAAGTGAGGGGTATTTTGGGAAGATCATGTAATCCTAATTCATTGGAAAACCTTCCTTAATCTCTCCAAATTAGCCAAAGTGATCTTATACTCCCTCCGGTCCTAAATATAAGACCCAATTGACTTTTTTTTGGAGATATTAAGGTTACAAAATATGTTATTAAATTATGACATACTCCCTCCGGTCCTAAATATAAGACCTAATTGACTTTTTTGAAAAATTCTAAAAAAAGCAAAAATAAGTTAATTATAAATTGATTTACCTAATTTTTTCCCTTAAACTAGTTTATTTTACTCATAAACTAATGGATAATCTAAAAATATGTCAAATATGTCATGATTTAATAGACTTTTTTGCAACCTTAACCTCTCCAAAAAAAAGTCATCTAGGTCCTATATTTAGGACCGGAGGTAGTATTGGATATATTTTTAGATTATTCATTAGTTTATAGGATAAATAAACTAGTTGATGGGAAAAATTAGGTAAATTAATTTATAATTGAATTATATTTTGGTTTTTTTAGGATTTTTCAAAAAAGTAAACTAGGTCTTATATTTAGGACCGGAGGGAGTATTTAGGAACGGAGGTAGAAAATACTATAAAGATGAAACATAATGGTCAATTTGAAAACACAGCATACAATCTTGGCAGGGACTTGCACAAACATGTCGTTCAATAATGCAAGCAATCTTGTCAGAGTAAATGGAATATTTTGATATCACCCAATCAAGAAATTAAGTGAGAAGATCAAGAAAAATCCAAACTTTACCATCCTCCTACGAAACTTCAACCAAAAAATCTTGCAAAGTATCAAAAAAAAAAAAGAACAGACATGGAAACTAACCAGCCAAAACTACAGTAGCAATTCGCTCCGTGCTTTCCATTGTGAACCCTTGAAAAAAGTCAAAGTCTTGAGTGATTTTGTGGATAAAGAACTGAAATCTTTCAAATGCAATAGGAACCAGAATTGTGATATGGGAATTGGGAGAAATTATATATGTATATATATACTGAAATGAAGTGGTGATGATCTTCTTACAAATCTGGAGAAGAGGATGATTTTTGAATTTTCGCGGCAATTGAGGACTTTTTTCCTATTATTATGTCGGATTTCATAAAAATATCAAGGCCTAATGGGCAATGGCCTTGGCCCTACAGAGTCAGACCGGGCCCTCCTCTATCTTTTTTTTCAACAAACAAAATCGAATATGCTACTACCTCCGGTCCTAAATATAGGACCTAGATGACTTTTTTTTGGAGAGGTTAAGGTTGTGAAATATGTTATTACATGATGACATATTTAATATATTTTTAGATAATTCATTAGTTTATAGGTAAAATAAACTAGTTTAAGGGGAAAAATTATGTAAATCAATTTATAATTAACTTATTTTTTGTTTTTTTAAGATTTTCCAAAAAAGTCATCAAGGTCTTATATTTAGGATCGGAGGGAGTACTATTGAAGTCTACGAAGGGTCCAACTTACAAACAATAACCTGGAAAAATAAGCTAAAACAGCAAATAATAATCTATGGGCCAATCTAAGGAGTGAGACTAGTCCAAAGAAGTTTTGGCAATCCAACTGTCTGCTTTCAACTAATGAATAGTTGGTTGAGCTGATAAGTGAACTACAACCTCTGCAAAAATGAAAACGCGTGTTTGAATCCCGAGAAGTACTCACATTGGGAGAGGGGACAACCTTACCTATATAAGCAACAGTCCGGATTAAACCGAGCGGTGATTAATAAAAAAAAATCTGCTTTCATAGAAATCCATGTACAAGAATGACTCCTAATCAATTTCCTTAAGACATGATTATTATCAAGAGAACTTTGATTCTAGCAATATTTGTGACATTACAATATGCATTAAAAATAGAAGATAAAATCTCAACTCTGATGTCATGATGATGTTGTTGCCATTCATGCTAAACATGCACATGTTTAAGCCGAAGATGAAAAAAGTTGATTAAAAGTTAAAACATTGAACATGACCATGTCTAGCTTATGAAGAAAAACAATATGTACAACAAACACCAAGTAATTTGGCATTATGGAACAAACAAATATCACAGACCAATCATAATTAGAGACCATACCATGTATCTAATTCATGAAAAATTTACATAGACATTGTAGTGAATCAATAATCTAAAATCACCATTTCTTTTTATTTTTGATAAAAACTTTAATATCACCTTCTATCATCATTTAACCTTCTCTATGCATTTTGATCGTGCTCCTTTAATGGTAAAATGATGGTTTTCCTTCTTCAACTTTACATGATAATCTTTTTTAGTCCATAAAATTGAAAACTTCAAAACCACTTATTTTAATGTTCACATAACAATAGTTCTGAGTGGCACATAATTTAATGACCAGGTCTACCAATGTTCAGATTTATGGACAACAACCAATATATGTTTTCTATGTTTTTATTTAACAAATAAAAAATTATTTGTCAATTGATTTTTGATGGCGCCAAGTAAAATTGAAAATTTTAGGTCATACCATATTACCTGTGATTAATTAGACCATAAATAATGTAATATACCGAGTTCACACAAAAATTTGTCAAAAATGACGATGTAAATCATGCAAAAAAAATATTAGGGAAAAAAGGGGAAAACAAAGTCTGCATGCAAAATAAGCTTATCAAACAAACACTTACATACCTATTCTTAGAAAGGTGAAGTTCAACAAAATGATCATTTTAAAATATATCCAATGATTTAACTATCATGTTTCCGTATCCAAGGATTAGTAGTGGGTGGAGGACATCATTTTGCAATTAAGCCTTCGAAGGAATTAATGATCTTCTTTAGAAGTCTCAATTCATTTAAGTGAAAATGACATATAAATACCTTCGAATATCCAAAAACACAAGTAAGGAATAAACTTCCCAAATGACAAGTAAAAAACTGAATTCCAAAAGGACAATCAAGTTAATTGTTATGTTCCAAATGTTAATAACTACTATGTTCTAATTGTTAATTTTTATTGAAGTTTCTTACTCGTATTTTTGCACATACGGAGATATTTATTTTTCATTTTCCTTTCAATGAATGAATGAACTTTAAATTGTAAAACGACGTAGTTTGAAGGCACCAATCGAATCCCGTTGATATCATATCAAGTAAGAAAAGCAAAGCCAAACAACAAAGAACAAAGAACAGGAAAGTAAAAAGCGCGAAGCAACTCCACTCCATTCCTCAACTTCGTCGACAACACACACCATTTGCAAATATATATACATATATATAAGCAGAAATGACACCACTTGGTTCTCTTTCCTTTCTATAACAGTAGTACATATTTATTACAAGGGAAAGGGAAGAAATGGCACAACTTGTTCAAGTCAATGCCTTTTATCCCTGCAACAAATTACATTTCTGCAAATTCAAACACATGACAGCCTTCTCTCAGCTTCCTTCCTTCAAACCCACTTCTCAAAAATCAATCTTTTTGCCTCCTCCTACAACTTCACTTGTCTCTCCTCGCTTTCTGGTTCAGTCTCGCACCCTATGCAACATGAATGGATCAGGTATATCATCATGCCGTTGTTTTGTTCTTCCTTTGGAATAGATGCCATCTTTATGAAGCGTTTCCTGAGCTTTAAGTATGCACTATTAGCTACCACTGCTCATGCCTGATGAGGATTACTCCAACCAATTCACTCTTTTTTTTGTTTATAATAAGAAGGCTGAAAGAGTTGCTGATAAACAGAATTTTTTCTGAACTAATTTATTTAATTTAAAAGCTAACATATACTACCTCCGCTCCTAAATATAAGAACTAGTTTGATTTTTTTTTTTAGAGATTAAGGTTGCGAAATATGTTATTAAATGATGACATATTTGATATATTTTTAAATTATCGATTGGTTTATGGGTAAAATAAAATAGGGGAAAAATAAGGTAAGTCAATTTATAATTAACTTATTTTGCTTTTTTTAGAATTGTTAAAAAAAGTCAACTAGGTCTTATATTTAGGACTGGAGGGAGTATAATGTAATAGTGTACAAAAATATTAATTCCTTAATTCCTCTTAAGTCAAGTGGGATGAGGAAGTACGAATTTGGAAGTACAGGTTTCTCTTTGAAATGAATTTTCAACTGTGTTTTGCTCTAGAGTTTGGCTGAAACTAAGTTTATGATTGTGACTAATGTTGTGCCCGAATGTAGAAATGCTTTAGTGAGCTTACACGGGTTTAGATAGATATGATTTCACAGCTTGAACTTGGAAAATCTGGGGACAAAAGGAAACCGGAGAAACGAGTGAGTGGGATATTCTGGATCATACTACTTAATATAGGAGTATTTGTGGCAGATCATTTCTTTCAGGTATGTGACATGCCTTATTCTTGAGGTGCCTGTAGTAATATTTCGCAAAACACACTTTGACATATCTTCATGAAAACATTATTTGAATTCAACTTTTACCAGCATCAGTTGAATTTTAATAAACTAAGAAGCAGCTTGATGCTTTATGTACATTTTGCTAGGTTCGTAGCATTAAAGCTTTGTACTTGTACCATAACTGGCCAGCTTGGTATCAGTTTCTCACAGCAACATTTTGTCATGCTAATTGGTGAGTCCTATATTTAAACTCTCAAGTCAATGCAAATGAAAAACACTCTCATTTTACTATCTAACTACTGCCTTAACATGTGAACTTGTTCAGGAATCATCTTTCTAGCAACCTTTTCTTCTTATACATTTTTGGTAAGGGTATCTTTTTTTTTTTTGCTCATTGAATGAGACATGAATGGAATTAGTGCTCATGCGTTTGACATAAGCAGGTAAATTAGTTGAAGAAGAGGAAGGGAACTTTGGCTTGTGGATTTCCTACATCCTCACAGGTGTCGGGGCAAACCTTGTTTCTTGGTTGGTTCTCCCACGAAGTGCAGTTTCTGTTGGAGCTTCTGGTGCAGTTTTTGGATTATTTACAATCAGTGTCCTTGTAAAGGTACCAAATTTGTATTTGAAGTTGGTTGTCATCCTGTTTTCTGTCATGCTTCCAAGTCATAATAGATTTCCTTGTCTTAGCTTTCATGGGATTGGAGAAAGATTCTTGAAGTGCTTATATTGGGACAGTTTGTGATAGAGAAGGTGAGCAGAAGAAAAAAAATTCGTGCTTTTCATGTTGAATAATTCTGTAAAAATATCAACTTTTACTTAATTCTTTGCGCTAATTAAGTTGTTTATCTTACAAATCTGGTGACCCTCAGGTTATGGAAGCGGCCCAAGCTTCAACCGCATTATCAGGTACAGTTCGTGGAGGCTACTTAATGCAAAGTGTCAATCACATTGCACATCTTTCTGGGGCTCTTGTTGGTGTGCTTTTGGTCTGGCTTCTTAGCAAAGTGCCCTCTGATCCTTCACACGAGAGATCGAGAAGAACTCTGTAGGCAGCGTTTGAGATTTCACGACCACTCAATATTTTGAATTGGAAGACTCATGTTGTCTCACTTTTTTTGTCATTCTTAGACGGTATATAAAGTAGAAATTTATCATCCCTGGGCATTGTCTATGTGATGAACATGGCATCATTTGGTATGAAAGAAGATATATGGAGGAGTTTATGTTCGAAGCTACTGATACGTCACGTAGATACATGTTACTTGAAATGCATACACCAGACTGTAGCTTTCTTTATTCCTAACAAGATTCCAATTTAGAATTCACCTTCTCCCAGTGCATTTATGAAAATAAAATTTATGCAGCCTGAGCTCAAATAATCAATCCCCATTGACAATGATTATATTATTTGCGAATATGAGCTGATGTACCCAATACAAAAAGAAAGTATTGTTCTTTACAGAGAAATGATGCCTTCTTTCACCTCCAACAAACTCCTGGGGAACAGGAGTTGTGCAAGAAGCAGGATTTGTTTACAAGAAAAAATCAGCAGTGTGAAATTGTTCTGACTATTTACCTTGAATCACTGATTTTTGTTCCATAGAATTTACAATGTGATTGCGTCAGATATTCTTTTTTCAGTTCAAGAAAAGTGCTGTACATGAATTTGCAGATTGGTAAGTGCCGCGCTGCCCCTGAATCTGCCTCTGGCACATAATGGAAAATCCTTCACTGGCTCTACAAGTTTGAGAGGGACACTTAAATTTTGCTTTGAAAATTGAACTTTCAAAATCAACGTATCTCAGAAGAGCTCTGCTTCTCCTGGCTGAGCATCTCTGATCACTGGTACCTACAGTTGGAATCTGTAAAAAGCCAGAGGGATGGGCACTGGTATAACGCTTTTGGTGTACTATCTCACAGCTTTCAGCTGGTATTTCATCACCTTGCTCTACTGAATGGATTATTGACTTGCTTTTTCCAGTATGTAGTAGCCTATTTGTATCTTCTGTTAATCCAGAAAAACACCAAGCTTCTGCAATAAGTGAGCTTGTAGATTTCTTAGGAATAACATTAAACTCTTCCATTAGTTGGAGTATTCCTTCTGCTTTCCAAGGCTGTTTTGCTGCAGCGTATCCTGAAATCAGGGTCTCAAAAGTCCTCAGGTTTGGAGAAATCCCGTATTCACACATTTTGTCAAAACTCCTTATAGCATGGTCCATCATGCCAGCATTGCACCATCCACTTATGACATTTGTAAATATGACAACATTGGGGGACACACCTGATTTTATCAAGGTGTTTAGCAATTCTTCTGCCTCTTTTGGTTTTTGTGCGCGCACGTAGGCTTTAACAAGAATGCTGTAAGCATGTGCATCTGGTTCTACACCAGATTTCAACATATCATTGAAAACTTCCTTACATTTCTCCAAGTATCCAGCTTGGCTCCAAACATTCATTATGGTGCTATATGTGACCACATCTGGTTTGACCTGGAATTCTTCCATCAACTGGAGAACCTGTAAATAGATAGATTATCCGCCATAAGTATGCAATGTAAGAAGTAATAAACAGCAATTAAAGCAGAATGGACTCTTATAAGTCAAACTGCTACAACTGCAATCCGCCGTGGGATGTTTGTCAAACTTAGTTTTTCTAGCAAATGCAGTTCGATTTATTTTTCAGTTTTTGTTCAGCATGAAGCAATGAGTTATAACGATTCCACGTTCATTTAAATTATCATAACAACATAATATTTCAAAACTTCCTTAGCGAAATACTCAGTTCTTAGCAGATAGATGTTCAAAAATGTGGAATTAAAAATGGGCCTTTAGCAGACAGATGTTTTTTTTTTTTTTTGATCAGGATAGCAGATAGATGTTCAGATACTCAGTTCTTAGCTGTTCAATCTTCTTTCCTATTGCTTCACGCTTTACCTAATATGATTGATTAAAGATATCTGGAGATTGGAAAATAGGTCAAAACTTACCTCATCAACACCATCTCGATCCATCAAGTCCACAAAACTATTTATTAGGGAATTAAACAATACAAGGTTAGCTTGCAGCCCCATATCCTTCATTCTGTACACAAACTTCAGAGCTTCCTTTATTTTACCTTCCCTGCAGTATCCACTGATAATGATGCAGTAAGTTCTCTCATTAGGCCTCACACCATGGCTCTGCATCTCAATAATCATTGCTTCAGCCTTGGCTGTCTCTCCATTATGAGCATAAGTTGTTGCCATTGTGTTGAAAGTAACAGCATCTGGCTTCATTCCAGATGCCACCATTTTATGTACCAAATTCCATGCCTCAGACATGTTCTTTTTACTCCATGCTCTAATGAGAACATTATATGTCTTAAGATTAGGTTTCACATTTCCTTCTCTAGTAATCTTGTCCAGTAGTTTCAATGATTCTTCAGGCTTACCAGCTATTCCATACCCTTTGATTAATGTGTTATAAGTGCTAATGGTGGGTATTATTTCACTGTCTTTCATTTTCTTAAATGTTTCCATGGCTTCCTCCATGTTCCCAGATTCTGCAAATGCATTTAAGAGAGCATGGAAGAACACTGAATCAGGCTTGAATCCTGTTTTTTCCACCCGGGCAACGATAGAACGTATAGACTCAAAGCTCTTTTGGATGGTCAAGGCATTCAACAGGGTTGTATATGTTACCAAAGACGGTTCATGCCCTCCCTCAATTAGATTTTGAAAAATGGCACTGGCTTCCTGTGGGTTTCCTCTATCTATCAGTATATGCATTGATTTTGTTCTTGAGCGCACAACACGGCAGCTAGTTTTACCCATGCAGAAACTGCAGTTGGGTTGACTTTCTGAATCAGCAGCCTTAGTGTTAGTAGCAACATGGTTCACTGCAATCTTGTGGTCGTCAAGATGATTTCCCTATTAAAATTAAATCGCAATGTATAATCAATTTGAGTAGTGCCGACTTCATATGAACAACATATAAAAAGTATTCTGATATAACACAGTTTCTGTCATTTGACATATAGAAATAGTTGTTGATAGACATTTCTTGCCTTACATGTAGTTGCAAGTTATAAATCATTCGCAAAATAGTTAAATCACTGCTGCAACTAGGGACAACTAACAAAATTAATTATAGCTTCTACTCACAATTTAAATTTTTATACTTGTTTCCTTTTTTACTTCATTTGTTGAATTATCTACATTAATATCGGATAGAATTAGAAAATGAAGTTATTTGGGAATCATATTAGATAAAATTGTAGGAGAAGTTTATTATCTTTTTAGGAAGTTTGTGCATTATAAATATGTTTCCATATTAATGAAATATTCATCGGACTATTCAGTCATCTTTGTTTGCCAAGTTTCCATAGACTAATTAGATTGATATTGGTAAGATATTTCTGGCTTTACTAGTATATAGGACAAATGTTCCACCTCTAAATTGATAGGCATAGAAGTAGAAGTACATTTGCAGCTCACCATCAGCTTAACTAGAACCTGAAGAGCTATATTAACGTGGTGGAAATATTTCCTACAAGAATTCAGCTCTTCAAAACTGTTTTGAAAATTTGATAAAAGTGAATGATGCCTGTTATTGCAATTTACAGCATATTTAAGTAATTATGGTATGTGGATACTTCATACTACTTGGTAAGTTAGCATTATAGGATCGCAGGTTCAGATCAAATTGAGTCATACAGCAATAACAGCATCAAAAACAAATCTTTTCTCTTGAGTAAGGAACTAAGGCATTATGTCAATAGCAACATGAACCATTATATTTATACCTTGATTGACACTGGTAGGTTCCATGGTTCCTTCATAGCAGAGAATGCTGTTATTTTCCGCAACAGGTCCCCCAAAAAGAACTATTATTTCCAGGTTTTATAGTATTTTTACTTCATTCTTTGTAAGTGAACATCAACTGTAACGTGGATTCTGTGAAAAAAGAACAACCTCAGGATAAACAAAAATGATCCAGCTAAACAGTTGAGAAAAATGCTTAGTTGAGAGAAACCAGAAATGTTGGGTATTGGTTATTTACCTGCCAAGGCAGAACGTGCAGGTATAACTGAAAATGATGGAGGAAAGAAGATCGTAGTTTAAATAGTGTTGAGAAAGATGTGAGAAAAAAAAAGAACTTTTTAGGAAAAAAAATGATTGGAAATACATTATCCACAAAATAAGATGTGAGACCAACTGACCAGTGATCATAACTGAATGATAGGTGGGGAAGTGAGAATGGGATAAGGAAGGTGAGGTGGAACGTTTTGATAGGATGGCCCCTCCCCTTTTTGTTTGTTCTTTTCTCTTGGCTATTGTTAATTCATTCATATATTTCGTATTGCCACATTAGGCACTAAATGTCCTCCCATGTGACAAATTGTGGCCCGTCCTTAGATGTGAAGACTTCTTTCACCTAAAATTAGAAGGTAGGAGGGAAGTATTGTGAAGAACCAGTGGTTCGGCAAGTCTCAATTTACATTAATGTGTAGTATTCACTATTCACTATTCAATGCATTTATTTTATGTTACTCCTTTAAGTCCCAAAGGAATGATCCATTCACATAATTAAGTTAAATTAATGATTTCAATTAAGTTATAACTCTTGGTAAAAAAAAATAAGTTATGACATATTTTTCCTAAATTTTCTTTGACAACCTTAATTAATTCTTTCCAGTTTTCTTTTATTCAATCATTGTTGATGGGTCATCAAAACGAGGTAATTTAATTTGGAGAAGCAATTAGGAAAAAACATCTATGTTAAAATAAGATTAATTCTCAATACAATAGGTCGTACCTTAATTACATCAAAACTATCACACCTACAACCCTATATTTAAGATATATTTGAGGAGGTTAGTTTATTCCTAAATATAAATATAAAATATTTTAAAAATTATTAATAATTTGGAAGGTATTGGGCCACCAGCCCATTCATGATCAAAGCTTGGCCCATATATTTTAAAACACAAATTGCGAGAAGATGGTGGGTGTTAGGGTGGGCTTAGGGTGAGTTTAGGGTGGAGCAGGAATTTGTGTTTTAGGATGGAAACAATTTTGTCTTTTCGCAAAATTTTAAAATGATAGATAGTTGCTGGTTCCTTCATGATCCTTTTGGAAGTTTAGGTTCCTCACTTGTCCTTTTGGGTATTCGTAGGGATTTATTTGAGATTTTCCCAATATAAAATATCATTTAAATTATTAATAATTTGGAAGGTATTGGGCCACAAGCCCATTTATGATCAAAGCTTGGCCCATAATGCTAATCATTAATGCATAACTCATAGATTTGCTTGTTCATCTCTTGCCGAGTTTTTGAGCCTATTAAATGTCAACGAGTGTAGTCTCATGGTCTCACCGTTTTCCAATCTCTCATATTTTCTCACAAACATTTTTTCTCTCTCTCTCTCCATTTTCTTTCATCTATATATCTTTAAAATCTTTTTTTCAATTTCCCTGTTCATTGAGCCGATTCTCCTATGCAGCTTCTCTCTATATTTCCTGTTCATAGAGCCGATTGCTTCACGGCTCATCTCTTTATTGATCTGCTCCTTTTTTTCCTCTCTTCTCTCTCACGAACCCAGCTCAAACCTCACCTCATCTCATCTCCCTCTCCGGCTCTCGCAAACCTCGTCGTCGCCGTTTGTTTCGCCGATCACTCTCATCCCTTCACCGTCGTTCCCGCTCTTCGTCCCTCCTTCAAACGGATCATCAAAGAGGCTCTATATGTGTATCTTTCTCAACCCTACATCTCATTATCTCTCTTCTTCTTCAAAAATTAATCGTAGCTTACTGAAATCGAAGCTATGTTGGCCATTCACGACTCTCATCATTATCTCTTCTTCTTGCCCTTGTCATCACTGGATCTGATAGAGGAGATCCCACGGTCTAGGGTTTGTAAGCCATTGATTCACTTTTGCTCTCTCTTTCAGATATAATATTTCGTTCCTTCACTTTATTATTCTGTTTTTATTCTCATATTTTAAGTTTTTGTTTTATGTTCTTCATTGTTTGTTTCCTACTTAGCGAGTTGTGTTTGATGGGAGTGGGAAGCCGATGGTTGGTCCAGATTTGTTGTACGTATGATCTCACTTGAATTATATCTGTTTTATTTGCTACCTTTAGTTTGTCTCTTGCAAATGGAAACTGAAATTTTGGGGTTTGGGGGGTGGTGCAGCTAGAGATGAGATATAATGCCATTACAAATGTGACTGTTTGACCATGGTCACAAAAAGAAAGAACAAAGGCAATTTTAGCGACCATGTTTTCTATTTTTCATTTTCCAAACATTGCTACCCACCTCAGTAAGTTGTTGTTGGTCAACATAAAGCAAAAACAGATAAAGAAAACAATTGAGTAGAGCACAAATTGAAAAAGTTGAACACAAGTGTGAGAAGTCCACCAGAAAGGAAGTCGTTTAAAATGAATTTAGTTGATTGGTTTGGATGTCTTCATCATTTGAAAAAGGAAGCCCCCAATGCTAATGAATCTAGCTGCTTGGTTTTGATGTCTTTATGTTGTATATAGGTTGTGGTAAAAACTTAGATGATCTAGCTTGTGTTTACATGTGAAAGTGTTGTTTAGGTTCATGTAATAATTTCTCCAATGATAATCATCTGAATTTCATGTAATATAGATGTTTTGACTTTCTGCTACATGTATATGATTGGATAGGTAATAAATTGGACCTGCTCCGTTACTCATGATTTTAATTGTTTGCCTTTGGTATCTCTATGCTTATCTTTATTGGATATTGCTGGTTTTTTTAATATTTTAGTGTGGGAGTGGAAATTATTTATGCTTTATGATCTTAATGGTTGGTGGCTGTTGTGTGTTACTTAGTGATAATATCTGGGTAATGGAAGCAGCTAGATAACTGATAGAAGGTTTATGTAATTTGTTTATAGAGTTGACCATTACGTATGCTATGGGTTAAGGATTAATTTGCTGATGTTTACTTAAGTTTGGCATTAAGGTCTGCCTTTTGGTTGTTGTAATGTAATTTCATTACAGGGAAATATTTTGTGGATGAGATAAGCAATTTTGTAGTATTTGGTGAAGTTTCGGAAGACTAAACAACTTGGACTATGCAAGTGAATACCAAGGGCAAGCGGAGGAGGGGCAGGAACTGTAATGAGTCTTTGACTCCAAAATGGGTTGGTGCATTGAATGTTTGCTGCTATTTGTGACTCCAATGTTGGGCAACAAGATGTTGGTGGTAAGCTCAATTTGATTTCATGTATGTAATTTGCCACATCTTGGAAGTTGTCAAGGGGTCTTACTATAGGGAAAGGTGGCTTAATTGAGCTGCTATTATTTCTGCTGTATAACTGCATAATGTTTCATGGAAGATTTTGTATCATATTTTAGATCGTATTGCAGTGGTTGCCAACTGTTATGTCATGTCAGAATAATAGTAGTAGCCATGTCATCTACCAAAGGAATACCCCATGTAGGCTGGGCAGTCTAGGTAATATGGTTTTATTTTTTTCACAATAGTTATATTATTCATACACTAAGATCAAAGACATTGACTACCGGTCTCATATTGTTACACAAGTTTGTTATTTTCACTAAATATACAAAAAGCCTGTTTTTTTAGGGTATGGCCAGATAGATTGGCAAGATGGTATTGAGCACACTAAAATAGGGGTAGCACTCATTGCCAAGTCATCAACCTCTATAATTTGTGTAATCAAGGTGTAACAACGTGAAAAGAATTGTGCTGTGAAGGAAATGTTGAGATATAGATTGTAGTAGTTATTATTGTATGCATTGTAGAGAAGGTATCCCCAACAAGGGGTCAATGGTATATGTGGGGTGTCAAGGAATTAGCTTAATGGCAAAGCTTATGTTTTGCTCATGGTTTTTTACCTGAAAAAATGATTTTGTTTGATGGCTTTTAGGTTCTGTGAAAAGAAAGCTAGCAGAGGAAGAAGAAGAGATGTCAAGAGGCAAGGGTATTACTTTAAAAGCTCAAATTGGGGTAGAGTCCTTATTTAAAGAAAGTTGGAGCTGTTGGTACCATTTTGTATTCACATTTTTGGTAGAATGGTCAATTTAGTCCGTGCAATATGGGAGAGGTAACACTCAATGCTTAAGTGTTACTAAACAATAAAGATAGATCAAGTGTTACTAAACAATAAAGATTGCGCAGGGGAGTCAAACTTATATATTCCATGGTTTTTACCCCATTGTATTTTATTGCCTTTTAAACTTATATTCTACTACACAGTACCTTGCTTTAACCATAAATTGTTGTTTAATAAATTAATTGATCGTTGTTGATGATGTGTAATGTACAATCATTCCTCGAAAAACCATCAACCTAGCTTGAGTTTATGCTTTCCGGGCATCGCCCGGGGATTAAAATCTAGTTCTCCCAAAAATGACGTCGCAAAAGATATTATCCAAGAATTCCATTCATTGTCCGTACAAAAATTAGTGTGATCAAGCATTTCGCTAATGATGATTAATTAATCTTTCACTTTCATCATCATCTTGTGTCTGATTGCCTAATCCTCAAATGGGTATGAGTATCGATCATAGATAACACCGTTCCTTCAAAAAAATCCAATCTTTTTTGAATTTTCTGTTTCACTCTTTGGACTTTGGATATGTTGAAATTGTGGAAACACTACCAATATTGCTTAGCTTCTCACCCAATTAAGACACAGATGATTAGCTCTGGACTTATTTGGGGTGTTGGTGACATTGCTGCTCAGGCTATCACTCACTCTCCAATCAATAACCATCGATCAAACCAGGTATTTGTTTTCCTCTTCTTTCACTTGAAAGTACAGATTTTATGTTAAAATTGTTGCCATTGATGCTGTCACATGTTCAACAGGTTAATTTTGATTATTACTCTCTTTGTTCCTAAATATAAGATCACTTTAGATTAAGGATGTTAGTTAAGTTAGTTATTAACACATCATATTAATAATTAATCCTAACTATATACTTTTATATTCACTCTCTCTCTTGCTTGTTATTATAGGTAAAAGATTAGTAGGATTGATTTGGGAAAAGTTAGAAAATGATCTTATATTTAGGAACAAATTGAAATTTGAAAGTGATCTTATGTTTAGGAACGGATGGAGTATTTATGTAAATTTCTATTTTTTGACTGATTGGTTGTTGCAATATTTTGACAATGGTAATATGTTATGGGCCTTTTTCAGTGCCATGCATGGTTTGTGTGATTTAGGGTGTGAATTGTGAAATGGGAGGTGAAGTTGAAAACTTTTTGTTTGTAATTACACAAATTTCTTCATGGACTTATTTCTCTTGGTTAATGGCAATCTGTGTTGTATGGTTCAGGAGGACGATAAAGAATTTAAGGTCAACTGGAAACGGGTGACTTCTATCACCCTTTATGGGATTGGATTTGTTGGTCCTGTTGGCCACTACTGGTAATTAACATTACTTTTTACGGGTTCTATTTTAGTTCAGATTGTATTGGACGGATCAAAATTGACCCCTTGGTCAGCTTTAATTCAGGAAAAGTCTTCTTAGTTTATTCAAATTCACCTATGAGCTGATCTATAGACAGTTATCCATCCATCTATTGACCATGTATCTTAAATTTTATATTAAAACTCTAATTTGATAAAGAGTGCAATAATAAATTTATGCCTGATATCTTTTATTTTCAAAATACATTTATTGTGCTTTAAACTTTAAAGCAGCACTGTCAATATTCTACTCAAGTTTAGACAAAAAAGCGAAAATGTGCATGTGCTTGTGCATGTACTAGTGAACAAAGAATTTTTGCTCCTAAAAATGTGAAGTCTATATATGCATGCGTAATCATGCCTCCTGTGCTCTATTTCCACACCCTGATGTTTGTATGAATATGTGTGTTGGATCATGTGTGCATAGCCCATGCTTGATTATGAGTGCATGTACTTTTGTAATCTTCACTTAATTCTAGTTTTTTGTAGGTATGCCGGCTTGGACCGATATATGAGATTTAGACTGATGCTCAAACCGAATTCCCTTCCCTTTGTTGCCTCTAAAGTTGCTGTTGATGCATTTCTGTTTGGGCCGTTGGATTTACTTGTATTTTTTACTTATATGGGTTTGTCTTCTGGGAAGAGTGTTCCTCAAGTCAAAGAAGACGTGAAGAGAGACTTTCTTCCTGCCTTCCTATTAGAGGGAGGCGTATGGCCATTTGTTCAAGTTGCAAACTTTCGTTTTATACCCGTCAAATATCAGCTCCTCTATGCTAACTTGTTCAACACGTTGGATAGCAGTTTCTTGTCTTGGATTGAGCAACAACAAGATGCTCCTTGGAAACAATGGATGAAGTCTTTTCTGCCTCTTAAAGAACAGGAACACCAAAGTGAATAAGTGCATTTCAAATCTCCCATAATTGTTTATCCCACTTCTCCATTCGTTGTAAGTACATGTAAATACGATGTGCTTGTTTTTAGCTCAGGTGGTTGGTTAAATTGGGGTTGTGGATTGGGTAATTGTCAATATGTTCAAATCCCTGAGTCCCCTCAGTTGGAATTATACAAATGATGAAATCGCTTTTTCATTATGCGATCTTCATGCTTATTACAATTGTTTATATATATTTTTTCATTGCACAAGCGTAAGTTGATTTTGGCTATTGAGTTGTCTTTTCTCAATATCCTAATCTTTTAAATTAATAGTCTTTCCACCCTTTATTCCAAAAATAGGTTCATATACAAATATACAATGATATTAATAAGATCATTTTTTTCCATGGCAAAAAAAAAGTTTGTTTTTGTAGAACTTTGACTTTTCCAATTGACTTACAGTTTTTAATTTTCCATGGGTTAAAGATCAAATTTGCCCCGGAAGTTGTAGCCCAGGATCAAATTTGCCCCTAAAGTTTTTTTGGGATCAAATGTGCCCCTAAAGTATACAAAATAGGTCAAATTTGCCCCCACAACTTACATGGACTGCCACCTCATCTTCCATGTCAAAGATAAGGCCACATCATCATCTTCTCCAAATTCTTCCACCACCTACTCTCCCCCAATCCCTCTCCCTCCGCCACCACTTTCTCCCACCTCGCCCCTGCCCCCAAACACTGCCTCCCAAATCAACGATGCCCTCATCCCCCATCCCTCACCATCGTGGATTTACACCGGCCAAACTGGCTCCAACATATATCCACGGCCGTACGCCTTGGTCACGAGAAAAATGACAGCTTTCACTCTTTGAGAAACTTGGCCACGGCCGTACTTTAGCTATGGCGAGAGCGATGAGGTGAAAGTGATAACCAGGCCTAAAAGGTGGGAGAAGGTCACTGGACTCGGAGGAAATTAAAGCTTGCAGAGTTGGTTTGATTTGGGAGGCAGTGTGGGTGAGGTGGGAGAAAGTGGTGGCGGAGGGAGAGGGATTGGGGGAGAGTAGGTGGTGGAAGAATTTGGAGAAGATGATGATGTGGCCTTATCTTTGACATGGAAGATGAGGTGGCAGTCCATATAAGCTGTGGGGGCAAATTTGACCTATTTTGTATACTTTAGGGGCACATTTGATCCCAAAAAAACTTTAGGGGCAAATTTGATCCTGGGCTAAAACTTCCGGGGCAAATTTGATCTTTAACCCTTTTTCCATCAAAAAAGAATCTTTAATTTTAGGTTCTTCGAGAGTACTATGATGAGGCAAACTTCTATCTTCTAACAACATAGTTTCTGCTTAAGCATATCTGATGCATGGATAAATTCTAAAATTCCAAAAGATCCGCTGTAAATACGGAGTAAAATCAAAGCGTTCAAAACAAGTATCCAAAATTTGCATCTTAACAATGTGGCAAAAATAGCAATTGGGGGTTCTTATTACTTCCAATAATAACACAATCGGAGAAGTATCACTCAGAATTTTTGATATAAACAGAAGGATTTCATTGTACTAGAGGAGTACAACTTCGCATTTGAATACAAGGCCGAATAAAATTGATAGCCCATGATAATACAAGGAAAGCTTGCATCAATGTCAAATAAGAGCTAACAACTTTCTCAAACTTTCTTGTATAGGACAACATTTGCTGATGGCTGGTATAACAAGGCAACTACAAAATCTCACGGCAATGGAAATCCAACTACCACAACGATCAATCAAGAAGAACCAAATTTGGACAGAGCTGATTGGAACAGTGTTGAGAATGCCTCGGACGAACTCTGATCATCGGCCTTAATTTTAATTTGTGACTTGGCTGATGAGGTGTTGATTATACACTCTACAAGAAACGTTGAAGTTTCTTCTGCCTTTTGGGCAAAGAAAAAGTACTTGAAGTTCGGGGACTGACCACCGGATGCAATGCAGTGTATAGAATTATCTTTCATGTGCTTGAGTAGTGTATTAGGAGATGTCAACAATGCAACTCCTTGAGGACTCATTGAATACTCCTGCATCACATTGAAGAAATTATATCAACATAAATAATCCTTAATGCTGATATTTGTTTGAGAAGAGGCAATAAATGCGAGAGAAAGAAAAATAGAAAGTGTATTTTCGATATCAAAAAGGGGTCAAACAAAAGGGTTAAGTTAATGCAGCCATAAAAAAATGATTTCCATAAAAACCTGAGATGAAGATATAGGCAGTTGGCGCCATTTCTGCTGAAATGTGCCGGGATCCAATGCAGCTTTTGGGTTGAGCCTCAAAGCAGGGGGTGGAGGTGTGGCAGCCGTTCCACCAACTGGAAAATTTAAACCCAGCAGATCGTCAATTGCGAAGCTAGATGCCGGAGACTGACCCGATACACTGGGGTTGGTAAACGCAAGCTCTCCATGAGACTGTGAAGTTGCAACTAGGCCAGATGAACCACTGTAGGAAGGAGCACTATAGGCAGACCCATTGCTACCAAGATCTCTACCATCCTCTTTTTCTGCAGTACTCAGAAGCAAATCCTTGTCATTTGCCTCCACATTCTGGGCTGGAACAACTGCATCTACAGATTCTGCACTAATAGACAGGTTTCCAAGCTCATCTGAAAACTCAAATGGCCCTCTATGTTCCTTATCAGTAAACATGTAAGAAGGCTGCATGAATTTGATGTTGTTAGTTCAAAGGATTTTGATATAAATTAAAAAGACATTTTGACAAGACTTGTCAATTAAAAGCTTACCTTTTGGTATACAACAGACAGACTATTGAACTCATCAAATATGCGATCTTTAACCTCACTGCTCTGAGTGTCAGCAAAAACCGAAACAGCTTGCTTCGGAGGGTTCACCACTCGTTCAGCCACTGATACATTGTACTGCAGAAGTCTATAATAAAATAGGGCTCTGTCATGAACATCCTGCAATCAGCAGTAGCTCTAGTTCATTTAAGATAATGGGAATAAGCAAAATATATATAAAAAATCCGAGAAAATCAAAGCAGCAACTATTCACACTTGGTGAAAATCAGCAAGACCAGCAGCCAATGCAGCTCCCAATGCTTTCTGAGTCTCAGGTGGTCTCTTAAAGAAACACTTCATCACAGCCGTCAGAAGATGTAAGCGAACCTGCACAATGAGTCAAATGTTGTTCAATAGAGATTAATAAACATGATGAAAGGAACTGAATAAGTCTATCTATACATGAGAAGAAAGACCAATAACTCAATCAGAAGTTAGTTAAATTTTTTTTCTCTTCTATGTACTACCTCCGGTCCTAAATATAAGACCTAGATGACTTTTTTTTGGAGAGGTTAAGGTTGCAAAATATTCTATTAAATCACGACATATTTGATATATTTTTTGATTATCCATTAGTTTATAAGTAAAATAAACTAGTTTAAGGGAAAAAATCAGGTAAATCAATTCTATAATTAACTAATTTTGCTTTTTTTAGGATTTTTCAAAAAAGTCAATTAGGTCTTATATTTAGGACCAGAGGGAGTATATGTTTTCTTTGCAAACCAACAATATTTGGGTGATTAGAACACAAGGCATACGATGACTATATTAGTTTTGAGGAAAAAAAATATCTATAGCAACTTAATTAATTTTGCATCTTTCATTTTTCCAAAAAAAGTCAAAGTGATCTTATAATTAGTACTGGAGGGAGCACATTCACTATAACCATTAGGAATTTTACAGGCACACACCAAAAGGCCAACAGTATGTGGGATGAGAACAAGGAAGCATTAAAGACTCATGGTAAAGCTTAATATGAGCATTCATCTAAATCCAACTTCCCTTAATCATCCACCACCCCAACTTGTAGGGGAAATGGATGATGCAAGGAGTCGGATTATTACCTGATTTTACTTGCTTATTCTTTTCTTCATAAATGCTTCTGTTTCTACCCAATTAAAAATAATATTCAAACCAGGATATACAGTTGAAACAAGAAGCAAGAATGAAATACTCAGCTCTGTTACCCATAACATCCTACATGAATACATAAATCTTCCAAGCAATAATCATACAACTACAAACCCTCATAAGGCAAGTGTACTACCTCAGCAGAATGCTCCTCCTCCCAATTTTCAACTAAACTCTTCAAGGCATAAGGAGCATCTTCCATGTCCTGAGAATATTCCCCTAACATCCATATAAGGGCTGCTTTGGCCTTGGGCTCTTGGACATTTTTGCTACTGATATTCCCAACCACAGCAATACAATCCTGACTCCATTGTGGATACTTTCTAAGCAGATCTTTCACCAGCACCTAGACAGAACAATGGCAGATAGCATTCACCAGTCCTCCAAGATATCATCAAACTACTTTGGCATTGTTTTTTGTAAATAGCACAGTTAAGTTAGGCGTGATTTGCAGTGTTTAGTCGACAGATTGTTGTGCTTACCAGAGCTTCAGCAGTAACATAGTCCTTTTCCATTTCGAGAAACTGTAGAAGCCTATCAACAATAGCGTTGACATCATACTGTTGCAATGCTATCTTCCCAACAGCTCGAATAGACTCCCTAGCAATCGGAATGTCAACATTTGCAGCATATTCACATAGTTCCGTCACTAAAATAGACCCAGGAGGGTCATGTATTAGTCATACTGAAAACTAATTCAATTTAGAAAACTAAGAGCAAACAAATTCACACCGTGGACCAGAATATTGAACAAAGACATTTGATAAATTAATTTTGGTTTTCCCCTCCTTTCTTTAGGTCAGTTCTCAGTTGAAAGATATAAGGAGGAGTTCCTCACCTATCTCATAGGTGTTGCTTTCATTTGCAACTGCAGTCAACATTTCCAGCTTCAACTTTTTGACATAAGATGGCTCATTATACTGACAGTAGAAGTGTTTGTAGTCCCCAGAAAATATATAAGGTGCACGCATCACCAAGAGGTGCAGGTGGCTTAAAACTGCATAAGATTGTTCTGGACTTCCTGAACTCACTAGAGTCAAGAGAGGAGCTTTAATGCGCTCATATACCTATCCCAAAAAAGACTGAATCACAAATCACAGCACTCCATGCAAATAGCAAAAACTAAAATGGTATAAGCAGAAGACAACTTTAGGAAGACTCCTCAAAAATCGAAAATTGCACATTATGAAACATTGTTTCAGATAAAATTCATCTTTACCAAAATATAATGTTTTTAGTAACAAATGTATGAAATTAATTGAAGCATGTAAACTGGATAGGGGGAATAGCACAACATAGAGACACACACTAATATCCTAAGTATGGGGCATGATACAATGTGCTGATTAATTAAAGGCGAAGTCTTTGCCAAATGCAAAACAAGCATAGTTGATAGCCCCTACAGAGGACCTCATGTATTAAAAACTCCCAAAAATAGAATACCTTCTGTAATGATAAATTTAGTTGACTTGAGATAATAACACGAAACAAGCTAGACAATGGACATCTACCTGCTGATGAACATCAGCCATAGACAAAGTCAACTGAAGAAATATTTTAGTAGTTGCCAAGACGACAGCACCATTTGCATGCTGCAATCTATCTTCAAGAAGATTCATGATATCAAATATTTCACTGCTATCTGAGGGCACATACTTGGCTGCCAACTCCAGTACAAGACATTGAGCCCACTCACTGAATTCTTTGATGCTGCATGTAAGAAAATGTAATGGAAAAACAATTATATCAACAGCCTTTTTCAGAAAAGGAAAAGGACTTCAAGACCAAACTTTGTCAAGTAGAATTCATTAAAATGTTGGAATAAGGCCTACAAGTAACGACATACCGGTTCAGAAGGTAATATACGACTGGCTTGCTAAGCAGAGCTTCTCTCTCCCTGGCTGCTTCCTCTGATGTACTTGCCTCTAAGGTCCAAATCTCTTCTAAAGCAGACAAACAATTCGCAACCACCTGATGAAACAATATGCACATGAAAAATAAAGATAACTGGAGAGTTAGCGTGATCACTATAATAGGCAGAGTATAATTCGATATGATGACAGCTATCATTAAATAATATGGGTAGCAATAAGTCAGTTCCCTCCATCATCATAATTAAACTTATGTCAGCAATATCATAGTAAGCTAGTGCTCTATCCACAATTTATGCCTAAAATTTTTTGGTTGAAGGAGCATGGCAGAAATATTAAGAACCAACAATGGGCCTTCACTGAACAAGCTTTTGTATAAAATGATCCTCGAATAAGAGAAAACGTGACTCGCAAAATAGTTGAAAAAAGATGGCTATAATTCCCATAAATAACTAACAAAATTGACATCCCATCATGATGATGAATATTACAAATCAAGAGTTACTAACACACAGCAAAAATATTAATCCTACAAGCCCAGCTATTTCAATGTCTGAAAATACATGCCTCAAAGGTAGGGTCGTTTATGTCAATGATTCCACCACATAGACTTCTCTATCAAATGAAAACATGGGGATCTTTAATGAATCAAAACTTTTTTATAAGTTCATGAACAAAATCTTAACAACAAGAGATGCCAAATAGACTGGCCAGTATAATGTGATCTTTCAGGGACGTTATTCCACATTAAAAGATAGCACTTGAATCTATTTTTTAATTTAATTTGATTTTTTGACAAAACTTCCCTTCATTAAGCTATATACATATTTTCCATCTAGAACAATTAAATGGTGAGTATTTTGGTCATTATTGAAAAATAGAATAAATAATAACTAATAAGATAAATTTTTTAATTTCATGTACGGTTTTGTGCATGATTTAAAAGAAAAGAAATGCTGTGTGATTTAACTTTTCACAATTCAAAGAGAAATAAGAAATCACAACTCAAATCATAGCATGTGAAACAAGAGGCTACCTGAGCATCTGTGTCATTAAGCATTAAATGCTTCAGAGTTGATGGAAAATCCGCATCAACACAGGTGGAAGCTGATATATGATACAATTTCAAAACCCCAACAACAGCCACCATCCTTACATAGCTATTACTATCCTTCAACCCTGATCCTAATGGTCCAACCAAATACTCCACCAAATTTGGCACTCTAAGTGAACACAAGCTCCTCAATGCTAGTCCACGTATCATTGGGTCCTCGTCTTTGCAATCTCTTTGTAGAAAGTTGATGGTCAAAAGTGCAAGATCAGGATTGACCCTAGCATAGTTCCCAACATACAAGTAGCACATTTTCTTCAAAACAATATCCGATGCTGCCGAGCACATGACCATTTCACCAAAGAGAGGTGAAACATCAATACCTATTGTCATGTAGGAAATCACCTTCTTAAAAAGATCTCTCTTGGAATCATCAACACCCGGAGCCCGGCTGCCTGCAAGCTGCCGGAGCTGTGTTTTTAAATCTGAGACCTCGCCTTTCCTGTCCAAATTAATAATGCACTAGTTTCAGTTTTCTAGACAAGCCATTCCATCAGAAAGAATGATCAATGAGAAACTATGTAGCGAAACATACATGAAATCCCAAAAACAAGTGAGCAAGTATAACAAAAGAAAGGTTTCCATCAATCCAATACAGCTGCATTTATTATTCATACACAAGCTTCCAAAATGAGAAACCACAGTGATACTAAAATATTAGCCCTCTACTTGATTGCTCCGCTAATTCAACTTAAGGAACTCATGTAGACCAAGATTAATCAAACAGTTTGTGTGAGTAGAAACTACTTAGGACGACAATTAAGTGCCATTCAACTAATCAATTTAAGATAATGAATACCATAAATCCTAAAATCAAAATCAAATGAACATCATATCACAAAAACACAAAATCAAAATGATGACATCAATGGGCATGCAATGACTTCCACTGATGAATCCAAATTACAATCTGTTCAATCCAGGGATGAAAAAGAGAAGAAAAAAAAAATCATCTTTTGTGATCTGAGGTATTATTGTGTAACCTAAGAAGCTGAATTAAGATTAAGAGTTGGCATTTCAATTAGAAAAAAAAAAACTGACCCGGAAGGCTGCGAGGGCGATTGAGATCGCTGAGTCTGTTGTGGAGGAGCCATGAGAGATGAAGGAAGAATAGATTTTGGGTGTGAATGAGATAGAGGAGGATCTATGGCCAGAAAAATAATAATGGGGAGTAATTGTAGTTACTGGTTGAACTTGTTTATTTGAGAAAAATGGAAACTTTGAGGTTTTGGGAATGAGGCGGAGGGGAAATTTGGAAGGAGAGGGTGACCTTAGACGTAAACAAGGTCCATGTGGTTGCATCTCATTGGTTCTCCTCTTCCAACATCACTACAATAACCCACCACCCTCCTACATACTCCCTCCCTTCCTAGATATAACATCACAAGTGCATAAGTTCCTTATATAAGTATAAGATCATTTTCTATTTTATCGTCCAAATTACTCCCTATACTTCATAACTCCCTCACTTCTCTCTCAAATCCCTATTTATCTTTTAAATTTAAGTAAATGGTATTTTGGGAAGATCATGTAATACTAATTCATTGAAAAGTCTTCTTTAATCTCTCCAAATTAGTCACAGTGATCTTATATTTAGGAACGGAGGTAGTATGTGATTTGTGGTCCCACCAACAACAATTATATATATAAGACCTTAAGTGTACTTTTTTTATCATAATCCACTCACTCGACAAGTGAGAGACTAATCCTGCTGATTTGTAGGCACCTCAAAGGGTGGAACAGCTGGTCTGGTCGAGTTAATGTTTTTCTATCCCCAACTGTGTTACCTTGGGTTTTACCCAAACCTAATTCAAATTGGCCCAAACCAGAAAAGCCCAACAGGCGCTTAAATTACCAGAGTTGGAAATTGTGACTGAGTATAATGAGGAAAGCAGTTACACGCTTTGCGAGAAAGATGACTAGGTGCATAGGGAACTGCTGAAACATTGGAGGCAGTTATAGCAACTGCCCGAAGTTTCAGGCGAAGATCTTGAGCTACAAACTCGGGATGCTGAAGACCTGGTAGTAGTAGTGGTTTTTTCAGGATAACTCCTAATATAACTGTTAGGCGAAATAAGTGGGGCCGCTTAGTCTATATAAGTTAGGTCCTTTTAGGGTTTTAGGGACAGAATATCCGTACGCAAGATTACTATCGCTTTTTACTTACTTGTAGAGAAAGATCTCTTGTATCCGGCTGTTCAACTTGTGCTCTTATTATTCTATACAACTTGTATTCTGATTATTCCATTCAATAAAGTCTGCCAGGTTCTATCCATTGATATTTATTTATGCTTCATACTTTATTATTCCAGTTCTAATCTCATATAATCTCTGTTTTTCAAGATCAATTTATATATCCTGTTTTATCTCTGGTTTATTCTTATTGTTCCCAATTCATAATTCACATTTATCATATCATCTCTATATTATTGCTCATATTAATGCATCTAGTTTAAAGCCTGATAAATTTTATTCATAGTTCTCATTAATTCTAACTCATAACTTGCATTTATCTTATTTAATTCCCGTTCATTATTATATTATCAATGTCAGCTTACAAATTCGATACTTCCAGATCAGGTTTATACCTATAAACAAGTAATCTACACGTTATTTATATATCACATTAATTAATTTCAATCAAAATCATTATATGTTCATTTTATTAATGTTAGCTAGATTACACAAAATCTAGGTATAACGCCAACGTCAAGGATCGAACCTTAGACCATTAAAGATGTTCTTATTGGCTAAAAAAATTACATTAAAGATATTCCTTACTCATATATCTTTATTTTATTTAATTACATTAAAGATATGGAAAAAGACAGATAAAGATTCTCAAATGACTAAAAGGAGAATAGGGTGCCTAAATTTCTAAAAGAACAAGGAAAATCACAAAGGGATAATTAATTAGAGGTCCCTCACAAGGGAGTTAATACTGGAAAAGTCTCAAAAGTTGAAAATATTAATGTAGGGTCCCAAGGGACCTCACATTAATATATTTGAAAAGTGAAAAGACAGTTTTGCCCTTAGCCTTAATAAAAAATTACCCCCCACCCCCTCCCTCCTCCCTCACCCAACCCCCCACCCCCACCCTCCTCCCTCACACCCTTCTCCCGCCCCCACCCCTCCAGATCGGCCCCCTCCCCCTCCAGCCCCAGATGGGCCCCCACCCTCCCCCCTTCAGCTCGCCCCCCACCCCTACCCTCCTCCCTCCACGCCCCCAACCCCCACTCCAGCTCGCGAGGAGGAGTGGGGGTGGGGGCGTGGAGGGAGGAGGGTAGGGGTGGGGGCGGGCTTTAGGGGGGAGGGTGGGGGTGGGGGGCCGATCTGGGGCTGGAGGGGGAGAGGGGGCCGATCTGGAAGGGGAGGGTGGGGAGGGGGGGCCGATCTTTAGGGGGAGGGTGGGGGTGGTGGGGCGGCTGGGGTGGGGGGCGTGGAGGGAGGAAGGGGGAGAGAGGAGGCTGGGGGTGGCGTGAGGGAGGGGAGGGAGGAGGGTGGAGGGCTGAAGGAGGAGGGTGGAGGGCTGAAGGAGGAGGGTGGGGGGGTTGGGTGAGGGAGGAGGGAGGGGGTGGGGGATAATTTTTTATTAAGGTTAGGGGCAAAACTGTCTTTTCACTTTTCAAATATATTAATGTGAGGTCCCTTGGGACCCTACATTAATATTTTCAACTTTTGAGACTTTTCTAGTATTAACTCCCTTGTGAGGGACCTCTAATTAATTATCCCAATCACAAACACCTAATTTACATTAACAAATGTGGGCAAATAACTTTAAACTAGTTAAATAATAAAGGCATATTATAAAGGGAAATTTAATTAGAGGTCCCTCACAAGGGAGTTAATACTGGAAAAATCCCAAAAGTTGAAAATATTAATGTAGGGTCCCAAGAGACCTCACATTAATATATTTGAAAAGTGAAAAGACAATTTTGCCCCTAGCCTTAAAAAAATTTACCCCACCCTCACCACCCCCTCCCCCTTCCTCCTCCCTCACCCACCCCCTCCCCCCTCCAGCCCGCCCCCACCCCCACCCTCCACCTCCAGGCCGCCCCCCACCCCCACTCCAGCCCCCCACCTTCCCTCCATCGCCCCCACCTCCATCTGCCCCCACCCCACCCCCTCCCCACATCGGCCCCCATCCCCCACCCCACCCCCTCCCTACATCGGCCCCCATCCCCCCACCCCACCCCCTCCCCACATCGGCCCCCATCCCCCCACCCCACCCCCTCCCCACATCGGCCCCCACCCCCCACCCACATCGGCCCCCACCCCCACCCCTCGCCCCCTCCCTCCTCGGCCCCCCAGCCCCACCCCCTCCCCCCTCCCTCCTCGCACCATTTTTTGGGAGGGGGAGGGCCGAGGAGGGAGGGGGAGGGGGTGGGGATGGGGGCCGAACTGGGAGGGGGGAGGGGGTGTGGGGAGGGGGGTGGGGTGGGGGTGGGGGCCGATGTGGGTGGGGTGGGGGGTGGGGGCCGATGTGGGGGAGGGGGTGGGGTGGGGGGATGGGGGCCGATGTGGGGAGGGGGTGGGGGGTGGGGGCCGATGTGGGGAGGGGGTGGGGTGGGGGGTGCGGGCCGATGTGGGGGAGGGGGTGGGGTGGGGGGATGGGGGCCGATGTGGGGAGGGGGTGGGGTGGGGGCAGATGGAGGTGGGGGGCTGGAGTGGGGGTGGGGGCGGCCTGGAGGGGGAGGAGGAGGGGGGAGGGGGTGGTGAGGGAGGAGGTAAATTTTTTTTAAAGTTAGGGGCAAAACTGTCTTTTCACATTTCAAATATATTAATGTGAGGTCCATTGGGACCCTGCATTAATATTTTCAACTTTTGGGACTTTTCCAGTATTAACTCCCTTGTGGGGGACCTCTAATTAATTACCCCTATTATAAATCATAATTGTGAGTGTTAAAAGGACATGACGTTCAGGCGGCAATCAAGAGTACACGTGGTGTTGTAGGCCAACCTTGGATCATTCCTCAAACAATGGCAGTTCTGTGGATATGTTAGATATTTGCTGTCTGAAGCCACCTTCCCCTTCCCTGCATCGCCTACATAAAATGGCTCTGCTAATGCTTCACTTCCCAAGACTTCGTTTTTCCCTCTTAACCTCTTCCCCTTCCAAACACAACTTCCCCTCCAAAAACCCCTTCTTTTTCAACCCCAAATGCACCCTCACCACCTCCGAGCCAATACCCATTTCTCATTTCCCTGAAACCCCATCTGACAACCCCTTACAGTTTTCTCTTCACAACCTTTTTGTGCCCCCAGACACAGACGTCTCACTCAACACTTCTAACTTCAGCACTAGAGTTTTGAAGGGCTCTAACATTGTGCTCAGTAAATATGCGAGGGATGCTCAGGTTTTGCAAGCTGACTTTGTCAAAAGCAGTGTCAGAACTGAGGATTGCCCTTCTGATGGCCTTCCTGAATTTGCTCTTGTTGGAAGGTCTAATGTGGGCAAATCTTCTTTGCTTAATTCTCTTGTGCGCCGCAAGAAGTTGGCTCTCACATCAAAGAAACCTGGTTAGTGCTTTTTATGCTTTAAAAAAATCAACTTGAATAGTTTATTGATGAAAACATTTGGATTCTCAATGATGTTCTTTGTTGTGGTCAAAGATTGGACGTGGCTGATTTATTTATTTTTTGTTGGGGTCATTCTGTGATTTATATGACTTGAGGCATGAGCAAGAAATTAGCACAGTATAGTTGATTAGATAGTGCGGAGGTTTTAGTTAACCGATGTCACAATAGCAAGAATTTAGAGATTGTTGGTTATTGACTTTTGTTTGGACCATGTGCACAAAAACAATGTTAACTAGACAATCATTTTTTGTAGGCAAGACTCAGTGCATTAACCATTTTCGGATCAATGATAGCTGGTATCTGGTTGATTTGCCTGGATATGGGTATGACTTCTATATATTCTCACTTCCTCCATACTTTGTGTGTTAAAGATTGCAGGCATTTATTACATGCGGTTGAGATGGTGACTGATATGTGTATAAATTAATATTTTTCTTTAGCATCATTGAGTTTGCTAGATTCGGGGGAGAATGTTCTCTTTGATTTCTCACATCTCACTTGTTGAAAGTTGATGGAATAATATACTTTTGATCTCCCTAGTCTCTCTAGCCTAGTAAAAGTGCTCTCAATTTGGTCACCTGTGATTACTGCATGTCAGCCTCCTAATTCTCACATTGCCACAATCAAGTTCCGCTCTTATTGCCTGTTTCTTTGCGAATGGATCATGAAAACATAGTACCAAAACATCCACATTCTTGTCACGCGGCACTGATCTGCACTGATGTAGGCCTTTTTATTGCAAATGCGGAGTCTTGAGTCTGCACCATGTCATTCAAGCGTGGCATGTCAATTCTAATGCATCTAAGTTTTGAATTGATTGGTTTGTTAACATAAGTTCTTAATTGAACTGTATTAAGACTATTTCTGGGAGGCAACACTATTCACACTAGTTCTTGGGCTCCATCTCTATATGATAGTTTATCCATACTTTAGCCTGTCTTTTTTTCTTTTACCCATCTTTTTCACCCCAGACGTTCTTGTTTATACTATTTCTTTTAGACTTACCCTCATATGTGCTATTCATGTGGCTGGAGATTATTATACTCCGTTCTGTTCTATTGCATAGGTATGCTGCTGCTCCTCAAGAGCTCAGGACAGATTGGGCAAAGTTCACTAAGGATTATTTCCTTAACAGATCAACTTTAGTTTCAGTATTCCTTCTAATTGATGCTAGCATCCCTGCAAAACCAATTGATCTTGAGTATGCCAGCTGGTTGGGTCAGAATCAGGTATGCAGCTATTTTTCTTACTTAATCTGTTGAGTAATTCCAAAATCCGATGGGCATAGCATGACTTTGTTGCTGTGTTTTGCTCATCTTTATCTCCCTTCCTCTAGCTAGTTGGATCCCACCATAGATAATACATGTTATATTGAGCAGAGGGATAATAATAGTCGTGCCATATTCTGTTTCAGATTCCGATGACATTAGTATTCACCAAATGTGACAAGCGAAAGAAGAAAAAGAATGGAGGGAAAAGAGCAGAAGAAAATGTAAACGATTTTCAGGAGTTGATTCGCGGTTTCTTCAAGACGGTGCCCCCATGGATAATGACTAGCAGTGTCTCCAATCAGGGTCGTGATGAAATACTACTCCATATGGCCCAGCTACGAAATTACTGGCTCAAACACTAGGTGCATCAATCTTACCTTGTCAGATACTCAACATGCCCATGCATTTGCATTTTAAGTCTGTTTCAAACCAAATCTTGTGTTTTTAGTAATAGAAAAATGCATTTATGATAGTCATGTTTCTGAACAAAACTCCTATGGACCGTGGAGGGAGGTTTGCGGTTACCATCGAAAAATTCTAATATTGGCCAGTAAGTACTGCATTGATCGTGCACCTTTAGGTCCTGTTCAATGGACTGGGGGTTTCTACAGAGAAAGCTTGGAACAAAGCCATTACACGGAGACCTTTTCAACGACACAATTTGCAGCTGTTTTTTCTCTAGATGTTAGATACATATACATATTGTAACTTGTAAATTCTAATTTCCCATGTTGAGAAATTTAAGTGGATGGGATTATGTATCAGGACCTGAGTCCACTCCCAACACTCAATGTGGGAAGAAGAGAAATAATCAAATATATTGAAGTCGTTGACTAGGAATAGCCCAGTCCGGCTATCACGCTTTTTCTTTCGCCCTATTTTGCTTAATAGGTTAAATTTAGGCTTGAAAAAAGTCTTAGTCTATTAGCTGGCCTATCAAGCATTTAAATAATATTTTTTTAAATAAGGAATTATATTATTATAGGGGTTAATCATTTCTGTCAATAAACAATTATGAAGTATCATTTTCGTCAAAAACAAACAATAAATGGTACTCCCTCCGTTCGTAAATATAAGATCACTTTGGCGAAGTGGATAAGTTCCTAAATATAAGATCACTTCCTATTTTATCTCAAGTTTTGCCCAAACTATCCTTATACTCCCTCTTTTCATTGAAAACCCCTCCTCCTTTTCAAGTTAAGTAATTTAGGGGATTTTGGGAAGATCATGTAATTTTATTGTCTTCTTTAATCTCTCCAAATTAACCAAAGTGATTTTATATTTAGGAACGGAGGGAGTATCATTTTAGTAAACAACAATAAAAACACTTATTTTGGCCAACACCGTTCATCATACACCGAAGATGTTAACATGCTTACAAGGCAACAAGAATGATAGTATTGATGGGTAATGGACCACATTGGCCAAACTGAGATTTTTATTCGTGGACCACAATGATAGTGTTTATTGTTCGTTGGTCAAATTGATAATTTGTTAATTGTTTATTACTCTGAACGAATATTAACACTCATTATAATTAGTCAATGTTATTTATTACTAATTTTTAATATAAAATTATAATTATATCATCTATTTTAATATTTCTATAATCTATAATTCTCTAAACATCTCTATTCAAACGATGTTACTCATCATTCACTTCTCTATACCTCTTTTAATAGTCTTTTTAATTTAAGGAATTGCAAGTTGCAAGTTTAAGTTTTTTTCTCTCTAATACTTGACACATGTGAACTATTCAATTAATTTGAAAGAACTAGGCCTTTAGGCTTAAAAACAAGGCAAATTATAAGGCCTGCATATTGCTCGTGAAAATCCCAGAAGGCCCAAGCTTAGAACTCCACTGACCACCCAAAAGGCCATAATCCCCATTAAGGGAATGTATGTACTGTCCAATTAATTACTTGTTCCTCATAATTGACAGTCACGGGGATAGCTCAGTTGGGAGAGCGTCAGACTGAAGGTCGTGTGTTCGATCCACACTCACCGAAAGTTTTGCACTTTTATTATTTTTTAGAACATCTATCTAATCCTGACCTTTCCCGGTAGAAATAGAATCAAAAGGATTATGTATTGTCATGGGATTTGTATTCCCATATGAGGATAGTTGTCAGGCATCTCATTGTTATCAAAAAAAGAATCAAAAGGATTATAAATGTAAGGCTAGGGCTAACCCACCCACGATTCACCTCTCAAAAACTGGGACATGTGCCCCACATAGTTTCTCTTGGATTTTTTTCTTTCGGTTACAATAAGGGGTTAAAGCCCAAGTCTACATTAAAACGCGACGAGGAGTTTCTAAGCCCTGTCATCATCAAACAGAATAGTCTCTAGTTCACATGGTGGTTGGGTCCATATCTTCCTTCTTTCTAGTTGTTTAAGTCCTATCCCTGCATTGCATCTGCAGCTTTGTTTCCTTCTCTGTACACATGTTGAAACTCCACTTGGCACTCTCTCTTGGCCAGCCCTTCAATTTCCTAGATTAGATCTTGTACCCATGAATTGATTTTTCTTTCTGGCTTTAGAGTTTATCTTGGATTTGGTGAGCAGCTGAATGGTTTTGAATTTTGATATGAAAGGATGATGATAAGAATGGTGACAAGAAAAGAGGGAAAAAGTAAAAACAAGAACATGGAACATACGAAGGAGCTGCCGCTCTAGGAAGCTAACTAGGAGTAGTAAAGCTTAAATAAAAATGACACAGTACACTAAGTAAGTCTCCAATAGACTGCCACCAATAGGCTTTTACTTTTTGATATGAAAACAAAAATAATAATATTGCATCTACGTCTTTTCACTTTTTGAGATCACCCACACTCCTTCAGTCATAGTTACTACCACAAATCTAAAGATTAACTCTATGCCAGCTCACTTACTGCAATTAACCACATATCTATATCTTCGTAGACTCCTTTTAATTTAATTCAAGGCCCTCCAAAATCATTTGTATATACATGACGTGCTCTAGCTTGTACATATATCTCCCTGACTCCCTCTCTGTTATAGTTATATTATATGCTTATTTTTCTCTCTGTACTTATATTCAAAAATCAAAATCTTAATAACAGGTGTGTTTAGCTCGACTTGGGGAAAAGTTTTTTTTTAAGCTGACTTATTTTTAAGTTAGTTGGATAATAAGCTCTAGGTTGGTTTATTTTTATGTTTGGATGAACTTTGAAAAAAGTGGCTTATTTTCCCATTTGACTTATAAACATGTTTGGATGACTTTGTTTAAAAGAGACTTATTTTTAAGCTAGCTTATTTTAAGTCATATAGAAAAATAAACTGACTTAATTTCTGAAATAAGATACCTTGAGTGACTTATAAATAAGTTGGCTTTTTTCAAATAAGTTGGGTGAAAAATAAGTCCAGTCAAACATAGAAAAAAACCACACACCCAAAATAAGCTGACTTATTCAAAATAAGCTGACTTGTTTCTAAAAAATGTCGAGCCAAACACCACTCAATAGTTACCATATATTATTGAATGCTTGGAATGATTAAGCAATATACGAGTTTATTCATGAAGGAACCAGCTCAGTGGCGTGCGTATTGGAAGGTTGGTTTCTAAACGTGGTATAATCCAGTACAGAGCTAAACATTGCAAAAGGAAATCAAAAGCGAGAGATATATAGAGAAGGATCTGCTGGCATCTTTTTTCTTGTTTGGGACAAAATAGGAAGTGTATAAAATCAAATAGATAGAAGTGTATCAATTTCAATGTGTGCAGATTAATTCAAAAGCATATTCTAAGCCCTCACTTTAATCACTATATACCCGAATATATAGCAACAAGCATTGTACGTGAGGCTCTACATATATGGGGAAAGAGATTTTGATTGACAATTACATATGTGGGTCCCGCACAAGTATTATTTTTTCTAATTAAGTGAAAAGAAGAGAGGTTGAGAGTGACATGCTCTTCCCTTAAATGTTCATTTTGGGGGGGGGGTGATCACTGCGTGACATGAATATAAATGTTAAATACAGTACTGTTGCAGCTTTAATTAAAATCATCATTTTTTGTAACCTTAATTAGTATAAGAAGTACGTAAAAGAAGTATCCATACATATATTCTTTCAGTATATGCTTAAGCAGAAGGTCAAAAATAAATCCAACCGTAGTTATACATCCTTAAATGAGCAAGACACAGATTCTCATGGAAACTAAGACACGCCAACTTCACAAAGCACAATTGTATTTGTTTCCACTACGAAATCTATAATTGTGCTTTGTGAAGTTGACGTGTCTTAGTTTCCATGAGAATCTGTGTCTTGCTCATTTAAGGATGTATCTCTCGAGAAAAATAATGATAAAATCGGTGTCTGACTTTATTAATTATTGCATGTTAATGGGAGTTACGGAGAGATTGCCTTGCTTTGACAGACATTCCAATGAATGAGAAACCAATCATTCTAACCTCTTCTGTCCCACTCTCACTATCTCTCTCTCTCTCTGTTCTCGATCTATAAATTTTAGTTTATCTATAAAACAATATGCGTCTAATTAATTGACAATGATAATAGATAAATTTGCTCATAAACACGCGTGCACATGAAATTAAACGAATAAAAAATTAAATTATTAAAAGATGGTCCACGTAGTGTAAGAGGGGTGTGACGAAGCATTTGTCAAAACCGTTAGCTAGAGGGTGATATGGACCACATTGAATTGAAGGCTGTTAAGGTCATGAAAGCATAATATGATGAGAGTTCTGAGAAATTCTGATTAAACAGGTTAGTCGCCATGTGCATAGTGTGTACCTTCCTTATGAATTGCCCTATCATCTTGTGGACATTATCTACCTCATATCACAGGACCACCATGTGTGTGAGTGTGTGTGTGTGTGTATTATTGTTATATATAGATGTTAGTTGCTGTTCTTTCCGAGTGCTATACGAGATTTTACGTGGTTTTTGTGTTCTATAAATTGACCTCGATCTCTTGCTATATATTTGTACATTTTCCCAAACAACATTGTTTACTTCCATCTCAGATTTAATGTGAATTGATGGGGCCTCACCTTTTTGTACTTGTGTGTAATTTTTATTTTTTCTAGATCACACCCCTTTCCATCTTGAACGATCGAGTGATCTATATCACTCAATATGTAAACTTTAATTTGTGGCGCAAATATTTGATTGATTTACAGATGTGTTACTTTAATATTACCCATATATATGTGCTGTTAATTAACTGGAATTGTGATTTTTTTATATATTTAATCATGTATTAATAGAGATAGAAAGGACCCACCACATCAAAAGAATTAGAATTAGAAGTAGCTGGATTAAGATTGTAATATTGTATTATCACGGGTTGATTCTCATCACTACATCTAGCTTAATCTTTTCTGATAGATTGACTCTTTACATGCTTTAATCTAAATTCTAACATGTATACATGTGATTCTTTTAATAATCCTGGAATTGTCATTAAATAAATGAGTGGAGATGTACCGGTGCGGATCTATGTCGTCCAAACATTGAAACTCCAAAACTCTCACAGAATTTATACGACAGAGATTAAATCGAAGTGACATAATATATACGTAGACAAGAAAAAAGAGAGGCATTAAGAAATAGTCAGAAAACTTGGCAATTTAATAAAAAGAAAGAACGAAATAAAACTTGGTAATTAATCAGGATGAAGAATAGTAACTGATTAAGGAAGACGCACTCTAATTGATATCTACGGTGTCAAGTCAATAACATTTTACTACTATGCATTCATTAGGCAAGTTCAATCACTCATAATTTTAAGAAATTATATTGGAATAATATAATACACGGGATCTAACTTATTACTGTCAATATGATGTGTGGTGCGTGCGCGCCTATAGATATTTAGCTGGTGAACTGAGGGTACGTAAACTCGAAAAGTCTAACAGGAATGAATTACCATGAAAGGTAAAGTTATATATGGTTACATATGTGGAAAAAGGTATCCTGCTCGATTATGTAATGTCAGATGGGACTACAAGATGGGAACTAGATTCTTTTGATTGAAATATGTCATGTATATATACCGTATACTAGTGCTAAATATGATATCAAATCTATATATTGCACCCCATATCTAATGTACGAACTAAGGAATTTGAGTTTGAATGGTTATGTTCTTTAAATGGGATGGGCGATGAGTAGGGGTTTTGAAAAACAACTGTCCAGACACTTTATTATAATTTTAAAGTTAGATACGATTATGGCTATCTGATATTGATTGAAAGTGAGGCTATCCGTGTTGGTTCTGCAACTTTTTCCTTCACCCAAAATGTAATGATTAATTTGATTTAGTCTGGCTTGTTAATTAATAACATGAAAGAGAAAGAAAACGATCGTATCTCCACCTCAAGTTCGCCACCCAATGGTTACATGCATGCTCATGTGATGTACCATTTTAAGTTATTAGTATTTGATAAACGAGATCACTTAATTGTCAGTTTCATGTCAAGATCGATTATCCAGTCATGATGAGGGGATGGATAATCTAACATATGTACATATGATATAGATGTTACAGTCTATTCCTAGTGATGAGTGAATGATTACATTTTTCTTGCAGAGTTCCAAAAAAAAAACTCACGCCCCGTTTTCATTGTCCTATTTTTGAAAGAAAATGCCAATAAGAAATTAGGAATGAGGATAAGAATGGCCTTTTGTTGGAATGAGAAGATTAGGGCGGTATCTAATTTTGTGTAAAGGAATTAGTCTTATTACTTTATTTTGTACCTGCATTAGGTAATCACAGAATAATTTAATGGAAAGGAAGGTTAATCAAATGACTTCAGTATCCGTCGTAGTAAAATGATACTTTATTATTTATGCCTTTTCTATTTAGCAACAGACTCTTAACATATATTTAGTAAACATATTGATTATTTTATTTTATTGTTCAAAATTTTATTTTTATTTTTTTGGAAAAATGGATTACTTTATTTACAACTTTGGTTCGTTCATTGTAGAAAATTAAATAAACTACTTTAAAGTACTTATATTTATTAAATTTTTATATTAAATTTTGTTTCACTTATAAATTGGTATATAGAGCGTGTAAGTACTTGAGAGAGAACTTTTTTTTTATCAGAATAGAGAGACCATGTAACATGATGTGTCGTGTTTAAATAATTAATTTGATTAGTTTCATCAATCTATGAAAACTGTTAACTGTTTTTTTTCATCAAGGACCTGAGGACATAATTTTAGAGTTTGTTGTATAATAATCTTTCAAATTACAGTATATAGTAATATATATCTCTTTTTGATAAACTTTAGTAACCATTAATATCCGATTCAATGTTACATTTCTAGATTTATAAGCCATTACCCTAGAACCCGTTAGTTCCCTATTTTCAACTTGGAAAAATTGCCTCTGCAAGATTCAATATATTACACTTGCACAATGACATCTTGGAGGTTTTGAGCTGATTAATTATGAAGGTTTGATAGTGGTAATATTTTCAACTAACCTTGATTGCCAAAATTGAGATACATAAATTGGATATCGAAGGAACTTTTTTTGGAACGGATTTCGATCAAAGGATTGGCTACGATATGATGGCGATGATCTATATAATAATGTGAGGAATGGGCAATTTGGTTTGCAATTTTTCAACCAAACCGAAAATGGATAAATTTAAATTTATCCGCATTATTGTAGATAACAGGAAACCAAAACCTTCAATGGTAAAAGCGTGCATGATTATACAGCTTATCCGCATTAAATAACTCTGCAATACCCAAAAAAATCTGAAGATACACACTTGTCCACACCTTTTATTAATTTTAAGCCAAGGAAAAAAAAAGGAAAGGACGTGAAAGGTAACGTTGCCTAGAAGGGTGGATTAAATTAAAACTTTATGTTCTGCTTTTGTGAAAGGGGATCTTTAATTTTTATTAACGATCAGTAATCATTATACATGTTATCAGGGTATAATTATTGTTGGACTTAGCAAGTGCAAGCACGAAAAAAGAAAATTGAGGGTTGGAGAAAGGGACTTGGGAGGATTTTTTTTTGGGCCGGTATCGGTATGATGTAGGAGGATAAATGACACTATATATAGGACCAAACAATAACAAAAATAACATTTTAAAATGTTGATTAATAAGGGCTTTTCAGTCAGAAATAATATTCAACCAGTGTGCTTGAGCTCACATTGAGTCAAATATCTGAAATTCACGAAATTGTAAAACTCAGCTGGTTGAAATTGTTTAAAATTTACAAAATGTTTTCATAATTGTACTTTCTGATATTTTAAATTAAACAATTATTTCTAATCTAAAAAAATTACTATATAAAATCTTAGATATATGACCGATATAACTAAAGAACTTTCATCCCAAATCATATATATGTAAATGAGTTTTTTAAGTTTTCAACTTAAACCTATAGTTTATAAATAATACTCCTACATACACAATATCTAAAATATAAGACATATTTCCTTAATTACATTACACTAAAAATGTTAATTAATACTCCCTCCGGTCCTAAATATAAGACCTAATTAACTTTTTCTAAAAGAATCCTTAAAAAACAAAATAAGTTAATTATAAATTGATTTACTTAATTTTTTCTCTTAAACTAGTTTATTTTACCTATAAACTAATGAATAATCTAAAAATATATCAAATATGTCATCATTTAATAACCTATTTCGCAACCTTAATCTCTCCAAAAAAGGCAATTAGGTCCTATATTTAGAACCGGAGGTAGTATTATATAGTTTCATAAAAACATCATAGTGATAGTGCTCAACTCTGATCCCTCCACCCTTTTCACCAAACAATTATTATGAGGACAGTCTAAGAAAAAAAAAAGACAAAAAATTAAAAATAAAGTCTATATATGATTAAGATCAACTTTTTTTATTGATATAAATTTAACACTAAAGGGAATACTAAAGATGAAGGCCCTGAATGGATGGACACCTCTTAAAAATTTGGGTAGTTTATAGTAATATTAGGCTTTTAAATTTGGCCATATATTGTTATTTCAGCAAGGGGGAGAAGAGGAAAAACAAAGGCTAATAAGGGAGGCCCAAAGGGGGCCCAGTGAAGGAGGGAAGGATCTCTTATGGGTCAGAGAGCCCTTTATCTCTGTTTGCCTCAAAACATACTCTCTCTCTCTCTCTCTCTCTCTCTCTCTCTCTCTCTCTCGCTCAACCTATCTCTCTAGAGGAGGGCTCATGTTTTATTTTAGGAGCCAGTGAATAAAGTCATGAAGGGTTTGTACTGTCCTATTCTGAAGCCAAAGAAAGATTCGATCTGTGCGCACTCTATGGTCGCAATTATTCCAACCTTCTCCAACTGTTCTTTCTTTCCACTAACCAACCCTCTTCGCACGATCTACTCGCTTCTTTTCTATCAACCCTTCATCTTCACCTCCTCTAATTAACTTAGTTCTTACTAATTCATTTCACGGTTTTAAGAGTGAAGTGTTAAGCTAACAAGATTAGTTAAGTCAGTAGTTAATAATATCCTCTTATTCATATTAAACGCTAAATTTTAATATATAAAACTACATGTTATTAAATTCTTTATTAGGTTATAAGTAAAGTAGATGAGTTTAATTTTTAGGGAGAAAAAATAAATCCAAACAATTTAAAGTGGTGTCTTTCAAACAATTTTTAGGAAGTAGCTTTTTAAAAAAGACTGTACAGTCTTTTACTTTTACATGTGATTATTAACCTTAATTCTTATCTCTGTTACTTGACTGTTGTTATAATATCATTATGAGTAATTTGAAAATAATTAGAAAAAATCAAAAATAAATCATACTTTTACTTTTTTTCTTTTGCCAAGTATAATAAGTCATACTTTCACACCACAAATAAAATATATCCTCTAACCAAAATCAATTCACAGTCATACTGGTGGCAAAGAAAAAGTTTTTATAAAAAACATATCGAGACAGAGAGAAGTATTTAACATTCTTAACTTAAGTAATAAAACGTGGCACGAATTCTCCTTTAAAAAAAATTTCCCAAAAGAGGAGCATAGAGGTACTCACTTCAAGTGCTATCTTATGAAGTATGCTTCCCTAATATTTTTGTACACTACACCCATACCCAGTTTGGCGTTCATGCATGCATTATTCTCATCAATATGGTGAAAAAGAAAGAGAGGAGACTGGGATCGATCATATGGGGGTTATTTGTGGAGCGGCTACTTTGATCCAAGATAATAGGAATGCGGAAGGGATCATTGAAAGAACTAATTACAGTTTATCCGTCCTTGATTTGCGCTAATTGATCTATCCTCTCAGGAATATAATTGCCTGTCAAGACCATATGACGAGAGAAGAGACTTTAATGATGAGAACTGGATTTGCTAAGTAATTTGTTCAATAATTAGTTAAAAACTAACTACACGTTTTAATCGTCAATCATGTGCAGCTAATTAAAAAGCTCCAATATAAACTGTTTTCACTTATTGTATGGCAAGTCACAAAGTAGTATAAAATTATATACACTATACCCTCCTCAGTCCCAGAATATAAGTTAATAGTATTATGCAAATAATTTTATTCGAAAAAATAGTTAAAAGTTGTTAAAAACAATTAATATGCATGGAAAATATTTTTTCCCAACTTTACTCCTATTTATGAAGAAAATAAGTGAAATGGTGATTGAATGAGAGAAAAGTGAGAGTGTATGGGAAAAGAGTGTAGTAAACAAAAGTCAAAACTGAAAAAAAAGTATTAAATGACCAAACAAAATGCAACATTAGCTTATATTCGAGGACAATTCTAAATCACAACATTAGCTTATATTCTGGGACAGAGTGTGTGAGTACTACTCAAATATACGAATATAATATACGATGTGATAATTGTGGAGCAATAATTTACTTGTCCCAATGGAAAAAATTTCAACTTTGCGCAGGGGTGTAAGGAAAAGGGGAGGAGTCCTTTAATTTTTGTTGCCTGAAAGCTTAGGGAGGTTTGTATTGAGAAGAGGAGTACTAAATTTGGAGGCAGGGCAGCAAAAGAGGAAATAAATAAACAAGAAAATCTATTGGTGATTGGAGGCTTGAGAATTGACAGTTTTGACACAATATTAAGGTTGACCCCATTTGCTGCAACCCTTTTTCTTTTTCAGGATATGTATACACATATATGTATAGGTTTCCCCTTTTTCCTCGCTGTGATATGATTACACAGAATCCCATTTATTCCGATCAATGTCACTCTTGGCTTGATAACTTTACTTTCTTGTGAATTACGTGATTTGTTTTGCTGCTTAAAATTACAAAAAGAGATGCGGTTGTTGGGGTTTGTAATTTTAGTGAGACAAATTTGAGGGAGTTGAATTCCAGTGAAGCATGTTAAATTAAATGAAGTTGGTGAAGGTGGGAAAGGGGAAATAAATGCATCCAAATATTCTACACTGTAATTCCCTGCAATTCTTGGGGTTTTCCATGTTTTATTTTAAATGTTGATGATGGTGGCTCATTCAACTCTGTGGTCCTAGCTCCTACTTGGAATGAAATCATTTCGATAACGAAATTGCGTGGAAGTAGTAATATCAGAAAACTAGTACATGATATATATTTAAGCTCTTCATTAATACACCTAACACTAACACAGATCTTTCTTTCTTTCTGCTACGGTTAAGTTCTTGAGCTGAACTCAAGGATACACACACACACACACATGTGTGTGAGAAGCTTCTCTAGAATCTGAGGCAACAAATTCAAATAGGGATTAAGTGGTAGGAGAAAAAAACATTGGGATGGATGTTATACTTTCCGTTTTTTTTTTGGAAAAAAGAACTCATATATCATCAACTGGAAATCTAAGCTAAACAGCAATCACATGTCAAACACTGTCACCCTGCTGCCCTTTCTTTCCTCTCTCTAAATAAGTCAATCCTAATTAGGGAAAATTGTAATCTACAAGATGTACAGAAAGATATGAGGCCCCCGTACAACACAGAAAAATAGAATAAAATACCACCCTTCCCTTGCAACTTCAATTCAAAATCTTCATTTCTCTCTTCATGGCTGATGCTTGGCTGAGTAGTAAAAATATCCATGTAAAGGTGAAGCTCAGTTGGTAAAAATCTCCCCTGTAAACTCACTCACTTTTTTAACCCCTTTGCACAGAATCTTTACTTGTGGCACTTTTTGCATTTGGTGGGATCATCCAAGGAGCAAACTAAAACTCACTAAAATAAAAAAAAAAAGACACTTATTATTTTAATGAATCTCACTGCCGTCTCCTTACTCTCTTTGATGATCAAGATACAAAAAGTTGTAGAAGCAATATGGTGTCGTTGAGCCAATAATCCATATATGATAATGGCACCTCCATGATCATCATCATCATCAATCAGTCTTCATTGGAAATAATGACTTGGAGGTTTGGTTTTGTTCTGATGAGACCCAATAAATCTCTTGGTCATTGGCTAAGCTTGGACGAAACCAAAACCAAAAACCAATCATGAATTAGATTGCTGCAAAAAGGATCTAGTAAAATCAGTACTGTGCTTTGCCTCAGCTTTCCAACACTGTTCAATATCTTGAGCTATTCTCTTTGCATCCATGGAAGCACCAAGAAGTCCTCGTTTGGTAAAACCCACAGCATACAGCCCATTCTCTCCTTTCCACCCATCAGGGAATGGCCTTGTAGGAAACCCATCTTCCTCAGAGAACATATCTCCTTCCTGGTCATATACCAAAGAATCAACTTTATTATTTTTACTCCTTTTTTGCTATAAAGGGGGGAATAGGGTAAAAAGTGTATATATAAATAGAAATAGAGGCATATATACCTTTAGCCAAGAGGGTACATTGCTTTTGTAACCTGTTGCAAATATGATGGCATCAAAATTTTGTGTAGTCCCATCAACAAATTCCACAGTGCGACGCTTTAGTCGCTTAACGCCCGGACAAACCTACACAAAGATTTGAGTTTGAGGCACATTCAGATTTGCTTCTGTCTAAAGTTGATACAAACAAACAAACAATCTCGGAGATGATATATAATTGCACTACCACAAACATTATGATTGACACGCCCAACTTACTTTCCCCTCGGCCCCTGTCCATTTGCATTCAGATTTTCTTTCCCATAAAATCTCCATAAAAAGGAAAACCAAAACCTATAATATGTGAACGCACGATTTGATGGGAAAAAACATAATGATAGGAAAATCTCACTCCACCCCACTACTATATCGTTTTTATAAAGAAAATATATTTATAAACAAGAGGGGTCATCTCATATCGTTGTGGTTATTATAACCGAATCATGAAAAGCAGAAACGAATGGGGCAAGTTGAGTTTAAATTCCACAAAATTTTAAACAAAACTAAAAATAAAGAAGAGTTAAAAAGAAATCAAATGAAATGATTAAAAAAGAGAAAGGCTAATTAAGTGTACCTGAATATGTCCACTTTTGATCTTGGCGAGGGTACCCACATCAAGAACTGGGGTCTTGCCGGTAAGGTTCTTGAGCTGAAGGGGACCCAAACGAGGACGAACCAATCCAAAGCGAGCTGTGTCTCCAAGCAAAAGCCAAGAAACTAAGAGAAGGAAACGATCCACAAGTCGTATTGGAAACCACTTGAGCAACCACATGGACAGCCCGAAAGTAGATTTTCCCAGCATCTCTTGTGGCAGTACGTGCACCTACATCATCATGATCATCACAATCCCGTATTTCAGTCTCAAAATTCGTAAAAATAAAAAAAATACACAAAATCATTTTTTTCCTTTTATTTATCAAAACAAGTGGGGGAGAAAAGCCTAAGATAAAAAAAGGTGAAAGTGAAAGTCTGAATGAAGCCAGTTCATCGTATGTCTTATGATCTTCTTTGGTTTTTGGTTTATAGCTAGGCTCCAGCCCATTCTGCGCATGCTTGAGAGAATCCCAAGAAAAGTGAAACAAAAAAAGAAAGTAATATCCAAAAGAATACTTAAAACTTAAAAGTCCCTGAATCATCCATACTCCTCCAATACCAACCCCTTTGGAACTTGGAGCCACTTCTATCACATAGGTGCAACAAAATTCCCACACATACATAACTTTACTAATTAGAGCAAAAAAAACATTTAACCAAAAAAAATCCAAAAGTGAACAAGAGGGAAAGCGGAAAAACAAAATCTTACAGCATCTCTGACAACAAGAGAAGGGCTAGCATTATGGTTGCAAAGATCTAAGCAAACTTCCATGCCTGAATTCCCACACCCAACTACTAACACCCTCTTCCCTCTCAATTCTTCTCCACTCTTATAAAAACTCGTGTGCTTTATGGCCCCACCAAACTCCTCCGCCCCCTCTATCTCCGGCACCACCGCCTCCGCATTCTCCCCCGTCGCCACTATCACCCACCGGCACACGTACTCCGTCTCCGCAACTGTCCTCACGCGCCAAAGCCCGAGCGTGGAGTCAAACTTTGCTTCCATAACGGTCTCATTGAACCTAGGCTTAATACCAAACTTGTGTGCATAGCTTTCGAGGTAGTCTATGAACTGTTGCTTTGTCGGGTAAGTGGGGAAGTTTGAAGGGAAGCCCATGAGAGGGAGCTCGCAGAATTGCTTTGGTAAATGAAGACGAAGACGATCATATGTCTTGAGTTGCCATAGTGAAGCTATGCAAGTGGATCTTTCTAGAAGTATGCTTGGGATGCCCTTTTGTTTTAGGCATGCTGCTACAGCTAGACCAGAAGGTCCTGCTCCTACAATAACAGGGCCAGGAACATAAACACAACGTTGTGTTTGTTGATGATGGGAAGAAGATGACGATTTATTGTGGTTGTTGTAGTAGTTGTTGTTGTTCATTTTGTGATGAGTGAATAAAGGGTCATGAGCTTGCTTTCCTTCTATCTCTCTGACGCTGTTGTAGTTCATTCTCAACAAGTAAATGCAATAATGAACGAACTAGGCTGAAGAGAGAATATGGTGAAAAAATGTAAAGAGAAGGAATATTTTTGGAAATGAGGGTGGCAGTAATTTTGATGAGTATTAAAACTGGTGGTTAAAGAGAAGGTAGGGATGATTATGAGAAGACATGTTGATGGGATTATATTCCTGGGATTTTGGAGGGAGGTTAAGGAATATAATGATAGATAGGTGTTATCCACTTTTGTGAGAGAGAGTGTGTGTGTGTTTATGTTGCAGGGAGAGTTGGTTTTTTGAGAATGGTGGTGAAGAGGGGTGGGTTAGGAGGAAGGATGAGCATCAACTATGGGGCTCAATCAGCATTCATCACAGATAGAGACTCACTGAGAAGGATGCTCATATCTCTCTCTTTATATATATTCCCTCTTCCCTTCTCCTTCTGTCTCTCTTCTCCTTTACCTTTTTTTTTAAGAATTATTAAATAAATACCTTCTGTAAATATTTTAGTATAAAACTTGACTTCATTTCTCAATATTGAGAAACAGTACAGTGACTATGTGGAGGGTTCAATCTAATGGAGTTTACCTTTTGAAATTTAAAATACTAGATAGATTGGTGATTTGTTGTGAGTTGCTATTTACTGTCCAATCAGTGATGCACTTCTCATCAGCTGAAACAAAATCTAGACTGTTTAAAATTTTATATGAATGGTTTAAATTGAATTTTTTTTAAATAACTACCTTTTTAAGATATAAATTTAATTATTTAATAAATGACAGGGTTATTAGAGTCATTTCTCAACAAATGAAAGTATCTTATACGAGATTTTAAATTTATAAGGTATTTATCGATCAGTTATTTCGCTTTTTTTTATACTTCTATATCTTAGATCCCTTTGATTACATTTCCTAAATCATTGCTAATTTTTGTAATTAAAATTTTAATTATTCAGCTATTATTTAAAACTATTATTTTGATTCCACGATCAATATTAAATACATTCGACTTGCCCTTCTTTTTTTTTTTTGATAAAAAGAACTACAATATAAAACAATTACTCAGCAACGATTACTGAGTTTCTACAGTAAGACAACAAACTCAAATCAAAAACCAATAGGCTATGAATCAGATCTGGAGGGTCAACATAGACCAAAAAATCAACTTTCATATCTTGAGCTACTCCGGCAAGCATATCAGCAACACAGTTGGCATCTCTTGGGCATATCTTAAGGATCACTGTCCATTTCTTTCTCAAAAAACTTTTAATTTCCTGCAAAACCTCGAAATCTGGATGACAAACTGGAATCGTCTTTTGCAAAATATTAACTAATTCATGGCAATCACTCTCAACAATCAAACTTTGAACTTTCTTCTCCCATGATAACTTGAGAGCCCATAAAAAGCCCCAAGCTTCAGCAGACAAAGAAGACCCAATACCAATACGATATTGAAAAGCCTGTATGAAATCCCCATTATGATCTCTCAGCACTCCCCCACACGTACAATATCCTGAACTCAAATTTCTTGCTCCATCAATATTGAATTTCAAATACCCATAAGCAGGACATTCCCATCTATCCAAATTATTTTCCTTCAACTCTTGATTCAAAACAGGTCTGCCCCATCCCAAACAAGCATAACTTCGAGCAATTACATTATATTCACCCCACAAATTATTGTTAAAAACAAACTCATTTCTCCTTAGCCAAAGATTTCTACAAATAATAGCAAACCATAACCTAAATTCAAAACCTTGAATTAAGATTCTTTGCCTCATACTCCAATTTAACCATTCATATACATTAGTGAAGTTAAAAAATTGAACTGCAATAAACTGAGGGAGCACTTTCCTCCAAACCTGATCAGAGCCACAACAATCTCTTAAAGCATGAATAAGAGTTTCCTCTGAATCCTTACAGATATCACAAGCACTCGTAGCAGAAATTTTCCTCTCCAACCTCAACTCATTAGTCAAAACTCTATCATGAAGACATAGCCATAAGAAAGTTCTATATCTTTGAGGCACCTTTAAACTCCAAGCAACCTTCCAATCTCTAGATATCGTAGCATTACTGGGTTTCTTTAGTTGCTCATACACCGACTTAATTGTGAAAACACCATCTGAAGTCCACCTCCAAACCGGGAAGTCTTGACACTCACTTGACCTCAATGAGACCCTCTCAATAGCCTTTAACACATCCTGAACAAAATAGTTTCTAAATTTCTGCCAATCCCAGGTACCTGAAGGAGATAGAACATCAGCAACTTTCCAATTTTTTATATCCTCAGGAATTGCCAGAACTGTAAGTGCACTTAATTTCCCCAAATGGGGAACCCACGAGTCCTCCCAAAAAGAAATCTCTCTTCCATTCACCACACGCCAAACAATACCTTCCTTCACTGTATTCCAATTGCATCTAATACCCTTCCATGTTGATGATTCTACCCTTCGTTTCTTTACTTCTGGAATCAAGTCTGCCCCTCCCTTATACTTCTCCCTCAAGAATTGAACCCACAAAGAATCCCTTCGACTAATCAGAGCCCAACCAAGTTTGGACATATATGCCTTATTCTGGTATTTAGCCTTCCGGATGCCAAGGCCACCAAATTCCTTCCCAGAGCAAACTCTCTCCCATGAGATAGCATGAATCTTTCTTCCAGATGACGAGTTTCCCCATAGAAAATTACGACAACATTTATCAATTCGATCACACATACCTGACGGTAATGGGACTGTTTGCATCGCATAAGATGGCATAGCTGATAATACCGAAGATACAAGTGTTTGACGAGCAGCAAACGATAACATGTTCACCTTCCAGTTAGATAACCTAGTCTCCATCTTCTCCAAAACAAAATTATACGTTGAACTACTAACTTTGTCATGGATAATAGGCATACCAAGATACTTTCCCAAATTTGACGTGGGAGTAAACTCCAGAAAGTCACATATCTCTTTAGATCTAATATGATTTACATTCTTTGAAAAGAAAATCCTCGATTTGGAAGCATTAACTCTTTGTCCCGACACTTCACAAAAATCATCAAGAATAGCTTTTACTACTCCTGCTTGCTCCATATCTGCCTTAGCAAATAAAATAAGATCATCAGCAAAAAACAAATGAGAGATTGCTATACCCTTTTTAGATATCTGAAATGGTTGCCAATCTTTATCATTCACAGCTGTTTGAATCAAATGGCCAAGTTTCTCCATAGCAAGGACAAAAAGATAAGGAGATAGTGGATCCCCTTGTCTGACCCCGCGTGTGGGTTTAAAAGAGCCAGCATCAGCACCATTCCACAAGATGTTCATTAATGGTGTGGACACACATTTCTGAATAACTTTCTGAATATTCTCCGGAATCTCAAGCTCCCTCAGACAATCAAAAATAAAATTCCATTGGATACGATCATAAGCTTTCTCCAAGTCAATTTTAATTGCCATAAAACCATTCTTCTTCCTCATATTTCGCATAGAATGAATAATTTCCTGAACCAGGATAATGTTATCAGAACTCTGCCTCCCTTTTATGAAACTACACTGATTTGGAGCTACAACACGTGAAATAATTGGTTTCAATCTATTTGATATTATCTTTGTAACAATCTTATAAATCACGTTACAAAGACTAATGGGTCGAAGATCTTGAATAGTTTGAGGGATAGCAACCTTTGGAATCAATACTATTTTCGTCCCATTAATATGCTCTATTAAATCTGGCTTCTCAAACATGGATAAAACCAACTTCACAACAGAACCACCCACTGTCTCCCATTGGCTCTGGTAAAATAAAGGATTCAAACCGTCAGGACCCGGGGCTTTCAAAGGACCCATATCAAAAAGAGCTTTTTTGACCTCCACTTCATTTACCCCTCTTCCCAACATTGAAAGAGAGTTCTCATCAATCCTAGGATATGTACACCCATAAACTAATGAACCATTATATACCTCTGATGAAGTGTATAAGTTCTCAAAGAATCTCCTACCCATCTCCATAATTTCATCAGGATCATAAGACCACTCTCCTGACTCCAACTTCAAAGATAAAATTTTATTTCTGCGACGTCTCCCATTAGCTATCACATGAAAATACTTTGAGTTACGATCTCCCTCATTATACCACTTCGTTCTAGAATACTGCATCCACATAACTTCCTCTCTAATTAAAATCTTCTCAAACTCACTCCATAGTTCTCTTTGCGTCAACTCTAGAGATGAAGAGCAACCCATGCGAGAAATAGTATCATTTAAAACATCCAGCTGCCTCAAAATTCTTTCTTTAGACCTTTGAATATGCCCAAAGGTCTTTCTATTCCAAGCGGATAACTTCTTGGTGAATAAAGAAACAGAAGAATTCCAACTATCATTAATCTTCCAATTATTCTGTACAAAATTTGGAAAATCCTCATGCAAAACCCAAGGAGCAAAAAATCTAAATGGTTTGTAAACTTTCTCATAATTTTTCAAAATACTCGTATCCAGTATAATCGGAGAATGATCTGATTTATATTTCGGCAAATGAACAATATGAGCATCAGAGAAAAATTCATACCATTTTGATGTAACAAACACTCGATCAATTCTACTTTGACTTGATCCTCTTCCCCATGTAAACCTTGGACCCGAAAATCCAATATCAACCAAATCATTAGACAAAACCCAATTTCGAAAAGACACATCAACTCCTCCACTGCTCTGAGAGGAATTATTTCGATCTTCAGGACAAGTAACTGCATTAAAATCCCCCATTATCATCCATCTATCTTCCTCCGGGTTGCATATGGAATTAAGACTAGACCATAAAGATCTCCTCAAAATCATGTTCGGATGACCATACACCAATGTAACAAAAAACCCATTCCCAGTACCAACATCAATCACACCATGAATAAATTGATCCCCCGTGGTCAACACTGAGAATTTTGTTTCATCATCCCAAAACAACCAAATCCCACCACTGAATCCCCTAGCTTCCACAATATGCATATTAGGCCATCCCAACTTACGCGCTACGTTTCTAGCTCTTGACCCAGGTTGCCGAGGTTCCAACAAAGCCAACAAATTAACACATTTATTCCTGCACAATTCTCCAAGAAAACGGTGAAAAGGAGCACCTCCCGCTCCCCTAGAATTCCATGACATAAAAATCATAAAAAAGATATATATACAAAGAATGGTACAATATACGACTTCAAGAAGACATGACAACATCATGCATATTATCATCTCCCACAAGTATCTCGACATCATCAACAACTCCAAGGACCCCATTACTTAACCCAAGCACAATATCTTTCAAAGGCTTTGTTGTATGCACTAGTGCTTTATCAATAGCCCCAGGATCCATTAAATCAAAATTATTCTTTTGAGTAATACAAGTAGGGCGCCTACTCTTGTCCAGAACATCCTTAGACACAATTACATCATTCAGCACACTAGGAAAGGAACAAGAAGATGAAGATGACCCTATCAACATTTGACTCCCCTGGACCTTTCTTTTTATCATATTATTTATATTTATTGGGCATGAAAGTTGGCTCCCTCCACTCTTCAAAGATGCTTCAGCTTGCTTGCCTATTTTCTTTTTCCCTAGTGACACATCACGTTTTATCTCACGTGATTGGGGATTTTTAGAGACTCGACGATGTGTATCATAGACAACAATATCTTGCTTCTCCATAATTTGTTCAACTGAATCTTCTACATTCAAGGCAACAAAACGAGATCCCTCAACAGCTCCTACATTCTTGGCAATCACCCTACTTCCATGCTTACTGTTAATGACTGGTTCAAACCTCGTACGATTCTCTTTTTGTGTCGTCGACGTGACCATCGTTCTTTGCTGCCGACGACGAGGAGGAACTACCATCCACTCTCCAAATTCATTGGACTTATTTTCATGAGGATTAGCTACAAACTCTGACTCCTCTTCATCTACATTATAATTCGACGACACACCCATATCCTTCCTTACCTCTGTCGTATCATTCTTCTTGAAAGAACAACTCCTCATGTCATGACCATAGCGACCACAAGAAAAACAAATTGAATGAAGTCCTTCATAAACCACCTTCTTCTCTATTCCATTAATCAGAATAGCTGGTAACAAAGGACGACTCAAATCAATCTCGACACATAATCTTGCAAACCTCCCTTTCGATTGGCGTAACGTATTGGAATCAATCTTTAAAACCCTACCTATTTGACTTCCCACCATATATAAGATACCCTCCTCATAGTAATCCACCGGAAACTTCGGAATACGGATCCATGCCGCAATTTTTGAAACTTCATTAGCATCCGGGTTAAAGTCAGACTTCCATGGTTGAACAGCAAGATAATGCTCCATGATCATCCAAGGACCCTCTGTCAAGGCAAAGTCATAATCCTCCTTGCTATGTAATCTAACTATGAAAAAGCCTGAACCAATCTCCATTGTGTCTACATCTCCCCTATATCCCCACATTTTTTGAAGTCTCATGCTAAGGTAATCCTCCCGAATTGTACGACCAAGAAGTCTAACAATCAGAGAGGTTCCCCATTTTTTGGCTAACTTCTGACAGAACTCCGGGAGGATAATGATATTCGGTCCCTTCTCCGTCTCCTCAATACGAATTCTTGACTTCCATCCGTCATCCAACCACCAACCCTCCTCATCCTCCTCTTCTTCATGCAAACTCGGTTCATCATTGACACACACACTCCTATAGGATTTTTTAGGAACAACCTTAGGAGAATCATCTGAACTGAATTTATCTTCCTCAAACATCCAGTCTTCCTTTCTTGGAATAACAGTATTATCATTCAACATCTTAGTTTCCCCAACCCTCACTTTTTTCCTGCTTCTATACAGCAGACCATCTTCCTCAGCAGAATTACTTCCCGCTCCAATTACCACGTTCGCCGGAGTTAAGGCCATGAAAACCTCTCTTTCCTCTTTTCAAATCAGAATCTCAGCTCTCAGTTCGGTTGTAACCGCTTTGTTGGGATTTTATTACCGGGAAAATTCGGATCCCCTTTCCTAACTTCTTTGTTTCGACTTGCCCTTCTAGAGTGTGTGTGTGTGTCGTAGTTTATGAACTTGTACCAATTTTTTGCATTGTTCTATAGTAACGAAATGATTGCTAATTAAATCAGCCCCTCAAATACAACATATGAAGTTTTTAAAGAAAAAAATCTGGTCAAAAATATAAAAGGGTGGCAGGGTAATTACAAATTAATAATTTTTTTTATACTTTTACACTTGCGTATACAGTAAAAGATATGAGTGACAGATAAGAAATAATTATATCAGTGCCAGATTAGAAATAGATGTTCAAAAAACATATTTTGTCATAAGAGTAAAATAGTTTAATTTCATATTAACACACATTGAATAGCTTACATGATATATTTCTTGAAGTTAATGTCTTATATTTTGGGTTCTATAGAACATAGTCTAATTATTATAATTATTTGTAAAAATAACTGTTTAATATGCAAAGATATAATGAATGTATGTCTATGAGGATAATAATTACACATTCAATCGTTTGAGAATAGATTAAAATAATAATTCTCATTACAAAATGATAGAAATTAATAAATAAAATTTACGTATGTATTATAAGTATACTAAATACTCCCTCCGATCCTAAATATAGGACTGAAATGACTTTTTTGGGGAGATTAAGAAAGCAATCCAATTAGTTTGGATTACATGATCTTCCCAAAATACCCTCACTTAAATTTAAAATACAAATAGAGAATCATTCCAACATTGCCTTGTTGCTTCTTGGAAAACGCCCAACAGAGTTACGATGCCCTTCCTGGTCGAATGTGCCGCCATGGTGGCCGGCAGAGGCGGCGGCTGAGCAACGGCCGGAGCAGGATTCGAAGGCGTAATTTTAACGGCCGGCGCAGAGGAACCACTAATACATAATCCTTTCTACATCATTCTACTCAATATTCCAATATCAAACATGAAAATGACAGAGATACCTCAAAAAGCAAAATTGGTAACAGAGGTAACATATTTCTAAATCTGAGAAACTCCTCCAAGAATCTGAGGGTGTCAATCTTTCTAGAAGAATCAGCCAAAGGATTGTCCCTCTTGCCAAGGCCGAAGGAAATTACTCCTAAAAGAGCTTTCTGAAGGTTGTCTATTACTTTAATGGTGGTGGCGTTGGAATCGAAGGCCGTCAGATTCATAGTGAGAGATTAGTTCTTTGGCATCAGTCACTTTCCCTTTGAATGTGGTTTAGGTTTTGAGGAAGAGAGAGTAATTTACAGTGTGGGAGTGAGATAGGGGGAGTAATTTAGGAACGAAGGGGAGTAATTTAGGAACGGAGGGAGTATTAAGGAGTTGTTAAGAAGAAGGGTAATTTAGGAAAAAAGTGACTAAAAATGTAATTAGGTCTTATATTTAGGACCAAAATGAAGTCTCTATTTAGGTCCTATATTTAGGACCGAAGGAGTATATGTCTTGGTGAAAATATTTTAAACATCTCTCAGTTTAAGCAGATTATATATTTAAACCAAAAAGAGGTACCCGTCTTGCAATAATAATATATGCATTCCAATATAACTTATCTAATCTATACGTATGATGTGATCAAAATCCAAGTAGTTAAAAAAAGTTCTTACTTGGAAAACAGTGCACTAGCCATCCGGAGGCATTTTTAGGGTTTTTTTTTTCATTTTATAAAACCTGACCTGAACACATTTCTAGTCATAACTTTTCTAGTTTTATTAGCTTTTGAGCTTGAGCTGAGCTAAGTTACTTATACAGGTGAAAATGCAAAAACTACTTAACCAACGTACCCCGTACCTTGTTTGACACACTGACAAAGGTGAATCCCGCGTAACAATGTCCCTATCATGACAATGATCTGTAAGTAGCTTTATGAGAGTTTTTTCAAAAAAGAAACAAGATTAAAATAGGACCATGAGAGGGCTAGCTGCACTGCACTGCTAGCTAGTAAGGAGATTAAGAATTTTTTATGAGTTTGAAACTTCATTAACTTGCAGTCATATAAAAGTTCACTTTAAATTAGCTTTCATATTTAAAACTAAGTGAAGTATAAATTCTGATTTTTATAAACAGAAAATTAAGATAATGATAACGAATTCCATTCAGACATCACAGGGACATCATGCTAGGGCGAATATTTGTAAATATTGATTAAACTTAAAATAATGAATGATAAAGCGTCAAATGAGGATGAGTCGAGGGTAATATGTACGGACGAGTTAAGAGAATGATTGTGTTATCTAAGAAAGAATTGAATTGAGTTACTACAAAGAATTAATGGAAAGGCGGGTTGATCATGAACTCCAACGTACCTTAGCTGTTACTCTTCGTTTTCATTGGACCATGTGGTATCATTCAACTTGCATTGGGCCACTTCTACGGCCCATTAGCTATGCCAATTACAAATTCCCTCCCCCCCCCCCAATTTTAATATTCATACTTATTTCTGCGAGCGAGCGTAAAAATTAAATACATGTAATAAACCACTACGAATAAAGCCGAGTATAGGACCTATTTTCCATAATTTATATGATATTAAAAACATGCATGCATGATCATCATCTCATATTCTTTATTTCCGTCATTAATATGAAATATATAAAAATCATATAATTCATCACAATCTGTGACTAAAATTATTTATTCTTTGATTCCATAATTTTATTTATATATAACTATTACCATCCACTATGTTTGATGAAAGCACATGGCCAATGCTTTGGTTTTAGATATTTATGGGTGACATCATGAATATTTTGACTAATATATGATTAGTGCTCATGAAAAAATTAATTCAAGAGTAAAAATGCACCTTGAGCTATAACATTTGTTGTTAAAATTTTGTATTTGTAATTTTATAATGAATAGGTTTGAGGTACGAATTTATCCAAGAAATTTGTGACTACAAATTATTTTGCCTTAAAAGTTTTCTTAGCGGATTTGTCACAGAAATTTTAAAATGTAATAATTTTATATTTTACCGTTGAATTATCAGCTTTTACCAATAAAAAGTCGACATTTATTTTTAAAATTTTAATGGTTAAACTATGTTTTGATTTTGGGTACAATTTTGAACTAAAAAAATTTCCAAGGCAAAATAGTTTATGAATGATAATTTGTGTGGAAATTTGCACCTTAACCATAATGAATATTTAAGCATTCCATATTATTTGTGAGTAGACTCTCTGAGAATTTCGGTTTGATATTTTTACCTTGACTTTTGCATGCTAGGGAAGCTTGTCAAACAACAGACTCCGGGTTAAAGCATATTAATCAGTATCTTTTCTCATCACGAGGAACCAGTGAATGGAGAAATAATGTTAATTAATTTGATGGTAGTTTTTTAAAAAAATGATATTAAGGTGAACTATACTTATAGTAATAATGAAGAGATATGTAATTTAGTATAAAGAGATAGTATAAGGATGAAATAAAGAGGCATTAATTAATGTAATAAAGTTAGATGAGAAATAGGAGGGTGAGGACTAATGAGTGGATTGAAGTTTGGTGATCATGAAATTTGCATGATTCGATGATGAGATGGGGGCCGGGGGGGCTCCCTGATTTGGTTGGGGATGGAAATAAGAGTGTATCATAAATAAAATGGAAGGGGGCCACAAATATGCGTGAGAATAAATGAATAATAATTAGAAATAAATTTTTGTTGAATATAGACTGAACAAAATAAGAAAGAGGGAAAATATCAAGAAATTAAAAGAGAGTCAGCAGAAAGGAGGACCATGTAAAGATGAAGAAGAAGAAGAAGAAGAAGATCGAAGAAGAGGGGCCAACCCCTACAATTGTCAATATGGTTACCTTATTTATTTCATCTCTTCATTCCTGACACGACCCTTCCCCATCCCTCTTCTCCTCTCCTATACATGTATCTGTAGTACATATATACAAGGTAAGTTAGCTAGTTGACTTTGTAAATTTTAAATAATTGATTTCATAATAAGTTGGCTGATCAACGGGATTTCGTTTATTTTAACTTATTTCGTTGAAGCGCACAAATAAATATATTTGTTGATCATATTTAAGACTCATTCTTCTAAAGTGAAATAAATAACACTCATTCTTCACATATATTTTATTTCGTCATATATATAGTTGTTTTATATGTCTTTTATATAATTATTACAATGGGCTCAATTTTCTTTGGGATGGAGTGTATGGCTTCATCTTTGTCTTTTGTTTTGTTGAATAAAACGATAAACAGTGCTATTGTAAGTTTCATTTTATTTTAATGTATTGTTTTTATGTAAACAAAAACTAGCTAGGCTTTCTTAAAAAAAAAAATCGGCTGAGTAAAGCCGTCTCCTAAGCAAGAGAAATATATAAAGACCACTGCAATACGAAATTTTCAGAAATTTATAATATTTTGAAATAATGCCTTAATTTTAATTAATGAGATTCTTATTTGCACATCAAATAGTGTTTTGAATGTATAAATTACATTTGTAAACTAATAAATAGATATTATTTTATGGATAAATTATATTAGTTCTTTATTTATCGGTTTGACCATGCATGATGTAGCAAATGAGATCTGGATAACTACAAAATCCAAAATGCGGTCCATTTTGTAGTGTAAAGAAAATGGGTATAGGAATAATGTCAATGTCTAGTGGTTGATTGTTTCGATCATCTAAAACCTTCTCGCTGTGAAAGAAAGAGGCTGAACGCGTTCGTCCTCGTGAAATTTGCCTTGTTTAGTTTAGGTCCTTCTTCCTTTTTTCTGTCCTTCGTAGCAAGAGTTTTTTATGAAATACTCATTACGAGTGATCAGCTATCAATAAATATTAACTTTACTATTGTTGCACTAATAATTAATATCGATCCCAAGTTTTGGTTTGAGTTCTCAGTAGGGTTTGGTGGAAAAAAGGGAAAGGAAGTAGAAAGATATATCGCGAATAAATATATATTTAATGGCTACACTGATGGTCCTTGGAAGTTGACAGATTCATGCTTAAGAAAATGGAAATGTCTTCACGTTCATATTTGCATCGATTTGGTTATTGTTCGAGTAGTTATATTATTTGACTTTGAATTATGCGTGCTAGATATATGAACCGCGCTTGAAAGTTTGCCAATCGCCATGTGATTATACTATGGTGCACTATGTGATCATCATTACTCATTATGTTCTATATATGTATGATGATTTTGAATTAATTATATGAATTGTTCTCAAACTAACTAGTTGGTCCTCCCAATTACAGTTTGTTGTACATTATAAAATCATGTCTCTCAGTTGTTAACTCATTTCTTTGTTTTTTTTTGTCAGCATTGCCATTAACTCATTTCTTTTAAACTCAATTGGATCAAAAGTTTACATATGCATAATGAGTTTATCATTTAATTTTACCACTTTGACTTTATGAAAATGTCATTTCAATTCTAAACGGCATGTGCTAACTTTTCAACTTGATCATGATTATTATTAACATGCTTTGAGTATCAACCTTGTAAAAATTTCGTTGTTGATATAAATGCTTATGAATATTAATTTTATTTATTATTGAAAATATATTTGACTCAAGTTAATGTTATTTTATATTTAATTTTATATTTTAACATATACTCCCTCCGTTCCTAAATATAAGACCTAGATAACTTTTTTTTTTGGAAAGATTAAGGTTACGAAATAAGTTATTAAATGATGACATATTTGATATCTTTTTAGATTATCCATTAGCTTATAGGTAAAATAAACTAGTTTAAGAGAAAAAATTAGGAAAATCAATTTATAATTAACTTATTTTTTGCTTTCTTTAGGATTTTTCAAAAAAGTCATCTAGGTCCTATATTTAGGAACGAAGGGAGTATTATTTATTAATAGAAGAAAATTCCTACAGTGTAAGTTTATAATTTGATGAATTTACAATCCTAATTAATTTTAAATAAATACATTAAATTCATGAATACATTAAACAAAAGGGCAAAACCGCTGATATAATAATTAACTATTTTAATTTGGGCAAAAATAATAAATAACTATTTCGCGGTGCATAAATAATAACCGATTTTGTGACCCGATACAAAAATGATAAAACCGATACTAAATGTTAATTTGTAGTTTTGTGGAATTTTACTGATATTATTTTTTAAAGTAAAAATACATTTTTACCACCTTAGAATTAAAACTCAACTCTTCTTCCTTCGCCTCTTCCTCTTCCCATGCTAACTATTATCTGCAAGGTTTTAATTGGGAGGGGCGAAAATGTATTTTCACTTAATAAAATAATATCAATAAGGTTCCACAAAACTACAAATTAACATCTACCACCGGTTTTATCATTTTTGCACCGGGTCACAAAGTTGAATAATATTAATGCACCGCGAAATAGTCATTTATTATTTTTGCCCAAATTGAAATAGTTAATTATCATATCAGCATTTTTGTCCTAAACAAAATAAACACATAATATATATGGTCGAGTTGCGGCTCAGTTTGCTTACGTGGTAGAGTGATTTGGGAACGAGAAATTTGAGTTACATCTCTTTCTGAAAATTGGATTTTTCTATTATATTTGATGTGTTCCATCCATGATTCTATAAATAAAAATACATTGAAACAAGCATCATGTTGTCTTAAAACTAGTTGTTTCCGTTGGTACCAAATTATTACCTTTCACAATAATTTCATGCTATCTTTTAATTTCCATCGGACTTATGATATTCGATCAATAGGCACTTATTAGAGTCTAATTGCATCATAAGCATCTTATTAGATTAAATAATAGTAACGATACATACAAATTCAGAAATGTGTCAACTTACAACCGTCTACCCTTGTCGTAAGAATGTGGATCAATGATATATGGGAGAACTTCACTACTTTCAGATAATTATTACGGCTGCATACCTATTTCTAAAAGTCGAAACTACTATACTGGCTAAGTTAAAATAACAAACAATTAATTAATCCCATGTGTTAATTAAAACCCCCTTATCGTTTGAAATGGATTACACACCAAATCAACAACAATAACATATCACCAACCTTATATTTAGGACATGATAAAATACTACAAATTAAATTAGTCCCCATCGAAAGTCGGTGAATAAAAGATATACAATAAAGAGAGGTAGTGACATGCATGCAAGTGTATGGACAGGGATAAGGGATAGTTATGAAGAAAGGAACTCTAGAGAATATATGTAGCTATAGGTTAGAGGAACAATGTACGTGTTTATTTGTATATAGGCGCTTGTATGTGTATGGACGTGCATTATACATGAGATTGAGATGGATCTAGACATCGAGCTGATCTGGTCTTATCGCGGCATATATGGCTGTGAGCCTGTGAAAGCTGAAAGGTTTCTTCTGGGGATTATTGGGGATTATATAGTGAGATGGTTATTACGTCCAGTGTAATGTTATATTATAATGACATGATCTTGAATGGATTCCCTAACATAATGGCTCATGGGGCAGTCTTACAGTTTGAGTTCTATAGTGTAATTGGATCTCAAACTCATTTTTTTTTTATCTTTTCTTTTTGTTACCCAAGGGTATCCCCACCCGCATGTCAAGTGAGATTAATCTCTCGCCGTTCTGAAGTCTCATATAGGGGCAGACAACTAGCCTGTAAATTTGCACCATTCACAAGGGCTAGGGATCGAACCTCCAACCACTTACTTAAGGAACAAGAGTACTCACCACTCAGTCAACCCGTCAAATATTTTCACTGTAATATAAAAAGTGTTTATTGTAAGTAATGCTTGAGGTTGACAAAACTGGGTGGAATTATTTGGTTTATCCTACACCCCGTTTAACCACAAATATTATTAATTATTTTAAACAATTGTAACAACTTTTCAATTGGAATATACTTTCAATTATTATTATTATTATTATTATTATTATTTTATTTTTGGGTCACGATCGGATTTATGTGATCCTCATTACATGTGTTACAGTGTTAGCCAGGTTGCACTGCACTGACCTCTGACGAATTCATGTAGGGGGAATTGCAGTTTAGTCCATGGTAAGGGAAATTAATACTGGAAGGTCCCAATACATTCCAAAATAATTATAAAGTCCCATGGGCCCTTTCCTGCAATTGTTTGCTTAACTTCAATGACCATTTTGCCCTCATTAAAGATGGTTGTCATCTCACTGGTCCCTACAGGGGGACTATGCTTTCATCTTATGAGGGCAAAATGGTCATTGAAGATAAACAAACAATTGCAGGAAAGGGCCCTTGGGACTTTATAATTATTTTGGAATATATTGGGACCTTCCAGTATTAATTTCCCTTACCAGGGACTAAACTGCAAATTTCCCAATTCATGTAGGTGATGCACATACTTGGTCTGGTTAGTCAATTAAATTTAAAAAGTAGTTTCATGCATATTAAAATATAAAGGGTCAACCCAGTTTGAACTCCACTTGGTGAGGATACTGGGGAAGAGAATATATATTAGGCAATCTTACCTCTGCTTTTATACAGAAAAGATGACTCGAAAAATCACAATCTCAGACCTCACGTCAAAAGAGCTTATCGTTGAGCTTTCACGCATATTAAAATATAACACAATAAAATGTATTTTAAATATATAGTATGTTATTTATTATGCATGGGTTTATATATATATCATGGGCATCAATCGTTCATATATAAAGTAATTATTAGTAAAGGAGAAGATATTCAACTACTCTATTTTTTTAATGAAAATCAACATGAGTCGTTAACAATCAGTATGCCATGTTGAGTAGTTATATATCTGTCAAAGCTTTTACACATACATGACGAATTGTATGTTGCATCCTCACGAGTAAAAAGCATGAAAGAGTCAAAGTTCATTGTTCTATTACTAGTAAAGGGGAAATTAAGAAGGGTACGACAAATCTTATTTACAAGGACATTTCCTGTAATGGATTTGTTTATTTGTAAAATAATGTTAATTAGTCGTTTCACATATATTTGCATAAGTTTGTGTTTTTCTCAATAAATAATGTTTTCTTTAGCCTAATTATATTTAATTAAGTTATTAATCAGATGAAACTTGACTGTAATGTTAAAAACAACATATAATACTTTAGGTGATTTAATTTAATTGAAGAATATAATAAAGTATAAAGCGCGTAATGCATAACACTATTAAAAAAGGAAGAAGCAGACAGATACAATTTATATGGGAGATAAAAAGGCATTAGATGGTGCTTGTGAAGCCTATAAAGTCGAGAGAAAAGGGAAGGGAGAAAGCAGCCGAAAGCTAATTGAAAATTAAAGAAGGCATAAATAGTATATTTATTAGTTTATATATATATGCGTGGTGTGGCATGAAGTTTAACCCTCTGATTAAGATAAAAGTGCCATCAAAGGCATAAACTTAAGGGTTCATCAGTCATATTCTAATTAAAGAATTTATGCCCCAACGCTAAAAAGAAGAAAAAGAAGCAGCAGCAAAATCTTAATCGAATGACTTTGATCAAATGGGAAAAAGTTGATACTATATTTAGAAGCATAAATTTAGTTCCCACTCAAATGGGAACTCGACTTCGAAGCTAACCTACTCTACTAATCTATATGCCCCTACGGGCATTTCCTTTATTTTTTTGGGATAATTAATTAGAGGTCCCTCACAAGGGAGTTAATACTGGAAAAATCCCAAAAGTTAAAAATATTAATGTAGGGTCCCAATGGACCTCACATTAATATATTTGAAAAGTGAAAAGACAGTTTTACCCCCACCCCTAATTAATTAAGGCTAGGGGTAAAACTGTCTTTTCACTTTTCAAATATATTAATGTGAGGTCCCTTGGGACCCTACATTAATATTTTCAACTTTTGGGATTTTCTCAGTATTAACTCCCTTGTGAGGGACCTCTAATTAATTATCCCTATTTTTTTTCATAACCTTCTTTTACTGTTCTTTTAGTTATATTAAAATGTGCGAGCTGAGAAAAAGGCTAAGCGCATTATTTCGTTATATTAAAATGGGCCCCATGAGAAGTGGCTCCAAAGCCCAGATTAACCAATAAACTGGGCTTTTACAACTACGCAGGCCGTGACGCACATTAACAACAACTAAATTATTTAATTCAAGATAATCTTTCTTTTTTCTTTTTCTTTTTTTCCTTTTCCTTTTTTTCATACATATAATGACAAAATAAAGTTTCAACATTAGGCAAAATTTAGAACAGAAAGAGCCTTCGCATGACACACATGATGACAGTTACATTTTGCGGGCATAGTTTCTCAATCAGAGGACAATTTGTTTTTTCCTTAATAAATATGAATCAATTTCAATTTAACGTTAATTACTCGTGAAACTCATAAAATTTAAATGGAAGCAAACCTTCCCTATAAACGTTATCTAATAAAAGAGTAAGTTTTTTTTTGTGAAAAAATAATTAATTGTATAAGGTTTTTCTTGCTTTGTGAACAGAAAAGGATGTTTAAGAAACACATTAATTGGGATGTTGGAACTGACTCAATTATAAGAATTCTTCATAAATGAATTTTAAATATTTGGCCGAAAAAATCTGACCAAAAGACCATTTAATATTCGTGAAACGTACGAGTTCTCTGCATATTATTCCATGCTAGTCTTTTCTTTTAGTTTTTTACTTTTAAAATACATTGCACCAATAAAGTTTGCAATACTTTAAATATGATCACAATAATTTATTTCGATCTAATACGTGCGGACACATGCATTTTCAATATTTTTTTAAATATCAATCATGCTTGGAGATAATATAATTTTTTATATAGCTCGCAATTCACTCATCAGCTAAGATTTATGTTTAAAATAACTGATGATGTCTATTATATTCAATTTAAGAAAAATCATCATCGAGCTAATCGAGAGAAATTGAATTAAGGAGGAGCGAGGGTTCAAAAACCCCATGCAGATAAACAACCCCCAAATACACATACAATTGGTAATGAGGATTACCGTCAATTTTCAATTTATATATTCATGAGAGTGCATGCGTAATGGTCTCATTTTTCATATTTTATTTTGTTGAAAATTCATTATCACTTAGAATTAAAATGTGAGTGTGTTCTTTAATTCTCAATTATCACTAATTCGTAATATTCGTATTGTTTGAAAAGGCCACAAATTATGATAAAAAAGAAAAGAAAAGGCCACAAACGGAAATACCTCTGGACATGGGATCTGTCGGTATAGTCACTTCTCCCTTTTAAAGTTAATATTGTTATAATTTTGTTGATTAGATTATCGATCAATCACTAATAATCAATTATTTCGCACCTACCTACTTTACCTATTAGAACAAAACCAAATTTTGTTGAATGACGTTTTGGATAATCATTGGTAGGCTTAATATTCACCACTTGATGATAGTCAAATGATGGTGCAGTGTGTGAAAATAAAAGTAATTAGTGCACTAATTGATAGATTAATTATGCAATATCTTGAGTCTTAGGTCATCACAAAGAGCATATCTAAACAAAATCACCCACATGAAATGTAATGATATAATGGCCACACGACTCATCATGATCTTGCATTGGAAGCTTCCATTATAAACTTCCCAATCACTAGTCTGTCTATTTACCACTAACTTTAATTTCTCACTGTTTTATATGGACATTGTTCACTCTTTCGCTCTCACTTGGTTACAAGTCAAAGCATTATTGCACTTTTAATTATGATATTTCCTAACTTGAGTGATGCTAATCTCACTACCTAATAGGCTAATTATCTCCAACGCCCTCCTCAATATAGTGACCTAAACATATTAATATAATCCATTGCCAACAAGGGTTTTCTGAAGAGATAAATCTGTCTCAAGTTAAATTAGTAAATTGCAAAATGCACAATGCTCCCTCCAATTTATAATGTATAAGTTAACCAACTATAATTTGTTGGAAACTTGTGTTATTATGCCAAGAGAAAATGTCTCATATAACTCATCATCCTCTATCGCATTATCACACATGGGCAATAAATACATAAGTCTACCACGTATTTTAGTGAGAGATGAATCAGATGCTAAGTGAAAAGGTCAAAAAATTAATTGTAATGATCATTTTTGTCCTAGTTTTGAAATTTAATTGTCAGTTTTGCCCCAAAAAAATTTACATGGTCATTTTTGCACCTTCGTGACAATTACATGATCATTTTTACACTTTTAACCTCGAACAATTAGAAAACTAAGATACACACGTGTGAAGCTTAGGGTTCCACTCAAATATGTAGGTCATACTCAAATTACCGTATAATCATGTACAATTTACCGAACATAAATATATTACCGCTTAATTTGCATATCTTCGTTTAATATGGATGGAAATCATTTCGATGGACCCTTTGCCCAAGATAATATTGAGATCCCACATGGATGGGCAGATCCTTTGCCAAAAAAGTACATATATAACCTTATAATACATCATATGACATGACATTCCTTGGATTTAAAATATAGCTATTTCGCTCCAAAACAAAAGAGTTACAGTGCATAAAGAAAGTGTTTTTAACATATAAAAAGGGTTTTCAGCGGAGAAAAATATAGAAGCTAAGTTAGGTTGACGTGCTGTAACTTTTGTTTCTTTAAAAAGTAGCTAAGAGTTTGATTTTTAACTAGCTCTTACTTATGAAACATTATATTATGTTTATAAAAAACATACGAAATATTATGGTTATAAAAGTGTTTACCATTTATTTTTTGCTCATTTGTGGTATTGATAGGGTAAAAAGAGAATGGTTCATTTGGTCTTTTATATAACTATAAGTCACCCTATTAAATATTTCATTTGAATGTATAATTTTTTTGATCAATTTGCTATATGTTGAGTGCATCTTTATTTATCTGGGTATGGTGGATCTTGAGCTAAAAAAATGTTAAATATGAGTATAGTGGATATTAAATATGGGTAAAATTGCAAATTTCTTGGATTTAATTGAAAGCCTTTGAGTTTAAGGTTTTTCTTCGCCTTAGTGAACTATGTTGAGAATGACTTATAATAAATAGTATTAGAGGAATGACACTCTTAATCATAAAAATGGTTAAAAAATGACTGGCATGTAAAAGAAATAAAAAATAATATTTGAATTTTAATAAATTTTTTGAAAATCTTAATATAGTTAGATATAAATATATGTCATCAAAACAATCTCTATTGGACGTGATATTGCTTGTGAAATGATTACTTAATCGTGTGCATTTTTCCCATGGATGTCTGGATTATATACCAAATGAGAGTATACTATATATATTTTGTTTGAGAGATAGCCCTCTTCACTTCGTTTTTTAGGCACACGTTTTATGATACCAAATAAGGCACAGTGCTTAAATTAAGTACATGGGAGGCAAGAAGATCGCAAATATCGTACACAAATGACACTTCTCGTGTTCATTCACACAGTTTTACATTAAAGGCCAGTTTTAATATATATATGTGTGTGTGTGTGTGTGTGTGTGTGTGTGTAGAGAATAAATTAAAGTAATTGAAAGCAAAAAAATCATACACCCTATTTCTACAAGTTAAGTCTCAACGTGTGTGATTAAGTGGAATAATTATCTCATCTCGAATAAAAGTACTCGCCTGATCCACATCCAGTCATTAGCATAGGATATGGTTTGCTGGGTAAATAACTACAAACCAGATCATACATTTAAGAGGGAAATTAGTATATAGATATAATGTGATAATTTCACATGAACTATATAATAATTAAAATGTAATTATAACACTAAATGTGTGTGTCTTGTAAAACTTTAAACATGTGCAGGCAATAGTCATTAATCAAAATTAACTAATACTACCTTCGGTCCTAAATATAAGACCTAATTAACTTTTTTTTGGAGAGATTAAGGTTGCAAAATAGGTTATTAAATCATGATATATTTGATATCTTTTTAGATTATCCATTAGCTTATAGGTAAAATAATCTAGTGTACGAGAAAAAAATTAGGTAAACTAATTTATAATTAACTTATTTTGTTTTTTTAGGATTTTTCAAAAAAGTCAACTAGGTCCTATATTTAGGACCGGAGGGAGTATAACTTATGGAGTTTAACCGTACAAAATGATTCGAAATAAGCAAACAAATATTAAATGTTATAGATATGAAGAACCTGACTTATATCTTGATGAGCCAAATGAAGTTTGGAGTGGAACAGGTTTATTTGGTGGAACAGAAGAATACGGATCCTTGCATTAATTAGTTTCTGGGTTAATTAGTGGACTAAAAGATCAATTATGCCAATAATTAGATGTATAGAAATAAGAGACTCGCGTGCGCAAAGCCAGTACTTGAAGATGGTTTTAAAAAAAGTAGAAAATTCGTGTTGGGGTTGACATTCACTTGGACATAAACCGAAAGCATGATGAAATTATCCAACAAAGCAAAATACCCTTATTATCTTAATGTTTTATGGTGTCCTATGACATTATAACAAAATCAATCTAATCATCATACACCTAACTAAGTGGGGACACGAGAGCTAGGAAACATTACTCAAAAGTAATTAAAGCAGGTGCCTTTTGGAACTACTGAAGGCTCGGCCACTTGAAATTAATATCATACTCTGTTAAAAAACAGAGAACGATTAGTTAGAATAAATGTTCGATTATTTATGGATAAATTTAGCGCTTGGAAATTCTACTTTAAAGCACAAATACAAACAAACAGACAAAATTATTAAATTAAATGCGGTATGTAATTAACAAAAAATATTTAATAAACTACTGAATCACATGTTTTCAGAATCTGTTTCGGTATTTTTTTTGTACGTGGAAATCCCAAGCTCTTTTAGTTTAGAACAAAAATTGACATGTTAGGATTGTTTTTTCTCTCAGGTGTTGTTACTATCTTAAAACAAATGGAGAAACACACAAGCCAGCGAGGAATCCTCAATCATGCCATCGATTATTCCACTTCATCCTACACATAAAGTTTTTTTTGAGAGTTTTGCTTTGATCATGTTTAATCTTTTTTCATTATATTTTATATCATTTATTTGTTTATTTAAGTATCTTAATCTATGGGTATAAAATTATAATTTATCAAAAAATGGAATTTTATAAATTAGTATAAAATCTTATATTTAAAATATGGGTGAAGTAGAAATACTGTTACACGCCAACAAGCGTTTGAATAATCAATTGCCTGTGCATGATTTGTTCCATTTTTAACCATTGGTTTTGTGTCCAACACATCAAAAATACTGCTAGTTGCTAGTAGCGTTTTACGTTGGTAATTAAATCAACAAAATATTGCTACACAACATACAAGCCTAAATACATGGTTTCCTAATTTTAATTTTAGGTAAGTACAACTTTGGGCCTTTGAACTTTTACTCAATTTTTTTTTTAAACTTTAAAATAAATAGTTTTAATCTTAAACTTTCACTCAACTTTGGTTTTAGTCTTTATCCAAAGTTGTATTAAATCTTTAACCTTGTCAATTTTTCCTAATTTATCCCTATTATTAGTAACATATAAGAGATGTGGGAGATAATAAAAGATAAATAATGAATAATTGGTGGAGTGTTTTATAATAAGTACACCATATTAATCAATATAAATGATACTCCCTCCGGTCCCTAATGTAAGAGCTAGCAGCCAAAAAAAACGCTTCTTAAGAAAACATGTGAATGTTAGTTGGATGTCTGGAGTTAATGCTTCTTTTCCAAAATTGCCCATATTTATTATGGTACTTTTAAGAGAGAGAAATACATAAACATTAATAAATATGAAAGAGAGTTAGGGGTAAAGTAGGAAAAATGCATTAAATGAGGAGAGAATGTGAGGTGAGCTCTTACATTAGGGACCAAAACCATTCAAATTTTGGGCTCTTACATTAAGGACCGGAGGGAGTATTATTTAATTCAGTCAAATTAACTAGATGTCTTATATTTAAGGTAAAAAATTACCGTTAAAGTATTAAACTCGGTAATATAACCTCACTCCTCGGGCATCTTCACGTCACTTAAAAGAGGTATTGCAGTCAACCCAGCTTATTATTGGTTGAAAAAAAAACAATTTATTGATAATATTTAATTACGATAGGGAAAAGCATGGCCCAAACCTAACAATTTCACACACCAACAAAACCGAACACTAAGCATGACAAAAACAAAAGCCACTGGCCCATTACAAATGAAGAAATTAAACCGCCTCCTTCTAAAATGCAACCGACGTGCATTTTAACTTTTTCAGACGTCCATGTACTATCTTCGATCATGAATATAATACTCCTATCATTTTAACTTTTTTTTAAAATCAAAGAAACTAAATAGGACACTTAATTTTATCGTATTTAACATGTAATTATGGTAGTTTATAAAAAAACTAAATTAGTTTTGAGAGAAAAAAATAATTATATACATTTGAAAGTGATTAATTATTTTGCATCCTTAATTTTTTAAAAAAAATTAAATAAATCTTATAATTTGGACAGAAGGAAGGAATATATTACTTGGTATTTAGTACACATTAAGTCGAGCAATTGTGATTGTTATTAATATTAGAGATGAAAGATGAACAACATGACTTGTCTCTTTTGTAGACTCATAGCTTAAAGTGATTTTAATGTCCTAGAGAAAAAGTATAGTATATATCCTGCATCCTTTCTTAGCATCTTTTAGCTAATTGTAGAATAGCATTATTATATTGCCTTTCATTTTATGCAAGCTTCTTTCTCTATTTTCCCTTTTCACGCCCTAAAAACAATCAAAATTCATTGAATTTATTTTCTAGCTAGCCTGAAAATTTTAATTATAAAAGGTTCTCTTAAACACACTTCTCATCACACTTGAGAAGATTCCACATTTTCGGAGAGTCCCCCACCCTCCATTAAGAAAATAAAAAAAAAGAAGTGTATGCATATCAACATTTAGTTAACTTTGCCCAACACACACAGAGTTAACAACATAAAACGTAATTTAGCTCCAAAAAGTATACTTTCCGTAGAATCCGAGATAAAGTTGAGTAAACAAAATAAAAACACAAACCTTCATGGGTTCGCAGCCGATGATTGAATGATGCCCGTCTAATTCGAATGAGAGCTTTTGAAACACTTTTAACTCAACAAAGACGCTTTCGATCACATCAAGTATCATTGTGAACATATGACATACCTTTATGATAAAGACGTGTGTAGTTCGAATCAAAAACCCTGCACGCACACGCACACGCGCTCGCACACATACACTCATCACATGCATATGTACATCGAAAATACAGAAAAGAAAATACAGAAGTGTGAGATACTAAAAATCAAAGGAAAGCAATCACCATTCCCTTGTTGATTAAAAAATAATTATAGGAAGCTGAAAGGTGACAACTTTATGAGTAGAATCATTGCCCCCACTCTCCGTATGGAGTAACTTCGAATATTACAGACAGAATCGAAGTGGGTCATATTCTCCACTATTTCTTCAACCTTTTAATTTTATTTATAAGCATCAGCTATAGCTAGCTACAATTAATCACCACTCCAACACAAAACACACACGCACGCACACACACACACTATTTGCGTGTGTGTGTATTTATATATTATAAGTTCACAAAGGTTTTATTAGACAGGCATGGCGAATGTAACTTTTTTTCCCATTATTTAAAAACAGATGTATACTTTTTCCAAAACCATTTGATGAGAATAAAGAGTTTCAGATATTAAATTAGGGCCATTTTTATAGCTTCGCACTTGTCTTTCGTATAATTTGCTCTCAGACTCAGAATATTCATGATGCGACTGATCTTGTCAAGCAGCGAATAACTTGTCTAAGTAAGGTAACCGTTTTAATGATTTTGGAGAGATTCTTCCCCCGAAAACCAATGAATTGGAAAACCTAGCTGCTAGCTGCAATACCACAAAAATATATGTGTTGCACGCCCACCACCATTGAAAAGCATACAATTAATTCAGATACCTGATTTCTTTTCATCACAAATATACAATTATACATGGCAACTATATATAGTTACCTGAAAAATATAGTATTCTTACTAAAAAAACCCATCAGATATACTATACACACACACACACACACACACACACAGTTCTGTGACAATATATTTTAATTTCTGTCTTTTTTAATGATGATTAATGTCTGTGTGTGTGTGACTTATATTCTTGACGGAAGCTTCCCTAATTAATTAAGACTTGGCTTTACCTTGAACAATTGCAGTAACTGTATGCAAAATATACAAATAAAACAGGGTTAATGTACACATTCACTTCAAAGACATTTCGCGCATAAACTATTTTACCCTGAAAGAATTTTGTGTTAAAATTGACCCAAAAGTTCTAAGATGTAACAGTTTCTCCCTTTTACCATTATAATGTCAATTTCGACAGTCAAAAAGTGTACATTATTAACTATTACTAATATTTTGTCGGTAATAAAAGGCAACATTGTTACGCATCAAAACTTATGGGGCAATATTTTAAAACCAAAAATACCTCCATAACAATATAATTCTTGAAAACTTTTGGAATAAATCTGCACATTAATCCAATAATATTATACACACACACACACACACACACACACACACACATATAATGTTTAGATTTTTTCCCTTGGAGATGCCTGCGAGGAGAAGCTGTGGGTTTTAAAATTTACCATGGACCCATGCATATTTAATTTATATAATCAAGTACATAAATTATAAAAAAAATCATTTCAATATCACTTTACCATGCACGGTTTTTTGGGTTGTTGATCGTTGAGACCACTTAGATGATATTAATATGCTTAGTTTATAGGCATGACTTTTTTTTTTGAATGGAATGGAATATATATTAACAAAATGACGTTACATCAGTACAATCAAGAAGCTTGATGCTACATCGAAGCATGATTAAGTTACACCTTCAAAATTAGGAGTAACATTCCTAGTAAGGATGGTATAGTGGACTTGGTTACATACAGAAATAATTATATTTTCCGCTGAGAGGGACTCATTGAGGAAAATATTCTTATTTCTGTTGTCCCAAAGTTTCCAGATAAGAGTGCCAAAAAATAATCTCCAATGAACTCCCATGCACCGGGGGTTCAGATTCCATAGCAGCCAGCTCTCAAAAGGCTTCCTGAGGTGGTCCACAAGTTGCGCAGTTGGGAGGACTTTCAGCCAGCATTGGTGGGCAATCGGGCAATGACGGAGGACATGGTCTAAGTCCTCAATATCGTTGTTGCACAACGTACAGGCAGTCAGGGAAGTCATGCCTCGACGTTGTCTTTCTGAGTTGGTAAGTAGCTTGCCGTGGATTGCTAGCCAGAGGAAGGAGCGAATCCTTTGCATACCAGGCCATTGCCAGGCCCATATAGGCATGACTTTTTTGAATGATAGAAAAGAGAGGGGGGAAAAGGTTGGCAGAAAGCAATTGTCCTACACACAATAATCGTATAATCATTGGGTGCCCGGCTATCAAAAGGAAAATAATGGTCAGTTATGTTAGCAAATAAAATTATTCAAAAACATAATTGGATAAACCAATAATAATGCTCATTTCTTGATACATACTTATATTCTAGGGGAAAGAGAGATTATGGAGCAAGTTATGCTGGACACTCAAAACTAAGTGCCCAGCTAATTCGGATAAGATATGCAATTCGAAGCAGCTGACGCCGTTTTCATAATAATATTAATGTTTTCTTTTCCATTTGACGAAAAAAATGTCGTAATTCATAAGAGCGAATCTGTAATCAGATGAACAATTATATATCTCAAATAATCGGTCAGTTCAAAAAAATCTCGATAAATCGGATTAATATTATTCTTCGACAGGACTAAATTTGAGGGGGGGCTTGTTTAAATTAGAGGAATTAAAAATGAATAGTGTAAATGAGCAGGAATAATAGGACTGATGAGCACGATCGATAAGCAAACCGCCCCACCAATACTGGCGTGCCAAGTGTGAAGCAAATTTTGGTAATAGAAGACTTTGCTTAATGCTGATGATCCACAGAAATTGACCAGCCCTTGCGATCTAACATGGTAAAAAAGAACAAAATTTAGCTTTAATTAGTGGAATCCCCTTTAATTCCCCCACCACCAAATCATATGTTTTCGGGCTTACATAAAAGAGATTACGATTTGTTTAGTAGAAACAAAAAAAAAAGTGATGGTTTGAGCTACATACACTTGCACTTGCCATATATATTGCTTAGCTTGTGAGTTTGTGATCACGAGCTTGTAATTAAAGCAACACACACAAAGGGATAGTGCGCTAGCTTCTACTCCACAAATGGCTATCATATATAGAATTACAAACGTTCCTTCTTGTCATTTTAATTATTTAAAGTTAATCACTAGACGATAATGTAGGTTCTGCCTTTTCTTTTCCCTTATAAAAGTGTGCATTTATATAAAGTAAATGGGACACGCTAATATTGCCCTAACCCTTGGTTTATAATTACCATGCACGCACGCGTTGTTAATTAAGGAGTTTTATTTGAGGTCAAAAGTCAAAACCTTGTAGAATCACTTTTTTTTCAACTAGCCCTTTTTTATTTTAAAATTTAAAATGGTCATTCATTAAGCTTCGAGACTAAGTGAGCTAAAGGGGGTGACTAATTGGCGTGATATTGATCAGAATTATAGCAACAATGGCAGGTCGATCGGTTTTGATTGACCTAACTTAATAATGTTGTTAATTATGTCTCTCGAATGAAATTTTTCCCAATAAATTAAGCCGACCTTGTAGCCGACTTGCATACACACACTCACACACCGCACACCCGAGAGAAATCCAAGATATTGGATTGTTGGTATCTCTTTCTCCATTTATTTATATACAAGATATATTGGTATCTTTGATAACAAACTGAAATGGGCCTGTGGCTCGTCATTTTTATATGGGCCTGTAGTAGGCTAACTGCTATTCGGCAATGAATTTCAAAAAACAAAAAATTAAGGCCCATTAAAGTTATCGTGTGACGTGTGTCCTTGGAGTTTCACGATTATTTCCCAAAGGGAAATGGGCAATAAAAGCCCAGTTATTTCCCCATGAGAGGGAGGGGGACAGGATCAGAGGAACAAGTAGAAGAGCCCATTTATTGCTCAAAGATGAGCCCATTTGTATAACGAATTCTATTTACTAAAAATATGGTTCTTCAGTCTTTACTAGCAAAATTTTTTTAAGTTTGCTAGGAAATTTATTGCGCGTGTTTATTATGGGAACGAAATAATGATCACTCATTCACTTTAATATTGACTACATTGGCGGAATGTATGTTTAATTAGTATGGCACGTTTCAGAAGATACCGTCACGGATGACTTTTGTTATAAATAACTAATACGGATACTAATCAGTAATCACCTTATTATCCAAGACTGTCCATTATTTAAATTTCACTAGTCGTATTTTCTGCGACTTCATATATGTGTTTCCATTTGATGAACATGAAAACTATTGCCAGGCAAACGAAGTGAAATGACTTCTTGTATGTAATTCAATTCAAATAAATTTAAAAGTTTTGGCTTATTTTTAGATAAAGTTTTTTTTATAAAAGACAATTTATATTAATAAAGATAAAATGATACATATATGACCACTTCTAGGAAAAGAGTAGCTCAAGATCCACAAGAATGAATATCACTATTAGTTAGTATGTGTTTTTCTCAAAACACCCCAATTATTTCCCTTCATTTCTTCTCATATGTTTTATTTGATTTTATTGAAGGAGCATAAATGATTATAATTTTGAGAAGAAGTTAACAGAAATTAGAATAAGACCATACATCTACAACAAAAATCAACTTCACATGTATGCTCTACATTTAGGACACCAAGAGGAATATGTAATAACAAATTTAAAGGTTAAGATAAATGCAGGATTATAGGATGGGGAGGTGGAGTCATGAAAGCATTAGTGGCAGTTTTCTTATTAGCATGAGCTTTTTATGAATTTAAGAGAGACATATGAAGAAAGAGACGGGGGCGGGAAAGTCAGAGCATGAAGTGAAAGGCGATGATCACGTAGATGAGTATAATTAATGAAAACATTTAAGTAAGAGAGAGCAAGATTTCGTGTAAGCAAACCACGTACAATGTATGTAAAACTACAAACATAATTAAATGATGGAAATAAGAGAGGGGTTGAATGGTCATTTTCATGCGAAGGAGCACGCCATAGCCATGTGTCCATTCCTACCCAATTACTACTACTTTATCATCTCCTCAAAGTTCAAACTTTGAAACCACCACCTCATCCACCGTCACTTTCCGTTGTTAGTTACTGGTTGGCATCACCAATCCTCTCTCATCAATTCTTACTCATTTCATTCAATGCTCTCTATTTATCATTAAACACCTCTCTAAACTACTCCCATAAAATCTCCTCAACAATCTCAAACAAAAGCACGGTCCAATATTCAAGCATATTTTGATTTTGGATATGTATTAGAAAACTACTATTATATTAGACACAATTTTATTCATTTTACTTTTATTAATTGGAGTATATCCTCATTATCTTTTCTCATGCACACTCATATTTTTTTTCTACTTTTTGCTTCCCACTTATTATAAATAATAGGTTATCATAACCAGCGCTTTTTACACAATATTTGTAAGCGCATGTAAAGATGTACTGGTATATAGAGGTAATTTGTGGTAGTGTGACAGATTAATCGATGGTCATGTGCATTTTTGCCTTGTTAAAATTTCATAGGTAGTTCTACTCCAAAATAGTTTACATGGTATCAATGCACCTTGGTATCAATTATAATAATGTCATTATAAAATTATGTATTTGATTTTCGACAATATGAGGACATTGTTATTGATGAGCGATCTAGAATAATCTCCGTAAGCATAATTTTTTGGTTTGGTGGACCCTTAATAAGTCCAGCTTACTCAAACTTTTATTTGCCCACCTATGCAAAAGATCGAAATCACCCGTATTATGTTGCGCAAATTTGTAAACCGTGGTGTCTTCTACCTCAAGAAAGAATGATATAATAAGAACAAACAATCAAGGCTTCTTTTCTTGCCCCAAAAGTTTTTGCAGAGCTCTCACATGACCACACACATTTTAATTTAAAGAAGCTTTTCATACAACACCCCGAAAGAAATTGACCCTTCAAAATGCGCACCTTGATTAAATAAATAAGAAACTTCTCTAGTTTTTTAGAAAATAATATAATAAAAGCTTACAGAAAAAGTCATATATTTAGTGTATTTAACTCGGCTTATTTTGAGAAATAAACTAGTTTATTTTGGATTTTCAAAGTCATACACTGATACACCCAAAATAAGCGAAGCCAAACACACTCATTAATGTTTGAGGACTTTTCCCTCATTTTGATCTTTATTATTTTTTAATATTTATTGTTAACTCATGTCATCATTAGTGGGTTCTCTTTTTTGCACACCACATCATAAATATACAAAGTGAAAACTTGGGAAAACATTTAATTTCCAACATATTCATCTTATGCAATTACTCCACCTAGCTAGTCCTATTTTTAAAAGACGAACCATCAAAATACGCTCTTTAAGAAAACACGTGAAAGTTATTAAACATGCATAAAATATGAATATTTTTTTTCAATATTACCCTTACTCATGATTTGTCTATTAAGAGAGAAAAATGCATGGACATTAATGATTATGAAAATAATTAGGGACAACATAGGAGAATGTATGATTTTGGACCAAATCAATTCATACTTATGTATATATAGGTCTTATAATAAGGGCATGCAAGAGGGAGTACTTTCTTAATATGTGCGATTTTGTCTTAAGCTCTTATGATAATAAGGTAATGGGGGAACAATTTTCCTGAATTCCACCAATGAAGTAATTGGCTCTGTTTTCAGGTACGTATAAAGGGAGGACATATTTTTGCGAGGATGCACACTTAATTTATTTTTGTAAGAAGAATGTGGGAGAACTATGAACTCGTACACTGACAAGAATCACACACGGCGTTGTGATTAAGTACCATATTGAGGAACAAGTTAGTTAGAATGAGATGCAGATTTACGAAAGGCTAGCATGCATGAGTGCATAGATATAGATTATAGACGCATGCATGCGTTTATCATGTTTTTTTCAATATTTTGAGAAACAAAATATATACTCTTATATGTATGTGTGTGTGTTTATGTAGTACATTTCCGTTAGGTGTGAAAAGATAGCTAACGGAGGGCGACTCTTAACCCCCGAGGGCTCTCCTCATAAATTAGAGTAGGTGTCTGTTAAATGGATCATTCTAGAACTACTCCCATTTCGAAGATCTTATAATAATGGAGCAATATATATATATATATATATATATATATATATATATATATATATATATATATATATATATATATATATATATACACACACACACACACATATATAGACACATACAATGACTCTATTTTGCGCTTCAAGTAACCACACTCCATTGGACACCCTAAACTAATAACGGGTACAATTTTACCCTTGAAGTAACCAAAGTGGTCCAGTACTACCCTCCCGTGAATGTAATGTTGACACGTGTCAACATTACATTTGCCAGAGGGTAAAATTGGACCACTTTGGTTACTTCAAGGGTAAAATTGTATCCGATGTTAATTTAGGGTGCCCAATCCAGGGTGACTACTTGAAGGGCAAAATAAGTTCATTACCCTATATATATATATATATATATATATATATATATATATATATATATATATATATATAGCATGGAAAGACTAACATAAAAAGACCGTGGAGTTTTATTTATTAAATGTCAGTTAAAAAAAGCAGTAGATAAAACCAGCTAATTGAACAGACTCCCCTCGACCAGACCTATCAAAGCTCGGGTTTGAATGATTGGCTTTTCTACATCCAATCCTCTTTTTAGACCAAAAAATATATAGCCCAGTCTCCCTTGGATTAGGGCCTAAACGGCTCGACCCGGGTTGATCCTCAACCCCAAATTCTAGTATTGGAAGACATACGTGTAAGAAAAGGCAACCACCGATGCCAAACTAGATTGAACAATATTCTATATTAATCACACACAGTAATATGTGTTCAGAATAAAATCTGTACACGGCATAATAATAGTGTGAAATAAAGTAGAGTGATGAGTGAGGAAAAGACAGTTGAAGGGGAGGGACACTAATTAATTGCGATAATATGTAGGTTGGGGTTGAGGTGTAAACTTGCCTATATATTGCATCCACACTCTCATTTCCTAAATCGCTTTCATATCATCAAAATTTATCCTTACAAGATGCAGCTCTCTCTCCACTTGTTTGCTCTACTCTCCGTAACACCCTTTTCTTACACTCTCTCTTCATTAATATAACTTCAATTCATATGTCTCTTCAGTATTAACTTCTGCATAATTTGCTTGCAGGTTGGGGTTTTGGCTACCCATGCCGCCTTACCTCCTCAACTTTATTGGCACTCTCTCCTTCCCTCCACTCCCATCCCTTCTTCCCTCTCTCAGCTTCTTCACCCTTCTTCTACTACTGGTCTCTCTCTCTCACACAATACACACAGACACACACACACAATATAATCCTTCTACTACATGTGATTTTCATTCAACTCTTCTCTATGTTTAATCTTTATTGTCATGCATCTACTTACTCACAATTTTACAAACTCTTCCACATAAAAACACTTTAATTATATATTTTGATCTGTACATATTCGCATCAAGACATCAGTAATATAATTAATTAGGTGTAAGCTAGTCCTATTCATTTTCTTCTTGGGTGACAATATTACACGCACGCTACTCTACTACAAATTCTAAGTCCAAGTATTCTCTCACACCAAAATGTCTCATCATTTACTCCTTCCAGCTGAGTTGTTAAATTCAATTAATATGCATGGGGCCACGTACCCTCTGTTTTTTCGGTCATCAATCTCACGTACCCATACTTCAATAAATAATCTAACGAAGATCATACCTTACTTGTATACTCAAATAGTAGATCCTATATTTAATTTCAACCAACAAACATGTTTCGTACTCATACATAACTGAACAGGAAGAGTCAAACACATATATTTTGACCATCAATCAATATCTCATCTCAAATGTCTAAATTTGATTTTTAAAAACAACATAAAAAAAATCAATAGATCAAAACGTTCTAGATATATCTATACAACATTCTGACTTACAAAAGAAAGAAATTTAAAACATGCAGATTGGAGAGAAGAGAAGGGGACGTCGGTGGCCGTAGGAAAGGGCGGGGTCCACGTGGACGCCGGGAAAGGAAAGCCGGGAGGCACAGACGTTAACGTGGGCAAAGGCGGAGTAAACGTGGACGCGGGCAAGGGAAAGCCAGGTGGCACCACCGTTAACGTTGGGAAAGGTGGCGTTAACGTCCACGCTGGAAAAGGCAAGCCAGGTGGCGGCACCACCGTGAACGTTGGCGGCAAAGGCGGAGGCGTTAATGTCAACACACCCCATCACAAGGGAAAGCCCGTCCACGTGGTTGTCGGAAAGTCTCCTTTTCTTTACAATTATGCGGCCATGGAGACCCAACTACATGATGACCCAAACGTGGCCATGTTCTTCTTGGAGAAGGACTTGAAATCTGGCAACAAAATGAACCTTCATTTCACTCAAAGCTCTAACCAAGCCGCTTTTCTTCCTCGTGAAGTCTCCAACTCTATCCCCTTTTCTTCTGCTAAGGTATCACACCTTCACCGTACTCTCTGCTTCATCTAAATCACTTTTTGTTTAGTTGAAGGGAAGCTATACATATTGTTTGAGCTTACAAGTGGTGGTAGCCAGGAAACCCATTTTATTACTCGTTAAAAAAAGATAAGTAGGGAGGGATAACAAGAAATTTATTTTATGAAACTGATTTTTAGAATATTTTTTATTTTGTCTTCTATATGTGAAAAATATATAGAGTGCCTTAAAAAACAAATATGGATCATACGAATCAAAGGGTGGTTCATATGTATATGGCTAGGAAAATAACAAGACACCATGAATTTCAAAAATATTATGCAAGTGATTTGCAATTATTTAAATTAGCTTGTTTATTTCATTACTCAATTAGTTACAATTTAGACGTTGTTTTTGTTATTTGTCCCATATATATAGATATAGGCTTAGCGTGTTGTTCATCTATTTTTATGATTGGGAAGGATTGAAATCATGATTTCACTTTTACCTTATTCCTCATCCTATGTATAAATAACTGTTTTATTGTATTTAATTTTTTTTAAATAGTTAAAAACAATTATTATGTCTAAAATATATTTCATTTTTCAATTTTAATTTAGCCTATTAATAATAATTAAAGAAGATGAGAGAGTGTGTATAAGAAAAATAAGATAGAAGTGTGTAGTATAAATAGGGAAAATTGCAAAATGGAAAAATACAATAAATACATAGACAAATCAAAAGTGCACTTTATATTGTGTGACACGTCCATTTTAAAAAATACACCTTATAAGTTCTAAATGGGAACAGTAGAGGAGCTGATTAAAAAAATTGGGACAAAGGGAGTATGAAATTTTAACTTTTTCTTATAATACCTTCTTAACTTTTTAAGTACGTATTCATAATAAGTTTTATTTTGTATTTTTTTCTTGGTACAGTTCGATGATATATTGAGCAGGTTTGATGTGAAGCCTGAATCTGAAGACGCCGAGGTGATGAAAAACACATTGAGTGAGTGTGAGGAGGCAGGAATAAAAGGAGAGGAAAAGTATTGTGCGACGTCGTTAGAGTCCATGGTTGATTTCTCAACATCAAAGCTAGGAAACAAAGTAGACGCCGTGTCAACGGAGGCTGTGAAGGACACGCGCCGTCAGGAGTACACAATAGCGCCGGGAGTGAAGAAGGTGGGAGAAAATAAGGCGGTGGTTTGTCACCGTCAAGAGTACCCTTACGCTGTCTTTTACTGTCACAAGTCGGAGGCCACGAGGGCGTACATGGTGCCGTTAGAGGGCGCTGACGGCGTTAGAGTGAAAGCCGTCGCTATTTGTCACACTGACACGTCACAATGGAACCCAAAGCATATGGCATTCCAAGTGCTCAATGTGAAGCCTGGTACTGTTCCTGTTTGCCACTTCCTCCCTCAGGACCATGTTGTCTGGGTTCCCAAACACTTTTAGATATACACTGCTCGTGAGAAGTTCCAATCTTATATTTGGAGCTCATAATCTTGGTGTGATTATAGTGTGTTTTATCATAGAATAATATATCCTACTTTATATGTAGTTATCGGTATCATATATGTTCATCTGTATGTTTGGTTACACGCACACTTAGGCTTATATGTAAGTGTGCGTATGAACGAAGCATATGTACTATGTTCTGAATTCTGATACAGCCACGAGGTTTTCACTTCAATTCTCTGCTATTTGCAATATCTAAGCCAACGCCGCGGTAATGACTGCGATATCGATGAGGACCGACGAAACTAATTCTAACCACATCATCGAAATATATCCTAAGGCACCTAATTTTTTTACTAATTAATATCCCCATCAATTCTTAAATAGAAAATGTATATTATATCAAAAAAAAAATAGAAAATGTATTAAAGGACATGAATTTGTTCTTAGATAAGACTCAAGAGGAGATGGATTTATTTGTAAATATAAGACATTTTTATAATTTTTCTCAACATTTTCTCATATTATCCCCATATATACTCTCTAATAATATACAAATAAAAGAGAGTATAGAAATATCACAGTAGTTTTAATTATTATTCATAGTCTAATCAAATTAGGCAACAATGTAGTATAACTCAAGAGACCTCCTGTTATATGCTGAATATAAAACCAAAATCACAGAGATTAACCTCTACCTTATCTAAATAAGGTGGATCTTGATGAAAGAGATTAAATAATATTGTGATTTTTTGAAAGATTTGATGTGAATTCCAGTTCATCCAAAAAAAACAGAGGCATGACCTCATGAGGCTTGAATTGAAACTTAAACAATGCATGTGCGAGCAATAAGGATGACGGAGCGTTGCTTTATGCATTATGGGCTCGTGGGCCTTGGATGTCCATTGAGTGCTAAAGCAGTTCTTAGTTTCACATTAAATCACATGAGAGGCTAGCCCAAACTTTGAGCCTGTGTGTTTCCATCTTTTAACAGAACAAATTTTATCTTTTAACAAAAATGCGTGTCTTTGTGCATGATCTTTTGTCCAAAAAGGTTCAAAAAAACCGGACCGGGCATACAACCGGTCAAGTTACTGGTTCAAGGGTTATTGGTTCAACCGTGGAAGAACCGGGTCAACCCGGATATAATAAAATATTAATATTTAATTGTCAAATGTAAGAAAATACATAAATAAGGTATATGCTAAAAGTAGCAACAATCAAATAAAAAAATAGTCAAAATATAACCAATTTTCTTTCTCTCTTATGACATTAATATGAAGATTCAAATAAATAAAAGGGGAATTAAAGGAAAGAAAATGAAAAGGCAAGGTCAAGAGTAAATGGAAAGTGAGAAATTTGATAAAAAAAAAGAAAGTGAAAAACTACTTTATGTTTTGGGCTCCACTTAAAGAGCCTATAATCAATTAGAAAAAGAGTGGGCCTAATTGTACATAAAAGAATGAAAACCTAAAGCTCATAAGTCATAGGTCATAGGAGAAATGAAAAGTAGAACTGTATAAGCGAAGAGGAAGGCGGCTGCTATTCTGCTTCTTTGCAACATATACCCACCCAGCACATCAACGCAAGGAGGAAGAAGAGAAGCTTGAAGTGGCACCATTTTGAAAGCAAAGCACACACTAACTGTTATTTTGATTTAAATCTTTTTCTCTAACTGCTGCCACTGCTCTTCTTTTTTGCTTCTTGATTGCAAAAATCAGTTTGGAGCGCGTCTTCACCTCATTTTCCCAGTTTTCTCTTTTCTGGGTTTTTAAGGGTCAAACCGGTCTTTTCCCGGTTTAGCAGGTTATGGCCGGTTTTAACGAGTCAAACCGGTCTATCACCGTTTTAGGCTTTGACCGGGTTAATGCTTAGATCGGCCCGGCCTGCCCACCCGTTGGCGGTTTAACCGGTCGGACCTTCTTGGTCCGATCCGGTTTTTTGAACATTTCCTCATATCCAAGACTTGGATATGAGGATATCCATGAAAAATGCGTGTCACTGTGCATGATTAGTGCATTTGAATGACTTCTGCGGTACTACCACTTTCTATTAGAAAGACTGCATGTAACATCCTAGAAAAATAGGCATTAATAAATTAAATCATAATTAATAATAATAATAAACTAATTATCTTAGGAATAATATTTATAATTAATATATATATTACAACAAGTCACATGTAAGAGGATAGAGGAATTAAGAAAGTTATTAGTGTTCGTCTTCCATTTCATTTAGACAGTTAGATAATGCTCCTATTATCACTTGTAGTAGTAATAATATTAAAGTTATAGTAAATGTATGTGTGAATAAGTTGTATTTATATCCATGAAAAACTCTTTATAGTTAGAAAGGAAATATAATGAGTGAGGTAATTTATACATCATCACTCTAGAAGAAAGGGAGAAGTAACTAGTATATAGTAGATGTCAGGAAAATTCTAGAAGTAAAAAAAAAAACAAAAAGGGAGATAAGATACATGTCATAGAGACATTTCTAGAGTTAGAAATGGGAGGTTAACTAGTGTAATTCATGAAGGAGAAAAAGAAAGGAGGGATGAATTGTTAGAGATAATGAATAAGGGAGATTAACTTAGTTGACTTGAAGAAGAAGATAGAAAAGGGAGATGAATTACTTAAACTAGAAAATTCTAGAAAAGAAAAAGGGGGATGATCTAGCTGTCTTGAGGAAGAAGATAGTAGGGGGATGAACTAATTAAATTTAGAAAGCTCTAGAACATTAAGGGGGGAGTGATCTAATTGTCTTGCAGAAAAAGAAAGAATGGTACATGGAATGGGCTTAAAGAGACTTTAATAAGAGTAAATTGTAACAACGAATCTAGCCTCTAAGAACTACTATAAATAGGCCTAGTGGTGAATAGGAAAAATCACTACAACCAGAAAGAGAAATGAGAGTCAAGAAAAGAAAGTTCATCTTCTAAGTTTCTCAAAGGTAAGATTTTTCTTACTGAGTATAGCCTACTCCTACCCTTACTTGTCTCAAATTCATCACTGTTACTAAATATGTGTTTCCTTATTTTCCTATCTTTCCTATTCGGACATGGAGAAGCAATTGCTAAGGATTTGAGTTGCTTTACTCTCTCTGTTACTTTTGCATTTTCACTTCTCTTTGCTCACGCATATATATATATATATATATATATATATATATATATATATATATATATATATATATATATATATATATATATATATTTTATGGTCTTCTCTGTGCAAACAATATATGAGTATCTACACTTCTTATTTGATTGTTTTTCTTTCTTCTCTTTCTCTTACCTCATCCTTATCCATGTTATTCATTTATTTGTTTCTTTCTTTGATACATACAGTGAGCATTTTTTTTACTGCGCGTGAGAAGCATTGCAATTGTGAATATTATATTCTTTTTATATTAATTTATGATCTGTATTGTTTTACTTATACACTAATACACGTACGTTTTCCCTGAACATGTCTATAAAGTGATTATTTCCTATGACATTTATATATATTACTTTCTGTGCATATAAGTATGTGAATATTATTATAAATATATATACAAAATGATTTGTTATGGATGATGATGAAAAGTAAAGGGTAAGAACTTTGTTAATCATTTATTTTAACATTTAATTTACTACATGAGAATTGCAGAGCCGTAAGGCTATGTGACTGCTGGTTTTGATGTGTATTATGATGTTGTGGATCCACACTAGGGGACGCCCTAGTCATCATGTGATAAGAAGTGATGTGATAAGAAGTGATGTGAGAATGATATTGTGGTACTAATTCTCATATAGTATAATTATTTGTTAAAGTAAAGAAAAAAATTACGTTTTCCGTTTGATATTAACGGCTGGAACATTATTTGTTTAAAATTATGGTATACTCACTTTTCGTAATGTTCCAGATGATCTCTAGCTACCCGGAACCCCCACCACCTCCACCACAACTATCTCCAATACCACCATCAAGCCCACTTGTTCTATATAATAATTATGTTCAGAACTTCTTTGCACCAGACCAAGACCTCCTTAGTATTTTCCCTCCCGAAGGAATAGTCATCGAAGCCCCTGAAGTTACCCCACCAGAAGTCATCAACCTTGAGGAACCCTAGAAGCAATGATGGAACTGAAGCAAATATATATATATATATATATATATATATATATATATATATATATATATATATTATAAGAAGTTGTATTTGGTTTCTTTTTATTTTTATGAAGTGTGTTTTTATAAGTTGTGTACTGTACTACAAAGACTTATGTAATGAATAAAGATTATTGATATTTTATTCTCTTCCAATTATTTATATTTTTATACATTTTATCTATTTTCTTCAAATATATATATAAGAAAAATCATAAATAGGATAGGGGTTTTACACTGCACGTGTGACATGTAGATGTTTATTAGTGCATCTTGTCTTACACCACAAACTCGGTCACTCTCTTTCTACTTTCCTATTTCAATTTAATTATGGGCGAAGAGTCTGTATACGTACGATTGTGCAGTTTGTAAAGCAGCCTGTATTTTCACTTTTGTCAAGCCATCCATATCTGAATCAATCAAATTTCAATTAACAATCCAAGCTTAATTATATTTTACCATGACATTTGTTTGTCAAACTAATTTGACGCACTCCTCTTGAAACCTTTTCCCTCTTCATGTGATCATCTGACTTATTTCAAAATGATGAGCTAGGTGATATTATTATTTACTTAAAAAAGTCAAATTGGATAAAATTAAGGTTTTCCCTTTTCAAAACATGGTTATAAACTTGGTTTTATGACATGGGCAAGTTTGAGTATTTTGGAGTCCAACAATGAGACTTTTCTAATTGCTCTTTTTTATATATATTCACATGGATTTAAACTCAAAAGCTTGTATATCTAAATAGGGAAAGCCTCTCGCTAGTGATGGTAAATTAATGATCTCTTTCAGTACGAAAGATGTGAAGAAGATAAGAAGGAATAATACTGGTGGGTGGTGGTTGTGGCCAGCAAAAGAAGACCCCTTCGTCCTCAATATCTGACTATTATTATACAAAAGTCAAAACTCGGTTGTCACGTTGTGAAAAGCCCACTTGCTTGCTGCCACAGTTGACGGTCAACGCACATTCTCTGTCCCACCTCACACCACTCATCCTGTTTCTTGGTAATCACTGAAGAATGATTCTTTACAAACTAGCATTAAATGGATAGCTACTTGTTGCGCGTTACACACACACACAAATGTATATAATATGATTGAGCGGCTTCTTCATATTTGCATAACAAATTAAAAGACTTCAAGACGAATCAAAGCTGATCAAATTACATCCTTGTTTCCTTCCTCTTTCCTCCTACCAACTATATAAAAAATCTCTTGTAAGCTTTAGGTGTGCCAAACAGAAATTTGGGTTGTCTTTGAAAAATGGATCTGAGTATGAACAAGTACAACTGGTTTGGTTCACGCAGGGAAGTAACTCCAACCATCCGGTTGGGCCGAAGCAACACCTACGGCGGCTGCACTAGACTGAACCACCGGGGATATACAAAGCTGACAGTATGGCAGGTGATTATGAGGAAACTCAGATTCAGGAGTGATAAAAAGAAGAAATTGTTGAAGTCTTGTGGTGATGGTGGTGTAAGGGAGGGTAGTTATAACCCACAAAGTTACTCATTGAATTTTGATAATGGATTGAGTTGTATGGAACCTGACAACGTTTCTCGTTCGTTCTCTGCTAGATTTGCTGTTCCATCTTCAAGGATTTTCCCTCCCACTCATTTGTTGGATTGTTGAAAGAACTTACATTCTGTATATATGATTTTTCATTTCTTCAATCACAAACTCCAATTGTAAAATTCTCTTTTCAATTTCCTGGCCATCATGGATTGCTCAAAAGCCTCTTGTTTATATGTATTCGTTTACTTTTATTTCTGGCATCCAACAAATTAAATGTAGAGCACATATTTGAGACTTTCATAGATCTAACTATATTGGGATTCAGTGTCGATAACATCATTTTGGCATGGCTCTTGACCTTCAGCTCTATGGTTCCCCTGTTTTTTTATTCCCTGTCACGATTTTCTAAGCTCCTGCTAATATTACGAATTTATTTGGTTTATTGAGCAATATATGTATTAATAAGGTAAAGTAGAAAGCCAACCACATGAGAAATTAGATGAAGAATCCGGATAAAATTGCTTTACTACATTTATTCTTATATCGTGATCCTAACAAAATTTAGTCCAAATTGCAAGGGACAAGAAAAAAATTGAAGATGATTCCACTAAATAAGAATGCTATGGAAATATAGCACATTTCTTTAGCTTCCAGTTAATAGCAATGGAACTTCTAACTGCTGAATGACCTCTGGGCTGACTGAGCCTATTTCCTTTGAATTGAAGAGGTACAAAAGGACCGATTCTTTTCTTGATGTCCTTAAACACCGAGTATTTTCTATAGATGGCAACAAAATCAGGCAATCACAAGAGTCCCTATAATAGAGGCAAACAGTGTTTGTTGTCATATCTCTTTCAGATTGGAATCTTGCAGCCTAAATCACATTTCTTGTTCATACTGAATAACTAGATCATGATCAATTCTGAACTGTACATCATACAGTCTAGCTTGTTCCTTTAATATCTTGTCGCATTCGGATACACATTAGCCTACAAGTTCAGAAACCTTTGTCTGCAGCCAAATGGCAACATATCGCTAGGGAGAGTCCCATTGGCCTTTTTAGGCATCTCTGTTCAGCAAAAGACACTTCTTTAAATTTTTGTTCGTTTCAAGGGTCAGAATTGAAACATTCAATTCAGACGAAGTGAACTCAATCCTTTAAACTTGACAAAGTGATGTCCTTTCAAATAATGACTAAGTTTTAGTAGTAACTAAAAAAAATCTCAGATGCATCAATATAACATCTTGACAAGAATAAAAGCTTTTATATTCCAATAATTATCTACTAATTACTGGTTTTTAAGCGTTCAACAGTGCATATTACTTTAAGAATGATATATTTCTTTGTTTAAGTATAGCACAAAGAAATACAAAGAACCTAAACATTCTATGACTGTTGCTGCTTGCCGGCCGCATGCTTGCATGGTATCTGTTGGTTTTGATTCTTCAGCTCATTGCCGGCCACCAGAAAATATGCAGTGTGCCTGAATTCCAAGAAATCAGTAAATGCTATATGATCGGCAATCTTGCAACATTTTATTGGGTATAACAAATTGGGAGAAGATAATATTTACCTAAAAAAGTTCATCATTTTGGTCTTGGAGTCATCATCTATTTCTGATGTACTGTCCAGTGCTTGTTGCATATGATGTAACCATCTCTGTGCCGCTTCACGTGTCACAGGAAATGGCCGGTGTCGCGCAATCAGAGCAGGATGACCTGCCACATACCAACGACAAATAAAAGGTTTCAAAATTTGTATAAATTAGTTCACAGTATTAGTCCCTTTACAGACATGTTGCTGAGCTTAACCACACTGCTTCCATCCTTAAACATTACCCAAGTAACACTTAGTTTGGGGAATTAACCAGAATAACTGTCTGCAATTTGAACTTCCTTTAAACAAGTTTAATCTCAAGATTTCCAGAGTCAGTATTCCATATTCATATCTTGCAGGGCTCAGCTTTGAGTCTTGACATATTTTGGACTAAACGAGTTATTACTGATTACTTCCTATTCAATCTATTTCCTAGAAAACATGTCAAAGTATAGCAAATGGGCGAGCATTAAAAAATCATGAGAAAAATAGGGAGGGATAAAGGCTCTAACAAACTCAACATTCATCATTCAGAATGCCTCTTCTCAAAAAGAAATCCCTGAAATCAAGACCCTTGAAAACTGAAACTACCAAGAGTATCAGAAGTTAGTTGTTACTCTAATTTCTACACCTTGGTAAAGTACTTCCTCTGGTCCTAAATACTCCCTCCGGTCCAAAATATAAGACCTAGTTGACTTTTTTGGAAAATCCTAAAAAAGCAAAATAAGTTAATTATAAATTGATTTACCTAATTTTTCCCCTTAGACTAGTTTATTTTACCTATAAACTAATGGATGATTTAAAAATATATCAAATATGTCATAATTTAATAACCTATTTCGCAACCTTAATCTCTCCAAAAAAGTCAACTAGGTCTTATATTTAGGACCGAATGTAGTATAAGACTTAAATATAAGACATAGTTGACTTTTTTAGGAAATCCTAAAAATACAAAGTAAGTTAATTATAAATTGAGTTACCTAATTTTTCCCTTAAACTAGTTTATTTGACCTATAAACTACTGGATAATTTGAAAGTATATCAAATATGTCATAATTTAATAACCTATTTCACAAGATTACGGGAGGAAGCATTGTGGAGTCCATTGAGGCAGGTATATTTTGCAAACGCCATAATACCAAATTTAAGAAATTATATACCTAGTAATCAAAGTGAAGGTGATACAAGAAGGCCATCATTTTAATGAACCAATAATCTTGGAGCAAATAAAATCAGAGTCTTATTGGTAAATTAGGCAGCAATAAATAAAGTGAATAAAACAAAATATACAAGAGAACACACACACACACACACACACACACACACACACACACACAACACAGACCTCTTCGGTGAGAGAAGAGAGGAGGACCGCCCATTCGTTGGACGAAGAACTCATACTGGTTCTGAATAGCCTCTTCCTTGTTGGACCCACCGAATATGGATCGAAACCACTCTTCCTCATCATCATACACCCTAATAATGCAAATCATCAACGTAAAAACACATTTACAGAGAAAGCCAAGAGGATTAGGGCAGCTAACGTACCTGTTGTAGAAATTAGTGGAGAGATTGATGAAGGTTTGAAGGCCCAGCTTGTTAAACAGATTCGTTTCGTCGATGGAAAAAGCGTCGGCCGTGTGGACCCCACTCCACTCGGACGCCTTCTCTTGCAGCCCCTGCATTTTTCGCTAAGGAATCGAGTGAAGTGGATCGGAGAATTTTTAGTTTTCAATTTTCATTCCCAATCCCTCTGATCTGATTATGACATTAAATTAAATTAATAATTAATGAATTTAATACAGTAATTAACGGTGTGAGATAGCTAGCTTAGCTATCATTTCCACTTGGCGCGCACTTATTTTAACCTTCGCTCCATATTTTCTGCTATTTCCTACAAGCATACTTGGATGGATTGCGCGGCATTTTGGGCCGACTCTTTTAACAATAAATTCGTTGACTTGGGCTTTGATGTTTCCGGTTAATAAGGGCATGGGCTATAAATGGGCCAACCTATTTAAACTAGCCTGTTCTTTTTTCTCAAAATTATATTGTTGCTTGATATTTATAAAAAAATTAAAAAAAGTAGAAAAATGATTCGATATTTTTACAACATAACTGTAAGAGCCTACTCATAGTAAATTATAATCAAATATATTTGGTGTTGATGATAGTGATCATGAAAAAAATGACAATTATGTTAATTCTTAATCTTTAATAGGGTAGACATATTTTCTTTATAATAACAATGAAATCTATCCCGACGTTTCTTAACTGGATATAGCTAATATGTTGTATTCACATGTTTAGAACTCAAGACTCATGGTTAAGCTAGAACGGCCTCATCTAACTGATCTAATCGTACGGGTCAAATTTCCCTCAGCTTTTAATAATGGTTTGATGCCGTCGTATTCAAGAACGTTTGTCGTTTGTCATACGTACATAGAGATGTATTTAAAAAACAATTTAGGCAAATAATTTGCCATATTTATCAGACTCGGTATCTTTGGTTATCAACGTACAAATTCAATAAACATATATAAGCCATATTATTAAACGGAAGAATATAATATATAATGTCGTGTGAGATATACTTGCTCATTATCCTCACTTAGTTCCTCATATTCGTTGCCCATCAGGAAACGTGCCAGAGAATAGTGTTTTTGAGTTTGGGACACTTCACGTTACATACATACATATTATATATATAGCAAGCGAAGCTAGTTTTTTCCAACCTAACATATCTGTAATCTGTTCATAGCATTGAACGACACATGCAAGAAAATGCTCATATATCAATATTCCGCTAGAAGCCTTCGTCGCAATATTATACTAGCAAACTTCAAGTGAACCTTATTTGTCTATTATTTTTGTGCGAGCGCGCGCTCTTTCCTGAACTAATAAGGCAGCTAAATATATGAAAGTTCTTTCGGTTTAGAGCAATTAATTACTAACCCATTTGTATGTAAATAGATCAGGCACGTACTCCTCGGAAACAAGCTTTAAGTCAATGAAATATATGGGTCTCTTCTGGCATTATAATTATTCTGTATAAAAGTAAAAAAAGTAAGAAGAGATCATCATCAAGAAGGAGAAGGTGAGAAAGATGATACAAAGGTATAGAAAAGCTTTGGATGAAAAATTCTTATTCATATAACTTTAATTTCTATGTCTAAAACAATCCTTGATGTAAGTCTTTATTTATAAGTCTCTAACCAATATAAAAAGTTACAATATCATTAACATGAGCTAATGGTAAATGTAACTATTGCAGACTATATAGCTATTAATTAACTAGCGCACTAAGTTTGATATTCATCCTTACGGTGTGAATCATTCATTAACTAATTAAATACTAGGTAGTATTACAGTCTAAATATTTTATTTTTGAAGTGTTTGACAAGCTAAGTATAGATCCAAAATTAGGACTCAACCTTCTCTATTAGGGTTAGGGTTTTGCTTTGCCTTCCCATGACAAATACCCGTCAACCACTTCACCATTAATTGACGAAGAAGTCGTTGAAAAATTTATATTTTATCACATTAAGAACAGTCTTGATGAGAAGCATAATCAAAGACGTGTCTAATATAATGTCAAATACGCAATTACATAATGCTTTTAATAGTAATGTACATGGAGGGATTAATAATCACACTTTATTTTTTAATTTTGCATCAAAAAATGAGAAGTGTTATTCCAGACTGAAGCTTTGTTTGAAGTTAGAATTCCTTCCCTAATTGATCTAATTAGGGCTTTGTGTATACTTCTCGTGAGTGTGTGTGTCGCATTCTAGAGTATACTTTAATTTCTCAAATCCATATGTGTGTGTATTCATATTGGGTTAATTTTTGTCCCTGATACATATATTATAGTAACAGGTACATTTCTTAGAAACGGGAACAATTAGCTGTGAATTGCGTGGGATTTGCTTTTATGGCTTGAAATGGCGGCAAACACACACAACGTCAGATAAAAAACATGAATTCCTTGATTAAGAGAGCCTTAGAGGCTTTGGCTGAGGTATAGTTACTTAAACATACATGTACAGAAATAATATTTTTTAGGCCTAGAGATTAGCATAGCAAAGGAAACTATTGAGGCAGATTAATAAGTTAATGATGGAGTAATTAATGAATTCAATGAGTATTATATATATATATTCCCTCTGCAGGTTAAATAAAAAACAGATACCAATATCATCGATTTCTTATGTGTTTCGTAACTGATTTTTCAATTAAATGAAAAACCAGTTTCCATGCTAATTAACTAACTTACAAGAACCGATATATAGAGGGACAGAAATTTGATAAATACGAAAGTGCAGATAAGTCATTTTCAATAATTTTTTGTTTATGCTTATTCAAAAAATACAAGACATACGTATGGGGATTAGAGATAGATTTATATAGGGGATAGAATGATACCGATAATATACAGTGTTGTATGTTATGATCTTTTTTTAAGTGAGGAACAAGTAGCTAGGCCACCATCGTTGGTTAATCAAGCCAGCAATTAATTCTCTTATTTCTCCTCTTGAGTCTGTATATATCCGCCCACCAACTGTACTGCTTTTGTCATTAATATGTATTCTAGATTTTGTTGATCAATATTGATCCATACAAGTAATATATCTGATTAAAAATTCTCCGGAATTAATCCATGTTTTGGTTGGGTTAGTTGAAATCAAATGATTTATGCATGTGGGATGAAAAACAGAGCAACAATATTTAATATAGCTCATCATTTCATGGACTATTTATTATTAGACAGATGGGCATATATTTGTGTTTGTGTGTGTGTGTTAAGTTATGAAATTAAAGGATGAATTCATCTTTAATTGTTCAATGATGAGAGGTCTTTTTTAGATGAATTATCTTTTATCATACTGATGAGAACTGTCCATGCTTCACAAAAATGGAAGAGATGATGACCCTATTGCATGTTAATAAGGACAAGAAAGTACTAATTAATACATATCATTGTCTGTGTTTTTGAAGTCTCCAATTTAATAATCTTCACGCATATAACCAATTTTTCTGTCACTACTGTATCGCATCCTTGTATATCATATCATGTTTTGAACAAGCGAGGCTTCATCGTGAAGATTATAGCTAGTGTGAATCCATGTTTTGGGAACAGGTAAATATGACTGAGACACTTTCAACTAGATTATGTGAAGTATGTGATAAGTAAGCGTAATTGATTTTGATGGATGGATACATCGACACAAAGCAAGCCTTAAACATATATAGTGATCGTCAATGCTTATAGTATAAATACCAAAACAATGAATCTTTCCATGATATCATAACTAACCCAAGCTTTGAAAAGGATGAAGGACTAATTTAAAGAGACTGCAAAGCATAATTCATGTTATCCCGACAGATTAACTTGTCTATGAAACACGTAAACGTGACTTTTGATATTTGAAGACAAAATTAGTTATTAATAATCTCTTTACACATATATTAACCAGCTGGGAATCAGAAAAACTGCTTTTTGAAGAAATCTATATCATTTGGCTATTTGCCTGACTTTATCTGACCGTGTAAGCAGGTAACAGCATGTAGGATCAAAATGATAAATTTGTTTAGTATAAATGGCCAACTAATTATGCATGCAGAAAAAGAAACGAAAACTCTAGCATGATGTGCTTCTCATAATTCCTTCTGAGCATTAACAATCGCTTATTAATCTAATCAAACCTTATCATCATTATAACTTTGATGGATCAGGAGAATATCAATCAAAAGGCACGGTGTAAATTTCGCATATACATGTTTTTTGGGATACATTTCTGTATGTGTACTGAGTTTTGTAGCTACTGAATAATAATTTCTAATGGTAGATAACTTGTTATGCAGGTAAAGGAGACATTTCAAAGGGAATGATTAGAAAAGATCCGTTAGTTTTGATGTTTCATCCAGTTTTCCAGCTACAAAGAGAGAAAAATTGAAACTCGCTCGGAAGAAGAAAGGGGAGAAAGAAATACGTAGATTGTAATAAAAAAAAAGAAAGAAATACGTAGAAAACTCTTTTGGAATTTGAAAACATGGATGTTGAGTGCGTGATACTTTGCATGTAATAGTGCTACAAATGGTAACATGAACGTAGTATGTATTGAATCGGTAACATTTCTAAAGGCTTTCACCTGTCTGCTACCTAATAAATCATCAATGGCCTCTTCACTGCTACACCTACAAGAGTCTTCTTCATGGGCAGCATCGCTCTTGCACACTCGCCTTTCAAATTTGTGATAGCTTAATGATACATGTTTTTTTTAAGAAAAAAGAACGCGACATCTTATAATGAAATTAATCATATGTAGGGAGATTGTAGGAAACTACTTATTAGATTTAGGATATCCTCCCTTCTTTCTTAAATTTAAGATATAGTTATGGTCTTTCTAAAAAAATATAATAAAGTTACATTAATTAAATGATTTATTTATAAATAATTTGTTTGATTTTTATAAGTAAATTTATTTAACTTATAATCTAATAAATGTGTAAAATAATAGGTTACGATTGACTTCCTCATTTCACTTATTTAATCTATAAAAAAAGCAACTAAATTCTTAAATTTATGAATATAGATGAATAGTTAATGGTTAACGATATCTCATTGAGATTACGAAGTTTACAATCTTATATATCCCATATACACGCGTCTAATTTTTGGAGCAATTAGATTTAACGAAAAAGTTCATTATAATAATTTAGGGTTGAAAGTCAATAATATTTGTCAGGATTATCGTACCTAAATACTTGTATTGTCGTGGAACGTACGTAATCTTGACATTTCAATTATTGATATTTTGAGACATTTATTTATATACACTGTAGTTGTGGAAAAAGGATTGGCAAAAAAAAAAAGTTGTGGAAAAAGGGATATGTGTATGTTAAAAAAACGTCTGATGAACAAGAGGCAGCTCAACAAAGACGACTTAATGATATGCAGCAGCCTCAGGCTGAAGCAGCTGGTAATATTATTATATTATATATCAAAGTTTAATTGAGGAACTAAAGCGAAAAATAAAATGAAACATATCCCCGGTAAAATATCAACAGATAAATGCCTATTATAGTATTGCATGTATTACCTCTTTGCTCCTAAAATACCAACCGATAAATGCCTGTTTGAGAATATAAGTTTAGTTTCAAATATAAGGTATATCATAATTTAGTCTTGAATATATAAGGCATACATAACTCTAAAGAGTTATTATCGACTTATTCGTTGTTTCAATCTTTACCATAAGTGAACGAGTTGTTAAAAATAGTATAGAAAAATTTTCATTCTCACATAGATCAAGACAAAATTGGATTAATTATTACAATTATGTTATCAATTATGTTGAGTGAAAATAATTGAGTTTATTTTGAAATCCTAAATATCTAAAAATAAAAATAATTTGAAAAGATCAAATAAAAAATTTAATTCAGTAAAAGATACACATAGAATTAATATTTATCACCGTTACAATTCATTTCATGAAACTAAATCAAAAATCTAATTCAATAAAAGAGACGCTTAAAACCCTTGAACCCTTAGTTTTTCCTCTTCCCACGTTGTCAATTCTTCACTATTTAAGTGGCCCACATTGCCTAGTTGCTTTACTGCCGATATAATGAAGTATACGAGAGATCAACATGTAACATTAACAGTAATAATAAAAAACTATTTGTTTTTTCTCCTTTTATTTTAAAAATTATATTTTTCTTGGCTTGAAGAAAACTTAAATATTTTCATTACATTCCCAACAAATTGATATTTTATAAAATCTAGACAAATTAAAATCCTTCAATTTATGAATTAATGACTCGTCAAATACACCAAAAAATATATAAAATCTAATAAAAAATGGAGTCATCAATTATATTTTGGAAAGCAGGAATATTATTTTCCAAACTCTGCAAGTTAAATCTTCCTTGTCACCCTCTAATTTGTAATATGACAACGGTCCTCACACAACTTACTTTTAAATCACCAATCGGTCAACACACGGGTCTTCATTTATTGTACTCTTTCTGTAATTTAATTTACTATTTAATTAGAATATTGCCCTCGTCCGTAGCGGGATTTTTTTTGGGGGGGGGGATCAATGTGAAGAAATGTTGAAATATGCAACATGATCAATATGAATGTGTTTATATGCTCTAGAAACTGGTGAGGGGTTCAAGAGTATATCTAGAGCTGGGATTTCGGGCCAGCCCGATTTAAACGGGCTGGCCCAACCCGGCCCGAAGTGAAGCGGGCTGAGCCCGCTTCCAACCCGCCACAATTCGGGCTGGGATTTTCCAACCCAGCCCGAATTTGGGGTGAAATCGGGCCAGCCCGCCAGCCCGAATTCTACCTTTTTTAAAAAAAAAACTTGTGCTTTCCTCTTATTTGGGACTTGGGAGCACTCATGGTGCTAAGGAGGCAGAATATAGCAAAACAGGGGACCCCAGATGAAATTTGAAACGTGGGGTATAAGGGTGTGCATAAAAGAAGGAAGAGAATCAGAGAGTAAGGTTCTTTAGGACTTGGGAGCATGAGATGAGAGTAAAGCTTACCTGAAAATTGAAGATAGAGTGACGACGGTCGCCGGTCGGCGGTGGACGGCGGTGTAGGGCGCGGCGGTGTAGGTCTTCGGAGACGCGGTAGGCGCGGTTGATCCAGGAGACGGAGGGGAGGAAGCGGTAGAGGGAGGAGGAGGCGGGGGGAGGGGAGGGGAGGGAGTGGCGGCGGGCGAAGTATGGTGGAGTTGGAGGGCTGCTTCTTCAGGATGGAGAAGAGGGAGAGGAATGAGGGCTGTGCGGCGTGCCTGTGTCTGCGTGGTGAGTGGACTTAGAACAGTAGGTTTTTTTTTAATATATTCGGGCTAGCCCGTTTGCAAATCGGGCTAGCCCGAATATAGCCCATATGATCGGGCTGAGCACCCGATTCCAGCCCGATTTAAACGGGTTCAATTTTTTCAGCCCGACCCATTATTTTTAAGGGCGGGTCGGGCTGAGCCCGCCGGGTCGGGCTGAAAGTCCCAGCTCTAGTATATCATGATGAGATAGGTAGGAATGAGGAAAAAGAAGGACGCAAAATCAAAAGCATGTCATATCAAGTCAAGGGCCAAGGATGGCACAGTCATCCGTGAGGGCAGAACTTATGTATAAAATTAAAACACAAGAGTTCAACCAGTTTTATTGTGTTTTATTTTTCATTTAATTTTAAATAAAAAAATTTTAAATTAAAAAAATATACACTAATGGTCTGAACTCTGAACTCTGAAGGTAAAAGTAGTATTACGTTGGACTACTCTTCATTCCACTAAAGTAAAGTTATTGGCAATTTACTTTGCTTTGGGTGGAATGGCCATCTAACTCTGTTGGAAGATTCCCTAAATCAAAATTCCATGATACTTCCTCTTATAATGAACATATCTATTTGGGATGTGAGTTTGATCTTAACTATAAATAAATGACTTTATAATTTTTCTTAACTATATTTTTTTCATAATCTATTGTGGCTCTTCAATAATAAATGAGTAGAAAAAGTAAAGAGGACACTATGAAAATAAAAGTAAATGATTAAGATGTTTTTCATTTAGTATCATGCATGTATGTAATTGTTAACTAAGTTAATGAAGATAATCAATTTAATCAAATTAAATAAACACATACTCCCTCCGGTCCTAAATATAAGATCTAATTGACTTTTTCTAGAAAATCCTTAAAAAAGCAAACTAAGTTAATTATAAATTAATTTGCCTAATTTTTTCCCTTAAACTAGTTTATTTTACCTATAAACTAATGGATAATCTAAAAATATATCAAATATGTCATCATTTGATAACCTATCTCGCAACCTTAATCTCTCTAAAAAAAAGTCAATTAGGTCCTATATTTAGGACCGGAGGTAGTATTTAAGAGGGGATAGGGGCACTAAACAAGCTTAAATTAGGATTCGGTTTTTGTTTTCAAACTCCGCGCTGGATAAGCAAAGGTTTTCTTCTACACCAAACGCGGCCTTATGTTTTGTGTTTTGGTTGGCGTCTCAGGGAAGTGCGGGATGCTGTTCCTCGTTCTTTACATTGACCTTTTCATTTAGCTTGCATTAGGAACTATACTTCTTCCCTTTCGATGACGTGTCAATTCCCCACTCGAAGAATAAAAATAATTCATATTAGTAGGTAGAATGTAGGGCCCACCATATCACGTGTGCATAATTGACTTCAGTGTCCTTTCCTGACTCTGAAATCCATGCCCTCCTTCACTGCTCGCACTTGCTTCTTCATGTCCTGATTTGTTACCGCCTTCTTCAAATTAAATATAAAAAATTAAGCATACATAGAGTACATAAAGAGGAGGGTAAGATGGTCATTGAACTGGAATAATTTAGAGACATGGATGTAAACATTCTCGGTAATTACACAGCTAGTCTGTGCAACTTGAAGGTGAAGACCCACATTTGGTAATAGCTTCATAGACCCACTCTTCCATTTTTTTTTCTTTTTTACTTTTTTTCCCGTTATTGCCGATAAGCTTAAATTCCCTTGACTTGTCATGCATGGTAATCGATTTCACCTAGCTAGCTAAGAAATCTTCGTTAGTCACTTTAAAACTTTTCACACACATATATGTTAGTTGCAGTATCTCTCAAGTCAGAATTTCTTCTGCAAGTGAATGAAAGATCTAGACCCTAATTATAAAGCATCAAAAACCCAATTGAACAAGAATTTTCACTCCATGCACGTAAGCGTCTCTTCTTCTAATTACTAAATTCTTTCTTTAAGGTGTTATATATTCACTATTTGTAAATGATGAGAATATAGGGGCAATCGATCAATATACAACTTGATCGATCTCCTATATGTAGGATTATTCAATTAATTAAATAAATTAAAGAAGATGAAGAAATGAAATGATGTTGTGGGTAACTTATGTGTGGAACAGAAGAAAGAGAAGGAAGCAATAAGTAGGAAGGGAGGAAGGGATAAAGAAATGGAGGGAAGTGGGGGAGGAGGGGCAATAACAAAGGAGGAAACCCTACCTCCAGGGTTTAGATTCCATCCCACAGATGAAGAACTCATCACAAGCTATCTCATCAACAAGATCTCTGATTCTTCTTTCTCTGCTCGAGCCATCACCGATGTTGATCTCAACAAATGCGAGCCATGGGACCTCCCTGGTACTTCTATACTTTTCCTTTCTTCTTCAATTTCATCATTTCTCAAACTAATGAAAACCTAAGAGAATCAATCTCCATGAACCGAATGGCGGAAACCGCCTAGACCATAAAAAAACTCTAAATACAAAAGTCACACAATCTATCTAGGGTTCTCCTCATTATTTATGTTATATATATATATATACAGTACTTGTAGGGCTATTATCCTCATGTATATGGGTGTGTGAAGGATACAGTAGTCTAGATTCTACCAAGAAAAACTTAAATAAAAACGCACACCATCTATCTAGGGTTTCTTCTTAATTATGCTATAAATAGTCCATGTAGCTACACACACGCATATATATTGTATGTACGTGAGTATGAGGTATAGGATGGATGGTGAAATAGGGAAGGCGAAGATGGGAGAGAAAGAGTGGTACTTCTTCAGCCTGAGGGATAGGAAATATCCAACGGGGGTGAGGACGAACAGGGCGACAAACACAGGCTATTGGAAGACGACGGGGAAGGACAAGGAGATAATGAACAGTACAACATCAGAGTTAGTGGGGATGAAGAAGACTTTGGTTTTCTATAAAGGAAGAGCGCCAAGAGGTGAGAAATCCAATTGGGTCATGCATGAATACCGTATCCACTCTAAATCCTCCTTCCGCCTCCATAACAAGGTATAATTACTTCATTCATACACACAACACAAACACATATTCTAACCTCTAAAGCTTCGATCCAACAATTACATACTTCCGAGCCAAATAACAGTGTAAACCCGAATCAGCTTGAAATATACGCATTATATTCTTTTTTTATTACAAATACGCATTATATTCTTGAATTGCCAAGTTTTCAAAGAAATTTAAACTTGATAAAAAGGACCTTAATGATTTGTTCTAAATATATATTTCTCTTCCTGTCCTAAATTTAATACATATATTAAAAATGATTTTTGGTTATAAATGTATGACTTTTTTTTTTCAATAAACTGATTTATAAAAATTAAGAGAGATAATTTTTGCCTCTTTCATATTTAACTTATTTATTTTACTTCTTTAATTCTCTTAATCGGGTTAGATAAAAAATAATTTACGACAATTAGAGGGAGTGTATATATTATTTTATACATATGCGTCCATATATGTACCTGTACATCATGGCTAGTAAACACTAAATTTGATATGTAATTGTGAAATGGAATCAGCAGGACGAATGGGTGGTTTGTAGAGTGTTTCAGAAGAGTGGAGGAGCCAAGAAGTATCCTTCAAATCACACGAGAGGGGTGCATCCTTATAGCCTGGAAATAGGTCCTAACAACATGGTGGGACCTTCAATGATGCACATGACTGATCCTAATTCTGCTCACTTCCTCTATGGAAGAAACTATGTCAACTCTGCTTCTGACCTTGCTGAAGTTGCTAGGGTTTTGAGAGCCACAAATACCACTGGTTTCAACTTACCGATGCAAGCCCATCCTCATCAACTTAACTACCCTGCCGCAGCCGCCGCCACAACTGGAGGAGGGTTTACAATTTCCGGCCTCAACTTGAATCTCGCGGGAGAAGCCGCCACCGGGCAACACACTTTCCGGCATGATGTGGCCTCCAATAACATGATGACAGCTGGCAGTTCCATGAATAATGGAGTGGATAATCATGTAGTGTATGGTGCAGGAGAAATGAGCAACGCTAACCCTAACAATAATAATATTGGTCAAAGTAACAACAGGTTCATTGGGATGGACCCTTGTGTGGATTTAGATAATTACTGGCCTCCCTACTAGGTTGATGGGAACAAGAAGTTCATCAATTAGTTTTTATGCAATTTAATTATGTATAACTGTGTAGTTTGATATCATGTATACCTAATAAGGTATACCTTATTGTAATTAATAAGACTGCTTTATGTAGGGGGTTCGATCTTGCTTAGAGTTGATCAACTGGGTTCTGTCCAAAAAATTGAAGTAGCTGATCAACTACTGAGTAAACGCCCGCACCAAGTTGTTAATTGATTAGCTTTTTAGACGATCCCTCGCAATATATATTTAATTTCTACATGCTACTTATTCCCTTGTTTATGATGATTATGCAAATATTATTTCATTGCATTTGCAGGTGTTAATAATTTGAACTTTGAAGGGGACGCCATTGCGATCTGGTTCTATATATATACATATTCCGTCAAAATTAATTTTCACCTCATGGCAATATTTAAGATGACAAGCAGATAGATGAAATTAAAGAGATATTCTCCCTCATATCCGCTTTATAGCATCAATTTGTGAAAAATGATTTTGGTGTTAAATATAGGTCAATTTCTTTACATTACCACTAATTGATTAATAATAATAATAATAATAATAATAATTAATGGAATGGTAGAGAGACTTAGGGAAGAGGATTAGGGGATGCTTTACGATAACATGTAATATTTAACAATTAAACTAACACCATAACTTTAATTAAATTAGGGAAATATATCATATATTTATTATTGGATGGAGTAATATTTTGTAAACCGTCAAACTAGCATTGTTTTTTAGTTTATAGATAGTGATATGAGTATGAGAAGATGTTAAAATGTCCCTGCTTATTAAAAGTTTAATTAGTCATGATGTTGATGTTTTTGTATATATCAATATTTTACATGATTTTGTACACAAACATTTGCATTGAAGATTAATGATGAGAAGGTGTGCAAAGGAAGAATGACTTCAATTGTTATATACTACCTACCTCTGTCTTATTTGAATATAATCACTTTATTTGTATTAAAAAAAACTATTAAAGTAGTTAAAAACAATTAATATGTTTCACATATATGTCATTTTTCAACTTTATCCCTTTTTTATGAGTGTGTGTAAAGAAGAGAAATAGAACAAATAATTAATTGCAATTATATATAATTAGTAAAGGGCAAAAATGTAAAAAAAAAAAAACTAACGCAGAGACAAATCAAAAGTGCACTATACGAAACCTGGCGGGTTGGCGTGAGTGGTAAGTACTCTCGTCCCTTAAACAAGTGGTTGAGGGTTCGATCCCCAGCTCTTGCGAATGGAGCAAATTCACAGGCCAGCTGTCTACCCCCTATATAGGACTTCAGAACAGCGAGGGATTAGTCTCACTTGACACGCGGGTGGGGATACCCTTAGGTAACAAAAAAAAAAGTGCACTATACGAAACGCCTATTTTCACAATATTTCACATTATATTTAAGCTAATTTTCCTATTTCCTAATCATTATATTCCGTAATTTTACTCGCATCTTCAAAAGAATTTTCAGATTTTTTCAGAAAGCGTCTTTTGTCCTTCCACATACCGCTCTTGAATTAGATCACAATTTGCTTGCTGCATAATCAATGTGACGCTCCTATAATCAAAGGATAATTCACGAGACTAAAATCCAAATGGAACAAAACTTGAAGCAACAGCGAAGAATAAACCGTAAATTAGATTTTTCCCCTAAATTTCAGATTCCATCACATATCCTCAATAACCCCCCATCTGACTCTGTTTATGATGAATAAATATTGACGTGGACACATTCACTATGTCAATAATTTAAATTCAACAGAAAAAGAATGTAAGATAACAAATATTAGCACAACAGCCATAATACAAAAACATCTAAATATCTTATGTGTCCAGCTCTACAGTGTGACATGATTAAAGAAAACTCTCCCAAAACCAAATGCAGAAGCTTCAGAGTCCAAGGAGACGGAAATCTCAAGCCCCTAACATGCCCTTGAGACCAGGAAAATCCATCTGAAAAAACAATGGCAGCATAGTGATTTTAGAAAATTACCAGAATAGTGGTGAAGCCGAGAGATGGGACAAAAAAATGCCGACCCATCCTGAGAAGACAGTAAATTACTAAAATCAAAATCAACAGGAGAAGTATTGGAGAAGCCCCTTGCTTGTGGCAGTGTTTTCAAAAAGATTTTTTTATAAACGTTACGCACATCATTTTAAGATATTTCACTGTCAAATTAAAAGAAAAGGTGAACTTTCAAAACGGTATATATAGTTAGAAAATGTTGTAATGATCAATGACTACGAGTATGGATACAACTCTACAAAAAAAAAAAAAACTGTTTTGTTTTTTACAAATGATCCTAAAGAGAAGCTCCAAGATTTTATCCCTCAGACAGCAATCACAGCCAAGCACCTAATTCAACCAAAATAAGCACAATGGCATTCGGCATCCATGCAATAACATAAAGGCTAAGGTAAAGAAAACAAGGTCTTAGCACCGTGAATCTCTATTTCACACACACACACACACACACACACACACACACACACACACACACTACTACTACTACCTCCGGTCCTAAATATAGGACCTAGATAACTTTTTTTTTGGAGAGGTTCAGGTTGCAAAATAGTCTATTAAATCATGACATATTTAATATATTTTTAGATCATCTATTAGTTTATAAGTAAAATAAACTAGTTTAAGGGAAAAAATTAGCTAAATCAATCTATAATTAACTTATTTTGCTTTTTTTTTAGTATTTTTCAAAAAAGTCAATTAGGTCTTATATTTAGGACCAGAGGGAGTATAATAAGAAAAAACGGTTTAATTAAAAGGCATGTCCTATCTCAAACACCAAGCAAAAAGCATGGTCTCATAATATAGCTCTAAATACAACCATAAAAATCAGCCATTCTTCACATCATATGGAGAGCTATCTACATCAATAATAGCAAGCACACCTTAACTGCCCTTTTAAAAATTAAGCAGGAAACAAGTGTACGCCATCTACTTGTCCGGATGCCCTCTTTTAGCCTTTCGCCGTGCCTGATGGGAATTTATGTTTCGAACGGGTTTACTTCCCTTTTTGCTGCAGCAGCAAAAGAACATGAGCCAGCCAGCCAGCTCTTTCAAATATATGTATATAATACAAAAAGAAAACAGATTCAGCAATATTTTGAAAAGGTATATTGCAAAGACTGACCCAAAAATGGAAGAGAAAACTCTAGCCAGTAAGAAAACAGGTAAGGCTAAGATAGCAGAGGCCTGCAATTTGATAGAGCATTTGTCAAACAATGTACTCAATGATTGTCAACTCCAGTATTAACTAAATAGGACAAAAAATTCATAAGATACAAACCGCAAACCACTCCAACTCCTTGGTAGCCAGAGGTCTTGTAATTTCGTGTTTTTTTAGTGTCTCTTGAACAGTAGCTTGGACCTGAATAAAATTAATCATAAACACTCAGAACATCATAATACGGCCAATCCCTTCTTGATAAATCCTAAGAGTACGAAATTAAAATAAATTTAAGTAAACTAGTCCCCTCAAAATACTAGTGAATCATGCTATGGTCTCTCAATTGTGGTCTACATAGGGGTCAAGAACTGTGCATGTTGAGAGCAGAAATTGGATTGTGCAACATTATCAAGCTTTGAGTAACTTTGTACTCATGGTGAAATTGCACATGCTTTCCACCATCAGTGAAATTGAAACAAGCTTTGCAAAACATTTGACGCACAAAGAAGTTTTAAACTCAATACCTGACTGTGATAAGTGGTGGCTGATTCCAAGAATTTCCCATATGCATGAATAGCCTTCTTTGTGTAAGGCTTCATAACCTCTTGCATCTTATCAACATGAGGTTTGGCAGCAATAGCAACCTGATCGATGTATGGCTTTGTGAACTTTTTAGCTTCCTGTCACGCATTAGAAAATACTCTCAGTTACACATCAGCGGAATTTTTTTTGGGTCCGAGAAAAGGTGAAATGTGTACCTGATAGTGAGGATCTACAAATTCTTGTAGCTTGTTAAAGTGTGGAGTAACTGCATCTTTCGTTGCCTTGTAAGCTTCAACTGTTTTTGTAGTTAACAATTGCACATGAGGTTCGGCAGTTGTTTTCACCACAGACCACTGTTCTTTAGCAGCAGGGACCCATTTCTTGAAGAGGAGAAAGAGAGAATTAGAGGGAGAACAATTCAATTGGACCAGGGTGTTTAACAAATCAACAACTTTTCATAAATACAAAACATTGCCTGGTATGTACATATAAACAAGACAAAAAACCCTGAAGGCAGTGGTCATGGTCATTGAAGTAGGAGGTACTTTGTAGATAATGACAAACTAAAAAATACATGCCATGAGATGGCCCATTACTCCATTATCCCCACATGACACAACAAAAGCATATCTAGAAATAATATGAAAGCCTTACAAAGTATTAATGACTTACAGTTTTTATGGTTTCCACATGAGGTTGAGCCCACTTTTCAGTTTGTGCCTTCTTCTCTAGGGCCTGTTGTAGTGATTAAAATTTAAATAAGTAAGCCACCAATTTATCATTGATTATAAGCATCACATGTTTCAATAGGAACCAATTAAATACCTTCTGAGAAATCATTTCCCAAGTAGGTTTCCCATGTTCGTTCCAATGGGCCTCAACCAAGGACTGGCAAAACAATAAATAGATAAATCAGAACTTATTAAGAGTTACTTTCACATAGTCTCATGATGGATAAGATAACAACTCACCTTACAACTGATCAAGTGCAAAGCAAGCCAGGGTGGAAGCCAAGCGCCATGAACCTGATCAATTAGATCAATATGCATTGATTAGATGCCAAATGCATTCCAAAAAAGAAGTTCAAAGAATCCCTCATGCAAGGTTTTGCTTCATTTATTCAGGTGAACAATTATTTCTAGAACCGAGATTATGGTAATCAAACTGAGCTAATTCAAAGATCAGAGAATGTTTACTACTAGGTTTAGGAAGGATAATACTTCAGATGCATGCATATATGTTAATACCTGTGATAGCTCTTCTCTTCTGGTAGTTGCCTCAAGCTTTGCCTTCACCATTTCTTCCTAAATAAAGTTAATCAAAAGGAGAGAGGAGTCATAAAAAATTGTCACGAAGCACCTTGCTCAATGAAGATAAGAAAACCAAAGCACCAAAATACCTCAGCAACTTTAAGAGCACGTTCGGATTTACGAATCACCTTCTTCTGTTCCTCATTTATCTTTTGAAGCTGTAATAAGTCACTACTCAAGTCACCATATCATCCTCAGACAATTTTTCCTTTATAATTAAAATTATTCTCTTCGTTTGGTGAAAAATAAATCATAATGTTGTCACGCTGCAATTTGAGATGATCGAGGTACAACCATCAATCCTATCCTTAACTAGCTTTCAAATGATAGATGATTCATCTACAACCAACGGCAATAAATAGCATACTGAAACTATGATGATGATAGCAGAGCTCTAGTAACACAAAAGAAAAGCAGAAGAGAGTCCAGCATCAAGCTCTGTTTAACCAGTAATTTCCACATAACCTTGAAATCCCTCCCTTATGGACACAAATACAAAAGGGTGCACTGGATATGTTTGTAGATCCTCAACTATTTACTTGGAGTCTCATGAAATAGGTGGGGGCAAGGACAATTTAGTGTAAGCATTGTCAATGGAGAAATTTAGATGAATGACTACAACAAAAACAAATGCACATATACATATCTCTCTGTTTCAATTTTGAATTAAACACTTCATTATTGAATGTGACTGAAGCAAAACAATAACAACTAGACACTCTGAACTTACATCTGCAAGTTTTGAGTTCAAGTCAAGAATCTTTCTCTCAGCTTCATTTACCCGGGTTTCCAATGCCACTTTTTCCTTGTTCTGTACTTCTAATTCCCTTTTTAGCTTGTCAACCTATAAAAACAATATCTTTAGTAGGTAAAATGAGTCGCAGAAAATTTTCATGATTCAATCAGTCCATATCTGACCTGCTTTTCCAGTTCACCAGCACGTGCATGAGCCTTTCCAACCTGCTCCTCAGCATCTGATGTTCCCTTTTTCTAGGAGAGACAAATGAACCAGTATAAAATAAGTTTAAAGGAGGACTTGGGATACAACTAAATAGAGATTACAGAAATAGTTGAGGGTGTGCAAATACACAATCCATCTCTGACAGCACTTCAAAATGTTGGAAAAGGATTAAGAATAACAGTATAAAAAAAGAGAAAGAAAGAAAGTACACTACCACTGCTCTCATTCTTTGAACTGAAGTAACAAAATAACCAACATTTCCATGATAAGCTGAAAACAAAATGCAAGATGAGAAATGTTGACTACTCAAGCCTTTACCTGGAGTGCAACAATGTCTTTCTGCAAGGACTCAATTTTATTTGAGCTGTCTCGAATGATTTTTTCCTTTTCTGCTATCAGTACATCTTTCTTCTTCACTTCTTGAGCTCTTTCACTGATCTCAGATTCTTCAGATAAAATTAGAAACCATCAGCCATAAGGAAATGGAGTCAAACCCCACCTCGCTGGAGGTCAGAAAAATATCACAAAACTATTTTTACAAGCACCAAACCACACATGCCTAAATAATATCTCATCAATCTCGCAAGACATAAAAAACCATTTTCATATTCACCCAGAAGACAAATACAAAGCCACTCAAAATAGCTCAAATCCTGCTTCCATAACAAATCTCAAACCAATAAAGGCAAACAATTTTCACCTCCCTCCTAACAAGTGATTCAACAATAACTTTCAACCTAAACTCTGAACTACTGTTCATCTATTTAAAAACTTGCAGCCCTGGATTTAGTAACAGCTGCACAATAATATCATTCAACTCCATCAACACCATAATATCATTCAACTCCATCAACACCATAATATCATACGACAAAAAACCTTAAACAGCTAAAAAAACTAAATCTCCACATATAAATATTCACGTCTTAAAAAATTGAGTCAAACTTCAGGATTATCTTTCTTATTCAAAAAAAATTGCGTTCATATAAAATAAATCGTCACAACTACATCCACAACTATTCATAAATTCACTCTCTTCTTTTCGAAGCCTTCCATTGAATCAGCAATAGAATTAATAAACCTAATAATAATTTCAAAAGAAAAAACTAACCAAGAGTTTGGATCTTCGACTTGAGTCTCTCCAATTCGATCTCAAAAGCCGAAGAATCAGAATCAAAGCCATCGACGGAAACATCATCAGCCCTAATATTGTGTACGGAAATTAGGGCAACGAAAAGCGCGAGCAACACGAAGAGCTTCGAAGGCGCCATGAAATTGCCGCCAACAAAGCTTACTATCCAAAACTCTAAATCTAAATACCAACGATAATCAATCAATCAATCAATTATCAATCAATAAATCGATCTCGCCAGGCTCTCAAAATTGATGTATATATTTTCACATTCATTCGTTCATTCCTTTCTTTCGTTCACCGTTTAGCTTCGAAAGAATCATAAATATCTCTCGTTTTGTTATTAATTTTTATCCCCTGTGGTGTTTGACAGCAGGATCTTGTTACTCCAACCAATGGCAGTACGGATTGCCCTCCCCCTAGTGACGTGGCTTCATCCTGGGCCGTTGATATGGATGTGGTCAAGTGATTGACCCAGGAGAGGCTCATCTGTGGTGCCACGTGTCAAGGGTTTTTAACCTTTTATATTCATCGAGCGTAACGAAAAAAAAGTACTAGTAGTACTGTTTTGTATTGAATTTAATTAAATTAAATTAAATGAGGTTGGTGTGGGTATCTACCCGGAAGAGAGTAGATCTCATCTTACCTTTTAAAAGTGGTCGCATCTCACAACGACAACGTGTGGCAAGGGGGGATAAATTTTTTGTGGCCTCAAGACAGCCAGAGTAATAAATATAGAAAGAAAAATACATAGGAGAAATGATTTATTTTTAGTTTGTGTGAACATTGACATAAAAATTTAATATTGGAAGTTAATCGTTATTTGATATAATAAATTAAATGAGGAATGAGACCTAACAGGTTGACACCTACACATCATAATCATACTATATGATGTATCCTATTTCTGTAAATTTTTCAAATTAAAATTCATTTTCAATTTTTTCCTTTAAAATTTGTATATAAAGTGATAAATTTAATTATAGTGACATAGAGTTAGGGGTGTTGAAGTATACTGATACCCGTTAGGTCGTCCTGCATTTTCCTTGATTATGCCCACCTATTTAGGGCCTATTGCATTTTTACATTGGTAAGGGTACAAAGATACCCACGGGCAAGCTCATACATGTTTAAATGCCCACTTCTTATTTTTCTTATTTTTATACACATTAATCTTTATTCTATATCACTCCTTCCTCGCCTTTAATTTTACTTAATTGTTATTGATCAATTAGAAAAAGATGAAATTCAAAATTTATTAAAAATTAAATGTTTGCTACCCACGGGCGCCCATACTTGGCCTGCACGTTGAACACCCTCATCGTATCGGTAACCTACATAGAGTAGTGTTTATTAATAACAAATAACAGAAATTTATTAAAAAAAACTTACATTGTATGCATGGAGATTATTATTAATAGAAAATTAATAATGTAGAACTAATTATGTAAATACTACCTCTGGTCCTAAATATAGGACCTAATTGACTTTTTTGGAGAGATTAAGGTTGCGAAATAAGTTATTAAATGATGACATATTTGATAGATTTTTAGATTATCCATTAGTTTATAGGTAAAATAAAGGGAAAAATTAGGTAAATCAATTTATAATTAACTTATTTTGTTTTTTTAAGGATTTTTTAGAAAAAGTAAATTGTGTCTTATATTTAGGACCGGAGGGAGTATTATTTATATGATTCTCTTTTGTTTACCTGAAACTACTCCCTCTGTTCCTAAATATAGGACCTAGATGACTTTTTTGAAAAATCCTAGAAAAAGCAAAAAATAAGTTAATTATAAATTGATTTACCTAATTTTTCTCTTAAACTAGTTTATTTTACCTATAAGCTAATGGATAATCTAAAAAGATATCAAATATGTCATCATTTAATAACCTATTTCGCAACCTTAATTTTTCTAAAAAAGAAAGTCATCTAAGCCTTATATTTAGAAACGAATTGAGTATTATTTATAAGATTTTAGGTCATATTGCAGGATCGCTGCAATTTCTTCAAATTTATTGCCATGTGTCGTTTCGCTGGTTGATTTCACCTTGAATGGTTCGCGGAGGTGGCACATGATTTCTGACTTTTATCTCATTTATGACGTACTCTCGTTAAGGTGGGATAGTTGTTAGATCTTTTTCATCTTCTATAAAAGAAGGTTGAAATTTGGCTATTAGGGGTGCTTTTTAATTAGATGAATTTTGACTGAACAAACTGATCGTGGTGGTTGGATCGTTGACTTAAACAAATTTCAATGTTTTTTTTCGCCAAAGGAAACGAATTCCAATGTATAAGGGTTGGAGATCCTGAGAAATACGTATGTTTTAAAAGTCTAGCTTGTTGCGAATAGAGCAAATTCACATGTCAACTGTATACCCTCTATATGAAACTTTAAAACAGCGAGAAATTAATCTCACTTGACACGCGAGTAGGGATACACTTGGGTAACAAAAAAATGTCTAGGCTAACTTTATTAACTGAACCAATTCTTATCTTAGTTTTGAGAGTGTTCCTATTATTTAACCTAACTCATAGTAGGAAATATATTTATAAGCTGAAAAAAAGCTACTTATTTCTATTTATGAAATAAACTATTTCTTTTAAATAAGTCAATGTAAAAATAAGTACAATCAAATATCCAAAAAACACAATCTCCTTAAAGTAAGTTACTTTTTCAAAATAAATAGTTTATTTGGGCAAAATAAGTCCAATTAAACAAACACACTAATGTATAATCAACAGATCAAATAAATGAAAGGAGTAAATGATACGTGTGACATGTAGCAGAGCCATGATAAAGATTCTCAATGTGAGTGTATATATAAACAACAACAATATATTTTTATTCGGATGTGCTTTACCTGATTTGTAAATTTATATACACCATCATATGATACGACGTATATTCAAGTATAATGAATGGATCAAATAAATGATAGGAGTAAATGGTTGAAGATGACCTGTGCGTCATAGGGATAATTTTAAGATACGTGTAACGTGTAGCAGAGCAATGTCGCTGAGAAAGGTTATCTGCGTGTGAGTATATATATACAACAATATATTTTTACTCGGATGTTATTTATAAATTTATATTTATATACACGACATACAATGTCTCATCATATGATATGACGTAGCACCAGTTTTAAGAAAGACGTTCAAGATATCAATTTATTATCGGTCCAAATCTTATAATAAGCTCTTTATTGGAACGGTGGCGTTTGGATTGATAGTATCTATACAAATGATAGGTAAGAACAAGAAGAGGACACAACTTGGCACACCGACTGAAGAGCATATGACGACCATGAAGAGGAAGACACAACGGGGCATGTTTTGTACACCGATTGAAGGGCACATAACCACGATTGGTGGAGTAAAAGTACCATGCATGGGAGGGTTTTTATCTTATGCCTAATGCTTGAAGTAGCTTTTTTTTTTCAATTGAACTTATGCACCAAGGTTACGTCATAAGATAAAATAAGTAGTTCTTGGCTTTTGAAAAGTAGAAAGAGAAATTTCTACTACACCACATAGAGAGAAAAATTATTGCATTTAATCTTTAATATAAGATTTAATTAATTAATTTAAAGAGCTAAATAAATAATTTAAAAATATTAATATAAGATTTGTTATGCTTTACGAGAAGACAAGCCAATAGTCCTGTAATAGTCTTGTTCCTTTTTTATCCATAAAAAAGCTAAATAAATTACTTCATTATAGTATATGTTAGATATCTCTCTAAAACAATCATGTGTACCATTAAATTATTATTATTATTATTATTATTATTATTATTATTATATATATATAATCATTTGTGAGCTTATAAGTATACACCTCTCTCATAAAAAATATAAGTATACACCTCTAATATAAATGTTTGTTTTTTAATGAAAAATCTTGTTGACTTCTTATGTGCCATTATAGTTTACTCAGTAATAGAGTATTATATTTATGATTTATTTTAAAATGAAAATATCAATAGAGAGAGTTTAATATTTATTAAAATAAACTCACCGGAACTAAATAAAAATTTATAGTCGTACTTATGAATCACTCGTTAAGAAATTTCACTGCAAAAACAATATATGATTTGAACTCAATATGGGGTCATAAGTCAATTTTTTGCCACTGAATCAACCTTTACTCGCTCTAATCCCTACCGTGGCCAAACAGTGTAATTCATTGTATTGTCTTTCTTTTACTCATAGAAGCAGGCGGAATTAATTGGTATATATAGATCGGTAACTGATACAACTACCAAAACATGTTTCTCCCTTTTATCAATGTTCATAATTACTACATCAACAGTTCAGTCCAAAAAATAATTACTACATTAACAGGATTTGATTATGCGTAAGGAGGTCTGCTTGCTCATTTCTATATATCATTATGGAATAGCAAATCATGACTGTGCAATCCATTATATCAGAGAGTTTATTAAGCAACCTACCAAACCGAAGCAACGCAAAGACGCTAGTAATACATAATACAACAAACACTGGGACAAATTAGCCAGGAAAATTAAGGGAAGTTATTTTATACAGAACAACATAATAGGGGGAAAGTAACACTCGTTTTGATGGAATGGACACAAATGTAGAGGAAATTAAACCACAATACCTATCAAATTATACGGTCGTACTGTAGGACTGCTGATTGATTTATGCTCAAAACAAGTGAATTAACTCAATCATAACTAAGCAGTAGATCATTCTCAATAAAAAAGCAGCCCCCGAATCTACCATTCAAACTTTCCAATCTAAATATTAGACAATACGCACACACATATATATAATGAAGCACATGGTACATAACCTACAAGTGTGGAAACCGAAGTCAAAGGATCAATTAAGACTAGACCAAGGGTTGAAACAGTTACTAGTGACATCTAAGTTATCAAGCACTGCAAGAGATGAATTCTGATGAGCACCAACTGTCGTCAAGGAGGAAGCATACGATGAAGTGTCGTTTCCATTGACAGTAATAGTCGGTGACACGTGTGCCATTCGGCGCTGATTATGAGGCACGTTCAGGTGGTGGTGCTGGCTTGGAATTTGATGAAGAATCTGGTTGTTCAAGGTGGTTAAAGAGCCACGAGCCACCATGTCTTCAGCTAACTTCACCTGCATTTAATCACACGCACCATGTTAATTTCATTACCAATTACTCCCTCCGGTCCTAAATATAAGAACTAATTAACTTTTTCTGGAAAATCCTTAAAAAAGCAAAATAAGTTAATTATAAATTGATTTACCTAATTTTTTCCTTTACACTAGTTTATTTTACTTGTAAACTAATGGATAATCTAAAAATATATCAAATATGTCATCATTTAATAACCTATTTCGCAACCTTAATCTCTCCAAAAAAAGTCAATTAGGTCCTATATTTAGGACCGGAGGTAGTATTATAAGCATCAATTCAATCATATCATTTATTTTTTTTCTCTTTTCTCATAATTAATTCTTGTGGACAAGGAAGATTAGGCAAGTGAACTATGAGCCTAATTATCAACTTGCACTCTTCACTCTGTTCAGATTATTTTGATTGCAAAGAAAATTATGGATAAGAATTTTGTGAGTGAAAATATATTTCTTTTGGCCATCACTTAACATAGTAAGCTGTAAATTCTCTAGTTCCTACTTTATTTTCTTTGCATCCGAGTTGTTGTTTTTTCCTCTGTTTTTCTCCCTATGACTGATAATCCGGTAATTGTAGGCTTTAGAGTTTAGATAATGGCATGCTAAGATTAGGTGATCTCCCACATGGATTATGGATCATGATTTACCTTTGCTCTCAAGGCTTCCACATCTGATTTGAGGACTCGGTTATTGGTATCAGCATCACGAAAATGTTGATCAGCATCTACAAGCTGCTTGGATAGAGTTGCATTTTCCACCCTCAATTGCTCAACCTGAGAAAGCAACATAAAATTCAAAATTTCTTAGAGGAAGTGAAAATACTAGAAAATGCATATGCAAAGAGAATGATGACTCTTGCATGGTACTACAAGAGATTTAGTCTTGTTTAGTATGAGAGGAGGGGAGGGAAAATGAGCGGAAAAAAAATTTATGTGACATAAATTTACATTAAATTAAGAAGTGGGTTTGAAAATTTTAAATTAATATTTATAACTCCTAAAGTTTACCTCTAATTTTTCCCAAAATATTACAACCTCACTTCTTCAATATTTATAAATTTATTTTACAAAAATTTATATAGTCTTAGATAATTTAAAAAACAGAGAGCACCAAAATTCAGACAAGCATATAGCGTGTCCATATCTTAATCTCCAATTATTCATATACCTTGCTAGGAAGGGGAACAATTTAACAATACACACGTGTCCCGCTGCTGAACAAAGACTAATAAAAAACACTCTCAGAAATTAGTTATATAAATACCTGAGTTTCAAGTTCAGCTAAGTGTGCTTGCTTTCTTCTTCGAGATCTCCTTGCAGACTCCCGATTAGACTTCTTCCTGAGACGTAGAGATGATATATAACAACGTTAATACAGGGAAGGAACAAAGTTCAATTATATAATATAAGCTGTTTTAATTTGATCAGTGTTTTAATATACTCCACACACGCACACACACATATTAGAGAAGTACCTTCTGTCGCGCTTATCAGAAGGATCAATGACCTGTTCATCAAAAGGACCTATTCCATCGTCCTCATCAGACTGCTCACCACTTGAAGCTCCTCTTGCTTGATTATCTCCTTGTTCTGGTTTATTTGCTGACATGGGGCTTCCCACTGCCCAGTCATGTATGCAATTTTAATAATGTAAAAATTAAATACACTAGACTAACTATATATATAAATATAGTACTATGATAGAATTTGTGGGCTACTTCTGTCTGAGATGTCATCATGCATGTAAACAGAAATCTGTCTGTTTATGGAGTTCTGCTATACAGTTTGTTGTGCGACGTGTTGTGATGAAATGAAAACTGAATGTATGTTAAAATAATATAAGTACAGATATATATACGTGGCACCAGCTCATAGCAACAACGTTACCAGAAATGGATGACTGATCGGTGACACAAGAAATAGGAGAACGATTGGGAGACATGTTGGGGACCCACACAACATTGGTGTCGTTATCTTCTACTTCTGCTACTTCCCTCCAATCTGGAAGTTCATTATTCATCGAATCCTGCGATTATGTATCAACATTACATATGTAAGATGGAGTTCTTACTTATACTGTAGCTTCAATTCATTCATTAAATCAAATCTGATCACAAAGCTAACAAAAAATTACTAGTTCTCACTAAAGAATTTGTTAACATCATTGAACTAATAATTCACGAGTGAGTGAGAAAATTAACTAACAGTACAAGAACATAGCGACAAGTCTTTGTATCTGTAAGATATGAAAGAAGACAAGATTTGTGATCTCATGTATTATTTGTCATTACTGGCCAGAAAATATACTAAGTTATTCATATGGAAAAAATACGATAATTATATCGCCGGCATATGAGATATTAGGCATCATCAATAATATAATTAATGACAAGTTAAGTAATTTTTAATCTAAGTCATACTCAAGTTAATCTTTTTACTTTTACAAGGATATACTTAATAAGATATGATTGGATGAATAAATCTAATGAATATATTTATCACTATAGTAAAATCTATACAGCTCGAATAAAATCTTCAAGACTTGTTAACAATACCAGGTGACAAGTACAAATAACGGGGCATTTTTTATTAACCATTAACCATTAACCAGTTTAATAAGCACAGGGCAAAAAATTTCCCATGTCAAGAGGAAATCTCATATTTCCATGTGTATTAGTGCTAATAATCATTCCATACATGTACTGATGTACCATTTTAATATCAAATTTTAAAATAACAAAGGGGCGGATATTCATGTTGTTAAAAGAAAGGAAGTGTTGTATTGCACTGAAAACTATAATCTTGATCGAACCCATAATTAATTATGATTTTTTTCGTATCATATAAAAATGTCAATCAGCACTGCGATGTAAACAGAAATGTGGGCAGTAACAGAGCAGGGAGTTGTTAAGAAAATAAAGTGTGTTAGGTGCCACGTCACAAGGATCGAAACCGCTTGATGACGCGTCCACACGTGCTTCCGACGTGGTTCCTATGCGACCGTAGCCGGAAAAGGGGTCAAATTTTAGTTGAAGCCCTATATATACAACAATATAATGTCAAAAAACCCAGTAAAATTCCGAAAAATTATATTATTGTGCCATAGGTTTAAGTTGGAAAAATGAAATAACTCATTTATCTTTATATCATCTGCAAGATGAACATGAAATTTTTAAGACAAATATGTAAATTTTAAAACTAATTTAAGTACAACAAATGAATACAAAACAATAGTAGTTATAAGAATACACCACTATTCTTTATCATAATTCCATTTTAATTAATTCTTATATACATAGAATTGTTATTGTTGATTGCATGATTAAATATGTATTATATTAATATTCTATCATTACTCAAAAAATTTCTATCTCCACATGTATAAATTATCCCTTATCCTGCTTTTATTTCACTATTCCTAACAAGAATTAAATAAACTAAATTAAAGTTGAAAAATAATGATCAATTACCTCTAAATATATTAATATTTAGGTTCAAATAATTTTATAGTTAGACTTATAATAAGGAACGGTGTGATTTTCCATTTACAAGACAGATTTAAAAAGTATTAAGAAAAATATGCTTATTCATGTGCCTTGGAATACTCCATGGTTGTTGAAAATAAGCATATTTTTCTTGAAAATTCTCAAGTTTTCTTACTGATAACATTTTTTAAATTTATTGTAAATGTTCCTTTTTCCATTATGTTTTGTAGTAAAGAAATACTTTTATTTGTGCTGGAAATCTGCACAAATATCTTAAAAATTATCATATTTATCAATGACACATTTTTTTCTTTAGAGAGACAAATGAAATAAAATTTAACTCTCAAAACTTTTTTTTTTCATTTTTTCCCTAGACCATACTTTGTTGAGCTGGAAGTGAGCTTTAATGTAAATAAAGAACATAATATGTTTGAATCCTGAGAAGTGCTCTCCTTGAGAAAGTGTACGATCATACTTATATGAACAACATTCCTATTATTCCTCTAGTATGAATCAAGTCTATTCAATAGCGGTTGGATTAGATGGTGTTTAACAATAAAAATGAATTTTTTGGGCTGTTTTAAATTAAAAGAGAAAGAGGGAGAATAGAATGCTAACCAAAGCAGCCTGAATGTCATAGAAGGTGACACCACCAAAGTACTCATCCTCGTCGCCAGCGAATCCTTTGTTGACACTCTGACACATGAACTCGCCTGACTTAACGTCGTCATCGATGACAGATCCGTTAGTAATTTCCGACACCATCGCCATAAGCTCTTCGGCTTCCAATGGAAAGCCGTTAACGTTTGAGGGGTAAACGGCGGATGATGCAGTTGTCACAGATCGAGTGGGAGCAGGGCAGGGAGGTATCACCACGGCAGGTTTTTGCTCCATTATATATTTATATTATCAGATATAGAGAGATTGAGATTGAGAGGGAGGTAAAAGGGGAGTGATATAAGGAGATGGTGGTGCTTATATAGGAATGGACTAGTACTGTAGTAGTGCTTAACTACGTGACCACGAATCCTTTTTTAAAAAGAAAAGATAATCAGTGAACAAAATATTATATAGTTGGACAGCACATGAGTTTAGAAAAGCACCAAAGGTTTTTTTGGCGATGTGAAATCTCTTTTAAGAGTTATCCATGTTTGTCACATTGAATGAAAAAAATGAGCTAGCCCTTGAGACATGATATGTATAATTTATTTGATGACTGAGCATGAGCAGGACCAATTTCCTAAAAGCAACTCCATCGCTCAAATAGTATATAAAAGTGCACGGGGTCTTGAGATTTATGGCTTTTTTAAAGGGTGGGTGTACAAATTTGTTCCATAAGTTCTCGATTAAGTATTTTGTTATAATAAGTTTTTTCAGTTGAAATTTGACCCATGAGCTTCAAAATCATAGCAATTTTCCCTTATAACAATTAATAAATAATTGGTCAAAGTCGATTTTTAATGCTTAATAATGTTCATATGTTAAACACAAAGTTTACTAAAAATTTAAATTATTTTGGCAATTTTAAATCTAAAAAACTTTCATTTAAATTTACACCTTAATTAACTCTCTACAAAGTGTCACCTACTATCCTAGGGTGGAATGTATGTGAAATTAGATCCATAATAAGCACATTAATCCATTGTTTGTAACTTATGATGTTTTTTTGGCAACAGACCTACGATAAGCAAACAAAAATATAAATTTGAAACTTTATTTTGAATTATTGAAAGCTTTTTTACGTGCTGAAAGTTTGAAATGTATTACTCCCTTTGTCATAAATATAAGATATATCTACCTAATTTGATTACATTACAAATATTAGTTAAGTTATAATAATACTACCTCCGGTTCTAAATATAGGACCTAGATAACTTTTTTTTGGAGAGGTTAAAGTTGCAAAATAGTCTATTAAATCATGACATATTTGATATATTTTTAGATTATCCAATAGTTTATAAGTAAAATAAACTAGTTTAAGGGAAAAAATTAGGTGAATTAATTTATAATTAACTTATTTTGCTCTTTTTTAGGATTTTTCAAAAAAGTCAATTAGGTCTTATATTTAGGACCGGAGGAAGTATGATATTACCAATATACTCTAGCTATCTACATTTACCCCACCCTCCATTTGTCTATTATTGGGGAACATTTATAAAGATAATTTAGAAAAAAGTTAGTAAAAAATAAAAATAGGTCTTATATTTAAGACTAAATAATTCATCTCCTAAAATGGGTATCCCAACTGGAGGGAGTAATAACTAAAGACAATGCTTAACTAAATAGAAACATATGTACCTCATATAATATGTCCATGTACATATTATACAATAAATCTCCCCAAATAGGTTTTAATAATACATACTATGTACGTAGTATAATTGGATATTTGGATTATATACCACAAAAAAGTTATGTTTACTGTATAATCAATATAAACATATACCATTACGCCATTATATTGATCTCGGTATCAACTTGTCGTATTATACACACACATGTACACTCTCCTCTACTTTACAAGATCACTGTAATCAGTTTGTTTTATATAAATTAAATATCCAATTTTTTTTTGCCAGTATTAAATGTCCAAATTTAATCACTTTAAAATGCATATAATTATATTCTTTTAGCAAAATTTATTCTTCTTACTTATAAACTATATGATATAAAAAACACACACAAATAAATGTTATGTTAAAATTAAGCGATCTATCTTGTCTCCTTAATCTTCACGGGGAAAAGTTAAAGTGACTTTATAGTTATCTAGTAGACAAGGGAAAATTAACTTCATTCACATGAATAATACGTGATGCATCTCTGAAAAATTATAGATAATATATATAATTTGGAAATAAAGCCAAACCTGACGTGTTGGCGTGAGTGGTAAGTACGTACTCTCGTCCCTTAAGCAAGTGGTTGGGGTTCGATCCCTAGCCCTTGCGAATGGAGCAAATTCACAGGCCAACTGTCTACCCCTATATGGGACTTTAGAACAGCGAAAGATTAGTCCCACTTGACACGCGGGTGGGATACCCTTAGGAAATAAAAAAAAAACCAAAAAGAAGCGGGACCATGCATCGAATCAACGCATTAATGGAAGATTAGTGTGCCAAAAATGATGACACCGGATTAATAAGCATCCATTTGGCTTCAACTTAACTGGTAAAAAGTCACTGTTTGCACTCATTCGAACACTAATTAAGCAAGTGGTGGTATTATCTCTAAAGACAAATTTCTCCTTCCAGCACCCTATATATGTTACTTGTCTGATTATCCCTTCTATTCAAAGAAAAGGTGAATTAATGAGAAGGTGACATATTGACTAAGAACACTACAATGCAAATTAAATTTAAAGACGTAATGGTGAGAACACTAATATTTCATCAAGCAATTTAAGGGGTATTATATTGGAGTTTTGGTTACTGTTGTAGAGACACGGAGGGTGTTGAAAGAGAGAGAAGAATGAGAAAGTAATAAAGGGTAAATATGGGCAACTCAAAAATCGCACGAGTTAATAAATATGGATATAATAATGGCATAATTATACTAATCATGCAATTAGAGAAAGGAAAAATATAGGTAGTGACCACCAGGCAAAGTAGAAGGGTGGGTGCAAGTGCAACTCTTTTTAATTACTTTTAGAAAAGCCTCATGGTATGGTTTTTTAGGCATGCAAATGCAATATTCAAAAGTGGGTTTTCTTAAGGTGGAAGTTCCATTCAACTCCAATACTTCCTTTGCGATTTTGATTGCGACAGGCGACAGCCACATACAGATTTTAGATAGACTTGGCATGAAATCCATGCTTGAAATTTTATCAATTAAAGGGTTTTGTATGCTTTTATTCAGAGAAAGTAATTAACAACATCCTACGAGTTTTTAATTTACATACAAAATATCGTTACTCTTTTAGAGCTGCTATATGTGACACATGCAGACAAAGAAAAATCTTAAAATTATTATTAACGATGATTTAAAACTTAACAAGTTTTTAACTTTTCTCATATTTAATATCTAACACATCTACATGAGAGTGAAGTTAACACATTATTATAATAATAAATGAAGAATGAAATAATATATTCACATGACAAAATAAAGCATATCTATTTGTCTAATAAATAAGATCCCAGAGGAGTATAAAAAGTCACGTCTTTATTGCCAATACAAAGTTAAGATACGGATTTCTCACACTGTTCTCGGATTTCACACTATCAACGCATATACATGCTCTTGTTCATTCACTTTTTATTTTGTAACATGTTTGGAAAATTTTCCTTTAGTAGTATAGATGTTATCTCTATCACGGTACTCAATTATGTTTGGATTCTGATTTTGCAAGCCAAAAGACAAAGTTTTCAAATGAACTTTCGTCTTGGCTAGTGTTTGATGACTTGTGCACACAAAATGAAATCACAGAAAAAAGTTAGTTTTGTAAATGAAAATAAAAGTAATTTCGACGAATTTAATTAAATTCAGTTGAAAAAATTTCTTCAAGTGAGCTTCCGCATGAACATCTCCCATCATCACAAAGTTGTGTGTATAAGTAAATTAAAAAGATTTCCATGAATGGGATACCCAAAATCCATTCAAATCAAGAGTACAAAATTTGGTGTTATTAAAGACCTTTATTATTCATCAAATTAAAGTATATTAAGCCATGTACATGTGGTTTTGCCCATCTAGCTAGATCCTATACTCTTCAGCACTATTTGTTTCGATCGGTTTCAGTATTTGAACTCAAACGATTGTTCGTTTTAAATTGGCAACTCTGGACTTTAATATCCCAGATAACCTCAATTATTTCTAAGGAACTGTTTGCGAATGCAAATAAAATGCCCTGGGACAAATTAAAGATGTAATCTCAAAATAACAACAAAAATATAAATGTATAGATAAATAATTTATATGAGGAACATTATTTGACGAAAGAATATAAATTCTCCTTTTTGAAAGACACTAGAGATATCTAGTTTTTATTTATGCTGGCCAGTTTATACTTATAAGTGAAGATTATTTAATAATAAACTCATCAATTTAACTAGAAAAACCATTCTGAGTGGTAGAGTAATAACTAAAAAGAGAATGAGCGAATATGGCATGAAAATGTTCCCCGGGGAATGGTGGGCAGGTCACAGCTCTAAATCATTCGAAACAAATTAAATTAATTGTCAACAATACGTACACTAATAACCGAGGCTAGATAGAATATTATAGCATGCTCAATACGTACGTAAGAACTTTTTGGGCATTCAAAAAGAGAAGTAGTTTCTTTCTTTATTTCGTCCTTTTTAATGCCTATTTTAATTAAAAAAAGGGAGCGAAAGGCAGAAAAAGCAGTTCCACTGATCAAGAAGGTTAATATATGAAGAAAAAACCAGCATGTTACTTAGCAGCTAAGTCACAACCACGCGCTTAATCTAGCTTTATTATACATATATGAGTATTCAACGAATTAATTAACCGATGGATTTATAAATGTATTGATTTCCTTTTAACATGTTGTTTTGATGTCAAATTAGGCAGACTCAAAAGGAAGTTCATTTATATAACTTATATTAGACCGGTTCATCTTTTCCCTTTCCATTGAGTCGAATATCGTAATTAACTTCTATAGTACTATGCATATACCAATGATTAATAACTTCATCAAACAATAGAGATATTAATCATCTTTCTAATTTAAAGGAAGTATCCCACAAAGAAAAGGGAAGCGTGTGAACAAGCTTGTATATATGTTATGTATACAAGCTTAAGTGTCGCCAAATCAAGGACATGGGGTTGATATCTTATGTATATATGTACTCTTTTTTGTTATTTACTCCCTCTAGTTCTAATTATAAGACCACCTTGACTTTTTTGGAAAAAATAAATATGCAAAATCAATGCATGACCTTAGATTGTTTATATTTATCTTTAATTTATTTCCTTAAAACTAACTTACTCTCTTACAAACTAGCCTATAGTCTAATTAGATGTGACATATGTTATAATTTAGTGGTATTATCTGTCTCCTTAACTTCAAAAAGAAAATGAAAAGGGTCTTATATTTAGGAGAAGAGGGAGTATTCCTTTATTTTCTAATAGCCCCCTCATTGGAAAAATCACAACTACTTTTTCTATGCCTCAGCGTCTTATACAGCAGAAAAGTTCTTTAATAACATAGTAACTAAAATAACGCAGGTAAATGGAAATGATATCAAAATCCCTGGCATCAACACGTATACTGTAAAACTTAGAACAAATTATGTAGGATAGCAAATAGTCTGGCTCACCTCAAACACTTAAATATATAAAAAAATAATAAAATGGATGTAAAGCAAACGGGAAATCAGAGGTGTGGCTTGTTAGTTATCACACTTATCACATGTATATTTCAGAGAAAAAATGTAAGAAAAATTCTACTCACATATATTGATATATTGGTTAGTCAATATTTGAAAATAGTATGATATAGCTTTTGGTGGAAAGATTGAACACATGAACGGGCAAGTGGTTCATGAACAAATAAAATTGGGGTTTCTTAAGGGTGAAGTTCTGGTTAAAAAGGAAATGGAAAGATCCCACAAAAAGTTGAGAATATAATGCATATGCTAATCTGCAACAAAATGTTTGTTAATTTCATACTTTTAAAAGTAATTTACTTGTATAAAGTATTGTGAAAAATAAATTGAGAAATATATATATACTCCATTCATTTCTAAATATAAGCCAACTTTGATTTTTTTTGAAAAAGTTAAAGTTACAAGCTTTATCATTTTAAATTGTTAAAAATTATTTTTTCCCTCAAAACTTGTTTATTCTAGTTATAATGCTAACATATATTGTAATTACATTTGTTATATGTTATAATTTAGTGGTCTAATTTGCTTCCTTAATTTTCACAAAAAAATTCAAAGTAGGTTTATAATTAGGAATGAAGGAAGTATTTAACAAGTGTTCTACTGATGTGCCTTGCGATTATAAAGCATTTGAAAAAGGCTAGGTTGAATTATCATATTTGAATTGCCGTAAAACTGAGCGTTGTAATAAAAATTAATTAAAAAGTAAGGCGAGTCTGTTTTATTCTTACTCAGAAAGAGAACTTTCAATTTATTTTACTCGTTCTATGGAATATGGAAACAATTTATATTCTTGTAAAATTTGTTCGATTATGCTTTTTAGAAACTCATCAGTATAAAAATAAACTTCTTCCCCTCCAACTCCAAAGGCCGGCAAGCAAGATAGAAGTATGCATGTCATATTACAATCATACGGATTTCCCCCTCTATTTGCTCCTCCGCTAGTCCAAAACATATTGAATTCCTTCACACTGCAGGCCATGTAAGATGAAAAAAAAAAAGGAATTTTCATTCACATTAGAAAAAGAGTAGGACATTTTTTATGTCCTTCCGACTAAGGAATTTTTTATATGGCAGTCCAAGTAGGATAATTATTTGAAGGCCACAACGCACTAAATTACATTGAACAACAATATATGTTACTACCAATTCAGAAACAAATAAGTAAAAGAAAATGAGCTCCATTTAACAAATTTACGTATCTAGGATATCAATTTTAAATTTTGAAAAATTTCAAGTGAATCCTATCCATCTGCATCAAGCCTAAGATGAGCTACAAATGCTAAACTGAATGCGTAAATCTCCGGAGTCATTTGACTCGTGTCAGACAATACCCTGCTTATAAGGATCATATAAAAGTAACTCATGGAAAACAGTGATCGCAAGTCCAAGGTACCCAAAGTATATCAGGGATCAGTTCATAAAAAAAAAGCATATCAGGGAAAGAGGTTTGTGATAAGGAACACTATCTGAGACTAGAACATCTCCAAATCAAGATTAAAAAAAAAAGAATTAAAACGCTTTTTTGAAAAAATGGGGGCTATGCCATAACCTTGGCAGATCGAACAAAGAGACTATCTACGACCTTCCCAATGTTAAAAATGGTTTCTAAAGTTGCAGGATAGATTGTATCAGTCTTAAGATCATCAAACATGATAAGGCATCCAGCCCCTTGATCCAATGTCCCAGCAAATTTCTTGTCCAGGATCATCTGAGACAACTTTCGCTCCACATGATCAATAGGAAGTTCAATAAGCTCAGAAATATATGCAATCTCAACCCTTGAGAATGGCCGAATCAATCTGCAAAGATTCTGCTCCAGAAGGGTATCATACAGGGATGAGAGGTGCCTGTGAACAATTGGGTCTTCCTCCAATTGGGCCTTAAAATCCCTCAAAGCGATCTCAAATAACTTCAGGGATTGTTTGGAATGAGCATCTGCAACAGCTTTCATGGCATCCAAGTGAGGCCCCACGTATTGAAGGCCTGCTTTAGAAGAAATAATCCCAGCGATATCATCTGCTTGGCTCAGCATGATCTTGCACAACAACATATATTTTAGGCTGAAAATAGCCTTGGGGTCTTCAAGAGAGTTGAAAGAGTCAAAAGCTTCAACGAAATAACTATACGCAGTTTTATAATCCTTCTCCTCAGCAAGAAGAATCCCGCTCTGCAGATCTATTGTACCTTGTTGAGCTGGGGGCACGTAAATAGCATTTGCAGCTGTTCTTGCAGCTATGAGGGCAGCTTTTGCCTTGGGAAGGTTTCGCAGCAAGAAGTGTAGCTTGCATTCCAGCAAGTCAATGTCTACAAGTAGAGGCTTGTCATCTAACTTTCTAACTTCTTTGACCAAACTGCTAAGGAGAGTCAGAGCTTCATCATACTCCTTATTTTCCATGAGAAGTGATGCAAGCCTTGCCTCGACTCGCTGCCTCAGAAATGTACGCTTTTCAGCATGAGTCCACTGCACCATTTCTTTGCAGAGTGCAATTTGTAAATCAGATGTTCCTGGTATTTTAGCAACAGAGTCAATTACTCCCCTTACAATTTTGGCAGTTTTTGCCTTAGGGATCAAGGAAAAGAAGGGCCTCGATTGAGTAAGAAGGCTGCACAAATCGTCTGCCCTATTCTCTTGCCTGAGAAGGTCAGAGAGGTTTGTGATGGCCAGCTCCTTTATGCGCAGAGCCTCTGGGGAAGAAGAAGGATTGTCAAGTACACTATAAAGAATATAGATGGCTTCAGATGGGTCTTTGGCTTCCAATGCTTGAGCGATTGATTCAGTTATTGCAGGAAGATACGGTGAAGACATGACTGCTGCTTGGACAAAATCCTTCAAGAAACCAATTTTTACCAAAAAAACAACTCATGAGCAACAATTTCTAACAACTTATGGCTTATCCATTACATCCATTTTTCAAAGAACATTATTATCCCACCATTCAGCTTTAGCCTTTTTAACTATTTTTTATCCTTCCAAAAGTTTTTTGCATTTGCCTATTGAAATGATTATAATGCATTTGCCAAAATCCTATAGATAAAAGGAAAGGGAGACAGAATTAAGGGCATTGATCTTCTCTGCTAAGCAATAGCAAGGGTACTCAACAGAATGTATAGTGGAATTCCCATCATTAGGAACATTTATATTACAGATATTCCACCTGAGCATATTTCAATCTCAAATTGGGAAAGGAAGTTTTACAATGAAAATATCATAGAAAAAAGCAGAAACTAATCCCAGACATAATGCACAACATTTTTAATGAAATCTTGGGGAATGAGATAGGGAACAATAAGGAAATTGAAACAATGTTCCAAGATTACACTAGGTTAAATCATATGCCTGAATATACTCTTACATGATTTCAACTAGAAACCTCCATGTTTAATCCTGTTTTCTAATCAGTCCTACAAATTTTTCAAAAAAATTAACCTACAAGTGAATGAGAATTTAAACAGCTTAGATTGAGAATTTAAAGATTCCTCTGTCTTCTAATCCAAAAAAAAAAGGAAATAAAATTGCATGAACAGCAGCAAACATTTTCCATATTCCATTTTCCATTTTCCAAGAGAGATTCAACGGAAAAACTATAAGAACACGATAACATTGCCTTTATTAGCTACGCACACCAAATACAAATATACCACAGTGGTTTTTTTTTTTTTTGTTAGCATGAATTTCTAAAATGGCATGTCAAAATCCATAATTAAAAATTTGAAAAATAGGTTCCTGACTATGCAGAGATCAATTAGGTCAAGTCTCAACAATATCAACAAGATTCAACCACCACACTCTAACCATCTATGGAAATACAAACGACAAACAATTCTGAAAGTTAAAAAAAAAAAGAGGAGGAGCGATGAAGTGTAAAAGAGAGATAATGAAGTGTTTTGGTTACCTGAAAAGGAGAGAATAGAAGGAGGAGCGAATTGAGAGAAGCACAATGTCGCTTCTTACTTCTGCAACTCTTGCATGTCCATGGTAATACGGTATGCTAACTTCGCCTCAAACGCACCGTTTTAGTCCTTCTTTTTGGATTGTATTGCAAGCAAACTCCAATTGGGCTGCTACATCTTTATCACTTCTTTTTGGGATGCCCCTAATGGGCCCGTCTATCAGTTCCCACCATTCTTTAAATGACTCTATTTTTGCCAAACCATGGTGAATGACTGGGCATCCTAAGCTAACACTGAGTACATTTTTACCCTTAAAGTATCTAAAATGGTCAAATTTTACCCTCTAACAAATGTAATGTTGACACATGAACGACACGTGTCAACATTACATTCGGTAGAGGGTAAAAATGGACCACTTTGGTTACTTCAAGGGTAAAGTTGTACTAATGTTAGTTCAGGGTGCCCTGTGGTTCAGAGTTGTTACTTGAAGGTAAAATAGGGTCATTGCCCTTCTTTTAAACTCTATGATATTATCAAAACACTTTAAGCACATTCTTTTATTCCTATCACACTCTATTGCTTGTTTATTAATGAGTAATATTAATAAGGATATTTTAGGAGAATGTGAGAGTAAATAGTAAAAGGTTTTATATTTAGAAAGAAGTCATTTTCTCATTCTCATATATGTAGTATTTAAGAACTTAAGAACTGGGTGAATGATTTTTTAGGGCTTTGATAAAAAAAAAAATTTAGGGCCGAGTCTGAACCATTATTATGCTTCCGCATCATAAATATATGATCACGTGGATTTTCTTTTTATACTATTCTAATTTATAATCTAGGTTATATGTAATACTAGTAGCATTGAACCCATGAAGTTGATATTTATGATTCTCAAAAACATAAATATTGACGACTAAATTGATGAGTTTCATAGGTATAGTAAAACAGTGTGTCTTGTATACACAAATGCAACTAAAGTAAACAAGACACACATTCGTGGTAGGCATTAGTCAAAGTGGCATTCTAACAGAGACGACAAGGCATGAACAACACTCGAGTACGTAGAACTCACTGATTCAAGCTCACAAGTTGAGGAAAATATGAACTCCTTTCAATGATTTTAATTTTTTTAATATTCCTAACTCCATCGCTCTCTTGTTGATTATTATTGATAAACTATCAATACCATAATTTGAGAAGAACAACACAAATTAGAAATATGACTGACATTTAAAAATTAAGATCAAAATCAACTCTATAAATAAGTCTAATGTTTAGTACTAAATGCAATATAATTATTTTCTTTTTTCTTTTAAAAAACAAGGGTCACAAAGGCATGAGAAATCTATATGATATTGATATTGTAGAACCAGCACAAAATTTCTGGCGACAGCTTAATACAGAGGATGGAGTAGCATACATAAAGCCAATCAAACTTCATACATAATCAGGATTTCCATTATGGATATCCTTATTGTTTTTCTTGGCACAAGAAAAAGTAAGGTCCAGATTATATAGCACAGGTATGATAGTGCAAGAGCCGAAGAAAACCAAGACAGGGCCAAATATCCAAAGAAGAAGCGGAATAGCAGCATAAAAGAGTCTATTCCCCATAGTATTAAGAATGAAACCTTTCTCCAATAGTTGATGAATATACTCTGGTGTGACCAAGGAGGTAGGATCCTGAGGCGTATTAATGAGAATGTTGACCTGGTTGATGAACCTTATGGAAAGAGAATGGCAGAAGAATGAGAAGAGGAAGATAGTGAGAAGGGTGACATATTTGAGGGCCACCATGAATTCACCATGAGCTCCATATACTGTGTCATTTAATGGCTTCTTTATACTGTAAGTGCTGCTTATAACTGCTGCTAGCCCTGAACATAGGAGGATTGATGTTGTGGCCATTAAGGTTGATCCCATGATTGTGTTCCTTAATGATTGTACTGCCAGGATGTTTTTCTTCTCGTTGTCCTGTTCATATTATGTTCATATTTAGTACACATGTACATATAATTAGTTTGTGACTTCTGATGTTGATGAAACATATTCTCTGAATGTGTTTAAGATTATGCTGCAATGAAAATGGTGTCTGCCACTTCTTTTATTATATGGAAAGTTTCTTTCTCTTTTTCTTTCTGAGAAATCATGGGAAAGTCGCATGTTACAAAATAGTGTGGTGCCCAGGATATGTTTGTGGAAAATAGACTGAGTGATAGAACAGTGGTACAAGACAATGGAAATGTGCTGGCCACCTCTAGTTGACACATGAAGGTTCCATTGCATTCAAAACAGTGACACATGCATGATATGGTACAATAAGTCAAGAAAATATTGACATACAGCATAACTTTTTTTAGAAAAAAAATTAGCTTTAATTTTTTTGTCATTAGAGGCACTGCAAAATCTTAACGTCACGCAACAAAACTAAAATAATGACGGGTAAAAATAATGGAGGAAGAAATTGCATATGAAATGGACAGATTGAGTAAAGGAACTGTTTAGAAGCACATAAGCATAGCTAGGGGACTTTGCATGCACATTTGTAAGACAAGCTAGAAGGCACTAAATCAAGACATATTCACCAAATTACACCACACAATCAGGAAGATGAAATTCAAATCCCGTCTTTCATAGTAAAAATCATCAGAAAGAGTTCTGGGTGTCTTGGTAACAAAACCCCTTTTCTCTTCCTTCCCTTCTTATTATTGATCTGGCATGCAATGTATGCCATATGACATTGCAACAAATTAATCCATTCATTGATTAGTTAAAAGGATTAATTAAAGCAGACACTGATAATCTTTAGATATAACTATGACTGCATAAACAAAGACATGTGACCAAATGGAACTAAAGTGGTTATGAAGAAAAAATAAATGAATGAATAAAATGAATACCTTGATCATTTGATTGACCCAGTTTCTGCGGCCACTAGCATTGATGCCAATAATGGTAGTGTGAGGCTGAGTCCTAACTCTGTGCCAAAGCCACAAATGGTAACCAAAGTTCATTAGAACTGCCAAAGGCACCAAAATCAGGTCCATATAACACTTCCTCCATTCCATCTCTCCCAGAATGCAAATATTGCAACTCTTAGAAACTGTGTTTTTGAGATGCCCTTGTCTCTCTCCTCACAATAACTTCTTGTTTCTTCTTCTTATGAGCTGCGTGCATAACAGCTGCGATATTTATACACGTCAAGCTAAGCAAGGATGATGTGTGAGGAATGTGGATTCCTCTTCGAATGCGTGGTTAAGTGTGCAAATAAAGTTGATTAGTGTGAACAAGAAAAAGGCGTTTCTTTTTAGCCTTTTCACAAATTTAACCACATATTTTTTTTTAAATGATGTATAATATGCAATTAGTGGAACTATACATGTGAAGCCTTTGTCCACGCCCAAGTCTTTTTCCTTCATCGGTATCTCACATTTGAAATGTGATGTTTGTCGTGCATGCTGTGCATTTATACGTTAGCTTTAATTGGTCCATAATTTATTGTTGACCTAAACGTTAATGAACCAGCCTATAATGCCCCATGTATACATACGATTTTATATGAAAGTATGTACATTTCTAATAATTCACAAAAGGAGACAGGGAAGAGGCAGGAGGCGCAAATAACAAAAAATCCCAAGAAATTTGAATGCAAAATCAGAGTATATTCCCCATGAAACCTTGTAAGAAACAGAGTTATGATGAGAAAAAACTTATTTCATTCATTGAAATAGTGCTATATATTCACCTCTACTATTAGAAAAAGAATTAACAAGCTACAACATTCAACTTTTAATATATTTTTATTATTATAGTGCTTTGTAGTTTAATCTCTTCATTAATGATTTTTATTTGAGAATTGGAGGGGAGTAACTGTTAACTTACTACTTCAACTTAGTTATTGACTGTTACAACGAACTCCACCACCACCACCATATTTTTATTTTCGAGTAAATCTGAAACTTATAAAGTCTCGTTTTTTTCTGAACTATAATGTCTTATATACGAATTCTTTGATGTAACCGTGGTTCATCTATTTACCAAAATGATGTACCCTCACTTAACACGTAATGGAACTTACCATATCTTTATCTCACGTTCTAGCTAGTTCCCAAATGATAATTAGTTGCACTACTTTAGAAAAATCTCTCTCCAAATGAAACACGGCCATATATAATATTGCGAGCGATTTGTCCTGTCTTATATAAGAATACTGTTTTGTGGTGTGTGTTTTGTGAGTGGGATGGTGCATCATTGTTTTGACTCAACAATAATATATTACATGATAAACAGCCGAAGGTCGAAGATGATCATGTAATTTTAAATTGTTTATCATTCTATCAAACTCTGGGTGTTACATATTATTGCCCGTTCCCCGTTATACTCTAACCATAGATATACACGACAACTTTTAATTGACATACAAAGTACGTAAATGAACAGGGACGGAAAAATGGAGAAAGAGAGAAGGATAAGATGTGGAACGATGGAGGAGAAGGGGAGAGTGAGAAATGACAAGGCGCATTAAACATGGGAGGCCAATAACAATAACAATAACAACTACACCCCTTGTTCACGACTCCTTCCCGCAATATAATACTCTATACTCTATAGTTAAAAGTTCTAGTGACTTATTTTACATATGTATACATTCACACATATATATTTACTCTGTCACATTATTAAAATTAATGGATGTGTGATTTTACTCTTAGGGTCAGTTAGTGTACCAGGGATTCGGAAGAGAAGAGTGGAGAAATTTTTTTGAGCTGAATTTTGAAAATGAAAGAAAGAAAATTATCATGACATTATTTGGCATAGTTGAAAATTATTAATTAAATTTTAAAATAGAGTTCATAAATTTTAATATTTTCTTAATTTTAGTATAACACGTTGAGAGTAACTTATAAATAGGATTGGAAGCATGGATATGTGTAGTTGTAAAATACAAAACATATAAACCTCATGAGATCAGATGTACACAACAAGAAATATGTTTGCTCAATGCAACTTGTGTAAACATGACTCACTTGACAATATATTGACCCTATATATATTCGGCTACAACCATAAAACATATGCATTTTTATGTTACTAATAATGATTAGAACAATTCAAAACAAGTGGAATCAATGAATATAAAAATATAAGAACTCACTATAATTTTATTTCTGCAGTAAAATGCTATGTCATGTGTGTGTATAATTCTTTTACTTTACAGGTTCGATAATCATTAATCTATTTATTAGTTGCTGCTGCTGCTAGTTAAAACTAATTATACTCACGAACTTTCAGGTGAAAGAGAATAGGATTAGAAATAATCACCCATTGCAGTTCAAGTTGATTAGGGTTTTCCCAAGGTCAGATATAAGTGTTTTCTATTCTAGGATCAAAACATTGACATAGTATATATAGTATAGTATTCTTCTCATTCTTAAATATAAGAAATAGTTGATTTACAAATTAACATATAATCTAACAGTAGTAATACACAAATTATTATCTAGCAGCTTATTTAATTTTATTAAGCTCTCTTAAAAAGTCAATTAAATCTTATAAGGATAAAAAACGGAGGCTACTATTTTCTGTCATACAATAACAAAACCAGGTTTAGTATAATTTGGTTAGCCTAAACATGCAAAGCAAAATGACGACCTTTCATCAAATGGATCGGCGCTTTTGGGAAAGTAGGTCAAAGTTAGTGATGAATAAATTAAAGAAATCACAAATAATTATCATAGGGCACCGTGACTTGGCTGTATGCTCGCTCAATGTGCTTCATTCAGGAGTCTAATGTAACGTAAATTAATACAAAAACTGAAATTCTACAAAGTTTCGATCAAAAGATAAAGCCACATATCGTTGAGCTTAGTGGGTTTGTCCCTTTCTCTTAAATTCTTTTATTTTTGAGATGGACACTGTGCATCATTGTCGACAACGTGTAGATATATTTAAAAGTTGTACCTTATTAAAAGCAGGCAATTTGGGAATATAAAAATAAATAAAGAAATGAAAGCTTCTCATCTCCTTCCCCTCTTTCTCTCTAAACTCTCGGATTATGATGTTAATGGAAAAGGAGAAGGCCAAAGATAATGACATCTAAAGATGATTTTGTTGGTTTATGATTGTATTATTTGGAGTGTGAAAGTCTTTTTTAAACCATTTGGGCAAACCCCGGGAGTTAGCATTTTTCCTACACTTTATTTATCCGTGGGTACCCGACTAGTTATAAAGGCTTATGGGCTACTCTACATACATTATATATAATGCCAAATGAATAGAAATGTTATCCTATTTTCTTTGTACATTTCTTGATTGATCTTGTTCGTAGTACTTCTTACAATTTTCGTAACAATAGTGAGCTTTGTTATACTACTAAATATATGATTCAATTATCTAATTTAATTATATTAAGGAAGTTGTTTGAATTAGCTAGTCAACACTACATAATATACCCAAAACACTATGACCTTTTACTACCTTTATTATCACCCTTCTTCCCGTACTAGTTTATCATTATTGAAGAGTATGAAAATAAAATTGAAATAAATTTTATACTATGAAACAAATTTACCTCTACAAATAGGTTCTGCATTTAAAAATGGACGGAGTATCAACAAATAACTTAAAACCACCATTCAATTTAGTATAAACTAGCTTTGTCGTTGATGATATGTAAATAGTGCCACAATTGTTAAGTTGTATAGAGTATTTCTCATAATTGATTGATCAAAGTTTTTGTCATATACTATTATGTGCGTGCGCAGATATAATTAGGTAGAGATATAAACAAATCAGAAATATTATTTAAGCATAACTTTAAGTTTTATTCATGCATGAGATACTTTTTTAAAACTAAATAAATTAAAATGAAAAGGAAGCGTCACATCATGTGTTATATAATGGGAGGACATAATAAGAAGTGGGTGGCCAGCAAAACCTATAGGGAAGTGGATTATTATTAAGATATCCACCTTACTCATCATCCACTGTTTTTCTAGTGCTCTCCAAAATAAAACCAAGCCATAACAAAATCACTTCTTACCTCTACCTTAGTTACATTTTAATTGACACATCCCTCCATTATTTTATTATTTATATTTATGCGGTGCATGTTTCCATTAATCATCCCAAAATACCTAACATTTTGAGAATATACCTCTCAATATTCCCCACCACTATTACCAGGTGTTTTAGCTTAAATAATTATACTCGCCATACCTCTCGACTATGAAGTTGACAAAATTGATGATGCACTCTATTAGTTTAGCCTCTAACACAAAAATGCTCGATGCTCGATGCTAATTAGCACCAAATTTCTCCACTCTGCCAAAAAAAGATATCAGACATGACTCGAACATCCAAATATACAAATTTGAGAAGAAGATCCAGTTAGATTGAATGTTTCCCGGGCCCTTTTTATAAGTTGATAAGAATGTCTTTGAATTCCACCGCACCATGGTCTCTACTCTCTATCATGCATAGTATGAATCAGTCTAAGCACTTCATGCGTGTAATAATTTCTAATGCCATTTTCAGAAGGTGATTTACACAACATATCACAATAAATCTTGTTAAAGATTGCCAAAGATTTTAATAAATCTTCCCTTCCCTCCCAAAGTGGGAATTCGGAATGTAGGGAGGCTTCATGCTCATTTATCTTAGTGTGACTAATTTAAAACCATCCTAATATATTTTTTCATTTCCACCTTTGTCCTTGGCATCATAGTTCACTTACATGAAGCAGAGGGATCAGGTTTTGTTTTTATCAATAAGGAGTGCGTTGGAGTGAACAGTGACATATATCCTCGTTGCTTGACAACTCCAAATCATCAGCTATTGCTATCTGTCACTACATCAACTTTTGGTTGAATTTACCAAAATATGCTCACAAATGTACTATGTCAAATAACTTACCACATAATTGCCTGAGCAAATGGCAAAATTTAATGACATTGTATGTATATAGCACACATGCTATTGGTGGAAAAAAACATACAGCACATACAATCTGTTTCAGTAACCTATGTTTGTTTATACAGCCTTCATCCTTCACGGCATTGTTGAGGGCTCCATCTAGTGATTGTACGCTCTTCTACGGTATATTTTGCCAAGCATGAAGGTAAGTCATCACTAACACCATTTTTTCTGATGTACAGAACCAACAATGATTTTGCAACGCTTCCAAGTAGCCGTGTTGTACAGTGAAAATCAGACCACTCTATCAATCTCCCATTGCAATCATTTTCATCCTCACCTGATAAAACAAGTACCCCATACTCAGAGTGGACAAGAGCTGGATGATGGCGGTACACAACAAAGTCCACACCATACTGAGCCCCAGGCCTCACCACCCAATTTTTGGATCGAAGGTGAGAATAACCTTTATAGAAATTAGAGAATGCTTTTTTCTTGGATTTCATGCAGTGCCATAGCTCTTGATCATCTAGGGGGCTGGTTTTACTGCCATTAATTTTAAGGCATTTCAATGAATAGCAAAGGTAAAAGGCTTCTTCCATGCCTAGTTGAAACCATTGTTTGTCCTTCTCAACTGTGCACACTGGCTGACCAAAGCATGATTTAACAAAGAGATCTATTTGTTCTGCTTCAACTGCAACCCGGACACTAATACCGGTAAGCAATCCAGTAGCATGTGATTGAACTAGAGAAGACTGAAGCTGAGATATTATCTTTGACAAGGGCTTGTTTTGCGCTTCAGATTCTGAATCCTTTTTCGCTTTTGCATCTTTCCCTTTCCATCTGGGTGCCATATTGCCTTTCAATGTGAGTAACTGAAATTATTAAGTCAAAGCTGGCAGGTTAAGGAAAGCTCAACCTAGAAGCTCAACAATTCATTTCAAGAACTTGCTAACATGAAAGGGCTTAAGTCGTTTCCGTGCCTAGCAAAGTCCAAGGTCAATTTCCTCTTAGAACCAACAAATATGAACAATTTTTGTACATTTCATCACATGTGAAACCGACTTATCAAAGACACTTTAAAAAATGAGGTTAATCCCAAGACTGATCCAATGATCTCATTTGGGACCAAAACATCTAATGTAGTGCATACTAAGCTCAACAACTTAAGATGTGAGCATGTAAACAAAATCTGCTCATAAGAAACTAATAATGCAACATCTTATAAACCCCGATAAGCTAGTTATGCAATATAAATGTAATGTTAGGCTTTCAAGTAGACCTGCTCAGGGGCAAGTGATGCTACCAAATATTGATAAGAATGTAAATGTACGGTTCATAAAATAATAAATGGGCAAATCAATGTCAATCCTTCAGTAAGGCAAAATTGATTTAAAATGGGTGAAGAAAAGTTAAACTAAGGCCTAATTGAAAACATAATTTTTTACAACAATTTCAAGCGTTAAATTAATTACACCTCAGCTTAATCAAGTAATTTAGACCTAATTATATAAGGTCTCACTCTCACGCAATGAAACGATATTCCATTCATATACGTAAAGCCCTAATTTGATTATACGGGGTTCCTTAGTATATATCTATGCTAGAAGCAAATTAAATTAGGTTAAAAATTGAATTCCACATTACTTAATCGCATATAATCTCATAGTGAAAAGGAAGAAGAAAGTGAGGGGATGGATACCCAAACGTCGCAGAGGAAAAGGAAGATGACGACGAACAGTGACGGCGTTAGTGATTTGTAGCGAGAAGAAGGAAGGAAATGGGTGATGAACAGTGACGGCGTGAAGACGGTGATTGTGAAGATGAACACTGAAGACTGAAGAGGGTTTCGCAGTGCAAAATATGGGAAGTGCAGGGACTCATAGGTAAATTTGAACAAGAGTAACAAGTGTTAAAGGGTTTGCTATTTTATTTGGGTTGGGCCAATTATCTCATATGAAAGTAGTTAAGTAAATAGGTTGCAGATGCAGATGTTTTAAAAATAATACGGAGTAAACCTTGGAGTGAGTGGTAAGTACTTTCGTCCTTTAAGCAAGTGGTTGGGGTTCGATCTCTAACCCTAGCGAATGGAGCAAATTCACAGGCCAGCTATCTACCCCTACTCTATTTTAACAACATAATATACTTATGAGTATTGAAGTTGATATAAAAGATTTCTCAAATTCTGGGGAAAAATTCTATTTTGTTAAAATTTTTCAAATGATTTGCAAATAATATGTTTTGGGAAAATGCCATTTAAATCCCTCCGAATATACAAAAGGACAATTCAGGAACTCAAACTTCCAAAAGGACTATGAAGGAACTAGGACCTAGTTGACATTTTAAAATTGTGTGAAAAGACAAAATTGCCCTAATCATAAAACAGAAATTACTAATCACCCTATTGAAAATGGTGGGTGTAAGGGTGGTTAGTAATTTCTGTTTTATGATTAGGGCAATTTTGTCTTTTCACACAATTTTAAAATGTCAACTAGGTCCTAGTTCCTTCATGGTCTTTTTGGAAGTTTGAGTTCCTGAATTGTCCTTTTATATATTCGGAGGATTTAAATGACATTTTCCCTAATGTTTTCGTTTTTAATGGTTAAAACAATGACCAAATATGGAATTGGATTAAAATTATATACATATAAACACGTATATGTTTGTAGTGATAAGTGAAATATGATATCTTTTGACAAATAATTTCAATTGTTTATGTACTCCAGTCACTTATTTGTGCATTTTAGGGTTGATAAAAAATATTAATAATTACAGAGTAGTTTGTTGTGATATTTATTATTCATTATAAAAAAAAATAATAATTAAATTGTACTAGTATTATTTAGTTAAATCTAGTCTAACTCAAGTTGAACATAGTCAAACCAATAGCCCTTGAACTAGTGCCTCCATGTATGTTCAGTGCCAAGTCTGATTTTTTGAACCCTTGAGTCTACTTAGCATCAAAGTTTTTTTTTTTAAAAAGGGAGAAAATTTAAAAAAGTTTAAAGCTAACTCCAATAAATAAAAAGGACATGTGTCATGGATTTAGGACAAAATGCCAAGAATGCCATTTTTCTCAATCCCTCCAATAAATTGGTTCAAATAAATGAATAAGGCTCTGTTTGGTCGTAGGAATGGAAAGTGAAGAATTAGAAAGTGAAAAGGTGAAGATGGAAAGTAGAGGTAAATTAAGTAATGATGAGAAAATAAAGTTTGTGGGGCCCATAAAAGTGTGAGATGGAGAGAGAAAACTTGTGGGCCCCGGGATATATGTAAATTACAAAAAAACCTCAACTTTCTTTACTTTCACTTTCCTTCCAACTTTCTTTGTGTAACCAAACGGACCCTAAAGGTTTTCATTACTCTTTTAATGGTTTTAACAAAATCAGCAACCGGATTAACAACTACGCACGTTCACTGTTGAGGCTAAAATTCATTTAAGTTTTGTAAATGAGTTCAACTAAAATTAACAACTTAGCTTAAACTATAGCAAGAGAATGACAAAAAGTTGGCAGGGAGAAGTGTCAGGAATGACAAGGGACACATGTTTTGAAAATAAAAGGGAAAAAAGCTGGGCAATAAGCACTCAATAATGGTTTCAACAAAATCAATAAGGGTATTTTTATTTCGTACACTCACAATTTTTTTTCAAAAAAAGCCTTTTAATTAAACTATAAAATTCCTACATCCTATTCAATCCCTCGCGCACGCTTGTTTCTTGAATGTAGCTTTCTAGAATTTTTAAATTATTAAAGTATTAATTTGGGATTTCCCTATAATGAAAGAGAAAATCGAGCTTCCATTTTTCTTAGTATAATGTTCGTGTTTAGCACAAATATTTCAATAATAAAATAATCGATATAGTTTATCTTGTCATTTGTGCTGCCGAAAATCACAAACAGAGAGTAATTTGAAAATTTCCTTAGTTTTACATTATCACAAGTATTACATTATCAAAATCGTGTAAATTAGATGAAAAAATTTGATGGTTGTCAAACAAAAATAACATCTTTAAACTTACACACACACTAAGAATTAACGATTTATTAGTTATTATAACTTTTTTTTATTTCATAGTTATTATAACTTTGAATTAACTGATATTACATTTTCCGATCCATAGAAAAACTAGTCTATTAAATTTTGAATAAGTTCAATTATGAATTTTTAGATATTTGGTTGATATGTTTTTTAAAATTTTTAATGCTTTTAAATAGTACTCCATATAGTTGTTAGAAAAATAAAAATAAATTAAAGTTGATTGGGTTTCTTCAAATTCACGCCACGTGTGCTATGGTTTTATATATAAATCATGCCTTTATAGGCATTAAAAAACACTTTCTCAATTAATTATCATTTTTCCAGCAAACTCAATTAATTACGGTTTAATGGATACACTTCTTGTACTAATTAATTGTGTTCTAATGTGATTGTTGTGACATTTTTAATGATTAAAATTAAATCTATGTTTTTCCAACTTCCCAATGATTAAGTTGAGTTATTGATTAGGGGAGGGTGCCAAAGAAAAACAATTCATTTAAGATCAAAATGCAAGGCCATCCCTTCATGCTTATCGAAAGCCATTGCAATACATAAATTAAACTTATATGTATGGCTCTAAAACTTGTGTTTTCCTAAGCCTATACGGTATCCTGTGTTCTGTTCATTATTTTTTTTTCTGGCTCTATTTTCTTACTTAAAAGGAGTTGGTGGTAAATGATATGTTATCCTTCCACTAAAAAAAAACTACAATGTGAATCTTAGATAGTTGTGAAATTTAGATCGTAACCTCCACTAGTGTCCATATAAAGATCGGAACTAACTCAATTGTTAGCGAAATTGATCATTTGGTTGTAATCCAATTAGCTGGCAGATATGATATGAATTGATAAGGTTATAAAAGATTCCCAGTGAAGCATTGTTGTTGGAGTTCTTAATTCGAACAACTACAATTTGGTAACTGAGAAAAATCTGCTGTTGTGGGAGGTTGAAACTACCTAATATGACAATCATTGGACAAATGATTTCTTTTCTTTCTTTTGATACTGTTAGAGGAATTTAGACCTTTGCATATTTACCCATGTTTACTATCTAAATTATATTAGCCTAGGTAATAAAAATCCCCTCCCCTGGTATTTATTTATTTATTTATTTATTTTATTTCTCATCGTTTCATTTTTAATTTGTTTGCATCAAACGAAACCTGGCTTAGCTTATAGAATAAACTTCTTATTTAACATTAATAAATTGCTCCATTCATCTCTTGTACGCTGAAATAGAATAATAGTCCCTCAACTCCTATCATCCAATAACCATTTGATTATTTTTATTTAATCCTCGAAATTCTTAAATGGTGCAACGAATGCGGATCATGTTAGAAGTCCTTTAATGATTTTCCAATCATTGTCTAATTATAGAATTCAAGTCAAATACCTCTTACAATTTTTATTTAGAAATTATTATTGCACTATCATAAACCGTAGCCATAACCGCACTTTATAAAAAAGAATAAGTCAGTCTATCTTTTCTCTAAAAAAAAATGTACTCAGAAAGTTATTTTAGTCCACATGCAAGCATCATATTGACATCCAATACCTATACACCTACCTCTTCAAGGGTCAAGCAATAATTATGATGCTATATATTTTAGGTGTTCTTCAGGGAAGATTATACTAGTATTATAAATAATACTATAAATTTGTGATACTTTCCGAAACCTCTCGAGGAAATTTCTCGTCACCACACCTTAATCGGTTGCTAATGCATTAAAGATATTTCTCCCCCCGCTAAATAAACATAACAGGAAATTAGGTCAACTATTAGTTTGTTCATCCCTTCATCACTACATGCATGCATGCATCCATACGTACGTATGTATGTATGTATGTATGGTACATACATTACAGATTATGCATACATACATTACATATATTTCTGGGAGGATTTGCATCTTTATTAGCCTAATTAATACTACTCCCTCCGGTCCTAAATATAAGACCTAATTGACTTCTTTGAAAAATCTTAAAAAAAAGCAAAATAAGTTAATTATAAATTGATTTACCTAATTTTTTCCCTTAAAGTTTATTTTACTTATAAACTAATGGATAATCTAAAAATATATCAAATATCTTATGATTTAATAGACTATTTTCCAACCTTAACCTCTCCAAAAAAAGTCATTTAGGTCTTATATTTAGGACCGGAGGTAGTATCATATTTATTCATACAACGTTAAGGATACAAAATATCTGGTTAACATTCAACATAAGGGCCAATGAAGAAATATCTTTGTAATCTGCTACTACCTCCGGTCCCTAATGTAAGAGCTAGCCGTCAAAAAACGCTTCTTAAGAAAACATGTGAATGTTAGTTGGGTGTTTGGAGTTAATGCTTCTTTTCCAAAATTGCCCATATTTATTATGGTACTTTTAAGAGAGAGAAATACATAAGCATTAATAAATATGAAAGAGAGTTAGGGGTAAAGTAGGAAAAAATGCATTAAATGAGGAGAGAATATGGGGTGAGCTCTTACATTAGGGACCAAAACCATTCAAATTTTGGGCTCTTACATTAGGGACCGGAGGGAGTATAAATTATTAACAGACAGCAGATAGTCCATAGCACCACATACATAATTCTTTTAAGTTTCATGCTTCACCCCAAACTTTATCACATATATGTTTACTTTTAGGCACACTAGAATTTCATATTTTATTGTTAAATCTTTGTGTAACTAATAATTAACATGGCAGAAGACTAACACATACACACTTTAACCTTTCTAAATCCTACTAAGCCAACATTCATGTGGCATTTTCTTTTAAAAAGAAGTTTGAATAATATATTGGTTTGTATTTCTCTTACATTTTCCCCTCCACTTGTCGTACGGTACACAACTTATAATATTATTAACTTGTGCACAAGAATTTACGGTTGAAGTTGGACTTAGTAGAACAAAAAGCTCGTGAAACTGACTAGGCCACCGTCTGGTGGGTGTTTTAAATTTAATGCCGCGTCATATGGATCTCTTAGAAATCCTCAAATGACTTTGATTTGTAAAATCAAGGCATTCAAATAAGGCAGAGATCAAGTCTAAGAAAAGAAAGGGGGGAAGTGAGCAACCAAACAAAACCAAACAAAAGGAGGTTTGAATGGTACAATTGTGTTGTACCAACTGGGTACCTTGACTGTTAGGGCGGTTTGCATTGGAAACCAAACCAGCCTGAACCCTTTACTAACTTTAATCAGCAAAAAAATATGTAAAATATTTGATTCTCAGAATCTCAGAACTAGTCACCCTTGGTTTGAATAAAGCAACCCCCACATGGATTTAACCTTCAAAACAAGGATTGAAGAAAGAGAATGAGAGTTAAGTGTTACAGCCATCAGTCACATGTGAAACCAGGAAAATATACAAATTGAAACTTGAAAAATAACTACAAAATTCTCGGGTAGTTTTTTTCTCATGTGGCACAGAAAATGCAAGTGCATACAGTCTTCTTGTATTATAAAAATCAACGCCTTTATTCAGGAATCCCAAGGTCTTACCTAGTCTCCTATAAATTAACATCATACACACAAGCCCCCACATAGACAGGTCTAGGCTATTTACAAAAAAGAGAGAACCAAGTGAAAAACTACCAAGACCCCAGAAGGCCAGAACATGTCTATGGATCCAAAGAAGTCTAACAAGATCACAGAAATTGTTAGGCTTAGGCAGATCCTCAAGAAATGGAGAAGGGTGGCCAGCTCTTCAAAAACCACCACCACTAGCACTAGCAGCAGCTGTAAAAGCATTAAGTTTTTGAAAAGGACACTTTCTTTATCAGAACGTGAAGGAGGGTCAAGCAACTTTGTTCCCAAGGGATATCTGGCTGTTTGTGTAGGGGAAGAGCTTAAGAGGTTCATTATACCAACTGAGTATTTGGGTCACCAGGCCTTCCACATGTTACTGAGGGAAGCAGAAGAAGAGTTTGGCTTTGAACAGACCGGTGTTCTGAGGTTCCCTTGTGAAGTATCATCTTTTGAGAACATATTAAAAATGATGGAGGGCAAGAAGGACAAGGTTTCCACTCAAGTTTTCAACTCAACAGACAGGTGCTCTGAGGACAAACTTCCTTGTTCACATCATCCTCACAGTCCAATGTGTAGATAGAAAGTCAAGAATTTTGAAATCACTATATCCTTCAACTTTTTTTTTCTGGTCCTTTTGTTTTGTAACTTGTAAAGGCCAGTTAATGTATGAAGGTGAGAGAGAGGATGAGTGACTTTTTTTTGGACTGAGTGACTTCAATGTAAGACTCATTTTGGAATTATAAAGCAATGAATCCAGCTATATAGTTCAGTTCTATTATCCTAGAACTGAACTGCTTGTAAATTTGTCTCAGGCTTATGAAACAGAATTATAATTTCCAATGTCTTAATCGTTTATTGAAAGTGCTGGGTTCTTGGACGATGCAGCTCATCTCAGATCATATATATCTCAATATCCGTACCTTACATGGCATTACAGTACAACCTTCACCTTCCTTCCATCCATCGGAAAATGAGTGATTTTATGCATGCCTGTTTTTGTGTTTAATAGAAACTAGTTGTCATTTCATTGGCTATGTTGTTCTTCTTTCCAGAATGAAGTCACTATTCAGATATAATGTGAGAAGTAAACGTAAACAAGTGTTGAATCTTTGCATGAACTTAAATCTTATAGCTGACAAGCATCAAGAACAAGCACATATCTAAATCTAAGAGCTTCCATTCGCTTTTGTCAAGTTTTTTAAAATACCACACGCTGTTCAATCTAGAAACTAGGGGTGCCAAATTTTGATAAATTAATAAAAAAGACTTTTGGCGAGTATATTATATACTTGAATACTGAGTGAACTTAAAAAGATAACTAACTCAATGCTGTAATGTAATTATCTTATCTTCCTGCATTGCTAGTATGGTGGTACCTCTAGCTCACCCAAAAATATACGTAGGATATTAATTTAATATGAAAGTGAAAATTAATCAGTCTTAATTAGTAAGGGGCAAGAGTGATAGCCTCATATAATTAAGAACCTACCTTCATATTATAGGTCATATTAATATTGATGAACTTTCAGAATGCTCTCATAGACAGAAAAATCGTACCATACGGACAAACTACGGAATTTGCCTATATTAGAAGCCAGTCAGTAATGTCCTGTGATGAAGAGGACAAGAATGAGCCATGCACTCTCCAGGTAAATTGTGGAGATTCTGCAAATAATATTAGATTGCCAATATCCTGTACACTAGGCAAACACATGCTTTCAATACTGAAAGCCAAGCCTAACAATATTAAATTCATGTTCCTTTGATCCAAAATTTCCAATTGGCATATTCTAAAACATCTATTATGCACCTCACATGCTAGCATTCATTTCAAGAGCTAAACACACATGTCAACAGTGCAACTTGGGAAATCACCCCTCATCATCCATCATATATACATACAATGCAAGAGATATAAAAATGCTATTACAAAAGAAAAATATGGAATCTTCCATTAAGTTCCAACATAAAACTGTCAACTAATAAAACACAAGCCCAGATATATACCTAATATTAAGGCAGCTTTATGTACCTATGCCGTATCTAGCTATATAATCAATTTAGAAGCATATATAATGAAATACTGTAACAATAAGATATAAAACTGGTTTATGTAGATTCATTCCAGTGAAATAGGGTTAAAATAGAGAAGTCAAAACGTACCGTTCAGATCCAAATCAGACGTCCACATGACATCTATACCCAGTTTTCTCTTGAAAGCAGCAATCAGGTTTTTGCATGAGTCCACGTGCCCCGTCTGTTTCTGAGAGTCCGAATCACTAGAACACACACACACTATGTATGTATACACAGTTTTATATATTTATGTGTACATATGTATATTTATAGATGTGTGTGTACTGCTTAATATGCAACTTGGACTGAGAAATTGCAGGGATTGATAAGAAATTCCGTGAGGTAAAAGACAAAGAACAAATCAAAGATATGAATGTTTATTATACATTGATATGATTATCTATTTATATAGGAACAACTTGAAATTTAAAAAAGTTGTTTTAACTCTTTGGCAATCAAAATGTAGATATTTAAGTCATTTTTTAAAAGCGTTAGACGTTGACAATGAAATTAACTGCCGTATTTTATTTAATGATTGGATTTGGATTAAAAGAAGCCATAGATAAATGTAAGGTCATCATGATGTTCTATTAATCAGACATGTGGTGTTAAGTCTTATGATTTGTTGAATACAAGTTGATTCTTGCATTAACTTAGCTGACTTTGGAGGGATTGGGATTTGGGCTGGATTTCAGGTAATTGACCGTCAAAGCAAACTGATTTTACTAATAAATAGTATATGATGAATTGGCTTAATATTTAAGCTAGAGCAATGTATTATTACTGGACGTACTATTATTTTTAGCCGAAAGTAACGAATCATTTGTACGTGGGGTCCCTGAATTTGTGTACGCTTTTAGCTGCCTTCCTTGTTATTATAATGTAGTGCAATTTCTTTTGTACTCATATGTCATCAGAATATGCTTAGATGCTTTTTTCTCTCACCGTACCATCTGAGTTCATATGAAGTAGAAGTAGTTTTGCGTAGAAAAACATTAAAATAATTAGTTGATTTTGGCGCAAGTGTTGTAGTTGCACTTTTTTTATTACATAAGCTCAAACTAGACTAGGAGCCTGTTTGGATAGCCACCAAAAATAGATTTTAGAAACAAAACCTTGGTTTCACTAAGATGTTGCCAAACACTAAAAAAATTTGGAAAAACAATTTTATCTCCAAAACCTCATTTTGGATCCAAAACCACATTTGGGGGAAATCTACCAATTGTTACTTTTCAAACCTAAAAATGGGTAGAGTCAAAAACATCTACTCATCCCAAAACATCTTCCCAAAAGTACCCCTTCTCTTTGATCTTCCATAGGCTTCTCTTTGGGCAAAATTGTCTCTTTTGGTAATTTGACATTCAAAAAGCTATTCTACTGACACTTTATCCAAACACTCTCATTTAATCAAAATCTATTTTCCAGAAAAGTTATTCTACTCAAAAGCTATTTTCAAAAAGCTATTTTCACAAAAGCTATTCTCTAGAATCTAATCCAAACAGGCCCTAGATCATGCTAGCATTCATCAACAAAACTTCCTGAATGAAATCTGGACGAGAACTGAATCTTGCAAGACCAACCTCTTGGCCCAATGATTAATTACTTGGCAAGCCTATCTGCGACTTGGATTGCTTCTCTATTACACCTTTCAATTGACACCACCCAATTGCGTTCCAAGAGGTTACAAAATTCTTGGAGGAGTTGTGCTACATAATGCTCTTCATCCCATGCCAATCTTAACCCCATTTAACCCCCCATTGTCTACTTGCAAACTAAAACATCACCTTCATGATTATTTATGCCATTTGATCTTTTGTACTACACGCCCCATCTAGGCTTACTTTCCATGTTCCAATGAAAGGCTTACACTAATGTGACTTTATATATTGAAAATCCATGTTATCAGCTTACTACTCCTTCTCTTCCTAAAATGTCATGCCTATTTACTTAATTTAATTAGATTAAATATGTTTGTTAAGTTAATTTAGATGATATGATATAAGTTAATTTAAATAATACTCCCTCCGTTCCTAAATATAAGACCTAGATAACTTTTTTTTGGAAAAATTAAGGTTGCGAAACAGGTTATTAAATGATGACATATTTGATATCTTTTTAGATTATTCATTAGCTTATAGGTAAAATAAACTAGTTTAAGAGAAAAAATATGGTAAATCAATTTATAATTAACTTATTTTTTGCCTTTTTTAGGATTTTTCAAAAAAGTCAACTAGGTCCTATATTTAGGAACGGAGGGAGTATGATATTATCAAAACATTATAACCACCTACACTTATTCGTATCATTGCTCTCTTAATTTTTATTTAGGAGTATTAACGTGGATTTTTATGGAAAGCATGAGAAAACTATAAAGATGTCTTGGCAAGTCTTGGTACCCCTGGGGGTTTAATTTAGATGTATTTCCTTTTTTGTGTTCTATATTAAAATGTAAAAACAATATGCTTCTGATAAGACCATAATAGAATTTTGGCCCAACAACGTGAGCCCAAAACCAAAATTTGGTGCATATCAGGTCTAGACTACAAAAACATAATATATAATGCAGATTTGCAAGCCTTTCTAACTAGTTGAAAGTTAAAGCCCCATGATTGGTTAGATGATTGTCATTGAAAAATAAGGTCAGTTAACAACTGCCTCTACTATGTAGTTATCATTGCTGAGGAGTGAATGACTTAAATGCCAACGGGTCTGAGGTATAAAATTCTAAAAATATCAGAATCTAATCAATAAACTATAAAAGTTTCATAAACATGAAAGTTCACAAGTTAGCAGTGACATCAGAACCTGTATGAGGAATGCACAATCCACCTTTCAACTTTACATTATATTGTCAGTGATGTCAATTACATGCAAGAAAAACAATGAATTGGTGTGATAGTGTGACAACCAGATCAAACAAAAATACCAACGTTTCCACTTTATAGCCAACATATTGCAGTTGTAAAGAAAGTATATGAATGTCGCAAACTTGTGGGTATGTTCTGGCATGGTAGAAAAACTTGAAAAGGCTCATAAAGCTAGTTCTTCACCATCATTGTAATTTGGAAAAGTGACACATTTGAAGACCTTACACTTTGAACATAAGATATATCCAGTCTGCAGCAGAAATACCAAAACAGAAAGAGTTCCCAAAATCATTGTGAAGGCCAAAGAAAAAAGGTTCATAGAATTGCCTCTCTTAATGCACACACCTACGTATACACTTCAACAAGTGCACTATGAATTTGATGTGAGTCAAGTAATGAAAGTACTTACAGCTCTGCAAGATGGACATCTACGGTACAGCCGCTTGTTTTCAGCTTGAACATTTGTTTTCTGTCCTTTGCAAAAGTCACATAGTAACCATCCTTTTCCATTGCAAGGTTCACACATAATTCCTTGTGCATCAACCTATATACAACTGAACCAAATTAAACATGGTACAAAAAAATAGAATAATTATGATGGAAGAAATAGAGACTTCAGTTTGACATCATCATTTCATCTAAATGATCGAATTCACAACCTTTACTGAAACTCTTTAGAATCCCCTCCTATGTAATTATCAAGGTACATCAGAATGCTCATTTATAAGAAGAAAATCAAGGCACAACTTAAGTGTTGTCACAAAGTTCTCAGGTTAAAATATGATTATACAAAGCTAAGAACCACATGCATTGAATTCTTCAAATATGATGAGCCTAATAATAGCTCATATCTTTCTAATATATCACACAAATTTACATATAGTAAGAAAGCTCAGGAATAAAAAAAGCACTCTAATTACCTGTTGTTGGACTTGCTGAACAGAAGCACAATGCATAGGCTTCAAATAAACACACCTTTTACTTAAAGGGAGAGAATTCCAATTTCTCAGCGAATTAAACTTGGCAGGGACAGGAATGGAAATCGCCGCCATTAGTTTAGATCAACAAAACACACGAATCACTTCTACATACATACACACATGTGTATACACGCACGCTGTTGCAAACCACTTCTTGTGCCTCATCTTGTTATCTTGTAACTACAACTTTAACCCTCAGTGTTCCCCAAAATAACATCATTGCCACTCCCGTTACAGAGTGCACGTATTACTACCTTTGGTGCTAAATATATATAGGACCTAATTGACTTTTTTTTTGGAGAGACTAAGGTTGCGAAATATGTTATTAAATGATACATATTTGATATATTTTTAGATAGTTTATAGTTAAAATAAACTATTTTAAGGGAAAAAATTACATAAATCAATTTATAATCAACCTATTTTGCTTTTTTAAGGATTTTCCAAAGAAAGTGAATTAGGTCTTATATTTAGGACCGAGAGGAGTATTTTTTTTTTATTTCAATTGTTTTGACGAGTTAACCTACAATCTTTTTTTTTTTTGTAAAGCGTGTAATTAGAAACTTTCACTATCTTAAGTAATTATAGCTTTTGACTTTAAACATTGGCTCAAGCCTAATGCTAAGTATAAGTAGTAGTGATCTAATAAACAATTGGCTTCTTTTCTGGATCATACTAATTTTACCAGTTTTCCTCCCTACTGACACGAGTGTTAGGATTTGATCTTTGCACTCCAAGATCTATCAAAGCTTTACACCCTTACACTGCTATTACACTTGATCATCTTTCCTTGTTGTATTAAGAACTATATTTCACATTCTTCCCTTCATTGATGATATTCACTAAAACTTGTAAAATACTTGAATTTTCACCCAACGTTGCAAACTTTTAAATTAGATTCTATTTCTTGGTTTTTCACGGGTAACTTGCCTCTCCATCACCCCGACCATCTCTTTTTTTTTCTTTTCACTATATTTATAATTGGAATAGTATGATAATGTAGATTGTAGGTTAAAGTACCAAATCCCCCTAAAAGTTTCTCTAAAGTCCATCCTCACCCTGAAAGCTTTTAGAGGAGCAATTAAGCTCTAGAAGTTTCAATTTGTAGCAATGTCACTCTTTTTTTTTATCAAACAATGTCACTTTTTTTTTAACCACAAGTTACTTTGACTATTAATTCTCACCATAATTGCTTAGATGAAAGCCATATATTCTCTTAACATTCCACCTCATTATGAAACCTAAACAAACTCCTCATTATAACTTGCATCCTTAATTTCCAAAAAAAAAAATTAATGAGGTAACATAACTAGGACTAAAGGGAGTCCAAGTAAAATAGGAGCGGGAACCACATGATTTCTAGAGAAAGAACTAGCACCAACTAACTTATTCATTAAACTATCAAATATGCTAGCGGCAGAAAAGCACATAGATATCTGAAGAGTAAAATTATATATCGGACCATTACATATTTAAGGCACGGAATTTCACAATTGGTCGCCTTCAAGGCTCAAGTGGCTTGTCAATGTCTTGCTTAAAGAGAGATTCATATGTCTGAATTCTTCGCTTTGATTCCGGCAACTCAAGTTCTTTTGTAAATTCCTCAGTCATCTTCATGAAGTCATTCATGTTCGTTCGTTTCCATTCCTTTAAGATCATAACCAGAGAAGGAAAATAAGAACTTGGAATAAATGTGAAGGTCACGAGGAGATTTTAAGTATTATATATGAAGAAATTATTTGAAGACTAAACATGTTAATCACGGGTATCTGAAAATATCAAGGCAGAGTTTGAATCTGTATGCATCTACGGAACCAACTCGCTATATCTTCAAACTATCATGACATCACATCAATGTTGACAGTTCCCTTGTGAACCACAAGATCAAAGTTTTCCAAGGCTGCTAAATCAGCCTAGAGACCAGAAGAACAGGGCATCATCCTCCTTTCACAATCTCTTTATGGCTTATCACCATAAAAAGGAATGCCAAACTTTTATTTAAAAACACTGCCCAAGCCTATATTTTCATGCACAATAAAACAAAACAGGTAGTCATAAACATTTCGTGAATACTTTGAAACTTCATATCTTGCTAGTCACTTGGCATATTATGTACGGTTTGAGAGATAGTAGCCAACTCTGATCAATATCTTTTACCTGATTGCGTAGACGTACAAATATGTCCTAAAACTTTAAAGACATAGCCTTGGATAAATTTTATAATTTCGAAGACTGTCAAAATAAGGCTTGGTTGCTCACCTCAAAATCCCAGTCTCCATACAAGTTTGGGTCACTTTTGTTGCACCAAATGTAAGCATGAGCTTGTAGCTTTTCAGAATTATCCTGCAATTATCGTATATTTTTATCAGTTTTTCTGAAAAGCACAGGTTTAGCGTCTTCCTATATTAAATATGGGACTGATGACTTAGCACACCGTCCTCACTCATCCATTAAAACTTCGATTCAAATTGGATTTTCACATCGTGGATCTATATCCAATTCAATCTGTCCTTCAACTTTTTCTTCATCTGTTCCTAGGTTGATTACTGCACCTAGAAATGCTTACATGTGATGATGCTGAGAAAGACAAGACAAATTGTTTTAGATAGACTAGTATTAAGCTTACCTTCAAATAAACATCAACATTGCTTCTTTCATATTCATAATCCTCAAACTCGTCCAAAACAAATAATTCAGCATCTGAGATACCCTGCAGGACCTGACCAGAAAACAAAGGAAAAGGTATGAGTTACTCGAGATAAGCACCCACATCTTGTTGGAGCAATGGTCGACAAGAAAAGAGAAACTGATGAACAAGGAATGCATCCTAAAAGTTCACAACCATGCCATATAACGAGTTAACACACGTGTTTATGTACAATTCCAGTGATTTTACACGGGTATAAGATCAAATGTGTTCATAAACTATAGAGATAAAACCTTACAATCAATCAGGATATATTTACTTCTCGCAAGATCAGATTCAAACGGAACTCGAACCAACATGTTACTTCTATAAAACTAAGCTAAAGATTTGTAGATATAGTGAGCTATGCTATGTAAGGAATTACATAGCAGACCATATCTACAAATTCACTACTTCTATTTTAAACACGTTCCTAAGTATTCATGAAATATTGCTAAATATTTGGTAGCTTAAAAATTTGTTTCTTCAATTTGAGGAGTTATAAAGTTGGCTTCTATCTGACTAGCACAAAGGTTCAAGTACTAAATGATATGATGCCTTGTCTAAATACAAAGATGCACAAGCTATGAATGAGTGAAGCAAAACAGTGAGGCTAATTACAGTGACATACATACCCTTCCAGTAACATTCTTATTCTCCAGAGGCAGAATGGCAGGATAAATACGACCTTTTATGCTAAATCTATGACTGCAATTCAAATAAACAAAAGAGCCACAATAACATAATTGATATAAAAGAGAAGATAAATTGATTAGAGAAGGAGAGAGAAGGAGACAAACTAGTTGGGGAGAGAGGCAGGGGAAGAAGGAGGAAGGCGATTGAGAAGAAGTTGAACGACGTCGTCGGCTAGGAGACTGCCATACACGAACACGTTGTGAATTCCCGCCACACTACTCATCTTCTCCACTTCACTCCTCTCTCTCTCTCTCCACTTTCTGCTTATTTTATAAGCTCACTCAATGGCGTGTTTCATACGATGACATAAATAAAATCTGTTTTTTACTCTTATAAATCGACAGCTAACCTCCGTGGTCCAATGCAAATATGCCACGTCATCCTATGATTTTGGATGTACTTATCTTACACTTACACTCACTAGTCACTTCACGTTTTTTTAGCCCTGTCGTGACTCACATTTTAGTGTTGTTAATTGCGTATGAGAATTTTATAGTAAAATGTAATCAAGAATTAGTACATTGGTCAAAAAAAAAAATCAAGAATTAGTACTACTATGATAGTATCTGTGTATATATATATATATATAAAAAAAGAATTAGTACTACTATCATTGTTTATATGACTGAAATGAAATGCCATTCCAAGATTTTGGGATTGATCGGAGCACATGCCTTCTCTTCCTAGTTTTTTCTTTCTAATTAAAATTCTTCCTAGGTGTTTCATCCACAAATCACATTCAATTGGGGAGAGGCACCGTTCTATGCCATTAGTATCCTTCTTCCTTGCACTCTCGATAACATAACCTTAGGATCAACTTTAAACGGTCTAAGTTAGTCTCTATACAGTGTTTTTCTTTTATTTTCTTTATTACATTACTAAATTATCCGTATCAAAATTTAACAATTTATATTAAACTGATTTTGTTTCTTTTCATAATATTAAATTTCGATAACATTATTAGAAAACATTAAAGCTATACAATTCAACATTCATCTTTTGATTACTAGGAGTGAATGAAGCCAAGAGGGTGGTAGAGGAGGGAATCTATCAATAGTAATCTTGACTTTTGCTTCCTACAAATAATTCAAAGATTTTGACATCTATATTAAACAATGCCTAGTTATTGTATTTTAATTTAGAATGCCATGTCCATCAAAAAGAGTGATTAATGAATGATGATCCAAGAAGCACAAATGATGTTGAAGAGAGAATGGGAAATCAAAGTAGTGCACATGGGATAGAAGCTGTAACATAGCAATAGACTTCTTGGCTAAGAATGGCCTACATGAGATGCTTGGTTTTCATGTCATTTATAAGGAATACCCAAGATTTCAAAACATGTTCTGTTTGAATTCTAGTAGGAATGGAAGGATGATAGGCTGAACGTAGTTCTATTTGTATAAAAAAAAAGAGTGACCAATAATTAAATCAAGAACGGCTTGAACTTTAGAACACCATGAAAATGGAGTAATTAAATATTTACCAACATTAAACATAACTAACATCATTAATATAATCAAATTAGGCAAATCGGTATTCTATTTAAGAACGGAGAGCGCAGAAATGTGAATTCTTGAAAAGTCGTTGTTGAAGAAACAATAATCCTTTTATCAGAATTATGCCCTCAGAAAACATGACGTCCCAGCACAATATAAAAGCATATTGCAATGTATACATTCTGGCTCATGAAAGCACGGATGCAATAATAAAGGGCCTATATGTCCATGGGACTAGCACTTGGAGTGCTAAGAAGGTCCAGCAGAGAATTCTGGGGCTCCAGCTCCTCATGCCACAAAGGAAGCTTATCCCCAGGGTAAAAGTTCCTAGTCACTCCTTCTGAATTTATCTACACAACCAGACATGGAAAACAGATTAGGTGATTTCACAATGCAGGCAAGCTGATGATTATCAAAAAACCAAATCATCTTAGACTTTAGTATATGTCTTTCAATTTATTCTAGAGAAGTATAATCAACTGAGATCCATAGACAAAATCAAACTGCCTCTAATATAGAGATTTTATATATTACTGACAACTCTTTTTAGCACAATATATTACTGACAACTAATCATATAACTTTTGAAGTAAAAAATAAGTGTGTAGCGTTTATCTAAAAATGCTCTACCCCCTACCTATATATACTATTGTTGAAAAATCTTAGTGATAATTATCATTTCGATTATAGAAGCTGAAATCAATTTCACGTGGCATTTTGCACCATTAAAAAAGAAAGGGAAGAAAATACTAACAATCACAGTGCGTACAACACCACCACTTGCCCCATCACGAGCAATAGCCAGTGAAACTGCCTTTCTAACTAACTCCTGTCGTTAGGACACAAAAATAATCATCAGCAACAAAACTCTAGGAATAATCATCGAAGAAGAAAAGGATCTTATCGTGCAAGTTTTTAACTCATAAGTGAAAGGTGAATAACTTGTAGCTATCAATAATGACTAAGAAATCCTCTCCAATCCTTCTCTTTCCAAAACTTAGGCTGATAGATCCAATAAATTAACATGACACGGGAAATTTGAAACTACTTCCAAATTGAACGAAATAAAACTTTTGGGATGAAATCAACACTTGACTCAAATTTAGATGCCAAAGCAGCGATTTAGATTAACTACTCTCTCCGGTCCTAAATATAAGACTTAATTGACTTTTTGAAAAATCCTAAAAAAAAAGCAAAATAAGTTAATTATAAATTGATTTACCTAATTTTTCCCTTAAACTAGTTTATTTTACTTATAAACTAATGGATAATCTAAAAATATATCAAATATGTCATCATTTAATAGACTATTTTGCAACCTTAACCTCTCCAAAAAAAGTCATCTAGGTCAGGTATTTAGAACCGGAGGTAGTATTTCATTATATTGAATTTAGGAAGGAATTGGCAAAAATCAATTCCCATACCTCTGCTTCATCCTTGGTCATCCCTTCTTTCCATGCTTGGTCAAAAAACCCATACAAGTAACTTGAGCCAGATCCTGTCAAACACATTATACAAAACACAGCTGGAATAAAAAAAATGAAACTATGAACCTAAAGAAAAACCAATACTTGAAATGGAAAAACACTAAAGAGGGATGTACACAATACGAAAAATTCCACACAAAAATGTGCCATATACGTGTATAAAAAACATGTGCCATACAAAATTGAGAACAATATGCTTTCAGATTGATATGAGATGCGCTAAATGGCAGAATCAAGCATCTAAAGGCACTTTTTTTTTTAAATAGTTTTAAAATCAATGAACTAGACAAGAACTATACCAAGTCAAATGATGATATAACAAATCAAGGGATAATAGGTCCCATGTGCGTATATGCATAACAACACACATCCCTGGATAATTATGGCAACTACATTCGATCACAATGTTAACATTAAATTACCTCCAATTGCAAAAGGTTGCTGTACTATTGTCCCCCCCAACGGAACACCATAAATTTGTCCCCCTTCATATTTGTCCCATCCGCCAACAATCAAGCCAGTCTCTAAAAAATTCTGTCAAGGAGAATAGATTTTCAGCGAAACCAGATAAGTAAAATAACTTATGACTTGGACCGTTCAAGGCACCATAGAAAGTTATAATATCAGTCAATCAGACACTGCAATAATATAAGACTGTACATGTGTTTCATACTTATTAGGTGCCCCTTATTGCTTTGACAAGTTATTTTATAGTTAGATGGCGCTGATGGATAAATACTAGACAGAGATAACAGCTATCATTAAGTAGCTTGCTCTGACAATATTCAACAGTTATTTCATATTCATCTCATAATAGCACGATTTAGATTTCTCTATTAATTCATCTGAAACTTAACACTTTGTACGTCAATGCAATTTCTATCACAACATCACAACAACAATAACAAAGCCTTAACCCCCTAGGTGGGATAAGCTATATGCACAACGCTAGAAACTCAGCAATATATTCCCCAGAAAAAGAATCTTTAAATTAAACCTTGTTGTTATAGGACATAAGGCGAACAAGGTTTGCCGTCACTTTAACAGTAGCAGGTTGCCCAAGCTGTATTCTGTACAAAAAAGGAAACTAGCAATAAGAGGAACATGTTTGGACCTAAATGAAATTGCAAGAAGCAAAGGATTAACATCAGGAAGCAATACTAGACAATCAATAAAAGCACTAACATGGCAGCAATTACTAAGTCTGAGTAGTAGTGCATAGAAAATACATCAAATCACAACCGAAATAGCCTAAAGAAACTCCAAGAATTTAAGAGTGACATCAACTAATTTAAAGGGAACACTTCATGTACAAAGAAAATCAAACAGGCCATAAAGGAAAGGGGGGCCTCCAAAGCGAGTAACTCAAGTAGGATTTGTTCGTCCCTATAAGTTTATAACCCAGAAAGCCAAAACTTTATTTTAAAATTCATGCATTTCTAGTATAAATAAGAGTTGATTCACTAACGTGTGTTGGTGAAGGAAGTAGCGAACATAATCAGACACTATTTGAGAATCAGCAGCCTGCAAAGTAAAAAAAATATAAAATCCTCAAGAATGATATGACAGAGTCAACGTTAGAACTTAAAACCAAAAGAATGAAAAAAGATAATATTGGATCACTCAATTTCAAGTCTTCCACGAAATGCTCCCATCTATAAAAAGGGCCAACCCAGTTTGAGTCCACACTTGGTGGGGATGCAAAGGCAAAATATAAAATATAGGAACAAATTGTGCAGGAGAACCAAGATCTAAGCTATCATTAAAACTGAAGAATAGCCAAAAGCACAGATATCCACCAACACGTGAACATAGTTGTAAGCCATCATAATGTATGTCTAGCATCTGCTCAATAAAGAATAATATGGTTGTCCAATAACAAGATGACAAGGATATAGTCTTTGTAAAAAAAACATAAAGATACCAAAAATATACTTGTTACGTCATGTTGGAGAATTAAATGTAAGAATATATGAAACTACGCATTAGTCTAAAACTAAAACAGCAAACCAAGTTGAATCCAACAATAAAGAGTAAGCGAAGCAAAACATGAAATAACAGATCAACCAACAAGAATGGTGAAAGAGGAAGAATGATACCGATCCAGAACGACAGACATAGACATTATCAGTGAGTTGAGTAATTTTATCAGAAGCCCGATTGGCAACATACACCCCTGCAAAGTGAAAGAGAAATGAGCAGGGGAAAAAATCGTAATTAGGAACAAAATTTTGAGCTGTGTATCTAAGCTAATCTTGCTGGTTTTGGCACAAACCATCACATGAATCCCTAATTAGGTTAACGGGAATGGAAATTACTCAATTGATGATGAAAATAAGAGGAAAAAGGGATGAGCAGTAGATAGAAGAGGAAAGCATACCGGTGCTGGTTCGGGAGTCGGCGCCGAGAACAACGCCGCCGTTGTAAGTGACGCCGACGATGGTGGTGCCCATGGAATGAGGGGCGTTGAAATCTACAGTCTGATCCATCATGCTTTGCTTGGTCTCAGGGCAAGAGAAGCAGAAGAAGAAGAATTAAGGATGTGAAATTGCGCCAAGCCCTAGCTAGCTCCAACACTCACAACCGGACGCTAAAAATAATTACTCCCGCTGATTTGTTGAAAGGCCTGACTTGCAACACAAGTCCAAATACCTTAGCTTTTTTAAAAAAAAAAAAATTGGCTATTTTTTTTTATGGCGTGTCAAGTGGAGCTACTGCCCGCATTTTTTTATAGTTAAAGTTCTCGTCCTTAAGGTTGTAGTTCACTTACTATCTCAACTAACTACCCATTGGTTGCCTGCACTTTTGAAATCCGATGTAAATGATAGACAACTAACATGTGCTAATAAATGTTGGTCTAATTGATAAAGGGGTTCGACTCATAACTATGTGGTTGTGAGTTTGAATCCCGCTGATATGAGGACATTGTCGGTAAGCGATCTATAAGTAACTCTATAAGTTAAGCGCTTTTTGAGCCCAGAAGCCTGCCATATCCCTGCTAAGCCCTCGGAACATAAATCACCTAAACTTTTTATTATTAAAGATAAACAATTAAAGATAGACAACTAAAATATAAGTTTGCATCATTCACAAAAACTCTAGGTTATACTTGTAGTTTTTTATATTTGCATGAAAACTAGTTTTAGTCACTTAAAATTGACTAATGCGCTTGTAATATGTTATTTTAACGAAAGATGGTGACTAGACAATTTCAATGAGTTATTCTATGCTTGAAAATTAATTAAAATTTTTAAGTATAAGAATGATTATACTAAGAGCTTAAAATTTAAACTTTTTGATCAATAGGTTAAACTAATCACGTCAACTAAAACTAAACCGGTTAAAAGTATGCGTTTTGAATTTGAAGGATCATGGCCTGACATGCATAAATAAAAAGAACCAAATGTATATTTCAACCAAAAAATTTCTCTCTCAAATCAACAAGTAAGAGTAGCTGATGTTGGCTACAATAAGACATTTTGAAAATGTTTTTTTTGCCTTATGGTACATTTATTTATTTGTCTATGTAAAACTAATTTGTATAATTGTTTTCCTTCTATGGTTGATTATAATTATCTATAAACTAGCATCTATATTAAATGAAACTAATGTAGCTCTTTAGAGGGATTGGCAGGCTATTGTTAGCCACACACAGAGAGAGCATACCGGCCTTGTAGAACATTTTAGCCGACTCCTAACGCATAGTGAATGTAAGTTTTTTTAATCATTGATCAACTTTTTCTTGTCAAACACATGGTGGATATAAGTGTTTTATCATTGATAATCAACTTTTTCTCTGGAAGTTGACAAGGTAGAATAACATCATGCTTGGGGAGTCATCTGCGTCTTAATACAATACTTCGCTCAGGTCCTCAAAATATAAGGCTCATTTCACTTTTCTTTATAAGTTAAGGAAGCAAATTGACCGCTAAATTATGACAATAGAATATAAGTTAACTTATAAGTAGTATAAATTAGTTTTGAGAAAAAAAAAATATAATCATAAACAGTTTAAAGTGATTAAATTTGCATAGTCAATTTCTCAAAAAAAAAACGTCAAATGAATCTTATAAATAGAACTAGAGTAGAGATAGTACTTATGAAAAATTACCCCCATCACTTATTATAAGAGCTCAAGAAGTACAAAGCACACATATTTAGAAAAGTAGTAGATAAAGATAAATGTGTTTGAACTAAATTTGTTTTCCCAAGTTTGACCCTATATATCAAAAATGTTGCTTATAGGACGAATTTGACTACCATTATTAGTTATCGCGAATCTTGTTCCACTTAAACATCGGTCTATTCTGCAACATCAAATGTTTATCACAATGAAATGTTTGTTTGCTTTTTCTTTCTTACTTTTCACGACAACTGAAATGTAGTCATGCAGAAATTGCAAGTCTCAAGGTACATCAAAATACAACGATACAATGAGATATGTGAGGTGGTAGTAAGCGAACACCACCTAGTTCTATTATTGCTCCAGAATATGTTACACACTACCATAATCTTACAGTTATGGCACCATAATTTGAACGAAACTTCTTCGAATCATCATCACGCCCACTACTAGGAGGCGGGTTACTCTGACCTATAAGGCTAAACGTCCCTCTATACCAATATTTTGAGGGAATTGATGCATGATAAACTAACAAAACTAATAAAAAGAAACAAACAATAAAGGGGAAATTTAATCAAGTGATGGACTGTCCATTTCTCTAGGCCATGTTCTCGAATCTCTGTAAGGTGATCTACAATGTTGAGATTATAGTTGATTTTCACGAGTGGAACTGGACCTGCTCTAGGTTGGGTAGAGTTGAAAGGCTTGGTAGAAGAAAATATAATGGTTAGTGAACTAAGGAATGAATATCAATCACAAGTCCAGGGCAATGGGTTCTGGTAGTGAATGCAGTTGAAGGGCAGGCATAGGGTCATGAGGGTAGCCAAGTTGTCCGGGCCTAACTAACTTGTCTTTTGCTATTACCCTTTCCATATCTTCAATTACCTTCCTCACTTCATTTGCCAGCTCTATCACCATGTCATCTTCATGGCCTGCACACAATGATATCCTAAACTCATCAAACAAGCATATATATACCGACAAAAATAAGACTTCTCTGCATGCAGACAGAGTTGTCACAGCAAGAACTAGAACTAGAGATGAGAAATACTCACCAATCTCATACATGGCCTTTTCTAGAAGGAAAACATAGTCCTTGTTGTTCCCGCAAGGGCCACTAGCAGTTGCTATTTGCCTGAATGATCTCCACATATTAGATAAACCATAAGAGGAAAGCATAGCATTTAGACATAAACGAGGGAAATTGCTGCAACAATATACCTTGCCATGTCTCCCAGTGGCGCAGGTCCCAAGTAATATTTGTTTGATATATCAGGTGTAGATGTGAATCTGGATTGTGGAAATGAGTGTTAGAAAATTTGTCTTAGAACAGGCCGATTATGTGAAATTTCAACTGAGGCCAGTTGAAGATGAAGAAATAAAATTGAAAGGAAATTAATGATAACTTACACTATCACTCCAGTTAAAGCAGGGAGCTGTGTATCAATTTCCTGTAACAAAATCACAACTTAGCACCAAATCTAAATCTAAACAATTATAAGGAAATTATGATTGCCAGATAGTTATTGAAAATCTCACCTTGTAGAAGTCTGTAAGAGTCTTTTGATCATATTCACATTCCCTTCGCTCCAAATACTATATCAAATGACAGAAAAGATGGGAAAATGATGTTAAAAAGAATAAATAAAACTGAACTAAATCCTTGAAGAATGCCGAGCTTATTATAGTGTCTAGAGCCTCATTTATTTCATACAAAGTTGAATACTTGCATAGATGACATCAAATACCTGCATAGTCAGTTTTTCCTTTTCAGGGCCTCCACCAACACAAAAAGCAGCACCCCACTGCAATGAGATTAAACAGTTCATAAAAAAGGGCAAGAAGAAAATCAGTCTTGACTTTTTGCACTAAAATAGATTCTTACGCAAATGGCTCCTTCTTTCTCTTCCAGGGTGCAAGTCCTTGCAGGGTTTTCAGGTGTACCTCGGTGATCAATACATGCTGCAACAATTAAATGACGTGCCTAAGCAATGGTAAACGAAGAGTAAGATTATGAATGGTATGTACATAGATACCTCAAGAGCCTTACCTAGATCAAAGACACGTCTGTAGCCCTTTATGTAGCCAATGACTTTCTTATCATACTCAAATCCTGGGTTCCACACAAGTGAACCATAGCCAAAAACCCAAAACACCATGGCTGTAAACTTCTGAGGAACAATACATTATATCAATTGACACAATTCACCATCATGAACAAAGATACATGTAAACAAATAATAATAGCGTCTTAACTTTCAAAGGAAATAATTTATCATTAGTGTGATTTCGATTTAAAAAAACAGAACAGGGAAATCCCCTGCATTTTCTATAATCCTGAATTCAGCTTCCAATTTCCCTGGCATTTCTATGAATTCCTAATAGGCTGTCCATACATAGTAAGAGGGGATGTCTTAACAGTAAAGTATTAATTTTAAAACAAGAATTATATGATAAAAAACTCAGCTTTCCATCCAACTACTACTTGCTCAATCAGGCATGAGCCAATGTCCTTAACAAATTCACACATAACAAATGGGGATCAATCCCCACATGTTTTCCAACGGTGCATGCATTCAATAAATGACAGAATGGAGAAACATACAGAAAGCTAAAATGGCAACATTAATGAAAAACCGTGAATTCTTACACTAATATCCGGAAGAAAGAAAGGAAGTGGTAGAGCAATCTCAGATTATGTATCTAAAAGAAAGAGGATTTGATTGTTTCCCAATTCCTCTCTTTCTCTCCTCTGGATTGGGTTTTGAAGGAACAGGTGATTGATGATATAGAATGAGGAAGGCTTTCGAATTTATAGTGTGCCAAACATGTCATGTTTCATGCCATGCTTTGCATGCCTCGGAATATCATATTACTATATTATTTCTATCACATCCTAATTTAATCAGTCATTTAATCCGTGATGTGATTAACAAACAAGTCACAACCATGTTTCATGTGGTTAATTAACAATTATCAATAACCCATCTAGATTCATGATCGAATAACCATTTTCCTTATTTGGGGGTATGATATTAGAATAGAAACGAGAGATGCGCTTTAATGTGGTTGCACTTGCCACGGGCTTGGGAGTGCATGAGGTTCAAAAAGGAGGGAGGGAGGGAGATTCATTGAACCTGGACATGGAAATAAGGGAATCGATGGAGCATAAATAACGGAGATAATTTTGGGGATTGGAATGCAGGGAGAAGAAAGTGGAGATAGTTGTCGAATTTAGCACATGAAAACGTTGGGGAACAGATGCTTATGCAAAAAAGTGGAGGGAAGGATTAGGTGAGATGGAAAGTGGATCCAAATGAGTTGGAATAGGTTGACGTGGATGGCCTCATGATCATCTTTATTAAATAGTCTTATAGAAGTATACATTTAAATATTTAATCATGTTTAGATAAGTTTTGATTTGATCATTTGTATTTGAAAATTACACATTTAACCCTTTGCTTAATTAACAATGATAGTTTGATTTAAGAGTGAACCATGACTTGTCCAAATCTAAATGGTTATTTTATAACAAAATGCATATAAAATGACATATTTTAAAAAAATAAGAATAATTACACCAACATTTTTACTCTAAGCATATTTTATCGATATTTAGTCATAGATTCATTATATAACATTTTTGAGTTAGTATTTTCCCTTAACTTAAACAAACAATTATAACAAGAAAAATGACTACAAATATACTACTTTATAAACATAAAGAACTAAAATATAACTGAATGCAAAAATAAATTATCAAAAATTTATTTTATTCTTAATATTTTCTTGTCATGATCACTTTTATTTTTAGATTTTTAAACGAGAATCTCGATGTGTTAGACAAGGTTCACTAGATATCTGAAATATTTTTTTGTCCATTTAACCCCAAAAAGTAAACAAAATGAAACAATTTTCCCACACCCATTAATAAAGTTAATTATAATTTTGGTTGTCTTATTTTGCCTTCCATTTAGCCATTCTTCCCACCATTGTCTCCTTTTCACCCAATACTTAATGAAGTCGAATAAATCTCCCGTTATATTTACCCTTGCTGAGGGCCATAATTAGTTTGAGTGGTCCCTAGGATGTGATTTATAACTGTGGGGTGAGTGAATAATTTTCAATTTTTAAAGATGGGACTCATATATTCAAAATTTTTATTAATTAAGTCTTAAAAGGTATTTTAGTATTTTTCATTAGTCTATTGACCAAAATGACCATTTTATTTTGTTTGTAGTCCAAATTGAGTCATTTTATTGTTTATATGTCAATAATTTATATGTCAAAATGATATTTAACCATTTTATTTTTATTAATATCTTTAATGATAAATACTAATCATCAAAGAGAAATAAGAATATAAAAGTGATGAGTATAAAAGTGATGAGTATAACTGACAATAAATAAATAAGTCACTGATCCTAACTTAAATAAATTAAAGGGTAATGACCCTATTTTGCCCTTTAAGAAACCACCTTGGACCACTGGGCACCCTAAACTAACATCAGGCACAATTTTACCCTAAAGTAACCAAAGTGGTCCAATTTTACTTTCCGGCGAATCTAATGTTGACATGTGTCGTGCACGTGTCAACTTTACATTCCATGTGTCAACATTACATTCATCATAGGGTAAAATTGGACCACTTTGGTTAAAATTGTATCCGATGTTAGTTTAAGGTGTCCTATGATCCAAGGTGGTTACTTGAAAGGTAAAACAGGGTGATTGCCCTAAATTAAAACCCCTCCTGTTCCCGGCAAAAAAAAACACTCCCTCCTATTTTTGATCAGTAAAAAAAAGAAATCTCCCTCCTCTCACCCTAGTTCCTCCTCCTTCTCTGCAATCACAAAACCTAAACCCACAATATGAAAGAACAGAGCAATGCATGCGAATCTCCTTCAAATTCTCGACGCACACGATCTCGTGCAGCTCCAGATTGGAGCCTAACAGAATCACTAACACTCCTCAACGAAATCGCAGCTGTCGAAGCCGACTGCTCCGCCGCCTTATCTTCCTACCAGCAATGGAAGATCATCGCTGAAAACTGCGCCGTTTTGGACGTAGGGCGAGGCTTAAATCAGTGCCGTACGAAGTGGAATTCGTTGCTGGATGAGTATAATAGAATCAGGGCTTGGCAGGTGAAGTCGCCTCGCAAGTCGTATTGGTCGTTGGAAAGTCAAAGGGCTGAGAGATTTGGGTTGCCTGTGGATTTTGACCGTGAATTGTTTGAGGCGATTGGTGTTATTGTGAAAGCTAGAAATGAACGTTTGGGGACTGATCTAGGGAGTGATTGTGAAGTAGGCACTGACGAGATTGATGATTATGTTGATGTGAGCCAAGAAATAGGTTTGCTTATCTTTCTTGGACTCAGATTATTGTTGTTCTTGATTTTCTAGCTCATTTTCTTAATTAGTCAAGATGTTGTTGTTTGATTGTCTTTGACTCTTTGGTACTCTCAATTGCACTAGTAAGACTAAGTTGACTTTTTTTTTTTTGAAAAATTGAGAATTAAAATATACTTCATCCTATCCTAAATAAAAGAATTAATTTATTTTTTTTAGTATCCTAAAAAAAGCTAAATAAGGTGATTAAAATTGATATTCCAAAAGTTTTTCTCTAAACTATTTAACTTATAAGCTAACATATAATCTAATAATATATTTTTTTTTCTTCTGTGAGTGAAGAGGCAAACGCCTAGTTACATAATGATATATAAATTGTGTTATAATTAAATAGTTTATTATGCTTTTTTAAGATTCTTCAAAAAAGTCAACCAATCTTCTATTTAGAATCAAAGGTAGTAGCACTTAAAATTATTATATTTATAACTTATTCTCAAAAGTAATTAATTTTATTTATGAAATAACCAATAATCTAATTAGATGTTAGATGGGTTAAAAGAACTATTGATTTGACTAATTGAGTCGTTACTCATGATTTTGATTCACAGTAGTCATTACTTATCATTTTGATTCAGGCGTATGTAGATAGTTAATCCTGACATGTTTTAACAACATTGGTTGGTAGTAGAAGTGAGACATGATTGAATCCTTAGAAATTTCATTGTTCCTGTGTATCCGTAGGGCCTGGCAAAATGTTTGAGTGCTTAAATTAGACTTGTAGCTATCATCAAATTAATCATAAGCTTGATTATCTCAACCTGATATGCATAACTTCAGAAAATGCTGATGTAGGCATTATGAAAACCTACTATTGGAGTATGTGTAAATACATGTGGTGAGGTAGGTTGTTTTTATTTAGTTTAATGGAACCAAGTATTAATAAGTTGTCGTTTATCCAATTGAATGTTTGCAGGTTATATATAGTAGTGTCATTCTGGTTAGAAGTCCACATTGATGAGCTTTTATGCATTTGATGATTAGGGTCCAAAAGAAAACGGCGGGAGTTTAAACCCAAGAATTTCCTTCCAGATGAGTCTTTAGAAGTCTCAAAAGGAAGGGCTAAACGAGACTGTGATAAAGAAAGGCCTAAGAGCAGCCAAGAGCTTAAAAAGAAGTGTGTTAAAAAAGATAACTTGAAAGATATGGCAGGATATAAAGCTAATTCGAAACGTGCACAAGAAAGATCTTCAAAGGTTTACTTGGAAGTGCCAGAGAAGAGCCTTGCCAAAGAAAAGCTTCAAGAAACCCAAGTCAAGGAAAGGCCAAGCAAGACGTTTGTGACATCAGAAGCAATTGAAAAGGAAGAAAACAATAAAATGTTGGAACTGAAATTGCAGGAGTTGGCAGAACAGGTGAAAGCCATTAGTATAGAAACAGCAGAATGTAGGACAGATTGCTCACAGAATGTTGAGGCCTACCGAACTGAATTTACAAGACGCCAGGGAGATAAGCTCATAGCAAGCCTCGGAGATTTCGCAAACACCCTAAAGCAACTAGGAAATCGTCTACAAGAATGTAAATAAATGCTACAGTTTGCTCGTTTAGCTGTTTTGTATTACTATTATGTATTGTGTTTGGGAATGGACGTTCTATTATGGCACATGCGTTTGGTCTAAGGAATCCACTTGATGTGTGAAAATGAAATGATTCGCTAGCTCTATAGCGTATTCCAGTGATGAATTGAAAGATCCTCATTAAACGTCCCATCTATAATCCATGACAATACAGAGGATTAGAGGCGGGAACCGTACTTAAATTGGCTTCTTTTGGCTTCTTAAATTTTTTGCTTAATTTTTAAAATTTTTTATCAGTTCTTTCATCTATATATAGTTTTTTACTTTTTTGGGCCAACTTCTATATATAGTTATAGGCAGGACTCAGGAGTGTGTGTGATATAAGTATAACACTCAAAAAAAAAAAAACATACAAGTACTAAGGTATCTAGGTAAATATAAAAACTTGTCACGACTCCACTGGGGATCGAACCCAGAATCTCTGGTTCCGTAGACCAGCGCCTTATCCATTGGGCCATGGAGTCTGTTTGCTTGTGGAGTACTAATATTTTAGAAATACATTATTAGGAGTAAAGAAGTAGTAATTTTTAAGTTAAAGTATATTTTTAATCTTTTATGTTTATATTTGTATCAAATTTTATTTTATTTTTTTATATGGAAAATACATTTTATTTATTTTTTATTAACACCCCTAATATCACTAAAGAGAGAAAGATGACTCATCAAATTTAAATGATTATTTTAAAATTAAATGTGGATAATAAATAACTAATTTTAAAAATATAAAAATAAATAAACTAAAATTGTTTAATTTAAGTATATTTTATCATTATTTGATTATGTATATACACTATTTAAATTTGTTGAGTCACCATATTTTGTTAGATGAAATTAATGATGTTGACAAAAAAATATTAAAAGTGTATTTTTCAAACATTAAGAACTAAAGTGAAATTCAATGTAAGCAAAAAGACTCAATTATACTCAAACACAATTTTTAATCCTAGTGAGAAAGTTGGATGTTGAAATATTTCCACTTCCACCATATTAGATTTCTATTTTGATGGCCAAATAATCTAAGTGTGTTTCAAAAAAAAGTCCAAAATGTGCTGGTCTAATTTCTATCTTATCTTGTGACAGAAGAGATTAAACACAAGTTCTTTTTCTTTGGTTGAACATAGTTTGTTAATTCGGAGACAATTGACAACCAACTAATTCGGAATCAATGGGTAGAAGTGTTGCCCACAAGTTCTTTTAGTGATGGAGAGGAGCGTCCCATATATGCTTGATAAGTAATTAATACGGAAGTAGATGAGACAAAAAAATGCATATGCCAGAATAGACTTATCAATTATCATTGTCATCATCATATTTTACACTTCCAGGTTCATTTTTGACTAGTTTGACACACAAATTTAGTACAAATCGCTATAACAGAAAACACATACAAAACACTGGATTTATATTTGTAGTTTATACTTTATACAATAAAGCAACTCCTCAACATCTCCAATTTTCAAGTTTCAACTTCGCAAAATTATACTGGCAGGTTTATTTCAAAACAACCACCTTGCTCAGAATCCAAAGGACCAAAGAAAACTCAAATGCAAACAAAGTATGAAGTAATCCTCGATCCAGAGCAAACCCAAACAATGTTATTCCTCCGTTATTGTGCTGCAAATATGTCACTGCACCATCCAAACCCATCAAATATAACATGAATATATATCTATATACATGCATATAATACCTAACATAGTATCATGAACATTCTCAAGCATTACGGAATAGAGGGTATTGATAACATAACACTCACCTAAAGCTTGTCGGGTTTGAAAGGAAGATGGTAGTTGAGTGGTAACTGATATGTATATGTCCGAGGAGTCAGAATCGCTCTCATTTCCCATTCCTTGATTATTGGAAGGCGTTTGAGATTTCCATTGACAATCAGATTCTGATTCCGTGGATGCATTCGTGACCAACATGTGCCATCTGGTCGCAATTGACACTATCCCCTGAGCTCTATGTGTGATCCTCGCAGCTCCCAATAAACACAAGAAGCATCCACATAATTGCACCACCGAACATATCTGCATTTCCCCGTTTTTAGCTTCATTAATTAATCACAACCCTTGTCCTAATTAATTACTATCCTTGTTCCTGTCCTAGAGCTAATTTGAAAATATTAAGAAAGCTAACTATATATCGTAGTTGTATACTTGTATTTATATATTATTATTGAATATTTAGTCTGCTTTTGTAAATTGATAAAGCCTAATCTTATACATCAGTATTTGAGAGAAGTTATGTAGCATAGAATATAGAATAGTGATGATATACATTAACGAAATTGCTGGTGCTCCATCCTTTTGTCCATATAAGAACAAATTGATTTTTTAGAAAGAGAAATGAAATACTCGTAAATTAATTTATAATTTTATTCTTAAACTAATTTTTTTACATATAAGCTGATACATCATATAATAATATATCACATGTGTTATAATTAAATACTTCCTTTGTCTCTAAATATAAGGCCACTTTTGACATTCAATTTGTCCCTAATTATAAGGTCATTTTCCACTTTATCTCGTATATTTATTTATCTTTTCCCAAATTTACCTCTATCATATACCATTTCACAAACAAATTTTAGGTAGGAGAGAAAGTAAAGAACGGTATGATGGGGAAAACACATAAAATTGCTTAATTAGTTTAGCTATTTTCTTTAATCTCTTCAAAAGTAAGTAAAGTGATTTATAATTAGCAACCGAGGGAGGGAGTGCCTTCTTTATTTTTTTTTTAAAAGAAAGTCAGCTAATTCTTACGGTAAGTAGTGGAATACATATTTAATGCACCAGTCGTACATATTTAGTGGAGTAGTTAATTACTTACCACGAGGTCACCGGAATTGAAGAATGTCTTCTCGTAACTGGAAGCCAAAACCAAAAACAGAGCACCCAATTGACTAATACTGATAGTAGCCAAGCATCCAAGTATAAAGGACCTATATCTATGGCTTGTAACAGAAAGCTGTTTCTTTATCTTCACATGCTCACTGGATATCACATTTGCATCAGACCCGCAACCTTCGAACAACTTATGAACCCCTTCAAATCTCAGAATCTGAAGCTCACATGTTAACCGAAACAGCACACAAACCAACAAAAACACCCCTGATCTATACACCCAAGAAATCAACACTAACAAAAACACAATGGAATTCAAGGGAAACCCAGGACTTATATGTGGCACGTAAACCTTCACAGTGGAGAAAAATATAATCTTGTGGGCAAGTTCTACAAAAAATGAAGGCAATATAATGGCGGCCAAGAATTTGAAAGATTTCTCAAGAGCTAGGGTGTAACCTTTTCGAACATAAGTAGAATCGTCGTGTAAAATGTCTAAGAAAAGAAGTTGCCTTAGACCATACATGTGGAAGAAACGAGAGAGAGTGAAGAAGGAGATAATGGCTAGGCATGATTCTGGTATTTGAACAAGCTTGTTGAAAGAAAGTGGGTCATCTTCTGAGGCTGATTCAGGAACTTGTACAAATATTGAGGTGAGGATAGGGACAATGATGGCTAGAAATATGAATGAAAAGTAAGAGATGATCTTGCCAAAGCTAGTTGAGTGATCAAGTGCACACCATTTAAGGCTAATCCTAAAGTTTTTGAGTTCATCATAGATGATAGATTTGGATCTCGCATAGGATGGTTGTAGAAGCAGAGGAACATTTTCTTTTGAGGTTTGATCCGCGAATGATACACGTCTGCCGGCGGGAGAGTCCATATGTGCGCGTGTATTTATGTATATATTACATATAGTGGGGTTGGGAAAGAGAGTGATGAGAGATATGGGAAGTGGGATTTTATTTATATGGGAAATTTGGTTTGAAAGATGAGTGAAGAAGGTGAAAGGTAGAGAAAAAAAGTAGAAACCTTGCTTGATCTCGTGAGAGATTGAGTTTGCCTTGAAGGAGAGGGTCTCATGGAAGCCAAGAATAAAGGAGAGATGTCAAATTTTATGTGTTTAGCGTTGAGCCTTTTTCATGCACACGTTCTTTACGTATTCTTTTCTCTTGTGCTTGTATTGGATCTTATAAATGCTTTAATTAATGAGTTAAGGATTATAAGTACACATCTATTTTTTTCTCTCCAAAGTCACCCACTACCATATCAGACTTATGACTCTAAATAGAAAACATATATGCTCTTATAACAAATAAAATTATAGCATTGGAGTTCTGATCGGATGCTCATCACAAGAGAAAAACATAGGTTGTTAATCAAATATAACTTTGTCATTAATGATTTTAGCTAAACAAGTAACAGTGTAAAAAAATTTACATTTCTGCATGAACTTTTAAGAATTTTAGTGATAAAATTCACAAGCTAAGCTATCATAGAAGTGAGGCCCAAGTGAGATTTACAATTTTATATAGGATCATATATATCTAGTACTCCATACTTATTGAAAAGGGAGTGGACACCTAAAACAGAAGTAGAAAATGAATAAAGAAACAAGACACGGATAGAAGTGCGTGAGGAGGAACATAACGTGGGTGGGAATGGTCCAAGTGTTTGAAAATTGGATGTGGTCACGAGCCTTTAGATTCTAACTTGCCACTTGGAGCTTCTCGTATCGACTCTCTGCTGTTACCCCTACTATAGTTCTTCCACGTCATTAATTATTTCTTAGATCAAATCTAGACCTCTACACATTAAATTAAAATTAACTAGGAGATAATATTCATTGCCAACAAACAATTAACGCTTGAATTAAACATCTGCTGCAAAAGGGGTGGTGCCCACTGACCATATGTAGGAGTGAGCAAATCAAACCGAAAACCGAAAATCAAACCGAATCGAATTGAATTCGGTTATTTCGTTTCGGTTAATTCAGTTTTCGGTTCTTATTTAGTTTGATAATTCGGTTATTTCGGTATTCGGTTTTTGGTTCGGTTTTTTAGAAAAATAATTCGGTTAGCCGAATAACTGAATTAATAAAAAAAAATAAAAAGAAATATTATTTTATCATATTTTTCTTTATATAAATTAAAATTTAGAGTTTAAATCTATAGTTTTCATATTTCTTCTTTTAAATTAAAAATGATATGCAATATATCAATATAAAATGTTGAGTTTTATATATTGAAAATGAAAAAAAAAATCAAATTTATTATGAAATAAACAAATTTCGGTTTTTTGGGTTAAAACCGAAACTGAACCAAATTAATTCGGTTAATTCGGTTCGATTATCAAAATAATTCGGTTTCGGTTCGGTTTTTACCGAATAACCGAACCGAAAACCATGTGATCCGACCCTTTTAGAACAAAATCAAAGTCTACACTTGCAGTGGGCTTACCAGTTACCAGCCCAGCCCAAACCCGACCCGTCTGAGCCCAAAAAAATATTCGTGCCTTGTCAATTGTGATCGATGTCAAGAAGCATGCACTGAAGTCAATTCTTTCTATACTTTTTTATCCAAAGGTTATTTGTGTCTTTTTACTTGATATTTAACTTAATTTAATTTCAGCTCCCTATGATGCAATGACATTTAGCGCGTGGTTTAAAAGAAATGAATTAGTTACTGTGAGCCTTCAATGGAATTTTAATTTCCCTTCATTGAAAGTCCAATAACTTTCCTGCTAAGTAAAAATATTGATGCAGATATTTTAATATTTCTTAAAAGAATTATGTCACAAAAGTATGATTCCAACTAAAGTTTATAAAATCCACCCAGCGAAAACTTACTTGGGGGTCAGGAGGCACAAAGTTACACACAATGGAGTCAATTTTCATTATCATAGCATGCTCAGTAAACACTAAGTTTAACAAGCACACCAAACAAAGAAGAGATCAGAATGACAAGATACAACATTGTCCATTGGAGAATGCAACAAGAAGACATTTACCATCATCATAAACAAGAAAAACAACCCCAAACCAGCACACAACCTCACTCCAAAAATGTATATATTATATACTAATCTCTCCTTGCAAAACCTATAACACGTTTGGCCGGCCAATTAAAATTATAAACCAGCTCATTTCTTACCAGGAACGACCTTTTCAATGTCACTCCCCTTTAAAGTAATCATTATTTCTCAAAGAATCCCAATGCATGCTCATTATTCCCCTCTCTTAATATGTGACCCCAAAAAACTTGTCTGAGTTCTCATGGTGCCTTCCATTTTCCATCTTCTTCATCTCCCATGTATGGCTCACCAAAAATCCAAGAATCATCATGGACTTCCACAGCTCATGATCACCATCTTCTTATTAGTCCTAACCCTATGCTCCGTTCCATCTCTTGGTGATGACGACCAACAAGTTCTTCTCAAATTCAAGAGCTTCTTGACCAATACATCAGCTCTATCCAACTGGAACGATTCTAATAACAATACCTGTACATGGACAGGAATAAAATGTCGCAAAGGTGGATTTCACTTGATCCTGGAGAATATGGGATTAAGTGGCACTATAGATATTGATACATTATTGAACTTCTCCAATTTGCAATCTTTTAGCGTCAAGAACAATAATTTTGAAGGTAACATGCCTATTTTTAATAGGGTTGGGAGATTGAAGGGGATTTATTTGTCACATAACAAGTTCTCTGGAGATATTCCTGATAATGCTTTTGAGGGTATGAAGTATTTGAGCAAGGTGTATTTGGATGAAAATGAGTTCACTGGTCGAATTCCTAGTTCTCTTGCTGAATTGCCTAACCTTTTGGATTTGGACTTACATTCCAATCATTTTGATGGGAAAATACCAGAGTTTAAAACAAAGAACACGTTCAGAGTTTTTAATGTGTCCAATAATAACCTCGAAGGTGAAATACCAAAAAGTGGAAACGACGGCGATCCAACGGCACATGAAGGTAATTTGCTCACAAATCAAATCTATCTTTCATGTTCCGGGTCCTCCTGTACGTGCTCGCATGTATCTTCTATACTATATTTACATTTTTGTATGACTTCAGTATTTTGTCAACGTTATTTAGAGGCAAGTGACATATTTTTAATTCTCACTCCGTTGCCAAACTTAACCATCTTTTGGGGTTATTTTCATGCATGGTGTAATTTATGTTGCACATTTTTTCAAAAAAAGAGGGAAAACCTAAATATATTATGTGGTACATTTGGATTTCCGTATTTCTTTGATCCTACAGAGTTTTAAAAAAAAACATTTCGAGTAAAGAGTAATAAGAAAGCTTCAATCTTATTAATAGCGTTAAATTAATTAGTTTAAATTTTTTTATGAAAGATACTTTTTTCGTGATATATATTTTTATATGCGTTAAAACCATATTACCATACATAAATATATGGTTGTTTCCAGCTGTTTCTTTAATGATTTGTATGATTAAAATATACTTTTTAGGGCAAAAGTGCTGATCTAATAATTAACTATTTCAGTTTGGGCAAAAATAATAAATGACTGTTTCGAGGTGCATAAATAATAATCAACTTTGTGACCCAGTGCAAAAATGATAAAACCGGTGTTGGATGTTAATTTGTAGTTTTGTGGAACCTTATTGATATTATTTTCTAAAGTGAAAATACATTTTTGCCCCTCCCATTTAAAACCCAACACTCTTCCTCCTCCTTTCCTCTTCTCCCTCTCCTTCCTTGAACACTTTGCTTGTGAATACCTCGAGGCCGTAAAGGCACATGAAACCAAATCTCTCTTAGGCATTTCATCAAACACCCTTCATGCAAACTCTGACTCACCAGCTCTCTAAACCAATTAACCTCCATCAAACACCCTTCATGAGGACAACTCTGTTGTGAGAGTGTTACAAGAAGAAACTAAGAAACAGAGAAGTGAATTGTTTTAAAATAGTTTCAAAGAGCTTGACCTTCCTCTTTAGAGTTTGTTTGAAATGGTTTCAAAGAGCTTAACTTTCCTCTTTAGAGTATTCTCTGACCCCCCTTCTCCTTCAAAATAGAGTGTGTTTGATTGGATGGAGTCCTTCAAATTTGAGAGAAAAAGTGAGAGAAATCGAGGTCGTTAGTGGTGGACGACGTGAATCAACCGCCGAAGAGGCGAAAAATGGAAAAAGAAGCAATCTTGGCTTGAGGAGGAGGGAGGACGATGAAGGAAGATACAACGCCGAATTTCAGAGGTGTCACTACGGCGGATGAGCGGTGGCTTTGGTGGTGAGCGATGGTTATGTCTACTGAGAATGATGAAGGGAAAGATCATGTGAGGGGGAAAGGGAGGAATTCATTATCCGATGTGGTGGTTGTGACGGCGAGTTGGTGGCCGGAATTTGGAGGGAGCCGGCTGTGGTTTGGTGTTGGAGGGGTTTCCAGTGGAGGAGGGGGCGGTGAACTGTTGGTGAAAGGGAAGATGAAGGGGAGGAGATGAAGAGCGAGTTTTAATTGAGAGAGGGTAAAAATGTATTTTCACTTTATAAAAAAATATCTGCAAGATTCTAAATAAATATGAATTAACATTGAACACCGGTTTTATCATTTTTGCACCGGGTCACAAAGTTGATTATTATTTATGCACTTCGAAACAGTCATTTATTATTTTTGCCCAAACTGAAATAGTTAATTATTAGATCAGCACTTTTACCCTACTTTTTATCTTTTATCTTTGCATCAAGTTTATTTTTGATCTCTTAGGTTTGAAAAGTAGACTTTTAGTCCTTTTCTATTAATCACGTTAGTTTTATTTGACAGATATGTTAACTCTAAAAATAAAAATGGGAATCTTATAGCTAAATGCTTATATAAATCTTAAAATTTTAAAATATATGAATAATTATACTAAATAATTGAAAGTTAATCTTGTCTTGTAAAAATTTAAATACAAAATCATCATTTAAATTTTTTGAGTTAACATTTTCTATTAAATAAAAGTAGCAGTGTTGATAAAAAAGAACTAAAAGTGCATTTTTCAAAACTTAAGTGAACAAAACTAGAATTGATGTAAAGATAAGGGACCAAAAATATACTTAAATTTTTTCATATGTATGTGTAACTAAATCAAAGTATAGATAGTGATTTGGTTCAATTTTTTATTTTTGACAGCTAGCTAAAAGATTTAGCCGATGCTATTATACATGCACTTGATTTTGTATGACAGAGATATATAAAACAGGGAACGTTTTGATGCCATGAAGCATTTATCATTAAATTTAATGGACACAAAACTTTATATTGACTTGATTTAGTCATACTAAGGGAAGCTAAAATAAGCAGCATGCACGTCTATATGCCCCATGCCCCAGTATCTGAATGATATGAAATTATCATTTTCTTAATTATCAATTAATGTGTGGTGCATATAGGAAACAAAAAGTCCTCATCAAGGAAGCGAGACATTCTTATAACTGCAATTATAGTGGTGGCCGTAATCTTCCTAGCTTCAATTATAGCAGCTTTATTAGTTCTCCGCCGCCGTCACCGCCGCAAACAAAGAAGAACTAGTACTCCTAACACTAGTAGTAGAAATTCACCGGCGAAACCTACGGTGGTTAACCAAGTGCAACATCAAACTAGTGAGCCCTTGGTAGTTAAGGAGCCTAGTCCACCATCATTTGATATCACAGCTGAATTTAAGAAAGGTGAGGGTGGAGATATGAACTTTGTTAAGAAAGAAAGGGAGAGATTTGATCTTCAAGATCTACTTAGAGCATCAGCTGAAATTTTGGGGAGTGGAAGTTTTGGGTCAACGTATAAGGCTATTGTTTTGAATGGACCAGCCGTGGTGGTGAAGAGATTTAAGCACATGAATAATGTTGGGAAAGAAGAGTTCTTTGAGCATATGAGAAAACTTGGAAGCTTGGACCATCCTAATATTCTTCCTCTTGTTGCTTTCTACTTCAGAAAAGATGAGAAGCTTCTCGTTTATGACTACGTTGAAAATGGCAGCTTGGCTAGTCATCTCCACGGTATGTACTCTACTAGTTACCTCTTACCACCAAAAGTTTGATTTAAATCTTCCAAGTAATGCGATTCAATGCTCTGTTTTTTTGGCAAGTCTATGCTCTGTTAATATTTTTTTTTTGCCCAGGATATGCCCTGTTTATAACGTCTAAACCTCTTAAATATTTTTTATTCCTCCTAAATATTTTAGACCAAGTTGATTTTTTTATAAAGATAAATGAATCAAAATAGATTATTTAATTTTGATATTTTTAGATTATCTATGAGTTTATAGCTCAAATAAAGTAGTTTAAGTAAACAAATAGGAAAATCAATTTATAAGTGACTTATTTTGTTTTACTATGAGTTTTCAAAAAAAAAAAATCAACTAGGTCTTATATTTATGATCTGAGTGAGTATTATTTTTTCGGAGAATCACAATCGAGTCCCTCATTGGCAATTAATTACAGACAGGTCCCAAGTAAGTTGTCAATGATTACCTTTGAATTGTCAATAAAACTTGACTGTGATTAATTCCCTTATCAGGAAACTAGGTATGATTTTCCCTAAATGTTAATTCTTAGCATTCAATAAAAGTTTGCTTATGATATGTGTTTATTCAAGTTATAGTTTATAGAGTATATAAACAGATCGCTTGATATTACGTTGACCAAAATTTAAGTTGGACCAAAATTTGAGTATTTACTTTGTCCTGATCTTGATATGCACTCTGTATATTTCGTGTTAGATTCATAGTAAAATTAACATTTTGAGATTTTTGGGTATCTTCCTGTTTTTCAAAGAAAGGTGATGCAATTTTTTTTAATATGATAAATTTTGAAATTATAATTCTTTTTTATTGTAAAATATCAAAATTAATCCATTTGATATTTAAATCTAGTACTCAAAAAAATTACTCTTACCATTTAAAAAAAGTTTGGACCCCACAAAAGATAATAGAGAATATAGAGGATTAGAGAGATCAAAGATAAAATTGTGACATCCAAAAATTCTAAAAGGTGGCAAAACTCAAAAGACTAAACAAAGGTTTGAAGTATGACATCTCCTCATTAAGTGAGAATTTGTGAGTTTCATGCCGCTTGTAATCTCAAGTTGTTAGAATTTGCTTTTACTTTAAAAAAGACAAAAAAAAAATCAAAAGACTTGTGTATAATATTACTATAATCTGACAGGCTAATTATGTTGCAGGTAGGCGTGGTTCTGGGCTAGATTGGCCAACTCGATTGAAGATCATAAAAGGAGTAGCGAGAGGATTAGCCTACCTAAGCAGAGAATTCCCAGATCAAAAACTACTACACGGGCATCTAAAATCCTCCAATGTTCTATTAGACCAATCAATGGAACCTCGTTTAACTGAGTACGGCCTTGTCCCAGTAATGAACAAAAACCACGCTCAACAATTCATGGCAGCATTTAAGTCCCCAGAAGCAAGCCAATCAGAAAGGCTAATTCAAAAGAGTGACGTGTGGTGTTTGGGGATTCTCATTCTTGAACTTCTTACAGGGAAATTCCCAGCAAATTACCTAAGACATGGGAAAGGAGCTAATTCGGATTTGGCTATGTGGGTGAACTCAGTGGTGAGAGAAGAGTGGACAGGTGAAGTGTTTGATAAGGATATTTTGGGCACGAGGAATGGGGAGGGAGAAATGCTGAAGCTTTTGAAGATAGGAATGTATTGTTGTGAATGGGATGTGAAGATTAGGTGGGATTTGAAGGAAGCTATTGATAAGATTGAGGAGTTGAAGGAGAAGGATAGTGAAGATGATTATTTGTCTTCTTTTAATAACAGTGAGGCTGATTTGTCTTCTTCAAGGCATGTGACTGATGATGACGAATCTTCCATCATAACACACAACTAGTTCATCTGGGAAAGTTCACATGAAATCAAAGTTTGGAGTTTTTTCTTTTTCTTTCTAAACATGTATTTTGGTTGTTTTGATTCTTTTCTGTTCTTCTATGTGTTGATGAACTGTTTGGTTGCTCAAAAGGGCTTTAATTTATACACACTCATATGTTGGTCCTCGTGGAGATCCCCTTGTGTGGTAATGGCGATCGAGGGCAAAGAGAGGACCATCCATGGATTCTTATACAAATAAAAGAAATAATATATCATCATTATTCTTGCACGATTGGTTTTATTACAGCCAATTAAAGTCAGTTGTTTTTTTTTTTTGATCAAATTATTAAAGTCAGTTGTTGATATATGGAAACCTCTAATTTCAGGCTTCTTCCCATTGAATTTTTCTTTTACACACACCCACCTACCTGTATATGAGATGAAAATGATCTTTTATAATGAGCTTCTTCTCATTTCATTTATAATTTTCAATGAATTTACATTACATTTCCTGTAGATTATCATACTGGCTGTCAGTCTTTCAGTCACTTCATTTCTGTATAGGCAGAGTGTCTAGATGCGTTCTGTATATCTTCTGCTTTATGTCACATTTCTTCCTTTTCTTCTTCATGTCATTATTACTTTGATTCTTCACTGTGTCGGCATCTCTATTAGAAGTAATCTAAATCAATCCCGTAACAATCATCTTCATTGTCATTATAATTAAACGAAGACTCTGAACTGGATTTAGTCTTAACATTGCCCGAGGCTTCAGAAGCTACTTCCTGTAACCGTTGAGCAAATTTTATATGTGTGTGTGTCACCTTGTAACTATGTGATTCTTTCTTTTCCTTTTTTTTAGAAATTTGGGATCACATTTTTTCCTATGTGAAAAGCCAAAATTTGTAGGAATTTGGGATCAGATCACTTTTTTAAAAAAACATTTTGAGGCATCTGCCTTGAACTATGCCATAGCCACCTTCTTGCTATTGAGTTTTGGATTTTCATGTTTAAGTGTTTTTGTTGTTAGAAAAACTTATAACTTATAACTGCATACATGAGCTGAATCTAGTTCAATCAGCTAGCCTCTCGCAAGGTTAGAAAAAAGTTTGAAGAGTTTGCACTGTGATTATAAAAAAAAAAACAAAGCAATTTGATCACGATAAAACAAGTAATCATACAAGTAGATTCTAGAGTTTGACTTAAAATGAGTACGCATACTTATATTTTTAAGAAAATCATGTTACGTTGAAATTGGCAGCCGCAGTATTTTTACAAACCATATCAAATCAAAGTATATCAAAACTATAAACTTCAAATAACTATATTTTTTTATGTAAAAACCTAATTAAATTAGTTAAAATATTAATTAAATGAGAAATTTAATTTATTTTGAAAAAGAATGTCAAATAAGAGATAATAAACATGAATGATATAAGGGAAAGATAAAAGGTAAAACTATTGAAAAAATGTAAGAAATACTTAAACAACCTTGAAATAAAATTTATGTTTTGCGATAAGCTTATTGATATAAAGCTAAATATTAGGTTATATTTAAGGACGGAAATATTGAATAGATTAAATCAATCATATTAATAATTTGATGTGACTTTGCTGGGAAAGAAAATTGGGGAAAACGGATGGGACCGTGGGAGGGAAAAAATATCCTAGATTTTTAAGATAGAATGTTGGAGTAGTAATGAGCTGGACGTTTATCCAAAAGAGTGGTGAAAACTAAGAAAAACCGACAAAAGAGTGGGGTCTTGGTTTTGGTCTTGGTTTTGGCCCACCGTGTTGAAAACTAACAAAAACTAAGACGCCAACAGGTTTTCAAGTGTTAAACAACAAACATCTATATATGGACACTTTAAATACACTTCACCACCAGCATCAAATCAAATCAAGTAGTATATCAAAACTGAAATTCGAAGATTAGTACAAAAAAAGTGAAATTGGAAGAGAATGTCAGAAAAGAAGGAGCGTAGAATTCTGGTGGCAGTGGATGAAGGAGAAGAGAGCATGCACGCTCTCACGTGGTGCCTCAACAATCTCATCCACCCTGACAACGATGACACCATCATTCTTCTCTACTCCAAGCCCCCTCGTCTTGTTTACTCCGCCATTGATGGCCCCTCTGGTTAGTCTTCCCCCATTTTTTCCTTCTAACCTCTAATTAGTAATTTAGCTCCCTGTTATATGATCAAGTTGACTTTTTCAATAGCATACGTTTAGATAGGTACATGTAAGTAGAAATTAGTTTATAAATAAAATAAACTAGTTTAAACATCTTGAGTTTATAATTGAGAATGGAGGAGTGAATAATACTATACGAGAGTGTTTAAATGGCGTGTTACATACATATGTTGTTAGGATATTTGTACTCTGCTGATGTGACGGCAGCCTTAGAGAGGTACAGCAACCAAGTGGCGGAAAGTGTGATGGAGAAAGCCAAGCGAATTTGTGCAAATCTTCAGCCACAGGTATGCTTTATTAATATTATTAGTAGGTCATTTGTTTTATTTTTTGTGTACTAGTGATTATTAGAGGGAGGTTGAATATATATAATGTAATGTAATGTTGACGGTGGATGAAAAAACATAACAGGTGAAAGTGGAGAGGAAGGTGGAAAATGGGGACGCAAGGGATGTGATATGTGAGGTTGCAGAGAAAATAGGGGTGGATGTGCTTGTGATGGGAAGCCATGGCTATGGAGTCATCAAGAGGGCTTTCCTTGGGAGTGTCAGTAACCATTGTGCCCAGAAAGCCAAGTGCCCTGTTCTCATTGTCAAGAAGCCGTCTTCTTAAAACTCTACCTTTTTCCTTTCTTTCATTGCCCTGTAAATTTTCAGTTCAAAAAAAAATTGCCCTGTAAATTCAAGTGTACGTGTCCTTAATTACTCTATGCTGCTACCTTAGCCAAACAAAGTGCGTTTCTTTCTTTCTTTCCTTGTAAATTTAAGTGATCTTTTACTCTTTAATATGTGGTGAAATTAAACTCTTTCTGTCAATATTATCGAATGAAATTGGAGGATGGTTGGTGAATGTCAATTGTGACTTACTATATTGGAGCATTTTGATTTTTTTTTATTCAAAGGGGCAAATACTAACGGCTTAAGGTTACAAGTGAGATCGAACCCGCAACCTCCCACCTAAAAGGGAGATATTATACTACTGGGCTACAAGGCCCTTGGTAGAGCATTCTAATTTAAATCATGTATTTTGGTTGTTCTGATTCTTTCTTGTTCTTCTATGTGTTGATGAACTGTTTGGTTGGTCTAAGAGGGCTTTTATTTACACGCACACTCATATATGTTGGTCTTCGTCGAGATCCCCTTGTGTGGTAATGGCGATTGAGGGAGAAGAGAGGACCATCCATGGATTCGTGTATAAATAAAAGAAGTAAAATACCATCATTATTGTGAGAATATTCTGTAATTATTGTAAATATTCTTGCTGATTATGTAGGCTCTTATTAGCTTTATGAGTTATCATTAGCATTGATTAGAGATTATTATCTTGTCTTTCTTCTAGCCTATAAGAAGGCTCTTGTACATCAACTTTGATATAAGAAAATAAATTTTCTCTCTATCTTCTTCACAAATCTGTCCATGATTATCCACATGGTATCAGAGCAAAGGGCTCAAAATTGTAGTCAGGGAGCATAGGCATAGATCAAAATGGTGAAACCCTCTCTTATAAACATCTGGGTGTTCATGTGCGTGATGATGGAGACACTCTGGACTCTCACCGCCGGCACCATCAAAGAGAGGAGGCCAAGATCGGCCAGATCCCAGAAAACCACCGTCAACGGAGGCGAGCGTGGGGCCCACGCGCCGCCGTACAGTTCGCCGGCAGACGCGCCGGGGCGGCGCGTGAGGGTGCGTGAGAGGGCGGTTTCGGAGGCGACTTCCACCGCTGCGTTCGCCACTCCATTTCCGGCCATATTCCGGTCTCAGATGTTGGATCCGAGGTCGGGTGCTGAACTTTCCAGATTGGGCAGTGTTATTTGGGCACTGTTTGTTTGTGTGTTTACCTTTGAAGGTTGTGGGTTGCCGTTCAATGTCACTAAAATGATGTGTCGAGGCATTGAGACATGTTTTTGGTTAGTTACAGATTTGTTAGTGGAGAAGATGATGACTTTAAGCTTTTTAGTCAACGCTGCCACTTATTTTCTAAGATTGGTAGTAAGGGAGACGACTCATTCATCAACTGAAACAACCGTTGCTATGGAGACGGTATCCTTAACGTTTGTAGCAAAGCGCGGTAACTTTCTCCAAGCTCTAAAAACCTCACAGGATCGACAGGTATGGATTGTTGATTCTGGAGCCTCTGATCACATGACCGACAATCACAAATTGTTCACTAGTTACATCCCAAGTGCTGGCAACATGAAAGTGAAAATTGCTTATGGCTCACTCGCTACTATTGCTGGGAAAGGGAGTATTAAAATTTCAGAGAGTATCACTCTGGAATCTGTTTTACATGTGCCGAAATTAGCGTGCAGCTTACTATCTGTCAGTCAATTGACAAAGCAATCGAATTGTTCTGCTAATTTTTTGCCTACTCATTGTGTGTTTCAGGATCTATCATCGGGGATGGTGTTTGGTCATGCTAAGGAATGTGAGGGACTTTACTTCCTTGACAACGCCAGAGTGAGTCACCAACCTATCAGAAAGGTATGTAACACAATCTCTAAAAATGAAGATATTATGTAACACAAGAGAATGGGTCACCCTAATTTCCATTATTTATCCCGTATGTTTCCAACTATTTGCCCACCATCAAACCTTGATATGAAATGTGAAGTCTGTGAATTGGCCAAACACCACCGGTCATCATACCCTAGAGCTCCATATATTCCTACCAAGTCATTCACTACCATTCATAGTGATTTATGGGGACCTTCCCGCAATCCAAATCGTACTAAAGCAAGGGGGTTTATTACATTCATAGATGATCACACTCGTGTTTGTTGGGTTTATCTGTTGAAGGACAAGTCTGAGGCACCAAATGCTTTCATGAGTTTCTATGCTATGATAAAAAATCAGTTTAATACAAGTATCAAAGTTTTACATTCTGACAATGGCACTGAGTATTTTAACCGAACTTTGAGTGATTTTCTCCAAACTCATGGTATTATCCATAGAAGTTCGTGTGTTCATACCCCTCAACAAAATGGGATTGCTGAAAGGAAAAATAGACACATCTTGGAAGTCACTAGGGCTCTTATGATCACTTCAAATGTACCAAAGTTTTATTGGGGAGATGCTATTTTAACTGTCACCCACCTCATCAATCGAATGCCAAATAAGGTGATATCTTTTGAAACTCCACTCAAAATGTTACAAAGTATCTTTCCTACCACTCACCTTGAATCAAATCTTCCATTTCGTGTTTTTGGTTGTACTGCCTTTGTTCAAGCTCACCCAAATAACAAATTTGATCCTCGTGCAGTGAAATGTATTTTTCTTGCGTATTCTCCAACTCAAAAAGGGTACAAATGTTTTGATCCTGTCTCTAAACACCTATTTGTAAGCTTTGATGTTACTTTTCATGAAGATACACCTTTCTATCCCAAATCTTCAATTCAGGGGGAGAGAACGAGTGAATCTCAGACTTGGGTGCCTGAACCTGTACAAGAATATAACACTCTTGAACAATGGATAACCCTACCACAGATAGAGTCATCACCTTCACCTTTACCACAAATAGAGTTATCACCTCCATCTATACCACAGACAGAGCCATCACCACCACCACAAATCGAACCTCCCTTAACCCAACCATCTCTTGTGCAAAATTTGAATGCAGGGAACAAAGATATGATGGTGTACTCACGAAGGCAAAAATCTAAGGGAGGAAAGAAACTTGCATCTGAAGCACTCAAGCATTCAGAACCAGTGATAGCTCCTGAAGAACCAAAGGAGTCAGAAGTGGTGGTGACTGCTGAAGAGACTGTTCCAGAGGTATCTCAGGAAATTCATGTAAATGTTAATGAATATAATGACCTTGATTTGCCTATTGCTCACAGGAAACAGCCTCGATTGTGTACTCTTCATCCAATTCAAAAGTATATGTCCTATAATGCTCTTTCCTCAGGCTATAGGGCATTTGTTACCGGTTTGGATAAAGTCCATATTCCTAAAGACATTCAGGAGGCACTTAAGGTACCTGAATGGAGAGCAGCAGTTATGGAGGAGATGAGAGCTCTTGAGAAGAATGAGACATGGGCTGTTGTGGAAAAACCGAGAGGCAAGAAACTTGTTAGTTGCAAATGGGTATTTACTCCTAAGTATAGGGCTGATGGTACTCTTGACAAGTTAAAAGCACGACTTGTGGCAAGAGGTTTCACTCAGACTTATGGTCTAGACTATCAAGAGACGTTTGCACCAGTGGCAAAATTGAACACTATCCGAGTTTTATTGTCTGTAGCAGCTAACTTGGAATGGCCACTTCATCAGATGGACATCAAGAATGCCTTCTTGAACGGAGAACTTAAAGAAGAGGTTTACATGACTTTACCTCCTGGTTTTGAGGAGGGAAGAGGTGATAAAGTTTGCAAGTTGAAGAAGTCTCTCTATGGCTTGAAACAGTCTCCTAGGGCTTGGTTTGACAGGTTTTCAAAGGTCCTGAAAGTTGAAGGCTACAAACAGTGTTTATCAGATCATACTATGTTTGTCAAAACAGATGGAGGAAGAAGATGTATCCTTATTGTGTATGTTGATGATATAATTCTTACAGGTGATCATATTGATGAAATGTCTAGGATAAAACTTGCGCTTGGCAAGGAATTTGAAGTCAAAGACCTAGGGAATTTGAAGTACTTTCTTGGAATGGAAGTTGCAAGATCACCGAAAGGAGTTTATGTGTCCCAAAGGAAGTATATACTGGATCTCCTCGAAGAAACAGGCATGTTGGGGTGTAATCCTGAACCAACTCCTATTGTACCTCCTAAGAAAAAGAAGCCTAGAAAAGAGGGGGATTCAGAAGAGGATGATCTTGATGATGATACTGAAGCTGAAGAGGAAGATAAAGAGCTAGAAGAGCCAGTAGATAAAGAAAGATATCAAAGACTTGTTGGGAAACTAATTTATCTTTCTCACACAAGACCTGATATAGCATTTGCAGTAAGTGTTGCTAGTCAATATATGAGTGATCCAAGGAAGAAGCATATGGATGCTGCGTGTAGGATCTTGAGGTATCTAAAAGGTACTTCCGGAAAAGGTTTGTTTTTCCGGAAACAAGAACGAAGATCGATTGAAGTTTACACTGATGCAAGTTGGGGAGGGACACATCCTGACCGAAGATCTACTTCTGGTTATTGCTCATTTGTATGGGGAAATTTAGTAACTTGGAAGAGTCAGAAACAGATGGTTGTGTCTAAAAGCAGTGCTGAAGCTGAATTAAGGGCGTTGGCTCAAGGAATAATGGAGGAAATGTGGTTAAAACGTGTTCTTTGTGAGATACAAGTCCAAGTGGATTTGCCACTCAAGCTCTATTGTGACAATAAGGCAGCTATAAGCATGACCTTAAATCCTGTTCAGCATGAGAGGTCAAAGCATGTGGAGATAGACAGACATTTCATCAGAGAAAAAGTTGAAGAAGGGACAATATGTTTGATCTTTCTTCCGACACACCTTCAAGCTGCTGATGTACTAACGAAGGCGCTACTCAAACCCGCATTTGATAATTGTGTAAGCAAGTTGGACATGATCAACATATATGATCCAACTTGAGGGGGAGTGTGAGAATATTCTGTAATTATTGTAAATATTCTTGCTGATTATGTAGGCTCTTATTAGCTTTATGAGTTATCATTAGCATTGATTAGAGATTATTATCTTGTCTTTCTTCTAGCCTATAAGAAGGCTCTTGTACATCAACTTTGATATAAGAAAATATATTTTCTCTCTATCTTCTTCACAAATCTGTCCATGATTATCCACAATTATATTATTCTTGCATTCCGCGCTTGGTTTTATTAGAGCCAATTAAAGTCAGTTGCTGATATATGGAAACCTTTAATTTGCTGATATATGGAAACCTTTAATTTCAGGCTTCTTCTATGTGCAAAACCAAGCTTTCAAGCTTCTTTATTTCCATTCAATTTCTCGAGTTATAAATATTAACTATATGATTCTTTATTCTTATTTTTAGAAACTTGGGATTTGGGATCACATTTTTTTCTATGTGAAAAGCCAAGATTTGTAGAAATTTGGGATTGGATCAAATTATTTTTCTATGTGAAAAAGCCATGATTTGCAAGAATTTGGAATCGGATCATTTTTTTTTAAAAAAAATCTGAGGCTTCTGCCTTGAAATGCGCCATCACCACCTTCATGCCATTGAGTTTTGAATTTCCTCGATTAAAAGTGTTTTTGTTTTTGACTATATGAGCTGAATCTAGTTCAATCAGCTAGTCTCTCACAAGGTTAGGAAATAGTTTCAAGAGTTTGATTGTGTTTATAAAAGAACAAAGCAATTTGATCACAGTAAAACAAGTAATCATCCAGGTAGTTTTTAGAGTTTGACTTGAAGCGCTTACGTTGAAAAATTGGTACAGTAAACCATGTCAAAGTGTATCAAATATAAACTTCATAGTTCAAATAAGGGTAATGGACTAAATCTGGCCCCCAAGTAGCCACCAAGGAGCGTTGAGCACCCTGAACTAACAACAGGCCCGTATCTGTACTCCAAGTAACCAATGTGTTTAAAAACTGCCCCGGTTAAACGATCAACAATGTTTGACCGTTACTATGCCTATGTGGCTGTCACGCGAGCACCTGCTTTGCCACCTCTGCTTGCCACGTGTGTATTTTAAATGAACCTAATCTGCCCTCCAAGTAACCACCCAGGAGCACTGAGCACCCTGAACTAACAACAAACTCATATCTGCACTCAAAGTAACCAATGTGTTTAAAAACTACCCCGGGTGGAGGGTCAATGACGTTTGACCGTTACTATGCCTATGCGGCCGCCATGTGAAGGCCTGTTTTGCCACCCGGCGCCTTGTCATCGCCACATAAGATATGTTCATGTGGGTCCCACCTATAATAATAAACAATTTCTCTCTCCCTCTTCGTCACCATCACCACAGCCTCCTCAACACCCACACCCACACCCACGTAAGAAAAATTGTTTATTATTATAGGTGGGACCCACATGAATATATCTTACGTGGCGATGACAAGGCGCCAGGTGGCAAAATAGGCCTTCACGTGGCGGCCGCATAGGCATAGTAACGGTCAAACGTCATTGACCGTTCACCCGGGGTAGTTTTTAAACACATTGGTTACTTTGAATGCAGATATGGGTCTGTTGTTAGTTGAGGGTGCTCAGTGCTCCTGAGTGGTTACTTGGAGGGCAGATTAGGTCCATTTAAAATACACACGTGGCAAACAGAGGTGGCAAAGCAGGTGCTCGTGTGGCAGCCACATAGGCATAGTAACGGTCAAACGTTGTTGACCGTCTAATTGGGGTAGTTTTTAAACACCTCGGTTACTTGGAGTACAGATACAGACCTGTTGTTAGTTCAGGGTACTCAGCGCTCCTTGGTGGTTACTTGGGGCCAGATTTGGTCCATTACCCTTCAAATAACTACTTTATTTTATATAAGAAAACCTAGTTAAACTAGTGAAAATATTAATTATATGAAAAATTTAATTTATAATAAAATTGAATGTCAAATAGGAGATAATAAACATGAAAGATATGTGGGAAAGATAAACCATAAGTAAAATTATTTAATAATTTAGTAAATATTTAAACTTTAAAAAATGAAAGTTATATTTTGATATTTACACACACACACAAAGTTTATCTTGGGATAACTTTAAAATATTAATCAAGGTTTTAAAACCCGAGCCGGACGTCGAGCCGGAAAATTGAGCGGGTCATGGTTGAAACAGTTGAAATGGTTGGACCGTTCGGTCGAACCGGTGACGTAATAATTTAATGAAAATTAAATATATAAATATTGTTAATACTTAATAACTTAATATAATTAGGATGAAATTAAGCAAAGTCACAAATTACAAAATATCATCCAACATAATATGACAAGTCCACTATCAACTTAAAGTCTTAAATATGTAGCAATAATTTTTAACAACTTCACAAAATATACTAATAAGAAGGATGATTTCATGACTTCTGAAGCATCGGTGGATCTTGATTGAGCCAAGCATGAGTTTCCTGATAAGCATTTGCATCATCATCATCATCATCACTACTATCAGGTTCAGGATTAACATCTTTTTGAGAAAAAGATTTTAAATCAGAACCTCCAACACCAATATCAGACCTTCCAATTCCATCCTTAGCTTGAAGCTGAACCTCATTGCCCTGTTCTTCATACAGATCTATATAAAACATGTAGCAAGCCATATTATTAAAAATAGTGACATAAATTTTAAAAAAACTAACATATAAAATTAAAAACATCCCACCATCTGTAACATCCTGAAAATTCAATATAGGATTAGAGAGTGTTTTGAGAAATAATAAATGAAAAAATTAGAAATTTTGGATTTTTTTTTGAATTTTTGGAGATTTTTAGGAGATTTTGGGAAGTTTTGGGGTAATCTAAATAATCAATTAAACAATTGGAGAAATAGAAATTATGAGGGTTTGGTGGAACTAAAAATATTTGTACTTAAGGAGGGAGGATGCTTGACTTAATGAATTTAAATCAACAGAGAGGACATTGTGGTGATTTTCAACATAAGTTACAATAATCCCCTAAACAAATCAAACAAAACCAAACACACCCTTATACCTCCCCTTCATATTGTTGGCGCCGACAACCCCACCCCCCTTCTTCTCCATTTCCAATTTTTTCTTCTTCTTCCTCCTCCAAAGCTCAATCATTCTTGTTCCTTCTTCTTCCAAGCTCACCATTTCGTTTTCTACTCTTCTCCTCTCCTTAAAGCTGTCAAACCCAAGTTGGAATTCCACGTTTTTGTTCCTCATCGTGCTCCTCCAGTTTCCGGCGTGGTGGCTACGTTTACGGCAAACGACGGTGAGGGACGACCAAGGAAGGTGAGCTTAGTATATATATTTGGTTATTCTTCAAGTTACCTTTCCTCTTTGCTCCGTTTTCTCACTTTCCTTTCCCTTTCTCTGTCCTTGCTCGGCCAGCCACTTAAGTGGCCGAATTCCGGCGTGTTTTGCGGCGGCCGACGGTGGTGGACTCCTCATTCTCTCATTTTTGAACCCGTAAGCATTTTTAATTCGTTTTGATTTTGTTTTTTTTTTTGAATTTGTGTTCTTGGTAAAGTTAGGGTTTGATTAAAGTTTGGATTTTTAGAATCTTAAAGCTATAATAATGAGTGTCAATTAATTAATTTGAGGTTTCTTTGAAGAAATTGAGCTTTCGTGAAGTTTTCTATTTATTTTGGAATTTATAGGTTTTAGGGTTCCTTGAAATTAGGTGATTTAGTGATATAAGATTTAATGGATGAATTGGTGATTATTAAAGAATTAATAAGGTCATATGATGATATTAGTATGTTGGAATTGATTGGAATAATGTTTAGGAAAAAGATTGGTGAGTAAAGTGTGAAATAAATGGGAGATTGATTATGTAAATTGGTGATTTGCAAGTTAATGGCTGAATTAATAGTTAGTATGCATGGATATGATATGGGAAAAGTTAGTGAAAATTCTTGTAGGAAATGATTATGTAGTTTATTTTGAATTGTGTGACTGAGTTTAATTCTTGGAATAAGTTGTAGTGTTGGATTTGATGATAAATTGAGGAATGACAATAGGAATGAAGTAGAGATTGGTTGTTGATATTGGATATGGATGGTTGAGAATTGAAGTGATAAATGATTAGAAATAATGGTGATGATGATTGGTTAAGATAGTGTGAAATGATTGTAGGTGAGATATTGCTTGTCAAAAGTCGAGTTAGGTAAGTTTCATTTAGAAAACTGTTGGATATGAGTTGTTAGACTTGGATTATGACTTCTAGAAGGGTATTGGAGTTCAAAGATGATGTTAGAGGTGTTTATTTAGTTAGATTTGACATTAGGCGAAATTAGGAGTTTTGGAATTCTTGGAAAAGAGTTATGATTGTTGAGATATATTATGGAGAGAATGGTTTAATAGTTAGATGAATGACACAAAGTCATGGAAATAAGTTTGTGTGTTTGTGACAGGAATTTTAACATAGTGACTAGGTTTTGTTAATTGGAAAGGTAAGGAAGAAACTTGTTTATGTTACTTGAGAAATTGAGTGAGTGGTGATTTTGATATAAAGAGAGAGACTATTTATAGATTGATTAATGTTAGTAATTGAATTTTTAGATGTAAATTGTTCAGGATGGGGTAAATGGTAGATTTGATGGTATTGTTTGAGTATAATGGCTGGTTGTTAAATGATGAAATATATTATTCAAATTTGGATTGAGCTATATCAATGACAATACACACTTAGCTTACAAATGACTTTTTGAATTACAAATAGAACCATGGAATTATGGGATGACATGTAAAACTATGAAAATACGGTGGTTTTGGTTTGAGGATTTAAGTGGGTTTATCATGGTGAAATAATAGTTTATGATATTGGAAGATATAAAGATGTGTTAGGTTCATTAATAGGGGTAATTGAAGATGGGTTAGCTACCATAGTCCTGATATAAGTATAGACTAACTTAGTCAAGTTAAATAGACCTGAATTATGTATTGACACTGGGTTGTGTATTTTTCTAGTGATTGTGGATATGAATGGGCCAAGCTGTGAGCAAGGACTTCATTGACATTATATTGTCTTGAGGTGGAGCAGGTTCAGGTAATCACTCTTACCTCGCTATAACATTGAGGGTGATGTTAGGTGGGATTTGAAAATCCTTTCTAACCCTCTATATAAATATAAAATCTTTAAAACTTACTTTTATACAAAATAGGCTATCGGGTGCCTTTCAAACACGACTATTTTCATATAAAGAAATTTGTGACACTATATATATATTATTCTGGCTGGTGGTTGTTATTGAGCTGTAATGGTTTGAAAGGTATGTAGGTATAGTGTTCTGGCAGTGACATTGAGAGTTAATATAGATAAGAGAAGGTGAGAGATGAAGGGTTTGAGGCTTTGGAAATTTAAGTTGAGGAATAGTGATTTGAGTTAGAAAAAAATTGTATGTTGTGGTTGAAGAAATTTGAAAGAGGTGTTGCAGGATAATATCACAGGTGATTATTGATATGTTGAAGGAAATGGTGATTGAGATATTGAATGGGATTCAGATTTTGAAAGGAATTGGGCGCATTGCATGACACTGAGAAATATGTACCATCGCGTGATGATAATCGGTTGATAGGCCAATCAACGGTTATTTGTACTGGTCAATAGATTGGAGACTGTGACCATTGGTCAACAGATTGGAGACTGTGACCAGCAGTTTCTGATTGGAGACAGAGACTGCGCCCTTTCTGATTGGAGACAGATTGGGGTTTCCCTTTCATGGGTTTACCAGAGAGGGAAATTGCCCCCTCACTTTTGAGAGGGGCACAGTGTCAACTCATTTTGAATATATATAGGGCTCGAGCGTAGTGCCTCCGGGATGGCATGAGTAGAGCACCAGGTATTGTACATGAATGTACACCGAGAAATTGGATTTGAGAAGGTATGAATGAGCTTTACAGTAATGACTGCATAGATTTAGAGATTGGATGGTGAAGTTTATTGATGTGGAAATTGATTGAGGGGTTTTGAGTGATGTTTGGAAAGTAGAAAGGATGAACTTGATTTAAATTGGACATGACAGAGGGACCAGAGTGATTAATGAAAGGAGACTTGGCTTTATATATATATACTGTTTTTGAAATGTGGTACCCTTTAGACGCCCTCACTACCGCACATCTCACTGTTATAATGAGTTAAGCAGTAGATTACTGAGACAAGTTGTCTCACCCCACGATTACTTACATTTTTGCAGGTGATCATGCACAGGCGCGAGCGACAGGAATGGGAATTAAGTTTCAAAGGTTGTTTAGATTATTTAGACATGTATATTGCCAAAAATATATAGGTCTGCATTCGCTTCCGCATATGTTTATATGTATTTGATATTATTGAACATTAGGTTGCTTCTTTTTCTAACCATGTTAGGTGATTCTTTTCTAACATGATTAGCTATTAATTATCCATGATAGTGTTCAGGTTGTATTAGTTTATTCTTTTCTATCATGGATAATGATCGTTATTAGGAAATTCTTTTTCTAACTATGATAGATTTATTGATATTATGGAAATCATTTTTCTATCATAGTTAGTAAGGGTATTATTGTATTAATTAGAGAATTAGTAACCGTATGTTACACCATCTTCAATGATAGAATCTTTTGGTATAGGTAGTGTGATATCATCATAAATGATGTCATCTTGTATCTCTTCAGCACTAAGTGTTACAAGTGGGGGAGAGTCAACTTCTTCCGCTATCCAATATTCAACTTTATCAATACTTTCAAAATCAATAGGATCAAAGGTCTTTCTCTTGTTGACAACTCTAAAAAACACATAACAATAATAAAATATAATTATATTGGTAATTGTTTGATTATTTTTTGAAACAATATAAAGTGCAACTACAAACTATATAGTGTAACATTAGAAAAATATACCTGTTCTTCAAACGAAAATTGTAATGAATAAAGACAAGATCATTCAATCTTTTATGTTCCATCCTATTTATGTTCTTGGAGTGTATTCTTTCAAATACATTCTAATTCCTTTCACAACCAGACGAAGAAGAGGTTTGACTCAACAATTGAATAGCTAACTTTTTAACATTTGGAGTACTCCCTCCAAAATACCGCCACCATTCATCTGTCATATTAAATTGACACCATAAAAAGATAAACAATAAAGTCATATGCTTATATCATAAGAATTAAGCATGAAATTATACCTGGGCTCATTGCCTTTGCTGATTGAAGAGCTAGAGGATTAGCGAAGCTACCACTTTTCCCTGTGTAAAGTGAGCCTTCTTGTAAGAACTTTGTCTTATTAGAAGTTACTTTCCTATTTATAACTGATAAATATCCTTCTGTAACCTCTGGCTTTTGAGAGAAGTTATCTGTATCATATAAAAAAGCAGGATTCAAGAAATAAGCAGCTGCATGAATCTCTTTGCGAAGTTGGTTTTCCCACCTCTTCTTGAGAATTTTTGTGTAAGGGCTGTACAAGTTTTTGTTATGCATGAAAGTAGCTTTGATAGCTCCCCTTACTCTGCGCATCCCTTCATAAATATACCCAAGTGAAGGTCTATCATCAGAATCAACAATTCTCAAAAGTTTTATAAGTGGTTTGACAATTTCCACAATGATCTTACAATCCCTCCAAAATCTTGTATCCAATATAATCTCAGTTGCATCTTTCCCCTTTTGATCTCTTGCATACTTAGAATCAACAAAAGTCTTGCTGGTTACCAAAGCCTGTAAATCATGCTTATGGTCAAGAATGCTTTTTAAAGCTATAAAAGTAGTAGCAAAACGTGTTGCCCCTGGTCGGATGATTTCTGTCCATCCATCTCTCTTTCTCAGCCAAGCCAACAAAAATGCATGATTGTAGATGAATTTTGAAATAGAAGATGCACGTTTAGATAAACTGATGACAATAGGCCTTTTGCCAATATCTTTCAAAATCAAATTTAAGCAATGTGCAGCACAAGGAGACCAATAAATAGATGGATACCTATCGTTCAATAAATTCCCAGCAGCTTTATAGTTAGCTGCATTGTCAGTAACCATGTGGACAACATTATCTACTCCAGCAAAGTCAACCATTTCCATGAATAAGTTGCACAGAGTTTGAGCATCCTTAACAAAGCCTGAGACATCAACAGATTTGAGGAAAACAATTCATTTAGGACAATAAACCAGAAAATTAATCAGCTGCCTATTTCGTTGATCTTGCCAACCATCTGCCATTATTGTGCAACCAGTTTCAGCCCAAAAATTTTTGCACTCATCAACTAACAATTGAACTTCCTTTTTCATGTCTAGCAATAATTTTTTCCTGAAAGCATGGTAAGATGACACTTTATAACCAGAGCCAATAGCTGCAATAGCATCTATCATGGGCTGGAAGTATATTGAGTTCACAACATTAATTGGAATACAACAATCATACAACCACCTAGCCACAGCCATGTCTGCTCTATGTATAGCTTCTTTACCTGCAAATGCACTTCGTATCCCTGGTTGTGCTCCCGCGGATGTTCTTGGTGCAAAGAAATTTCCAACATTAGCAGGTGCCTTTCTTTTCACAGATTGAGATGAACTTTGTTGAGATGGAATTGAAGTTGAAGTTTGAGCTTGTGTAGAAGGAACTTCTTGCGAACCCATAGCATTCTCTTCAAGAGGTGTGACACTAGGACCATATGGATTGTCCTCCTCAAATGTATCTTGTGATTTCCCCTTTCGTTCTTCAATTTCTTTCAAATTTTGTAGCATACGAAAGCAAACTTCTCCTGGAACACTTTTACAAATTATGATGTCCCCTTTTACTCCAGCAAGATGTTGTTTCATTCTATGTATTCCTCCTCCTGCAAATTCCTTTCCACAATATAAGCATCTCAAGCGAGGTTTGCCTTTCGGGTTTTGATTTGGAATTATTGAACAATGGTCCCATGCAGGATCAGCCTTTGATCTAACAGATTGAGTGGAAGGAGTAGTAGAAGATATTTGTTCTGATTGAGATGATGACATTGTTTAAATCTACATTATGGAAAATTCAAAAACTGATCGTTAGTATAAAAGTAATTAAGTAATGTGCTGATAAATACAAAAAAGAATAATGACAGTTCTATCATTAGTAAGCCAAGCAATCAGACTTAACACCTAACAAAGAAACAACTTCAAAACTTTTAGAATCTCTGGTTCAACATGAGATTAATCATGGAGCCTTTAAAGAGATTAACAAATCTTTCTGCAGAAAATTCAGCTTGACAAACTCCTCTTTCATGATCAATAATCAGATTTTAGCAAAGGAAAATAAACATAACAACAGAATTTGCACATTATCAATACAAATTTCAGAATTTCAGATAAGCAAAATGCATGAAGAACAATCTAGCAGCACAACTTATAAAACATACTTGTATCAAATTTGAGATTCAGTTCATATAAAACCAAGAACAAGGGTTTTTTACAAAATACTTTCAATAATCAAATTAACAACCAAAATCTCTCTTAAACACTAAAATTAGAAGTTTAAGCTTCACTTTAACATATTCAACAACCCAAATCAAATAACCCATTTTCGGTCTCCCTCTCAACTACTAGAATTCAGAAATTCCCAAATCTCAAGTTTGTATATCTCTTCTATCTCGCTTAAACAAAGTCGATAGGTAAGAAAATTGAAGGGAACTCACTTTGGAAAACGTGGAGTCTCGTCCCGTCGTCCGTCGTCACAGCCTCGCCGGAAAAGCTCCCCCAACACCGCTGAACGTGAAGCAAAAATGAAGATGGTGGTGAAGTGGAATCTGAGAGAGTAGGAGGAATAAGGGGGGAGACCGAAGTGGGAATGATTGAAGTGAGGAAGTGATGAAAGAGGTGAAGTGTGAGAGTGAGAAGATGGTGAAGGAAGATGAAGAAAATAGAAAAGGGAGGGGTTTGGTTTTTGCGGCTGCAAGAATGGCCTCTTCTAATCAAGTTTTTTTTTTTTGCAGAGTTCATTTTTTGGCCAGGCCGGCTATCATAGGTCTGTTCCGGGTCCCGGCCCAACACCGGTTCCCGGGCCAATAACGGATTAAAGACGGCCTATAGCGGCCTGTCTAGCAGAGCGGCCCAAAGGAGGAATTCGAGCCGTTTTCTCTGCCGGCCGACGGTCCAACCGGTCGGACCGTCCGGCTCGGCTCGGATTTCAAATCCTTGATATTAATTATATTTTAGGTACGGTTTATTATTATTATTATTAGTAGGCCATTTGTTTGTATTTTTGTGTGCATATGATTAGAGGGAGGTTGAATATAACCTAGGGTGTGTGGTTAAGTGACAATGACTCATCCACCCTTAAACAATTGTCTGGGGTTCGATACCTAACGTTAGTATGAAAAAGTATTAAATGTCTCAGACCAGTTGTCTCATCCTTTGAGGTGTCTACAAATCAGCGAATGATTAGTTCTCCACTTGTAAGTGGGGATACCTTGATCGTCAATATAAAAAAGGAAGTTATATATAGTATAATATAATGTTGATGATGGATGAAATATAATGAAACAACATATAAAGGTGAAAGTGGAAAGGAAGGTGTAAAATGGGGACGCAAGGATATCATCTATGAGGTTGTAGAGAAAATGGGGTGGATATGCTAGCTGGTCAGGGGGAGCCATAGCTATATGAAGTCATCAAGAGCGCTTTCTTTGGGAGTGTTAGGGACCATTGTGCCAATCATTCCAAGTGCCATGTTCTCATTGTCAAGAAACTTTCTTCTTAAATCTCTCTATCTTTTTTGTAATTAAATTCATGTGTGTCCTTAATTACTCTATGACCTCTGCTGCTACCTTGGCCAAACAAATTGAGACAATTTGTAAGTGATCTTTTTTTCTTTAATATGAGATAAATTGAAATTCATTTTGACATATGTCAAATGAAATTGGAGGGTAGTTGGTGGATGTTAATCATGTCTTATATTGGGTTCTGATTTAAAAAAAGAAAATAAAGAAAACCAGCTACAGAATAATTAAAAGAAAAAATGGCCGAAGAAAAGATAAAAAAGGAAAAATGAAAAAGAGGGACTCCTTTCTATTTTCGTGGGAATTGCATGAATCTTCCGTTATATCCGCGTCCCATTCACGCATGTACTCCGATTTTCATCATTTACGTCGTATGGTATAGGTAGCTTTCATTCTTCTTCTATTTCTTGCTTCGAATTCCTTAGAGAAAGCAAGTTATTTATATTCTCCTTTCTACAATCTTTTGTTTTCTACAAATGGTGGCGACCTACTCCAGGTGGTTGAGGCCCGAGGTACTTCATTCCTTTTTTCATTTCATCTTTGATTTTTCCTATTTTTTTTACCTATTTCTTTTTTCAAAACCAATGTTTGTTCATCTTGTTTGTTCCCAGAAGAGAATTTATTTTTTCTTGAAATTCTAATGTAATTTTTCCATTTTCGAGTCATTATATTGTTGGAGATTCTATTTTCATTAACTTGTTTGGTTAATTAATTAGGATAAATGTTTTTCGTTTTCCCTTTACATTATAGATAGCAGAGAGTAATCTTGGTTCGATTTTGTGTTCCGTATTCTTAAGATCATGTCACCAAGCTAAGAAATGGAAATATACTAGCACATTCAGATTTCAAACTTTTAATTACTATTGACATTGCATTAATATCTAGGAGTGCGTGGTATGAAAATGTGATGATTACTTGCGATTTTCTAAATGTGTATTTTTTCCCTTGTATTTGGCAACAGGTTTACCCTCTTTTTGCTTCAGTTGGCGTGGCTGTTGGCATTTGTGGTATGCAACTCATCAGGAACATCACTACCAATCCTGAAGTCAGGTGTGTGTGTGTGTGTGTCTTTTTCTTGCTTACACGATGACATTGTGCTTCATTCCTCTAATGTCTGATTAAATTGTTTCATCTGCACGTACGGTAGTTGCATTAAGTTAATGTAATTAAGAGGACAAGAAATGAAAAAAAAAACTCATTACTCAATAATAATGCAGCTCAAAATCATCATTGCGCAACATTAAACTGAAGTCACGCACTCTTTAAAGATGTGCCATTTTTTTTTTCAAATCCAAATGTTCTTTTACAAGTTTCCGTTTCTTTGAGGATAAGCTTCCATTTTTCTTAACTTCAGTGGCAAAAAAATCCCCTAACTCTCAAATTTGCATTAGATCTAGTTTGTAAGATTGTTGCTCACGGTATGTCACATATCCCTCGGCTCTCCCATAAATTTGGGGCATTTCCTAATTTTTTCTTTATATATACTCCATCTCATTATAAATATAAAATCTATTTACATATTTACCTAATTTTGGGAGATTGAAGATAACAATTGAATAGATTAATCTTATTTGTTTTCTCAATAATACTCATATTACAATCTCAATAAGTTTCCTCCGACTAACTCACATTCGTATTATGACATCAAAAACCCCAAGCATCAACACGATGTTTTCATAATCATATAGAAATTTAACCATGTCTTCATTAGAATATTCCATATCTGAATATAAAACTTTATTCATTGCATTTGTACGCATCATCATGAAAAAAATGCAGAGGAGAACCAGAATCAAAGTCTTATTGTTTAACCAGAGTGTCATGCAATTTTGGATTCCAAAGAATGAGATAAATCCATAAAATCAAACCTAATCTTAATCCACGCTTTCAAGGGTTCTTCGATTACAATTCTTCTTTCAGATTTGACATTTGTCAAAGAGAGCAAATCTGTTTTAGATACTTGTTCTTTGAAAATTCTAATTTTTAATCCAAACGATCTTAAGAATTTCAAGCAAGACGCGAAAAATTTACGAGAAGAAAAGATTTGTTGGAAGGAGAAAGAAGAGAAACTAGGCAAGAATGAAGGTGAAGCCATGGGGAAGCGATTATGGAGCATTTTCCCAAATTGTTCAGCAAATTATTTTGTTTAGGATATAAGAAGGGCAATTGATGTAAGATGTGATAAAAATAAAAATTAGGTTCTATAATTAGGGCCGAAATTCACTCCTCAAAGAGATCTTATATTTAGTACTAGAGATAGTATCTTATTATAATATTATAAAAATGACATTTTAATTTCATATGTTAGAGTAATAATTCTTTAAAAAATTATAAAATATTGAAAACATCAGTATTGTTTTTGTAATCAAAATGCTACTCTTTTAATATATAATCAACCATAAAAAAACTTCAAAAAAAAAAAAGAGAAGCACCCCCAAATTTGTAAGGTGGCAAAGGGGGCAATTGACACTACCACTTTTAATCTAATTTAACAAACAAGCATGCCTATATAATATATATACACTCTCTCTGGCATTTATTGTAAAATCTATTTAGGAACTTGATCTTAGTTTTAAATTACAGGGCATACCTCTAATTTTTGTCAATTTTTCTCAAAATAGTCTATTAACAATAATTAAGAGATGGAAAAAAATAAAGAAAATGATACAGTACTAGTGTTTTAGAAGAAACATGTCACATTAGCTTACTTAATTCAAATACTTATTAAACTTGTCAAATTATGGTGATTAAATTAAAAATTTCATCAACTGGTACTGGAGGGTGTTATCTCTGAATTGCCTTGAACTGAAGGAAGATGATATATATGGTAATATTTGTTGGCAGGGTACTTAAAGAGAAAAGAGCAGCAGGAGTTCTAGACAACTTTGCAGAGGGAGAGAAGTACAAGGAACATACACTGAGGAAGTTTGTCCGCAACAGGCGTCCTGAGATTATGCCTTCTGTCAACGACCACTTCTCTAAACCAAAATGAACTAGGATGCTTTTTTTAACTGAAAAATTAGGACGCTTTACTCTCATTGTTTACATTTATCTAAAAATAATAGTTTATTTTCGTCTCTTTTATGAGATTAATTAAACAAAAAAATGTTACGTGATTAAAAAATAACCTTCTCAATTCATGTCTGTCATGAAATGAATGGGATAACGTAATAGAATGATTTCAAACAAATTAAACCAAAAAACCTTGGAAACAAAATCAATGAGAAAAATACCTTGTTCATTAGGCCGGTAAATCATTTGAATGACATAACTAATAAAACAATTCAGCTGATGAATATAAACTGTAGGAGTTTTGTAAACTGCCCATAATTGATCACAATTTTATAACAAATCATTTTTACCGGTTCAAATTAACGTGGGTAACATTTGTTCACATATCATTTACCGGTGTTCAAGATTTAACACATTTTTCTTTTGAATTCATTACTAACTTAATCGAAGAGATGCAAAATAGCTTCCCGGTACACATTCATTAATTTTGTACCAATTATTCATATAAATTATATCCTGGTGAAATTGTTCATCTACTGAAAATTAGATTACAAAATGACAACTACTTAGGTTACAATTCATTCCAAAAAAAATATAATGGGTTATACATTATCTAACTTCTTTCCCAACCACCCAACTATGTAAAAGTTGGGATATAATAATATAAAAATATGAAGAAACTAGTTAAGCAACAAAATAGTGATTGCATACATGTCAACAAGGATTGAGGCTCTTGCAAAATTTTAATCTTGTGGATTGCACTATTGTGCTACTTCATTGGATTCTCTGTTAATCTTCCAAATGCGCACTTGACCATTATATAGAAAACTGTGAACAAGTGAAATGGGCATATAAATAAGAAAACAATTTGCCATAAATTTGCATAACCAAACACATAATAAAACACAAACAAGAAAAATATGCATATCATCACGGAAACGCTTACATGAACAAGGCGAAAACTCATATGAACAATTAGTTATCAATTTTCTTAACTAGATAATGAACAAGCGAAATTGCCATATGAACAGAAAACAACCTATGAATAACAAAAATGCTTATTTGAACAATACTGACTAATTGGTCCTAAAAATATAACCACATCCACATCGACACCCCCCATTGTAAACATCAACTTAACACCACAAATAACTTCACATTGGCACCCTCATTGTAAACGGTACACATTAACATAACTAAATGACCCATCAATAGCAACTTCTTGAAAAGATTTGAGACTAATTACGTGATTTCAGGTGACTATATCTTAACTATGTCTTTGGTCCTATTTATAGGGGATAAATAGTTTGCTCTATTTAGTCCTACATATAGGTCATCTAATTAAATATTTCACGTTAATGTACAAGTTTACTCTTCATTTATTATATGTTCTTTGTTTTCACATGACTTGGTAAATATGAGCACAATAAAATATTTGTTATAAAAAATTTGCTAGATTTTATTGAAAAATCAACTAGATGTAATGTTTTCCTTGGTTTGTATGGAATATATGTAGAATTTAGTCATGATATTAATTTTCCTCGAGAAGCTCGTGCTTGTAATTAATTTTCCAAAAAAGGAACCAACCTTTTAATATATGCAATGTATCTTTTCTCAAGGATGTAGTTGGTTCTTAGTATTTTTTTAGTCTTATTTTCTTTTTATATATAAAAAAAAGAAGAATTGAAATGGGTGACATATGATATGAGATGTTTTTAAAAAATAAAATAAAAGTATTATGATGTCAGCCGTGGCCGTGGCCGAATGGCTTCTGTAAATAGCTTCCCGCCTTCACTGGGCGCGAAGGCACTAAATAAATGAGTGTTGAGCCCTAAAATTTTGCACTAAAGAACACAACACAACAGAAGAGAACAGGTTGGGCTTTGATTCTCTGCACCGCCTCTTCAATGGGCTGGTGGGACGGCGTTGACCAACCTCGCGTTCTCATTGCCCCTCGTAAGTAGTAGTAGTAGTAGTAGTAGTAATTACTAATTCCATATCTATTTATCCTTTTGTATCATATGCCCACTCATCACTTATTTCATATAGTATAATACTATATTTGTAGTAGATAATGGTACCCGTGGAAATGGTTTAGGACGCTTGCTTTTGCTTCGTCATCCCAAATCAGGTGCCTAAATGTTTATCTAAGTGTATTATGTTAATTAGTACTACTTAATTTAATACTATACCAGTTCTGTTGGATATTTCACTCTTATTTATACTAATTTATATTATATTTATAATTTTGGCTCAAGGAAATGCTACTCGCTATCTCTTTGTTAATGGCATGCTTCAAGAGCTTCAATGGTTTAAGAAACCCTATGGCTCTTGGTTCTTGGGGGATTATCTCTCTGAAGGTACATATCCCCTACATTCTAGTATTCATATACTGCTCCTTAGTATCAAATTCATTCATTTTATGGCATCTCCGGTTATACCTTTTTTCTGAGTGAGGAATGTTTTTAGTAAATAAAAGTTTTTTCCAATGTGCACTTAGTCTGTAATCAGAGATAAATGTTTCATAGATATGGATCTATTATGACTGCAAGGATGGATGTGAATTCTTGGCAATTACTGTCAGCTTATTATTATTATTTTTTTTTACAGATGGCAGGCTGTATCTGTCCACTCCAATGGACCCTGTTTTCATCATGTTGCCCATTTTTGAGGAAGCTAGAATGAAGGTAATTTGTGTTATTCATTCACCTATGTTGCATATGCCATTCCTTCTTATTTTTATTTTGTCCATATCAATTATTAAATGATAAACTGTTTTTAACTGGGCCGAATGGAAGTTTCGGCTACTTATCTGGGACTTAATACATATTTAACCGAGTTTTCCTATTGAGACCAGTTCAAAAGTGAAGGTAACCACAGAAAAACACAGTCACATTCCAAAGTCAGGCTGTTAGAGCGTCTACTTGTTTGTGGCAAGTTTTTTATTCTAGTATTTTTGAGAAATGAAATGAAAAATTTGTTGTTTAGGCTCAAAGTGCATTTTCATATTTATGAACTCCACCTTATAGCAATGAGAAGCATGCAAGTGGGGGATTTTTTTTATTTTTCTAAACATACCAATGTCAAAAATATGCTCCTGTCTTCCAGGGCTTGATTGGTTCTACAATTATACTTATTTTGAGGAAAGAGATCATTTTTATTTTCTAAATATGTCAACCTATCGCTTAATTGCATGCAGAAAGGGGAGGATCCTGGTAAATTCAGACAACTGGATGAGATATTGTTTGTTGATGGATATCCTGCATATCAACATTTATTGTCCACCGTGGAGAACTGTATGCAAGTAGTTTGTGATGTTAAAGGTAATATGCACAGACCTTATTTAGAACATAAATTCGGAAGTTTGTTAGATACAAGGCTTTTCTCTATCATACTGGTCATAGACAAGTAAACATGGCAATCTCATTATTGACCACTTCTGGCTATGCTATAATTTTGTCCTCCTTTCAACCCATAAGAATATGTAGATATATATGAATTGGATTTTCATATCTTGACAATGGGATAGATTCTCTATGCAGTTTCCAGTTTTGTAGTGATAATATTATCATATGGGGAATAGCTACATGGTTGTATGTAGGGAATAATTCTGCAGAGATCAAATTTTTTCAAAACTAGGTAATTATAAGTGATTGTGGCGATTAATTTTACCTTCTCTCTTTTCTTAAGCAGAAATTGGATCTATGAAATTCTTTAGGCTTGATGATTCAAAGGTTCAACGTTGGCTGTACTACAAGGTGCATCTTCATATATTCACTGTTAATTTTGACTGCATAATGCGGCAGTAGAGTAGTTCCTTCCAGTGGAATATCCATCATATGTAAAAGTGAACTCATGTCTGGGCTTTATAACATTCTTGTAATAAAGTGACTGAAAATCATACATGGCCAATTATTTTCACATACTATGTTAGCCAATTGTGTCAAGGATGGTTTTTAGGACATGTATCCTTTGGGTATATTGTGAGAGTTCTTCCATCTGACATGCCTTTTTTACTTTGTCCTATGATATATATTTGGCTATTATTTATATAATTGCTTTAAAAGCTGTAACAAAATTTGTAATTTTTACGTCTCTTATATTAGGTTTGTCAGCTCAAGCAGACTCTTCCCCAGCTGGGCAGAAACTATGCTGTACAAGAAGAAAAAGACACATGTAAATTTGTAAACTGTTTATAACCGTACAGTTTTACTACCTCTTGAAAATTTCGCATGGTTGATGTTGAACAAAGAAAAGGGGTAATACCAACATTATATCATAAGATTGAACATGTGAAATTTGGATCCTGTGCTTATTTGATTTGTGTGTTTTAACTATTGTGTTTGTGTATACAAATATGATGATGAAGCTTGGTTGGCCACTAGTGGACTTAATGTTTCTAATCAGGTAAATGCATGTCTATAACATAATATACTGCATTGAAACAAATGATCATCTTTTATTTGTCATCAGCTTCACATAATGTTAAATGAACTGCTGAATTTATCCTATTGGCAAATCACATGGTTGGTAGGTAACACGCTTGATGAAATAGATATCGCAATAGAATTTCTTTTCTCTTCGTTTAGAATATGCCCTTAAAGAGCATTTCTAGTTTTTTGGCACCACAAATTTTGTTGCTTAATCATATACTGATGTTACTGATGCAGTGGTGGATGCAGTCTCAATATTGGGAGAGTACTTGAGGGATGAACCTTGGTTGCAGTATTTGTGCAATCATCTTAAGTATGGTCTTTGAATGCGCCCTGTTTTGTAGATATTACTCGGATATAATCTTTGGGCTCAAGAAGTGTTTAACTTTTGCAGGTTAGACATACTTGAAGTTATCGGGAAAGCACAAGTGAGCGATGCTCCTAGGAACGACCCTGGTTTTATTGTTGAACCACAGGTATTTACTGACGATTCAAGAGACTTGTGGTTGCTATCATGAATTTTAATTTATTTTAATTACTTGTTATTAATTATCATAAGGAAAAGAATGAGGATAAAAAGCCTGCAAAAAAGGGAAGACAAGCTAAGAAGCCAAAAATGGAGACAGAATCACACAACATCAGGGACATGTTTACCAGGGCTTCCCGTAAGAAAAGCTAAGGCACTTTCATTTAATGAGATATGAGTTAATTGTCATTAAATGAATGGTGTTCTGTACACATTGGTTATGGGATAAGTCTTGAGTCATATCTTAATTTGTACCGGCCTATTTATTTTGAGGATATGATTTAATATTTTGTTCACGTCACTTTCTATCTCACATGGGTAACCTACTTCTTCTGCCTTATTAGACCACACCTGATCTAATATTATTCTAGATAGAGATCGTTAACTTTATCTCTTCCGGTGGTCCCTAGTGCAACTAGATATATTGATGCTTGATGAACCATTCTTTTGTTCTCCTTTCCCTTTAAGAGTAGGCTGGACCCCGTGGAGAAAAATTTTGTCTACGCCTCTACGGCTTAGCCGCTTGCCAACTTCCATGCACTGGGCTTTCTCTCTCTATTTTTTTAATCACAACCCGGTTTAATCCGGACTCGAGGGGTAGGAGTGTTATCCACATAGGCAAGGTTGTCCCCTCTCCCAAGGAGAGCACTTCCCGGGAATCGAACAAGCGTTCTCATCCTTACGGGGGTTGTAGCCCACTTACCAGCTCAACCAACTACCCTTTGGTACTGAGCTTTCTCTTTTAGTGGGAAGGTTTCGACTATGAAAGATCCTCGAGTTCATGGAAGGTTTTTCTCTGTGCATGAGTTTGGATTTTTATTATGTTTGTATATATTGAGAGTTTATAATCTGGTTCATCAGATTTACAATTACTAGTATCTAACCTCTAAGGAAGATAGCTATAGAAGACATGAATTAGAATACAAATGAGAGGTGTCTGGACTCTTTTTATGTGTCGACTAATTTATCTTGTTATTCCCGTTCTGCCTGTAATTTTTACTCGTTTTCTCTTTAAGTTTGAGCTGAAAAATTATGCATGTATCCACTCATCTCGACCATTGTCACTACAATTTTGAGTAAAAGGATAGTAAAGATTTAATTTTAACTCAGACTCGAATACTTAAATATTTTTACATTTTACATGCAGGGTGTAATCTTTCCTTGACCAGGTCCATGTGACCTATTTTATCATTAGTTTTGTAGCTTAACTTTTAAGTCACTAAGTCATTTTTTTTTCAATGAAGCTCGAAATGAATGGTTTTACAAGATACTAAGTTTATGTTAAAGTTAAATTATTTTAATTTTGAATTTAAAAAAATAAATAAAAGACTGTTTTTAAAATCGGAATATTTCTATAATTAAACATATTTCTATTTTATTTATGTGCAATGACATTAAATCTAAGTCACATTTGTCGCTTGTTATAAAAAGAAAAATATAAGACGCGCTATTATTTTTGTGTCGAAATAAATTTACCTGACCCTTCTTTTTCCAAATATTAGCATCTCTGAACTTGGCGGGTAATAAGTGTTGCAATAAACTGATTCATTGATGGCAATTAAGAAGAAAACCGGATTGATTGCATGGAAACATAATGGCGGTTATGGAAAACGGTCTCCCAAGTTCATTATTGTCCACTTATGCACCCAACCTCTATTTTGTCCTCTTTTAATTCCGTCTTCTCAATCCACAACCCAAGCTAAAGGTCCAATAAAACACCCCCCAACACCTTAAACATAAGAACATAAGTCGAAGATTGTTTGTGTGACAATCTAACATATAATAGGTATGTGATAAAACACAATCTAATATACAATATTTGTTATGAATTACGATCGAGTTACTTGATTATATTTGAACACCTTTTTTAATAAAAGTTGAATCTGATACTAAAGAACGGAGGATAGAGTAGAATAAAAATTGTTTTTTATTTTATAGTTTTACAATATCCGTATATTCTGTACCTTTATCTGGTATGTCTTTTATATATATATAACGATCAATATTAAAATAAAATAATAGAGAAAAAGCTTACGTTTTTCACACTCAGTCCTCTCCATCCCTTTCAGCTTGCATACTCAGACAGCCTTCAAATCTTCCTCCTCCTCTTTTATTGCTTCTTCATCCACAACTTCATCTCCAAAGGTACTCACTTTTGTCCTACTTTCCCACTTGCATATATATGTATGTGTGTGTGTGTGTGTGTCTCTGTGTGTGTGTGTGTGTGTGTGTGTGTGTATAAAATCATAACCTGCACTTATTAGTTTTCTTTCTATTTTAGATTGCTTTCCCTGCATGCAAGTTTCCTTCATCATTTGTTAGAATGATCAGGTTTTGATGCTTCTTCGTTGCATGATGTTTATGGTCTAGTCTTAGTGATGACATATGTCTAGTTTTGATGAACAACTTATCTGCAAAGATATTGTTACTCCCTGGAAATCAATAAGAATGATAAGTGCTTTTTGGCTCTTAAGTTTAATTCAATAACTTGTGAGGTTATCTGAGTTTATGAAGTAGGAATTGGTAATCAAAAGTTGAAGAACATATTGTGTATGGCGTAATGGGTTTGAGAATAAGGCGTCTACCTTTAAGCTTTCTTGCAGAATTTGAAGCACCCTTCAGAGGAATATTCCTAGCTCCCTTTAATATAATAATATGATGCTCTTGCACATGATCTGAATGTCCTTGGCCTCAGAGGTCTCTTTCAGAGCAGGTGAACTGATAGAGATAAGAGTGAAAGCCAAATATAAATAAAATCATGTAGCTATATTCGCTAGATAATATATTCCATCTTGGATATTATTATCAAGACTCATTTTAATTTCTCTCCATAAAAAAAGTTTCAAGAAAGTTAATAACTTGTAAGAAAGCAGGGTGGAGAATATCTCTAGCTTCCTGCAGTTCCAGTGGCAATGGGAGATATTGAACCTAAACATATTGCCAGCGATAATGTTATGAAGATCCTTGAAGCTGAAGGTGTTGAGTTTCTTCTATCTTCTGAAGGGCAGGTAACTCAGGTTAAGCAGAAACCTTCTAAAGAAAATAAGTTCATTTGTAAACTGTCCTAAAAAAATTGTTATCCCTTGTTTTGCATGCTTGGTTAATGTTAATTCAATACCATCTTTGAACTGATATTAGGTACCCTTGTCATCATGCAACGGGAAAACTATCTGCCTTTTCTTCTCTGCAAACTGGTGCAGACCTTGCAGAACATTCATTCCCCATCTCGTTGAACTTTATCACATATTAAGAAATAGGGGTGTAAGCCTAGAAATCATCTTCATCTCCTTTGACCGTGATGAGGACGCGTTTCAACAACACTTCAAGCGTATGCCATGGCTGACCATACCTTTTGATGTCAATTTGCATAGAAGACTCATCGACCGATACCAAGTGAATCGAATCCCATCATTTATTCCATTATCCTCAAAGGGCATCACGGTAGAAGAAGATTGGACAAGTTTGATTGAGGATTATGGTGCTGAGGCATATCCTTTCACAAGTAAGAGACGTGAGGAGCTGAAAGCCATAGATAAGAGAAAGCGCGAAGAAGCAAGTTTGGAAGAATTATTGGTTCATGAAGGTCGCAACTTTCTCATTTCCATGGATGATAAAAAGGTAGCATAACCCCTTTCCTGAAGCTGTTGCTTATTGTGCCATAAGATAATAAGTTGATGAAATCATTAAGGCTGAACATGAATGAAATGTTGTTTGACATACATGTCCTTTCATAATTTACTTAATATATTTTTGTAAAATGTAATTGTGTCATAAAATAAATAAATAAATTAAGTCATTCTCAGAAAGACATATAAACATGTTTATAAATGTGTATATTTTTTTGTAGAGATACTTGATCAACCAATCTTTTGTAAATGCTATAGTTAAGACTTGAGCATTTATGTCATGTCTTATTTTGCAGAAACCAATATCTGGACTGGTGGGAAAAACAGTAGGCCTATACTTTTGTGCTTACTGGTCTCCTCCTTGCCGTTCATTTACTATCCAACTCACAGAAGTATACAACAATCTCAAGACTGCGAAGTCTCACAGCTTTGAGATAGTTTTGATCTCAACAGACAAAAACATCCAAGAGTTCAACATCAGCAGAAGTAGCATGCCATGGCTTGCTATTCCATATGAAGATAGAACAAGGCATGATCTTTGTAGAATCTTTGATGTCAAAGGGATTCCAGCGTTGGTTCTGATTGGGCCAGATGGCAAAGTCATAAGCATGAATGGGAAGATTATGGTATGCACATATGGCTCAGAAGCTTTCCCATTTACAGAATCAAGGCTCATGGACATTGAGGCAGCTTTGAGAAAGGAAGGAGAGGCTTTGCCTCAAGAAGCTGAGGATGTGAAGCATGAACATATGCTGAAATTGGATATGGCTAAAGCATATGTTTGTGATTTCTGTAAAAAGCAGGGGAGGTTCTGGGCTTTCTCTTGTGATCTCTGTGACTATGACCTTCACCCTAGTTGTGTTGAAAAAAAGGTGAACTAAGATGAAAGCTTTTAAAACAAGATGATCACACTATACTTTTAAGTGAGCGACCAGGTTATACGTATAAACTAGCTATTTTTTAATGGGAAGTTTAAGGATTTTGATTGAAGAATCTGTAAAACAGCAATGTACTTTGAGACTGCAGAAGGACTTATTGATTTGATGTTGCTCTTTCAGTATTATAAAAGATATCATTTCCAGTTATAACATTATCTAATTACACCACCTCTTAGGCCATACCGTTAAAGAAATACGAAATAATTTCTAAAAAGGAAATTAAAGAATTTGAATATGGAAGATCCAACTTTGAATAACATGAATGAATTGCAAAGAGCAATACCTACATACACCAACATTTTTTTTGGACAGATATGTCACATAAAAACATAAGGAGAATTAATTAGAGGTCTCATGAAGAAACATAATTAAAATGATGTCAGTTGTTATATAAGGTCAATAAATTATTATTTTTAGCCTTGAAAGTTGTAATTTACAACTTGTGGAACCTCATTTTAATTATCTCTTGCATGAGACCTCTAATTAATTTTCTCCAAAACATATGCTCTGCTAAACAGCGATATTTTCTCTCCCCAAGATTTCCTAACTTCAAATTCATGAAATCCGGATCTAGTATTATTTTCTTAAATTCTTTTCCGGGCCCCTTAATGGCACGTGCAGATACTATTTTTAGTGTATTCAATCTAATTGCAGACTAAACCAAATATCATTGTAAAAAGTCATTTTTTAAGGCACGTTCATAGGCCCTTGATGTTTATTTGGAGAAGAATTGAGATGAATGAGGTGAAGGATAAGAGTTTGGTGTGATAAGAGATAGCCCGCAAAGTTAGGACGTTCTCTCATAGAAGAGAGAGAAAGAAATGAAGCTGTGTGGATATGACATTGTGGAAAACCTCAAAATGGTCAAAGCCCAAAAATGGCTGCTATATTTCTTGACAGGGAAAAAACATCTGTCAACTCCTATTCTTATGCGTAATAAGTCAAACAAATTGGACACAACAGAACCGGATGTATTCAAACACAAACAGAAAACATTACAAAAATAATTAAATTTTCCTTAAAGACTTCCATGTTTCATTCTGTATGGACTAAAAAAACCAAGAGGCTCCGTTTTCACAGGATATCCCAGATTTAACAAACATCAAAAGGGAAAATATAACCTGAAAGAGAAAAAAAAAAGAAACAACTTTGAATAATGCTAGCTTGAAGAATGATCATGAGGTCATGAGCTGTATTGTTCAAAGTTTTTGAATTGACAAAGGAAAGACACACACACACACAAACACAAGCACAAACACACACACACATAGAAGAATGTGGCCCCCAAAGAACAATGCTGATAAGAAGGATGGAGTTCAGGGAATAGTGGCAGTGGCAATAGACAGAGACAAAGGAAGCCAAAATGCACTCAAATGGGCCATCGATAATCTCCTTACAAGAGGATCCACCGTTGTTCTTATCCATGTCAAGGCCAAGTCATCCTCATCACCTTCTATTCAAGGCCCAAGTGAGTACATACATGCATGCATGCATGCATATCTATTGCTATATATATATATATATATATATATATATATATATATATATATATATATATATGAAATAGAGCATTGTAAATAGGCTTTTTGTTTGAATGGTTTCAAGATGTTTGTTTGTTTTTATTGCAGATTTTAATGGTTTTGATGAGAGTTCTCTAGTATGCAAAGATCCTGATAATCAAACCAAAGAAATTTTCCTGCCATATCGGGTTTTTTGTACCCGGAAAGATGTAAGATTTGCCTCTCTTTTTTGATAAGAAAACTAAGAAAAGATAAGCAAAAAGAGACAAGTTTTTAGATTTCTTGACATGATCTTTATGTTCTTACCGTGTCTTTTGGTTTTTTTGCATGGTGTGGAAATTGTGGGGATGGATCCATAGATACAATGTAAGGACATAGTATTGGAAGACTCGGATGTAGCCAAAGCTTTGATCGAATATTCTTCACATGCAGCAATCGAACATTTGGTTCTTGGTGCGTCAACCAAAACTGGTCTGCTTAGGTATGTAATAAACATTTCATACGTATAAATGAACAGACTTTGACATTATTGTTACCAGTGAACAAACATAGATATGATACCATATACAAACAAGAAACCATGTTAGCTTCTTGTACTATTACAGTAATTTCCTTAGTTGCATGTTATATCATTAAACCCAACAAAAAGGTGTAAACTTCCTCAATAGGATATTTATATATATGTATAAGTATGTGTTTTGTGATTCCTAAACTAAGTTTTCTTATCAGAAGATTCAAGACAGCAGATATTCCAGGAGCTGTATCGAAAGGTGCACCAGATTTTTGTAATGTATATTCTGTGGCTAAAAGTAAAATCCATTCAATGAGACCATCTACTCGTCCTGCTCCTGCAATGTCTCCTCTAAAAAGCCAGCTTCAATCAAACCACAAAACTGAGCACTCAGATCCTGGACCCGGATTTGGATTACCTCCAACTAATAATGCCATGAGAGGTTAGATTCATCTCTTCCAAACAACATCACATGCATATATATGTATATATATATAGCTTCCTCCCATGTTGCTCATAGAAATATGTTTCATACCAGGACGTGATCGGAGAAGCCTTGATGGGCCATATAATGTGATGGATGAATCAGAACCCTTTAGGTGAGTGACAATTGCTTATTAATAAAATGTTCTTGTTAACAGCTTAGCATAGTGAATATTATTGTGTCTGAAGGCTAAAACATTGGAGTTGGAAATTGTAGGTCACCATTCACTAGGAGAGGTTTGAATGGGAAGCCATATGGAAATCTCTCAGCACCAGATACTGACATATCGTTTGTGAGTTCTAGTGGAACTGGAAGGTCAAGTACAGATAGAATGTTCCCTTCAATGTTTGATACCCCTGAATCTGGATTCTCCAATCCACGTCTATCTTATAGCTCAGAACCAGATTTTGAGTCAGCTTCACCGTATGGAAGAAGGTCTGTGGATATGGTCAGCCCTCCTCCTGATTTCTCATCAAACTCACAAGACAGTGACAGACTTTCTTCTTCATCAGGCATGGTAAGTACAAAAGCAAATAGTTTTGATGTTCATTCTCATGAAACTTGTCACATAAAAGGAAGTTTTTTTTACCATCATAATGATGCTGATAATCTTGTGCTAAAATTTCAGGACGATGTGGAGGCTGAAATGAGGAGACTGAAGTTGGAGCTCAAGCAAACAATGGAAATGTACAGCACAGCCTGTAAAGAAGCTCTCTCTGCAAAGCAGAAGGTGGGTACTTAAAATTACATTTAATCTTTTTTTTTTTTTTTGCATGAGCACCCGGCATTCTAGCCAACCTCACTAAGATTCACAAGCCAAACTTTATTGGGTTGGGCCATGGTAGGACCCGTTTAGGTGGTGATCCTACCACCTTACATTGCTGCATTCTCAAAGATCGAACCTGTGAACTTTGGTTAAGTTAGAACAAATCTTGCTAGTGTGTCCAAGACCTCGTTCTTGTTTGTATGTTTTTAAAAGGACAAGTTTCACTGGAATTTTGTTTTTTGCATATTTAGGCTGTAGAACTTCAGAGATGGAAGTTAGAGGAAGAGAGAAGATTTGAAGAGGCAAGGCTAGCAGAGGAAGCTGCATTGGCAATTGCAGAGAAGGAGAAGGCCAAATCCAAAGCAGCTCTTGAAGCTGCTGAGGCACAAAAGAGAATAGCTGAACTGGAAGCACAAAAGAGACAGAATGCAGAAATGAAAGCACTCAGAGAATCAGAAGAGAAGAGGAAAGCACTAGATGCTTTGGTAAATATAGATGTCAGGTATAGAAAGTATTCCATTGAGGACATTGAAACTGCAACTCAGTTCTTCCAAAAATCACAGAAAATTGGAGAAGGTGGTTATGGTCCTGTCTACCAATGCTATCTAGACCATACACCTGTTGCAGTTAAGGTTCTACGTCCTGATGCAGCTCAAGGAAGATCACAGTTTCAACGAGAGGTAAACAGCATAGCAAAATCAAGTTAACCCCACCTGTATGAAATAGTTTGAACTTTGAAGCCCTATTGATCAAGAAAGGGCTACAATGTGTTAGAATATTAATCCTATAAATTCTATGAATAGGGAGTTAGAGGTGTAAAGAGGAGGGAAAAGAAGAAGAGGGAAGACAGTGAAATTAGGCTCTAGAATCAGTATATGAAATTCTAGAGAGCAAGAGAATGATATTTATAGTTCTAACATCTTAATTGAAATCAATTTCCAATCCCTAAACACAAGTTGCTGGTGACTTCCTGATTCCTAATAACCACCTATGACTTGGGATGAGACTGGAAATAACTATTACTCCCTCCCATTCTAAATATTGAGATCTATTTGGAGAGATGAATTTGGTCCTAAATATAAGACTTGTTTCTAATTCTGACCAACTTTTCCCCAAACTATTCTTATCAATACTCCCCAACAATAGACACACAAGAGAGGGAGGGTGGGGTGAAAGTAGATGGTTAGGGTATATTGGTAAGATCATGTTATTTTAACTAACTTAACTAACATCCTTAATCTAATCAAATCAAGTAAATAAGTCTTATATTTAGGACTGGAGATAGTATTTTATAAACAACCCCCTATTTATCCCTTTCCTGTTAGAGTAACATGAAACTGATGTTGAACCCTTTTACACAGGTTGAGGTACTGAGTTGCATAAGGCACCCAAACATGGTGCTCCTCCTAGGAGCCTGTCCAGAATATGGATGTCTTGTGTATGAATTTATGGCTAATGGAAGCTTGGATGACCGTCTTTTTCGCCGAGGAAACACACCACCACTTCCTTGGCAGCTAAGGTTCAAAATTGCAGCTGAAGTAGGCACTGGCTTATTGTTCCTTCACCAGACAAAACCAGAGCCCCTGGTTCACAGGGACTTAAAACCAGGCAACATCTTACTTGACAGAAATTTTGTAGCTAAGATCAGTGACGTCGGTTTGGCCAGGCTGGTCCCACCATCAGTGGCAGACAATGTCACACAATACCGTATGACATCCACTGCTGGAACATTCTGTTATATAGACCCAGAATATCAACAATCAGGAATGTTGGGTACAAAATCAGACATATATTCCCTTGGAATCATCATATTGCAGATATTAACAGCAAGACCACCAATGGGTTTGACTCATCATGTTGAAAGAGCCATTGAAAAGGGAATATTTAAGGAGATGTTGGATCCAGTAGTGCCTGATTGGCCAGAAGATGAGGCCTTGAGTCTTGCCAAGTTGGCTCTTAAGTGTGCTGAGTTAAGGAGGAAGGATAGGCCTGATCTGGGCAAAGAAATATTACCAGAGCTTAACAGATTGAGAATGCTTGCTGAAAGTGCTGAGCACCATACAATTTTGACTGGCTATTTAAGCCCTCCTAATCTGAGCCTAGTTTCATCATCTGTGGTAAGTTTTTTTTTTTTTTTCTCACATTTTTTTGAACTTCTTTATTTTTTGCAATGCCAATAAAGAAATCAATATTGGCAATTTCTACTGTATATTTACAATGTGTTGTTATTGGTTATGGATGGACAGCTGAATGATCAAACCATTTCCAAAGTTTACAGTGGGGAAAGCGCAAGAAAGAGATCAAATCCTACTTGAGATATCAGAAATATTAGAAGAAAATAAAAGAAATTAATGTTTAATTGTAAATTAGTTAGGTGGATCAATGTAATAGCCTGCTTGAATTCCCCAATCATAGAAGCAGCTTTTCAAGTATTCTTTGTGTTTTTTAACATTTTCTTATTGACAGTCTCAATTGAGGATGATCATGTATATAAAACTCAATGTTATTCTAATTCTAATTAAAGCTGCAGATTAGAATAGGAATGCAATATACTTTGCATCTTGAACATGCATGCTTGCATGTGAATATACACATATGTATACAATTATACATACTAATTTATTGAGAGAGGTTAAGATGAATGAAATATTTATCATTCAATCAAAAAATATGTATCTATATGTGATTAGAGAACCGTAAATACATCTTTTTAGAAAATTTTTCTGGATTAACTTTGAACTGCTTTCCAACTGAAAACATATACTCTGATATTTGCTCATAAGTGTTGGACTCCAGGAGCCTTGCTAAGACTATAGATATCAGGAAAAATATAGGCACTACATATAGATACAACTGAAATATGTTAATAGCAAACTGATCTCGCAGATTTAATGACAATGAGGTCTGTAGTCTTTATTTGGAAACTAAGGTCCCGTGTGAAATGATTTTTTTTTCTGGCCAACCGTTTGAAATGATTTTATTGCTCCTTAAAAAAAGTCATTTTATGGAAAACTTGATTTCCAAAGGTCTTCATAAACTATCTGCTATTGGGTCATTTGGCGAGACCGATTCATCATTTGCTTTTTTTTTTTTTGATAAAAATCATTTGTTTATTTTGATTATGCCTATGTCATCTTCTCTGTCTAATTACATCAATATTCATTTCAGTCATATTTATTTTAGAAAAATATCCACGCTACACTTTTCAGAAGTGATGCCCATATGACTAGTTTAAAAATTGAAATGTACAATATAACTAGCGTTATGTAACTCAATCGTAAAGGACAATGGTATCAGCATTAATAACAAGAACAAAAAAGATTGTTTTATTTTCCTTTTCAACTTCAACGTCAAAAATGAAATATGAATTTCCATATTTATAATTTATGCCATCAAATAAAAATTAAGAGCATATCGACCTATATAAAAGCAGTTATTTAAGCACGATATACATGTTACACAAGCTCGCATTAATTCATCTTAAATGACAATCGGGAATATTCTATGACTAATAGAACCATTGAAGAGAACAAAAATCATGAAACTAAGGACATAAAAGTCCAAAATAATCATATACAATACCACCAACAAGAAACTAAAAACCAAAAAGAAAACCCAGAGCAGCAGCATCTGGCAAACCCAAGTAAGATCCTTTTTAAGTGTAGTAAAATAATTACATATACAGCACCATAAAAATTAACTCTTGTGTTGACTCGATCAAAATGGCCCATTTTCGAGATAATAAAGGTAGAAGCTTGAAACATGGGACAGATCAATGCCCCCAGATGTCAGAGTAAAATAGGGAAAAAAAGTGTTGTTCAATGATAGTACGTGGGGTGCTGCGGCCTTGAAGAATTACCAGAATAAGCATCATACATGGCTTGGGAAGCCCCAGAGCTTAAGCCAAGACCTTGTTGACCAGTCATATGGACTAGAGCTTGCCCTGAAAGGCCAGAGACAGCAGCCTGACTCAAGGCCACTTGGCGCTGATAAGCCAATAACTCAGTAGAATAGCCTTGGTTCATTCCTATTGTGGGAAGCATTTGATAAGGTTGCGTGGGAGGAGGCAGTGGGTTTGAAGCTGTTCCAGGAGGTGTTGGCTTGTTACCCCATGAACACTGCAAAGATTAAAGCATGTATATCAAGCATAGCTAATGGAAACAAAAGGAAGATATTGTGATACAATCTAGCAAAATTCTCATCTTATGTCCAAAGGCATTAGAAATGCATCTTATACTTAATTTGCAATTAGCCACAAGCATTTAGTTTTCCAACTTGACAATGGTCATCCCTCCTCCATTGGTTTGCACAAATATGGTGTCAGGTGAGGGCAGGACTAGGTGTGGACTCCAGCAAGAAGTGGAGGCCTTCTATATATCATAATAATTGCCAGCCATGAAAGGGAAAGTTCACAGATCATATAAGAAAAAGAGCAGTAGAATTATCACCTTCATTGCTTTTCCACGAACTATTCTTCCATTAGCCATCTGAATGGCCAACTCTGCTTCTTCGTGAGTGTTGTATCTCACAAATCCAAAACCTTTATCCCTTTGAATTCGGACCTCCTCAATCACTCCAGCTCCCAATGCATGGAACTGATAGTGGAGCTCATTTTGCGTTACCTATGACCACAAACATTTGTAGGAATCTAGTCTGATCAGAGCTAATAATAATTTGGAGTTTTAAAGCACCATAAAATTTCACTTCAGTTCCTTTCACTTACATCATGGGGAAGGTTGCCAACATAAACAGTGGTATAGGAAGGATTGTTTTCAGGAGCATCCTCATTATATTCCTGACCTCCATCTGTAAAACCAGGGAGCAAAACAAATGACTAACTTAATATGCCAACAAAATCCTATAGTTCCTAATCTGTTTTGCACACATTTCATTTCATACGACCATAAAGAATAGAAAAACAATAATAGATCAACCAAGGTCCGAACAATGTTTAATATGCATATAAGCATGCTCCATCATTAGTTGTGAATTACATGGCATGTACAACAAAATAATAATCCAGAAATTCAAACAATCCACAGGACAACCAATACCTGTATATCAATGATGTAGCACAAATGGCTCAACACATTAAAAAAACTGTAATACCTGAAGACCCATTTGTAAGCACAACAGCATTTTGGGTGTCATTATTCTTCTCCTCATTGGAACTCATACCAGCACCCTTGGTTCCCCAGTTGCATCTTATTTTTCTATTTCCCAGCCACTTACCTACAGAAGACATTAAATGTCACAGTTTCGTAAGAACAAGATTAAAATGTGACAATATTTATTTTTTTTAAAAAAGGCACAAGTTAACAAACTGTTAATTGCCTAACCAGTCATAACATTGATGGCATTTTGAGCATCCTGCATATCAATTGCACAAAGCACACATCAATACACTGAAAAAGCGCCTAACAGCTCAAGGACTAATTTTTTATTCAGTTTAACAACTTGAAAAGGATTCAAAGAAACATTTATGTGATTTTATGTTCTTAACAAGAGTAAAATCCTCTGAATGAATAGAATTCGAAAAGAAAATATCAAACATACTTTAACCAAGACAAGTTTAGTCACGTTATGAATAAAACCCTAAAACAGGCCAAAGAAAGTTGACAGAGCACTAGTGACAGTCATGAATGATAATACATTCATTCTTTTCAAGCAGGAGAAAGTCCTAGTTCATTTTTCTTACACATTTCAAATTACATTACAACAGATAAGCAATACCTGCTGATCACGGAAAGAAACAAAACCATATCCTTTTGAACGACCAGTTTTGAGATCCCACATAACCTTTGCATCACTGATAAAGATGGAAAATAAAAAATAAGTACCAAAAACTTAGATATCAAGCAAGACCAAGTAAAGCCATGATTGTCATATTCCCCAAAATCAGCTATTCTCCTAAACCTATACACCTAAAGATGACTTAATTGACAATTAAAGGACACATTGGCCTTGGTGTAATCACTACAGAAACTGATAAAGAATAAAAAAAAAAGCATTGAGGAACTCACGAACAACTAGGATAGACTGAGAAGCATGCAAATAAAGTTGCATCAGTAACCTCTGGACTCAAATCACCAACAAATATACTGAAGTGCCCTGATATTTTGAACAAATTGAAGGAATATATAATTCAAGATAAGAATTCCCCCAAGAAACAAATAAAAAAGAGAGAAGAAAATTCTAACAATAATAATAACAACAAGTAGGGCCAGCCTAAAGTAACCTGAAGTATCCTCCCTCTGGGCGTTGGCAAATGCCCAGTTCACCTTAAGTGGCTGATCATATCTGCAAATGGATTTGGTAAAAAAAAAAAAATTAATGCCATGTCACCATAAATTTATAATACAATAAATAAAGGAAAAAACATAGAACTTTCTGAAGATGAAATAATAAAAAACAAGTATCCTGCATAACTATCACAATAACATCTACATAGCCAAATAAGTGAAAAATCCTATAGAATTCATCCTCATTCAAAAATACCCAAAAAGATGAAATTACAAATATAACTCTTACAGTGGGCGTCCATGCAAATTCATTATTGCAAGGGCTGCAGATGATCTATCATGGTAGTCCACAAAACCATAAGAGGACTGCAATGATGATGTCATTATAGAGGAAGCACACAAATCAGTTAAAATCATAAAAAAATAGAGGGCATGGATAACAAATAAAACAAATCCCCATGCAAAAAAAAAAAAAGCTAGTAAAACAAATCCTGGTTAAAAGAGGTGCGATGATAATAACCAACAGATTTTGATGGTCATGATTGAGCTTCACATCAAAACAAACCTTTTCTTTCCTTATGAGCTTACACCCAGCGAGAGGACCAACAGTTTGAAAGACTTCAGCAAGAAGATTTTCAGTAACATTTACATGAATATTCCCTACATAACTGAAAGCACAGTATTCAGATTAATAAAGTGCCAAGTAAGAAAATAAGAAATTGCTTTCTGGTATGCTCATAATTTCATATCATGTTAAACAAATTAGACTATGCATTCTACAACTAAAAATGTTTTCATCATCTATAGATAACACCTTGTATGAAAATCAGACTATGCATTCTACAACTAAAAATAAAAAAGAAAACAGTAACAATTGAAAATCAATGAGGTGAATTATAGGAAGAAAACATTTCATAACACTCACACGCTGCGGCACGTAGTGGGATCAAAACCTGGAGGCAAATTTCCACCCGGCATAGGCTCAATCTGCAACATTTCCAAAACAGAAAAAATCAACAAGGGAAATAGAGAAAAATCCCCAACAAAAACTCCAAACCAACATAAATCAGAACCAAAATAAGCAGATAAACTCCATCATTAGCTCAGCCTCCATGTCCCACTGGCACATTTCATTCTAATTCCCTACTTTCAAACTCAGTATATCAGCAAATCGCAATGCTACAAAAAGTGTCAACCCAATTCGATCCCCACTTGGTGAGAGTACTGGAGAAGGGAACATACTAGACAGTCTTACCTTTGCATATTTGCAGAGAGACTGATTCCAACCCACGACCCCAGACTCCATACCCCACGGCAAGAGAGCATACCCTAAGCCAAGCAGGCCCTTCTAATTTGCAATGCTATAAAAATTTAAATTCTAATTCCCTACTATTAAGCTCAGCATAACAGCAACAGCAAATGGCAATACTATTGGTCCACATAAGCATGGGTCCATTTCAAAGGTGTGTGTATCGTATAAAATCTGATGTCATCTCATGTTTTAATATAGTTAGAATAGAAATAAGCAAAATAAAGAAATTTTTGGCATGAATAAAGGATTTGACCTGAGACATAGTGGCGGCAAGCATGGCAGGGTGATACATTTGCTGTTGCTGAAGCATGGCTTGCTGCATTAGGGCTTGCTGTTGGTGCTGCTGCTGAAGCCTTTGCTGCATAATAAATCACTAATCACAGAAAAAGGCAAAATCATTACTATATTGACATTATATTTAGATTTACTTTCTTCTGAGCGCGATCTAAGCTATGAAAATCGGTGAGGGAAGGCGAAATAGATGATTTGGAGGGGAATGAAGGTACCGTAATTGATGGACAATGCGATAGGTTAAAGCGGGAAATGAATTTCTTCGATTTTATCTGCTTCCTTTGTTCGTTCTTGTTCTAGGATTTCGCAGTTTGAAATCTCACTCAGCTTCTTCGAGAGAGATGAATGAAATGAAATTAAAAAAGAAGGATGTGTGGGGTGATTTTGAATTAGGGATTTGGAATTGGAGGTGATTAATTAATGGATTAATCACAATTCACAATCACAATCACAATCACAAGGCCATTCCTTCCTCTGGTTTGGTTTGGCGTTTCTTTTGAAAATGTCTCATCTCCTGCACTCTTCACTGCCTCTATGATATTATATGATTATATGATATTGATTGTGCATCCATCTTGTTTTTTATTTACCTACTCTTTTTTTTCAATTGACCTGAGCTAGAAGAATTTTTTTTTTTTAAAAAAAATGATTCACTAGACAGTTTTATACTTTATTATTTATTGGTGATCTAAAAACTCCACATGAATATTCCGACTGGCTGGCCAAAAAATATGGTCATTACAAGTGTTTTGTATCCCAAAAATAAAAAATGGCGATTTTGCAAAAGAGCAGGCAACATTTTGATTAGAATAAATCATACTCTTCACTCCTAATTATAAGGTCACATAGATCTTTTTAGAACAATTAATCATTTTAAATTGACTATAATTATATTTTTGTCTCAAAATTAATATATTGTACTTATAATCTTATCTCATATATTTATAATTTAGTAATCTAATTTACTTCATTCACTTTCACAAAAATTAAATGGATTGGAATAACTATTTGCCTGCATATGTTAACAAGGCTTTTTTTCTTTTCTATTCTCTTTTTGTTCAGTGGCAAGATAAATACGTTTGACAATGGATCCTCCATGAAGATGCAAAAGGTTAATAAGGTGTAATAGCTCAGCTTTTCTTAAGAGCGTGAAAGGTTAATAAGGTTGCCATCCTCAGCTCTTTTTATTAAGGTGTAATAGTATTTGCGCTCATTTTATCATCATAAAGAAAATAAATACAAATAACACATAGTCCATTATTATTACAACATATATTACATTTCAAGCTTAAGTTATAAATGAATGAATACATTTCAGATGGGAGTCTCCTCGCAGCAAAGGATACCGCCACCAAAAAAATAACACAACAAAAATGTGCTGCAAATAGCACACAACTTGTTAAGCTTCAACAGCTTTCTCAACCTTTGGCTTGCTTTTCGGCCGACCAGTTAATCTTACATCGTCACTTGACAAATACTCGAGTGCTTTCTCCAGAGTGACCTCAGTTGGTTTCACATTCTGCATGCCAATTTCCAAATTAAGAAAAATCCTCACATCAAATATCAAAACTATCCGACACCAAAACACAATCCTAAAAATTAAGGTAAGGGCAGCATTCCATTTCAAAATTATTAGCGTGCCTATATATGTAATCAAAGACCCAGCAATTAAGTCCACTATAGGAAATAATGTAATACTGGTCCGAACTTAGAAAAAGTAGTTGCCATTTGCCCATTTCAATAGAATTAAATTTGCAAACAAATCCCACTAGGAGATGTGACCTATTAAATTATCCGCTTATGTCCTTGGTTACATGACAATCAATTGTTAAAAGGACTAGAAATAACACTTCAAGATCAAAGTCAACAAAATACCTTATTTTAAAAATTAGACCTACACAACTAATTTTTGGATATTAGTAAAATTAGTTGAGTTAATTATATATAACAAATGTGTCATGGTTTCCGAAATACCATTTTTAATCATGTCATGTACATTACTAGCTTTGATGGGTATAATATACTTTGGAGAGAGTTTTTAATTTGATAAGTATGTTGAGGTTTTATACTTACGACCAGAGTGAACAATTCAAGAGATTGCTTCTATACGAGCATGTCGTAGGTGATCATGACTGCCCTAGTTGTCAAGTTGTTCTTAAATAGTGTAAAATCACCCTGAAACAATAAGCAATACCTTAGGGAGAGAAGCTGTGGTTCGTCGATGTCTGACAGCAAACCCAACCCTCGCATGCTTCAATATGACTGGCTGTCCATCCTTTGGATGGTTACCCTGATAACAAGCCAACATTAATTTGACGCAGGGAAATACTAACCTCACCTTTGCAAAGTGGTGAGCCATTGTATTGAACAAAACATTACCATAATCGCAGGTGCAATAACATCATAACATAAAAAAATCCCCAAGAAATTATAAGTACATATGTGTCAGAGAATTTGACTAAAACAACGAGAGATTTACCAAGGTCACTGGGTATCGCAGCAACTCTACTGCATCTTCTAGAGTGATAGAGTCTATATCCTTTATCTGGAAAATAAAAATTATTCAAATTCTATCCATCTATTGGAAGAAGTTAAAATGGATAATATATGCACAACCAATTACCACACATCATCATCAGAATATAAATTCAAAGGCATCACCATAAAAGAATTTATGAAATTTAGAAACTCAATGAATGGCCACGTTAAATCACTATTTTGAGAACACAAAACTATACTTAGACATCTGTACATTGGAAAAACATTGTTCTCATAGGAAGCAACAGAACTCAATTGTAGGTTTGGCCTTATTAGTTCAAGAAATCTTTCAACAGCATCTGCAGCCAAATATCTTTGTAAATTCCTCAATTACATAGTGTTGTACTATCCATTAAATATGGAAAAAAATGTCAAATTTTTTTACTTGTTGGATCCCTTGCTCTCTTTCCTTTTTTGAATAAAAACTGAATGCTGCACTAAAATAAAACCAGAACTTACTAACAATTATTTCAAAAGGCTCTCCTCTCATCATCCACCACCTCCAGGAACAGAGGTGGGGGTTGATCAATATCCTCTTAATTTATAATCTCAGCAACCTTGAGGAAAAATATACCTAAAAGTGATAATAGCAATATATAATGTGCATGGAACCACAAACGGATTGAAATGTCAAATGGCAGTGAACCAGTCAAATGACCAAAAGAATTTGTCAGATGGCAAATTCTGGAAAAAGAAAATGGAACGTACATGAGAGACAGAGGCTCTTTTAGGTAAATATCCCTTCCTATCTTCTCCAAGCTGAACATAATTTCCGTAAGGACCAGCTTTCAGAAGAACCTGGAGGAAAATTATTTCAGTCATTCATAAAATTTAGGCAACCAAGCAAAACATAGAATCCTGAATCCTGATGAAGCATATAGCTGAGGCCGGCACATAGAGGGAACCTTTTCATTTGATCCAGGGTGAACACCGAGCACTTTTGGCTCATCTATTTTAGTGTTGTTTTGATCGGTAACTTCTTCCTCCTCCTCACCATATAATGTTTTAGCAATATACCTGTTTTCAGAATAACAAGAGCCGCTAGTATCACAGTCATTTCTAAACTTAACACACACACATGCATGCATGCACATATATATAACTCACAAGGCAAATTATTGTAACAAAGAGCATTACAAAAACAAAACGCCACCAGACAAAGGTCCAAAATTTTAACAGAGTAAATATAAACATTAAGATCCATGACGTAATTAAAGGATGGCTGAACTAGTCTAATCATTGAAAACAGAACCTGAATGTTTAATGCATTTGTCACACCTTTTATGCAACTCATCCAATGGGTGAAAATGGATGAAATAGAAATTTGATTATCAAAAACCATCAGGGTGTCTAAATGTTTCAACAGTTCCAATCCGTGTTAAAATGTAACATTTATACGTGTAAATACTAAATATAGCATTTAGATTTGAAGTAGTGGTGTAGCAGGGAAAATGCCATAGACATTCAAAATCCTGTTATCAACAGCACATTGATCTTTTTTTCAGCAATCAGCATCACTGTTTCCCCAGCCTTTCTGCTTTACTTGGCAGCTAGAGGGTTTAGTATAAATCAGACCTGGGATTAGTTGAAGATCAATTGCAGTGTGAGCGTACAATACCAAGTAACCCACTAGTGACATGCAAAATCTATAGTGGATCAATTGTGGATTCACATCCACAATTTTTCATCTGTCTTATCCTACCTCTCTTTTTTGGGGTAATTTATGATTTCTGCAAGCATCCATAAATTCCTTTAAGCACATGCTAGATTGCTAGTAATCGAGCCAAGGTCATAGGTTGCACTTCAGAGTCTATTCCCATTATCAGAATAAATCTGGGAAATCACGCAATTTCCACACATTGTTTAACAAAGTAAACATGACAACCATTTAAATGCACCATGTAGCATATAATAGGTAGAGTGCTTTATGAATTACACATCAGTCAGGTTGTATAAATCAGACATGCAACAAAATGCTTACTTGCACTTTGGATGTTGGTTACAACCTATAAAGTAGCCAGCACCAAACCTACTGACTTTCATAATCAAAGTGCCTTCCAAACAACTGAAACAAGTTTACATGGTAGTTAGCAGATAAAAAAGACTAATGATATCGTGTAAAACATGGATACAAACACAAGATAATGAAAGTTATTAAGTAGACATTTTGGTGCTATATTACCTTGGGCATACCCTGCTCTGACCTGGTAGAGAAGAAAATAAATAATCCCCAAATTTTTTTTCCAACATCTTCTCCACCTGCAAGTGACATACAATATTCTATTAGTCAACAAACTATGATAGTTCAGTTCAAAAAAAATTCAGTTAAAAAAAAAACAAACTATGATAAGAGTAATTATATTATACTCCCTCCGGTCCTAAATATAGGACCTAGTTGACTCTTTTTGGGGAGATTAATGAAGGTAGTTAATTTTACGTGTTTTTCCAGTAATGCCCCTCTTTAAAAAAAAAACTTCCCAAACCCTCCCTAGCCTCCCTCCCTCCCTCCCTCCCTCCCTCCCTCCCTCTCTCTCTCTCTCTCTGTCCCTCTCTCTCTCTCTGTGTGGATGGAGCCTCCATTGGATCCAGCTTCGTTCGCTCCTCCTTCATAAAATCCATTGCAGGCAATTCTGAATCCGAATTAAATGTTGAATTCGTTGAGGACACAGTAAATGAAGGTGAGAGTATTTTGGGGAGGTTAGAGGAAAAGGCTTAATTGAGAGAATTGTTGTTCGGTTAAAGAATTTAGGGTTAGGCGATGGGGAAAATTAAGTGGAAGAAGGTAGCGATGCAATGTATGCAACTAGAAAGGAGAAATTGAGTGATTTGATTGAAGATGATGATGAGGTGGTTTTTCCATGGGATAGGGATGAAAAAGATGATGATGTGGAGGAGAGTAGTGTGCGATTAAAGGAGAGGAAGGTGAAGTTATTCACTTTGTCACCTCCAGATTATGTAATCTTCAAGGACTTGCGATTGGATTTGAGAAGATGCGGCAAATTTCAATATCAGAAAAGATTGTTGGATGAGAATGAAAGGGAGGGAGAGGGAGAGGGTGAGGGCAATTTAGGAATAAAATGATTAAAATTATAATTAGGTCTTATATTTAGGACCAAAATTGAGTCTCTAAATAGGTCTTATATTTAGGACCGGAGGGAGTAGCATTTAATGTCAGTCAATGGCATGGTAAAATAAATCAAATTTGAAATAACTTTTGGGAACATATTAAGGATAATTTAGAAAAAAATTGAGAAAAGAGGCCTTATATTTAGGAATAAACTTATATCCCCAAGTGGGTACTATATTTTGGAATGAAGCATTAAAAAGTTACTGAAAAATTGATGGTGCATGTGAGCATAATCAGACATGAATAATAATTGATCCCAGGCCATATACACGCACTGACAAGAGAAAAGCATATCTGATAATTTGAAAGAATTGAAAATTCAGCAACGTAATTATATTTTGAGCAAATTCAGCGGTTGCACACCTGATGAATATGAACATTGGAAGCACGCTCACAATATGATTTAAATCGTGTCCAATAATCTTTGAGGAGGCCTTTCCATTCAGTTAATCCAGCAGAGACATTATCCAGCTGAATCAAAGGGAAGATTTTAAAGAAATAGTACAACAAATGGGATGCAAAATCCCTCTTCTAGAGCTAATGTAAATGAATAAGTGGATATACAGTTACCATAAAAGATTTAAACAAGAAGTAGATAAAGGAGATAGTTTCTAACTTGGACAGGGTGGGAAAGTAGAGAAATACAATCACATTAGTGGATAAAATGATATATGGTGCGGACAAATATGATACCTCAGTCTCCATATCAGCAGTGAAACTATAGTCTGTAACCTCTGAAAAATGATGAGACAGGAAAGCCGAAACCTATGCATCATCAAGAGAACAACCATGAAAGTGCTTGTCACATCCGGGCATATCCCAAACTTTCTACATAACAATACATTCATGGGCATCTGACAATCATTTAGTCAACAGAGTCAAAGAATATAATGCCCATTCATAAGGAATTATAGCAAAAGAGAGTGAATGATTAAGTATTTCAATTATGCATATAACGCACCATTTGTCAAATGCTTTTCGTACACTTTTCAGGAAAATAGGGGAGCATGAGTTAAAATGCCTTAATGAGCTGAAGTTGCATGCCTTTTACAGATCTAACAAACATCATTGAATAAACAAAACTGCAAATAAATATAAGATTGAAGGAGGACTGTATTCAAACTTAAGTTAATTGAAAATAGTCAAGTTGCAGTTAAAGCTTTTAAGCAAATTATAAGAACACCAAATTTTGGATTCTGAATGGTTATCTAATTGGGAATGTAAAATGATATTAGAGATAAAATAGAAATCAATTGTAGACTACTCTAGCTTCAGACGTGCACTATGTTATGTTGTTGGTTATCATAACACAACTGGGCCACAGAATTACAGCAACAGCCACGAACGGACATAGATTTCATCTCTGGAGAAGAGGATTTGTAATTTATAAAAAATAAGCCAAGCAGGGGAAGAGAAGAGGGAAAGAAAGATAAATCGCTGAAATAATATAATTTTATAGCATCAATCTACTGCAGCATACCGAGGACTCTAATGTTTGGGAATATTAAGATATTTAAATAACATATAAATCATTTTCATACCCAGAAAGCAGTTCATAAACAAATAAAGAAATTTTAGGCTTACCATGCGACCACGGAATTCTGGATGCAGAACACGATTTTTTGTCGTCACATAGTTTCTGTCCTGATGCAAGAAGCAAACAAAGGCTAAGAAATTTTTTAAACATTTTTCAGAAGCACCCAGTAAAATAATTGCATGACAACAATGTTAAAAACAGAACTAAAAATTCTAAAACTAAGTACACCAAGCATTGCTTAATCTTTGGAGTTCAAACACTAGCCATTGCTAGACATTCCAATAACAGGCAACAAAAAATTTTATTAGAGCAATTAGAAAGACCAATGAAGGAGATGATCTCCAATCAATTTAAACCAGGTATGAATCAAGCCTAACCGACTATATTGTAAACCGTTCATCTCAATCAATGACATGAAGAACTCAAGCATATCTTAGTAAACCAGATTTTTTTTGCCAAGTAGTATACCAGAAATACAAACATTAATCATGTCATAGAAGATCAATATGATTGTAACCAAAAAAAAAGAAGATAAATATGATAAACACGTTATAATCAAACAGTTGGACAAGTCAGGTAGGTTTACCTGTAAAACCCTCAATGTGACTGCATATGTCGAAGGTCTCCCAATCCCAAGCTCCTCAAGCTTCTTAACCTATTCAATACAAGATCACAAAAGTTAAACTCCCCACCCCGCAAAAATACAACACAACAAAGAGAGGGGGGAGCATCAAGAGAAATCAGAAAGAGAAGTGCAGATGAAAGCAAACCTAACTATGGTATATAGTAGCCCACTAATTCCAATGAAAGAAAGGTGATGACATACCAATGATGCTTCAGAGTAACGTGGTGGAGGTTGTGTAAAGTGCTGCATAATTTCTGTTTGAACAAGATGTACTGCATCCCCTGGCTTTAAAATAGACGTCAGTGAAGGAAAATATGTGACAATAAAATTTATAGATATCAAAGCATAAATCAATAAAGCCAATGGTGTAGGTTCATCTCCAACCAGAACAAAGATTATACCATAAACACCTTGTATTCAAAGTCAAAAGGCAAAACCATAGAGTGATGAGGTGTCATATTCATTGAAAGGGCTGCAGAGAATTGATGCAAAACCATAGGGTGATGCATATGAGAATCTCATAAAAGAGGACAAAAATAGCATAATACAAGATCATTGAACTGAGCATTTTCTCTGTAAATCCATCGAAAGCGCCCCTCAAGAAAAAACCAAAGGCGAAACACAAAAAATAGGGCGAGTACAGCATTCTATCGAAAAGATATGAAAAGAGAAAGCATCAAATTGGTTTCCTGGCATTGAAAAGACAAATTAATCATTAAACAACTTCTAATTTTACCTTCAATGCATTTAGAGCCTGAAAAGATTCGTCACAGTTTGATTCATAATTTTCTTTATTTTGGACCCCTTCAGCCTCAGTGTCCTACAGCAAAAAACCTACATGTAAGTGAGGAGACAACCAATAAAAATAAAGGTGACATGTGTGCATTTTCAACCACCTTTTAAATAAGAAAAGATATTCCAAACAATAAGCAAATAAACATCTCACAATTTACCAATACTGATACAGAAATAATCGAATGCAAGCATCATTAAATTAAATAAGTAAATTATGCCTACATCACTAAAATCAAGCAATCACAGATCAAAACACCATTTTCTACATACTAATATATTTTTTGGTTTAGGGTGACAGAATTATACAGAGAAACCTACATCCATAGCAAACAATAAAAAAATCTAAAAAAATCTGAGTAATGCATTAGTAAAGATCCTGCTTGCGGCATCTTACATACTGCCAGGGGGTGACTTATAAAAGTTGGTACACAAAAAGCTTGAAATAGACTCCTAAAAATCATAGCCATAGTACCAGTTGCAAACAAAATGATAATAGCAATATAATCAATGGGTTTCCTTGTAAGGGACTATAGTCAACTGTATGTATGACTAGTTGACTACAATCTGTTAATAGGCTTGATCAAATGATTTCCTTACAACATCAAAAAGCTGGCATCTAGGTCATACCTTAAACACTGCCTGATATCCAGGGAAATCAACCCTTGAGCTCGCAGACCGGAACACGATTGACTTATCGCTATTTCCAACATCAAGTTGTATCTGAAAACAAAAGTTAAACAACAATCTCATTCAAAATAGCTGACCGATTTCCTGCAAATAAATTTCATATGCATGTGTAAAAACCATTTCTACATGAACCTATTGCTTTTCGACAAATGACCCAAGGTGAATATATTATTGATGGAAAATGAAGCATAATATTGCATCATTCCCACAAGTTCCATAAATGTTATAGAAAATTTGTAGTCTAACCTGCTCAAAGACGGCATTTTCCATCTGACAAGCAACTGTTCTTGACCAAATGAGTGTGTATAGCCTCAAGGAATCTTCCTCTAGAACCCCAGCTAACATTGCTGATAATGAAATGCCAGTAAGAAATTACATCACAACGGGTTTGCCATTAAATATTTTAACAAGTTCTTTGTATAATTACATGAGAAACTTAAATAAAATAGCATGCATCATAAAATAATTGGCTTACATGGTAATCTACGTATGTCAGTAGGCCTAATGGCTTCATGTGCCTCTTGGGCATTTTTCACCTTTTTAAAATATTTCCGAGCATTTTGTGAGGCAAAATCTTGACCATACCTGCATGCAGTAAGTTATTGTTTATATAAACAAAAATATCATCAGAACATGATCTAAACACAAAATAGTTGAAATTCAGAATTTTAAACAAAAATCTTGTCACATGCCCAATAGTAAGGCTTACTTCTTGTTATATTGTTTTGTTTAAAGGCATGGATAGATGAGTTCTTTTCCTACGTGGAAGAATTTATTGATGATACGATAAAAGTTTACGGAAACACTGAGAAACTTTACAGTCTCAGAAAAGGTTTGCACTTAAACCCAATGTCGTTCAAAATTGTAGCAGAAGATTTTGCATCCTATTTTCAGACCTCTATTTGGCGAAACAATATTTTTTATTCCCAGATATGCAAGCAGTCAAAATTACCAAAATTACTACCAGGATGCTCGCACGGTATAATACACCAATAGTAACGAAATCCAGAAAGAATGTAAATATGTGGGGAAGAGGGCATCTTACCTTTCAATGATCAGTGAGCGTACACTAGAGACAGCTTCATCAGAAATCTAACATATAAAAATGGGAAAAAAAAATGAGGTGCTTAAAATTGAAGTGATTGGCTGCAACTAAGATTATGGAACCAAAACAAGAAATTACTTTAGACATGTCACTCACATGTTCAACAGCATGAGTAAAATTCAATTTTTGATAGTGTAGGATCCACATACAGATTTAGGCACACAAGCCTAATCTCCTTTAAAATGTAGCTTGGTCGACTTAAATATATTGAATTTTCAAAACCATTATTACAGACATTCGACCATTCAGCCAAGCATGTAAACAGTCAACACTCTTGCAACCCAATAAATCTCAACATCACATTTTAAATAATGATATAGCAGCAGCAGCAACAATAATAAAATGCCATAGAAAAAGACATTCAGGAAGAAGTATATTACTAAGTTTTGTGGTACCTACATGCAATCCATCTGTTCTCATATATGTTATCAAACCCACTGCTTTTTCATTGGATAGTTCAACTCCCTCATAGAGTTTCTGGGCAAGCTGCATTCATCAGGCAACAGAAGTTACAGTCAAAAGTAATACAAGAAAGGCCCTCAAACTCAAAATAATCATACAAGGATGGATCTACATCAAAATAAGCTTGGCGTCAATACACTTTGTATACCTTCATAGTATAACTTGCAGAAAAATGCAACTTGTTTGCGGCATCTTGTTGAAGAGTGGATGTTATATAAGGTGTTGGAGGATTTCTTCGAATTTTGTTTCTTTTCACATTAATAACCTGAAAATCAGCTGATTTTATCTTGCTTTCAGTGTATTCAGCCTGGGTATTAGAGGTAATTGAAAATTGATTCAACTTAAGTGAATCAAAATGAGTTAAGTGGGCAGGAAAGGTATAATCCTTGTTCGGTGTCAGCTCATTATTGTTTAATTGGACCGCTACAGTCCAATACTCCTTCGGTTTAAATTCATCAATTTCCATTTCTCTATCGCATATAAGAGAAAGTGCAGCAGATTGGACTCTCCCTGCTGATTGGCAACCAGGTAGCTTCCTCCATAGTAATGGTGAAATGTTAAATCCAATCAAATAATCAAGAGCTCGCCGTGCCAGGTATGAATGGACCAAGTTTACGTCAACATTGCGAGGAGACTGCAAAGCACCTTTTATAGATTTTTCAGTAATTTCATGAAAGACAACCCTTGCCATAGATAAATTATTGTGTAAGGCATCCTGTTGTTTTAACATCTCAATAATGTGCCAAGCAATAGCCTCTCCTTCACGGTCAGGATCTGAGGCAAGAATAAGATTTTCTGCTCTGAGGCACAAGCCAAAGCAAATTGAGCAGGAGATCAGCTATCAGCCACATACATATAAAAAACAAAGATAATAAACAACACAGAATTTTGCAGTTAAACTTGACTTGAAAACTATTTTTCCTTTTTCTCAACATATGTGTGCAATCCACATATTACAATGCAACATATATATAAGAAAATATTTTATAATGAACTTTATAGGTGAATTAAAGAAATAAAAGGGATATAATGACAAAATAGCAAAATAAAATTATTCAAAAAGTTTCAAACAATAACTTATATTAAAAGTGAATATTAGTTAAACTAGCCACTAAAATGAGAAATACTAGAAAATGTGAATGACAAGAGCATGTACCCGCTTAGTGCAACTTTGATGCTCTTAAGATGAGTCCAGGCAGAAGATGGGACCTCCCAAACCATACTAAAATCATCATCAGGGCGCACAGAGCCAGACCTTCCCGCCAAGTCCCTTACATGACCATAGCTTGGCAAGACTTCATACATATCACCCAGGTAACCTTGAATAACCTTTGCCTTTGTAACAGACTCCACAACAACCACAGACTTTCCGGAGGGAGGATAAAGTGGCTTGACAGTAATTTTCTCTGGAAGTTTCACTTCATTGCTCACTTCCTGTTTTGACTCATTTGTACCCTTTGTCGATTTCCCTTTCTCATTGGAACTCTCACTTTTTTTCTTTGACGATTTCTTCTTAGAAGCAGGTTTATAAAGTACTTCTGATGCAGCATTTGTTGAATTCTTCTGTCAAAGACCAGTGTCAGTAAGAATGCCTCGATTATAGATGTTAAAAAGCATTATTTCCTTATAGCAAATAAAAACTTACTAACCTTTGAAATACGTGAGGAGCTATGTCCCGTATCAAAAAGATTGGATGTATTTACTTCAGAAACATTTATAGAATTCTGTGCATCCGCAACCCCTTCTGATGAATTGCTGACAGATTTCTTGTTCTTTTTGCTTCCTGACTTCTTTCTTCCAGTCAGTTTAGAGTCCTGATTACTATCAGCAGGTGGTGCCGGTGTAGACAATCCCTTGTCTTCAACTAAACTTGTTGTTGAGGTTGCCATATCAACTTCTTTAGAAGCAGAGGTACTAGAAGTTATATCCCTATCTTTTTTATGAACATTGAAAGCTTTTGCCCGTTTCTTGTGTTTATTAGAACTTGTTAGGCCCAAAGTAGAGTCATCATACTTTTGATCTACAGCTTTTATAGCGTCATTTCTAGCTTCCCCTTTCCGGACATAAGAAACATACCTCTTGGGGAAAATCCCATCATTCCTTATACTCCTTCCAAGACCCTTCTCCAAATATGGGAAACTAAAATTATTCAGCGATTCCAAAGATTTACAGAATCCTCCCCTTGCAAATACAGGGATAACAAAGGTGGGCCTTAACGCATCATTTGTGCCATTGAATGGGAATAAACTTTGTCCAATGTTTATATGCTTGATTGACATTGTCACGGGCCTTCCAAATCTATTTTGTAAACTCTTTTGACATTTAATACTGCTGGCAACACTCCATGTTGAATGTGATCTCGGTGCGTTCTGAAGTGCCCTTAGTTCCAACTATCACACCATTTCACATCCAAAAGAATATTATTTCCAAAAATCCAATATGCATTATCAAAAAGAAAATATGCACCTGCAAAGCTACATTATGCTGCGACACAGAACTTACTCAAGAAATTACGTAATCCAAAGTATAAAGAGTTTTCTCTGGATCCACTATTCCAAGAAAAGAAAATTAAACCAAATCCTTCCTTCATTTCAGTTCTCATGAAAACAAGCAGACAAATCCCTTGACATACAATCCATGCAACACATAACACGATAGAGCATAACTGAAAACAACTACCGCATTCATTTTTATATTTTATCACATCTTATCATGATTACACACTCGTATGCAATGGAATAAAAGAACGGCATCCAATTAGAAACAGCACACATGATTTCTCAAGAGGTACTGACAATCAAATACGTAACCTCCATGTCTACATCATGTAAGCATATAAATAGAAAAAGACACAATAGTATATCAATATACAAACAAACACAAAGATATACACGTGTGTGTGTCAATTTTTTCCATTACTGTGAGGATTGCCAGAGCCAATGACAGAGCGCGTAGAATTACGTTATGAGAATACAAAGTAAAGAAACGGTGCAAGAGAGTAATTAGCAATTAGTGAGAACAAAAATGAGAGAGAGAAAGAGGGAAGAAGAAGAAGAAGTCACCGTGGAGAAGAAACGAGCCGTGGAAGAAAAGGAGGAGGAACTAGCAGAAGAGGTTGTTGAGAAGAACAAGTTCCTCTGCAGCTGAATCATAGTCATGGCGCCTTCATTTCACTTGGCGCCGGCGGTGACCAAGACGGTGGCGCGAGGGGAGGGCAGGGAAGGTGGGTTTAGGACAGTGACTGATACTGATGATGAGGGTTTAAGGCCAACGGTATGGTATGGTCTCCTTATCTCTTTCTAATGGGCCGGCCCACTCAGCCAATGACCTCCTTGTCTGCTTCTGTTTTTTTTTTTACCATCTATAATTTGTTTGACTCAATAAATATTTTAGTATCTTAGTACTACAGTTTATTGAAGGGAGAATTTCAGTAAAGGACCAAGAATGACAATTAATTAAAAAGCAGGACCAAACAAATCTGAAATATCATTTAAGGATTTAGGGGTAAACTGAAATTAATTCAGGAAGGCTAAAGACTAAATTACCCTCATGTGTGTTAGAGATTATGTGTGCCTTAATTTTCATACCTCTCTCTCATATGTGCGCCATCTCACTCCCCTCCCTCAACCTCAACGAAATATTGCTCTTCTTCCCTCACACGAACTCAAAAACTGCGACAAGTGTCATAAACTCTGCTAATTACTACTCATGCCTTCTTATTTTGAATCCCTATTTGTCCTCTGACCATTAATTTTAGCATTTGGGTACCCAAAAAAAATGAAACTTTTCTCACTTCCATCTGTATTGTTAGTTTGATTCTTATTTTGATTTCTGTTTCAGGCTTTGTATTGTAAAGTTATGATTTTTCTAAGTGTTGGGGAAATTTAAATAGTGGGGAATCTGTATTTTTTTTGATAAAAAGACAATTTCATTAAAATTAAAATGATTACAAACTAAGACTCTCTGATATAGTTATATAGTTATATAAGAGAGTCAATTATTAAAGTACATGCTGAAACACAAAAAGAGAGAAAGTTAGAGAATAAGCAAACATAATAAAATTGGAATCAGAAACAACTAGCGCTAACCAACTTCATTTGAGGTAGAACAATTTGTATCAAAAACAGGTTGTGGGGAATCTGTATTTGAGTGTCAGAACAGGTTCATATGCCGCTAATGTGTGTTGTGGATGTGAGTTGTGCTGGATTTTATTACTAAAAGATTTTCGCTACCTTATTTTACTTTTCTTGTTAATTTCTGTCAATGCTTTGATGGAAGCTTTCATATATTTTGCTGCTGACTTTACTTTAAAAAATTGAGTGTTGTTCATTCATATTTGGATTCATTTAGGTGGAGGTTGTGCCTTCCTATGTTACTATTGATGGGTCTGTTGAATGTTCTATCAAGCGTTCGATTCATATTCATTAGATTTTGAAATAGTGAAATGTGGGTTAGATTCTTTACAAAGCTTTGTCATTCTTAGTTTTAACTGATTCATATCGACACACGTGAAATAATCAAGTCCAAGAAATTAGATTCATGTATATAGAACCGCTGAATTTCATAGTAATAGGGTTTTTAATTGGATTTTTTGTTGATTGAGTGTGATACCAGTTAAGTTGGTGATAGCCTGTGTTTTTATTCAACTTTATCAGTTATTGATGGTTGAAGATGGAATGAAATGTGATATAGCTAACATAATCACTGGTTTTAAGCCAACATATAAGAGGAATTCACAAGGAACAAACATAAGGGTCATTTGAACAATTGACATTGACAATCAATATAATAGACAAACATGTGTCTAATGATGAACAAGGGAAAATGTCATTTGAACAAGGTAACACTACATTTGAACAAGTAAAAATATCATTTGAACAATTGGCAATTATTTTGAAGCACCAGACCTTGAACAAGTGAAATTGCATTTTGAAAAAGGAAACCCCACATTTCAACAAGTACAAGCCCGTTTTCAACAAACAAGAAATGTCACTAATATTGTTGCACCTAGCCCTGAAAAAGTGAAATGAAATTTTGAACAAGGGAACCCCATGTTTCAACAAGTAAAAGTTCATTTTGAAACAACAAGAATTTAATGTCAGTGATATTGTTGCCCCAAGCTTTGAACAAGTGAAATGATATTTTGAACAAGGGAACCCCACATTTCAACAAGTAAAAGTCCATTTTGAACAAGCAAAAATTTAATGTCAGTGACATTGTTGTACTAGATCATGAACAAGTGAAATGACATTTTGAACAAGAGAACCCCATGTTTCAACATGTCCTTTCACTTGTTCATGGTATGATGCAATAATATATAATCAAATAATTTCCTTTTTGATACATTAACCAAATAAATTCTTATTTGTTCAAAATGTCATTTTACTTGTTCAAAATAGGGTTTCCCTTGTTCAGAAAGACTTTTCTCCTGTTCAAAGTCTGATGCAACAATGTATAACCAATTAAATTCCTGCTTGTTCAAAATGTCATTTTACATGTTCAAAAGTGGGTTTCCCTTGTTCAAAACGTCTGTTCACTTGTTTGCATTCCGATACTACATAGGCACACTGCTTTACTTTATTAAGAATAAAAGGCACTCTTTTGGTACAATCAAACACTGTCCTCCAACCAATAACTAGAGATTAATGCATGTTCCCAAGACGTTAAAATCTCTCAAGTGGGTTTTGAGATAACACCCTAGCACATATGAGGATTTAGAAGAGTTTGCATTCCGGTGCTACATAGGCACATCACACTGCTCATCAAGGGGCCTTACGAAAAGATGGCTACTACTTCACTACATAGAATTCGAGTGAGCTTTCCCTTTCTTCCCTCCTGAAAATTAAATGAAGGTCACTCAGTATTGTAAAAGTTTCATAAATCACAAACTATAACAATATATGCAGGTTGTAGTATAAAATTGCCCAAATTATAAATACTTTCAAATTATACAAGATTCACATAAACATCGATCATGTCAATCATATGAACTTCTAATCAAAATTTTGACCAACCATATTTGACCAAGTACTATACCAATTTTCATATTATTCAATTTTTTATGAACCGGATATCAAACCAGGCATTTACTGACCCCAACAATATCATCTACACAAATGGAATCAACGTCATTTTCATTATACCAAACTTCGACAACATATTATGATTTACCCAAATGTTTAGTCTCCAGTGTGCAAGATTATCTCTCAGTTTTAATAAGCATCCTAAATATGCTTCAAATAAGTAGATCTGACAATATTCTCTCATTCGTACTAAACCTTACACAGTTATAATACATCTGCGACTGCAACTATATCAGGAGTTTTTTCAACCTATAACACTCACAAAATATCAAGTGGGTTTCCCATTGTTATTTCATAAATGACGTTTAAATTAGCAATTATGTAGCAAATCTAAATATATTTTCTGAGCAATCTTTTTAATCGCAGAGAAAGATATTCCTCTTCAATAGATTTAAGCAATCAAACACTGATTCAATGAATAAGCAGAGAAAGAACTTTAAATACAAAGAATGGTATGAAAAATATAACCAAGTAGGGAAGGCTTACCTTGGGCTTCACCGTCGCTAGTGGTGGTCGACCAAGCAGAAATCGAAGAGGATGATGGAAAGGAATAGGAACGGTGAAGAGATAGTGTGGTTTGAGAAGTTTCCAACTCAAGGTAAGATTTTTGGGGTCACTCAGAGTAAGGACTTCTTAGTCTTTTCCAAAAGAATTTTTATTTCATTTAAGGACCTAGGGTGTGCAGAGAAATTTCAGAATGTTTTGGTCCTGTAGAGAAATTAATTCTCAATTTTGGTCCTAAAATGAAATTTTCCCTTTATTGAACCCAGTTTTTTTAAAGTATTTCTTAGTAATTCATAGTTAGGGCCTTAGGGAAAATAATCTAAGTTTGGCAGTCATAAATAGGTCTAGCTTGTGGTGTAGTTTATGGGTCTGAGCTTGGCATGTAGCTTGTAATGGGCATTTTTTAAGCATGTGTCTCGTCTACTCTCATGCTATGCATGGCCTAGAGCCTATTAAAAGGCCTATTGTGATAAACAAAAACTCATACACATACATGCATAATTTTATTTCAAACCAAGCCTACATGCACTTTAGTTTAATGGGTTTTAAAAAAGCCCAAGTCTAGATATGTGGCCTATCAAATAACTTATAATATTTTTATCAGATTAAATAATTTGGAATATTATACCGTATTCCTCCTGGAATAAAACATATAGATATAAGTGTTAGTTTCAACCTAGCAAACTAAAAAAAATAACAATGTATTGGCATTAAGTGCTAAGAGATGTGCACTGAATGTGGACTCATTTCTCTAGCACCTATCTTCCATAGCTAGACCTAGACAAGCACGTTGGTTGGTCCGAAGTTAAAATCACTTTAATTTATATCTTGTAGTAAATAGCAATTGGCTAATCTAATCTAACTTAGGAGAATATAATATTACTTTCGGTCCTAAATATAAGATCTAGTTGACTTTTTTGTAGAATCCTAAGAAAGTAAAATAAGTCACTTGTAAATTGATTCACCTAATTTTTTCCCTTAAATTAGTTTATTTGACCTATAAATTAATAATATCAAATACTATATCATAGTTGACTAACCTATTTTACTTTCTTAACTTCTCCGAAAAAAGTAAACTAAATCTTATATTTAGAACCGGAGGGAGTATCAAAATAGGATAAGATATTGCTCGGTAGTAATACTAATAATAATAAGGATGATTTTAACTTTGAAAGAGAATTAGGGGGTTAAATGATGAAAAAAATTGGGGATGGAAAACTACTTGTTAACATAATAATAATCCAATTTTGAAATGAGGAGTGAAGAATAATATTTTGAAATGAGTGGAAAATTTACCCCATGAAGAAGATGAAAACAAGGGACCTTCCTATAAATTTACATTATATAATGACGAATTTACCCCTCGAAGCAGTTGAAAACAAAAAGAGTTGTGAGTTGTCACTTTCCACCGCTCACGAGCTCATTCGCCCGTCATGCACGGTGGCGAAAGCAACGGCTTTCAACGCCACCTTCCTTTTTTTAATTCTCCTTCACATTCACATTCATTCATTTTTTACCCATTCTTTATTCCCCAACCTCCTCTCTCATCAAATCTCACTTTTCCACCACTTCACTTCACACTCTTCTCACCACACCCTCCTTCCTCGCCCATAATTCAGCTTCACACACTTCCTCCTATTCCTATATTCATTTACTCCTATCATTTATTCCTCTCTTCACCACAATCATGTAAAATTATATATTTATATATTATATATTATAGTATTCTTGAGCGCAGCCTTCTTTAGATTTGATGCCCCAATCACACTTCGTGGAGATTCCGGCTTCATGCAATTAATTTGAGGTGAAATTGGATTTTCTCGATGCCTATATCTTGCATCGCATTGATTTTTTTTTTTTTAAATTGCTCACGAAATGAGCTGAATTCCTTTTTTATTTTCAGTGAATTTTCTTGCTGTTGACTTGGCCTCCTCGTATTGGTCAATTCTCAACAGATCTTGGCTTTACCATTCAATATGGATAGCCGCATGGACGCAGAAACTAGTTCTTTTTTGAGGTTCTCAACATGCACCTTATTCATTCATTCATTGTTTTGCTTAATATCAAATGCTTCTGTGATATTTAGTTGATTATAGAATGTTTCTTCAACATGCACCTTATTCATTTAGGTGATATTTAGTTGATTATAGAAACTAGTTCTTTTTTGAGGTTTTCAACATGCACCTTATTTATTCATTGTTTTTCTCAATACATAATGCTTCTGTGATGTATAAGGTGATGGCTTTGAGTAGATTAAAGAATGTTTCTGTGATGTATATTCACCTTATTAAGTAGATTAAAGAATGTTTCTGTGATGGCTTTGAGAATTGAATCCTTTGATGGCCATTTAGAATATCAACTTGTGTTGCTGTATGAAAATGATAGATCAAGCTTTATGTAACAATCATTTTGCTTCAACACAGTTTATATGCGGCTGTATCATATGGAATTGCTTCAATGGCCATGGTGTTTATCAACAAGGCTATTGTTATGCAATATGCACAGTCAATGACTCTACTCACTTTGCAGGTATTTTTAATTTGAAGCAATACAGCCAAAAATGTTGGCATTCAGCTAATTGCTTTGATTTATTGTGGACTAATGTTGGGCAATATCTGTTTTTTTTTTCTCAGCAAGTGGCTACAGCTATACTTGTACACTTTGGTCGTGGCGCAGGATACACAAAAGCAAAGGGGGTTGATTTGACAACAGCCAAGAAACTTCTCCCGGTTTCTCTTTTCTATAATGCAAATGTGGCTTTTGCTCTGGCAAGTTTGAAAGGAGTTAATATTCCGATGTATATTGCGATAAAGAGACTTACGCCTCTTGCTGTACTGGTTGCTGGATCTTTCATGGGAAAGAGGAGGCCTACAACACAGGTTTTCATTCAATTTTTGTTTAAGAACAAGGCCTGGTGCATAGTGACCTCATGTATTTCTTTCTAATTGTAGGTCCTACATCTGGAGTCAGTTGCTCATTAGAAACATTTGCTAGCTTAATAAATTCTAGGAGGGTTTTTGGGAGAGGAAAGTCTCTAGTGTCATAATTGATGTTGACAGTAAACTTATTGGACTGAGATTAGTGAAAAGAAAGGTTATTCATGAAAACAGTGTGCAATATGCGCTGATAAATGAGGGTGAATGGTGAAATTTTCTCTTAAAATATTTATATTTTTTTCATGGCTAATAAAGTTGCAAAGCTGAATTTTTACAGTTACAATAATTCTTGTAATTAAATTGTCTGTTACATTAGCTTTCATGGCAAGTTGTCATCATGTTTATATTTTCTTTTGTATTCTTTTCTTTTGGAATTTGGGGTGGTTCATGTAGGAGAAACAGTCAAATATATTGATTGGCTAGGCTGCACAATGATCAACCGGGCTCTATATAAAAGCTTCTGCGGTTATCAAAGAATGCCAGCGGAATAATTGATAACAGAACGTAAATGAAGAGAGAATTGTGCATTAAGAAATTTTGATCCTCTAGTGGGTTTTACATCATTGAAGTCTTGAAAGGGGAGTAGGGGACCTTATTCCACAGTGTACCAACTAGGTGGTATCCCTGCTTTCTTGTACATTGATATAAGAACCATAATTGAACTAAGACTTAGTATGGCGTAAATAATTTCACGCAAGTTCAAGATGATGTAAATCTCTGAGGTTGTCATTCTCTTGAAATCCATATGATCAGCCTGGAGTTCCTGCTACTAAAATTTCTTGTTTTCTGCCTTTGACCTTCTTATTTTTCTTTTTATTTCCCTCCGTTCTTGAGCTGAAAGGATCTATGATATTAAGTTTGCTGTCACTAGTTATGCAGTATGAAATAGTTATTACAGAATCTTAATGCTGAACTCAACTGTATCAAATATGTTTGTAGTAGTTTTCACATGTTTACCAACTTTGATGGGTCTAGTTCCTGACTGTGCCCAGTGATACATTCTGTCAAATTTCAGGTGACTCTTTCAGTAATTTTAATTGCTGCTGGAGTTCTCATAGCTGCCCTTGGAGATTTTTCCTTTGACCTTTTTGGATATAGCTTGGCTTTCTGTTCTGTATTTTTCCAGGTGAAGCTTTAACATTTGATTTTTTTTGGGACACTGGCACACTGCACTCATTGTTATTGGCTTGCTCACAGATTACTTTCTTACGCAGACCATGTACCTTGTGCTGGTGGAAAAATCAGGCGCAGAGGATGGGCTTTCATCAGTAGAAATCATGTTCTATAACAGCTTATTATCTATTCCTTTTTTGATGTTTCTCATTATAGCTACTGGAGAATTCCCAGATTCTGTATCTGTATTATTTGCAAAGGTAAAGTCTTTAACCTGTTTGTTTCTATTGCAATTCAGTCAGAATTACTACATGAAATGATTTGTGACATAGCTTGGATCGAAATTCGGCATCATGTATGCTTAAGATGATACCTAATGTAAACTTCGTCGTTCATGCAGTGTTCCTCTCTCTCATTTTTAGTCATCCTTATTCTCTCGTTGGTGATGGGCATAGCTCTGAACTACACCATGTTCTTATGTACTGTTGTTAATTCAGCTCTAACCACGACTATTGTTGGCGTCCTTAAAGGAGTTGGTTCCACTGTAAGTTTGAACAATTTCAAGAATGCGTCTTACTTTAATGAATAACTTCCTGCACAGTACACAGTTTAGATTTTGGAATGAGTCTCTCAATCTTGTATATCCAATGTCGCAACAGCACCTTTTCTTAATATATTTGATCAAAAGAACTACTTCCCCGTTCTAAATATAAGATCACTTTTACTTTTTCATGAAAGTTAAGGAAGCAAATTAGACCACTAAATTTGTTAGTAATATAAATTGGTTTTGAAAAACAGGATAACTAAAGAAGTGATTAATTCTTAATTTCTCTTGTTGGCCAAAAAGTTCTTAATTTATCTTAACTCAAAGTGATCTTATAATTATGACCGAATGAAGTACTTTTCAAATATTTTACATGTATTTGCAAATGCTAACATTGAATCTGCGCTTATTTCTTTCTCCAGACACTTGGTTTTGTGTTACTTGGAGGCGTACAAGTCCATGCATTGAATGTGACTGGGTTAGTTATCAATACTGCCGGTGGTGTGTGGTATTCCTATGCTAAATATATGCAGAAAACGAGCAAGACCACAAAGCTAGCAGTGACCGCGGCTGATGCCCATCGGAAATAGAAGTGGCATTGTGAGTTGAGGCCATTACTAATAGTTTTCACTGTCTTTACTTACTTGATTTTTCTCGAAATTGTAAACTCTAGTGGTTGTTTTCTTCTACGTTTGATTTGATAGTTCAGTTGCACGTGGTGAGAGTAGAATATACCCATAAGTTACAGCTACATGGAATATGTAGTTTAAGTGATAGAGACTGTATGACAAAAAAAAAAAAAAAAAAAAAAGATAGAGACTGAAAAATGTTTCCTTACAAGGAAGGACGATAAGGGTGGAAAGACGAATTGAACTTCACGCAACGAATATTCTTTTGAACAGAGTCATGAAAAAATGAATATTTAGTGAAAATATTGTATTCAAATTCATCTCTTCATACTTTTATTAATTTTTCATTAGTGTTATAATGGATGTATCATTTTTATTTTTACTATCTTGGCGTGCGCATACACACATGACACACTTATCTATTACCTTTGGCTGAAATATTGCAAATTATAAGAAATACTGAGGACCAAATTTAATACACCTTCTGTGTCTATTTAATGAGTTATTTTATGTTTATATTGAAAAGGGAGTTATATTATGTCTTAATTATACGATTTATTTTTGCTTTTGACCAATCTTTTCTCCTATTATATCCATTGATATTCGCTTAACAATAAAGAGGCGGGGATACAATTAAAGAGTATGATTATGATAGTTACTCCCTCCGGTCCCTAATGTAAGAGCCCAAAATTTGAATAGTTTTGGTCCCTAATGTAAGAGCTCACCCCACATTCTCTCCTCATTTAATGCATTTTTTCCTACTTTACCCCTAACTCTCTTTCATATTTATTAATGCTTATGTATTTCTCTCTCTTACAAGTATCATAATAAATATGGGCAATTTTGGAAAAGAAGCATTAACTCCATACATCCAACTAACATTCACATGTTTTCTTAAGAAGCGTTTTTTTGGCGGCTAGCTCTTACATTAGGGACCGGAGGTAGTATTAAGAAAAACCTTGTGATACTAATTGATTTTACTAATTTTCTTAATTTAATCAAGTTAGATAAAGTCGAGCACTCGTGACCGGAAACAGTTTATGATATGGCTGTAATGCCAGTAATTTATGGCCCAAGCAAACATGGTGTATTAGATGTGCGTGGCATTAACGAGGCGTATCTCCCTTGTGCGTGTTGGGGGACCAAGAATACGTCCCATAATACATCACACACGAATAGACATGACAGGACATGGATACATCCTCAAACTCTTGCACTGTCTGGTAGTTTTCTCGATAGCCAAAGCTGGCTATATCCATGAAGCAAGAAAATCCAAAGCATAAAAAATTAAAAAAGAAAGGTTATTATGTAGCTCTACAGGGTGCTACTGTATCGTCCATTATTCATCCTCTCCTCTCCCAATCTTAAAGTTACTGCAACTATGAAAGGACGGAAAATCGAAAAAACAAAAAAGAGAGTTTCAGTGTCTTGTAGTTCAACGAAGTTCATCTTATATTCTTTTTGATAAGACAAGAGGAGGCTCTTTTCTTCTTTTTCTAAAGTGAAAAAGCCATGACCGTTCCTCACGAAGTGCTATTGACTTTTCTTTTAAAGATAAAGTTTGCATGGACATGGGAAAACCTGACCGTAAGGTGATAAATGAATGGATCTGAATAGAATGGTCCGCATGGACGCCACTTTGGTTTCATTTATTACTCTAGGCTTTGCGTGTGTGGCTCTGTTCATATATTCTAATCCTTTTATTGTCATTCACAACAATGTGAAGGCTCGAATCCTTGCTAACAGAGAGGTGCTCACGTTAATTAATTATTTCGTGCACTCGAGCATACATCGAATAGAACTATCTTCAATCTTCAATCAAAAGATATATAGTACTTGAAAAAAAAAACGTATACTAGAAATACTCTATTCCTCACCGTTATTTTTAACATTTCTTTTAGGAAAGAACACATTAAAATCTTACCGATCGAAACAAACAATATTCAATAGGTCTCACTCTTTTAGTGCATGAAATCATGTTAAATAAACAATACTCTATTCCTCATGTTAAATTTTATTCGTTTAACATGAAATCAATGTGTGATTTTCCATTTCTTTAATCTTTATGGATTTTTTCCCCTTCTACTTCTAGTGCAGCTAAAAAACTTTCCCCTTTCCCAGTTATATTTAATATTTGCGGAACTAACTATATTATTAGCATCATCACTTTTCATCTAATCTCTCCTTTCAGGGAAAAATATTAATGTTGCGTTTTCAACCATTCTTCCTCTCTCTTTTTTTTATGTGGAAAATTTCTTTCTCTCTCAAAACATTTAATGAAATATTACTGTTTATTCTACGATCGAGTTTGGAAAATTCCAAAGCGTTTGAAAAGAAAGTTACAAATAAATAAAAAATCGTGAGAAAAAAGTTATGTAGCATTCCTTTAGTGAACTGTTCCATCAGAATAACGAAAGAGTGAGAGGTCTCTCTCACGCACAAATATATAGATTTCACTCCTCTCTCTTTCTTTTTGATTTTCCATTTGATCTCATCCTTTGTCAAAATTATACCCTTTAGAAGATATCTTTTTTATATTTTTTATCATTATACTCTCTCCGGTCCTAAATATAAGACCTAGTTTACTTTTTTGAAAAATCATAAAAATACAAAATATAAGTCAATTATAAATTGATTTACCTAATTTTTCCCCTTAAACTAGTTTATTTAACCTATAAACTCATGACTAATCTAAAAATATATTAAATATGTCATAATTTAATAACATATTTTGAAACATTAACATTTCCAAAAAAAAGTCATTTAGATCTTATATTTAGGACTGGAGATAGTACTATATATAGAGGCTATGCAATGTTCACTTTTATACGATTTTTTAAAGATATAATTTTCTGACCTAAAAACAAGGGAATTAAGTGTATTAAATATTTAAAAAACAGTAAAGAAAAAGAAAGTTGGTTAGTTTGGTCCATAGGATATCAAAATATATCAAATTTGTATAGAATCTAGTGATGAAACAAATTTAAGAAAAACTTGCCTGAAAAAGATGTAATTTTGGAACAAATGATAACATCATATGGAAAAGGAAAATGAAAGAAGTGAAGTCTTAAAGATGCACATAAGACACGTAAAAGTGATGCTACAAAGAAAAAAAGAAGGTGAAAAGTGGCGAGGCATTGAATGATGAAGAACACATCATGCGAGTTGGTGTCAATCTAGGAAGGAAGGATTTTTATTTCATTTTAGTTCTACCCAAGAAAGAAAGAAGAGTTGAACCTGACAATTTGCGCGAATGACAAGTGCTCTCGTCCCTTTAACAAGTGTTTGATAGTTCAATACTTCAGATCAGCGAGAAATTAGTCTCACTTGACACACGCGAGTGAGATGTCTTAGAATAACTAAAAATAAAAAAGGAAAGAAGACTATAGAGTCAATTTAGTCTCGAAAAATTTTAGCCAATAATCAATTTTGTCATTGATTTTTTTTTTTCATAATTGTGATAAGAGTTTCAAAACACAATAGTATTGCTCTATTCCCTTAAAAAACCTATGTTAACATTGATCATTAAGAAGAGGATGAAATGGTTCGATTTTACTATTTCAAAGCAATTTTGATTTTTGAACCCAACAAAACAATTGAGGTAAAATTGGTCACTTTAATGACAACTTGACCCTTGACCCAAGAAAAAAAATAATTTCAATTGAAATTTGGAAGAGAGAGAGAGATTGAGAAGGTGTGTGGTAATTTTTTGAAGGCAAGAAAAAAAAGAGGCGTTGGAAAGTGAAGAACGCAGATAAATATTTTTCCATGAATTTTATTTTTCTCAGAATATATCATTTGATTCACGAGCAATACGTAATCTGGTATTATACCATGTCTTCTCGTGTCATGTCCTTTCTGTGTTTATTCTTTTCCTACCCACACATTATCTGTTTATATGTTGTTACTTGTTGTGTATATAATTATGTATTTTTATATAGCAAGTTACTAATTTCATTGGCAATACCCGTTACTGAATATGCATATTCGAGTTGGACAGGATTTTATTTAAAAAAAAGATATTGGACAATAATAGGTATGGAGCAAAATTAGCCAATTACGTAAGCTTTTTCTCTCTCCATTTGAGTCCTAGACTTTGAACAATTTAATCAAAGGAAATTAGATCCTTAAATGACTTGTGTTCAATATTATCCCATTCTTAATTAAATCCCCGTAGCTAACAATGTTGGTTTGAAAGTAATTTATTGCCTGCAGAAGCAAGATCAAGATAAAAAAAGGAAATCGTGCACAATTGTTTAGACTGATACGTGGCAAAAAAAAAGTTTAGACTGATAGGTGAAGTTACCGGCCCAAAAAAAATGTCTGATTAGGGTAGTCATGGTTCAGTTGGTTGAAAAAAATCTGGATCTCCAGAACCATAACTTCACATAACTAACATGTGATGACATAATTATGGTTTCCATCTATTGTTTTTTGTTTTTTGTTTACATTTTGTTTTATACTTGGTATCTCAATATTTCTTAATTAAATTATAAATTATGAATATATTATAAAATAATATGTCTATGTCAAGTTTGCGCACATCCTTAAATTCACCTAAAGGTCGTGAATCTAGAAATATGGATGTTTTCAAACGATGATGGATTTAAATTGTACTAGCTTGTAATTCGGCAAAAAAACAAAATTGTAGCTTGTAAGAGTCTGTCATTGACGTTCCCTTTTCTTTTTTTCATTACTGTCAATGTTAATGTTTGTTTTTTTAAATTTTATTTATAAGTTATAACGTCGTTCACACATATTTGTTGGACTAAATTTTTGGCAAAAAACAATTGTTGGACTAAATAGCTTCGTACATATATATTCCTTTAAATTATAAAAAAAATAATCGTGTACAACACATATTCTCTTTGAATGAATGTTACGTTAATTATAGTTATAGTCTTTTAAAAACCAAATCACATGATTTAAAAACTAATATAGTATAATTTAATTACATGTAATCAAACATTTATTTGATTTCCTTAATATCTTAAAAAAGGCAACCGAGTCATATATTAATAATTAAATAGAGTAATTCATGAGTATTAAGAAAATTAGGAAAGTTATTGTTTATAAAAATACCTTTTATTTTTCTTAAAACACCATTATTTTAATAATGTACATATTTTACAATTTACATCTCAAATAAAAATATAATCACATTCATGCTCATTCCTGTAATCCATGCAAATTGTAGTAGGCACGTAATTTCTTATGGCCCGTTTGGAAGCAGGAAACTTTGCTCTGAATCTGAAAGTAAAAGTAATTCACATTCTAATGCTGTTTGGAAGCCAGAAACCTTTGCTCTGAATTAGAAATTTTCACATTTTCAGTTTCCCTCCAAAATTAAGAATAGAAATACAAATTTGGCTTCCCACCAAAATTGAGTGTGGGCCCATGTGCTAAATACCACATTGCCCTTCATTTACTCGAACCAAAGACATCACAAACGTTGCGAGCTTCAGGCAAGACACGAATTTGTCAGTGAGGAGGTGTGGGTTATCGTGGGTGGCATTTAACTCAAATTAGCTAGCTTTGAGTTGTCTTTGGCGAAGGTGTGAGTGAGGTTGATGACACATTTGATGGTGATGCTCAAACATGATTGCATTCCTCTCCTACATTTGTGACCCTGTTTTTGTGTTCAATTTGAAGTGTTGAGTGCTTGTGATGTGTGAGTTTTGATTAAATGAATGAGTTTTCACTTTAAAAGTTGTTGGGTTAACAATAATTGCTTTCCAAACTATACATGCATAGTTAAAATCTGCATGGGTCTTGTGTGAAGTTCTTGCCCAGGTCCTTCTGTTTAACTGCAATAATGTTGGAAAAAGTTTGGGGATGACGTGAGTTGAAAAGGTTAAACATATATACACTTTATTTGTAGCTGTCATTGTTGATGCTAAACTCGATTTTACAATGGCAAACTCGATTTTAAGATGGCAAAATCGATTTTAAGCTGACAAAATCGATTTTACCATGACTGTTATGGGAAAGATGGAGGTTGTTCCAGGTAAACTCCATTTGACATAAATTACATCCAACAACTCCATATCACCACCACTATCGCTAGATGTTGGAAAAATGTTGGAAAAGGTTTGGGGATGACGTGAGTTGAAAAGGTTAAACATTAGTACACTTTATTTGTAGCTGTCATTGTTGATGCTAAACTCGATTTTACAATGGCAAACTCGATTTTAAGATGGCAAAATCGATTTTAAGCTGACAAAATCGATTTTACCATGACAGCTATGGGAAAAGATGAAGGTCGTTCCACGTAAACTCCATTTGACATAAATTACATCCAACAACTACATATCACCACCGTCATTGCTAGAAAATTGTTTGGGTAAGAACAATCTGAGAAGATCTGAGAACACCCAATAAAAATTTCTCCTTTAGAGTTTCTAGAGTTTCAACCCAACACCCAAATCTCTTCCACAAATGAACCCCAAACCTGTAAACCTCCCCAACTTCGTCTTCCAGAATTTGGTCTCCAAGTTTCTATCTTCCATTGTCCAGTTGGCCGCCTTGTTCCTCAGTACGCCACCTCCTTTGCCGGAGACAACCTTCGTAGCAAAAGAGATGTGTTGCACTTGGGGTTTCTTTTTTCAATAAGGGGCTTTTTAGGAATGTTACAATAGGAAGGGGCATTACTGTCATTTATGTGCTTCACTTTCATATTCTTCAATATGCCAACCAAACAGCCGCATGTGATTTGCTTTCTTGATAAAGTGAAATCATTTCACAACTTTCAGATTCAGAGGCTAAGTTTCCTGCTTCCAAACGGGCCCTTAATATTTCAACCTTGAAATGCGCCCAACAAACAGGCACACCATATTTTCTTGGCCACGAGGATATCATACATACCATGATACCAAACCCAAAAGAAAAAAGAAAAAAGAAAAAAGAAAAAAGAAAAAAGTTTATTTTCAAGGCACGAGTCAACTTCTTCTGGACTTCTACTAAGTCCAACCAAACCAGTGTTCACTTGAGGTTCATTTCTTAACACAACCACTTAAACACCTGATCATCCTAGGAGATTCTATGAGCACACTGTAACAATATTCCTGGACACTCATCAAGTGCAACTAAAGGAACCAACTTGGTGTTATAAGTCTCATTCTTACAGCTCCGCAGATACCTTCCCTCATTATGTGGCTTTCTAATGTTAGGTGCCTTCTTAAACTCTGAGTGTCTTCAAGAGGGTCCTTCTGCTTTTCCTGGAACCAAAAACATAGACAAGCCCTTTATTTTCACTAGTATTTGTGTTTATCCTATTTTCATGGACTCCCAGATCTGAGTATACTAAATGAGTACACTTCAATAGTTGTACATTGTGTGCTAATATTAATCTATAATACCCACCTGAGAAAATGGTTCCAAGATTGGACTTTTCTTCTTGGTGGACTAAGGAAACACAGAAAGGAACACCTGTGGTAGTGAAAATGGAGAACCAAAATTTTTCTGTGGTAGAGATTAATGGTCCAGATGATGCTTTTCAACCAGTAGAGAAAGGTAGAGGCAAGAATGTAAAGCAAGTGACTTGGGTTTTGATGCTCAAAGCTCATCGTTTTGTAGGTTGTGTCACATGGTGTGTTCATGTTCTGTGGGCATTGCTTGGTGGTATTAAGAAGAGAGTGATTCATAGGCAAGGGGTGGATGTGGAAAGTGATAAGTTTGTGAAAGGGAGGTTGCTATTTAGGGTCATTAGGGTGTTTTTAGTGACATGTTTGGTGATTTTGGCTTTTGAGGTTATTGCTTACTTCCAAGGTTGGCATTTTGGTAATCCTAGATTGCACATTCCTAGGACTTCAGATTTGGAAGGGTTGCTTCATGTGGTTTATGTTGCTTGGTTGACATTTCGTGCTGAGTATATTGCTCCTCCATTACAGGCACTTTCCAAGTTTTGTGTTGTTTTGTTTCTTATTCAATCAGTGGATCGTATGCTTCTTTGTTTGGGTTGCTTTTGGATTAGATGTAAGAAGATAAAGCCAAGGATTGATGAGGATGCTTTGAGAATTGAAGATATTGAAGGATCCGCATATGATTATCCCATGGTTCTTGTCCAAATTCCTATGTGTAATAAGAGGGAGGTAAAACATGATTTACTCTCTGATAACTGAAGTTCACATTCATATTTAGCTACTAGAAAATTTCATGTGTTATCTCCAAGTAATACTGTAGATACAGATGATAGACTTGGAGATTGGATAACCTTTCAGAAGAATTCATGTTGCAATAATATAGAAAAAATAGGATGGTAATAAATATGTCTAGATAGAAATATTATGAATGGAAGTTCATAGCTTTCTTATACTGTATAATATTATTTGAATCTTTAAAGGTCAGAAGCATAGATTTTTTTTAGTTGCTGACCAAATAACCAGAATGGTCAATTTCTTATTGATGAAGACAGAATTTCCATCCTTCCTGTGAAAGTTTGTTATTCTGTTAATCAATCTGAAGTAAAATGTTGAAATCTCTGGACAGAAGCTTAATATTCTGATTTCTTGCAGGTGTATGAACAGTCTATTTCTGCTGTCTGCCAAATTAATTGGCCAAGGGACCGTTTACTGATTCAAGTTCTTGATGATTCTAATGATGAGAGCATACAGTGGCTAATCAAGGATGAAGTCGCTAAGTGGAGCCAAAAAGGAATCAACATAATCTATAGGCATCGCTTAGAAAGGACAGGCTATAAAGCTGGCAATCTCAAGTCTGCAATGAGTTGTGACTATGTGAAGGATTATGAATTTGTTGCGATTTTTGACGCAGATTTCCAACCAAATCCTGATTTTCTCAGACAAACTCTGCCATATTTCAAGGTTTAAAAAAAGATAAACATCCAGCATTTCATGTAAGTATTTTTTATTCACAGAATTATGTTCAACTTATTTTACTTCCCATGTGTCCTTGTTTTATCACAGAACAATCCTGAACTAGGCTTGGTACAAGCTAGATGGGCTTTTGTAAACAAGGATGAGAACTTGTTGACTCGGCTCCAGAATATTAACTTATCCTTCCATTTTGAGGTGGAACAGCAAGTCAATGGGATATTTCTTAACTTTTTTGGTTTCAATGGAACTGCTGGTGTTTGGAGAATCAAAGCTCTAGAGGAGTCTGGAGGCTGGCTTGAGAGGACCACGGTTGAAGATATGGACATTGCGGTACGAGCTCATCTCAATGGTTGGAAATTCATCTTCCTGAATGATGTAAAGGTGATCTTATGAGCATTATATTTGATTGATTCTCAAGTATTATGAAATGATTAGTTATCTTGCAAATGTGTGATTACTTTAGCAATTTCTTGACATTTTTAGGTACTTTGTGAAGTTCCTGAGTCCTATGAAGCTTATAGGAAGCAGCAACACCGCTGGCATTCTGGTCCTATGCAACTTTTTAGACTATGTCTTCCAGCAATTATAAGATCTAAGGTATATCTTAGAAGGACAAAACTTAGGTCAAGTTGTTTATATTCCATCAAGTCAAGTTCATAGATGATTTACAACTAACAATAGCAAAACAAGTATTCAAGTGATTATTTACAAATCCTAATTTATATTAGGGTTAAGATGCAAATCCACCATTGAAGTGCAAAAAAAAACCTTGTATTCGCCCCAAAAGTATTTTGTGGCTCAATGTAACCCTAAAAGTCCTGAAAATGTGTTGATGTTCCCATCCGTTAACTAAGCACTCAGGGCTCCATTTGGATAATTCTAAGGCTACATCACTACGTTTGAGTGCTTCCTGGGCTATATGGAGCCACACATATTTCCATGATGAATACGAGATTTTTTTAACACTTCCAAAGCGGATTTGCATCTTGACTCTTTATATTACAAAAGCTAATACAAAAATTTATGACTATTCATTGTGGAATTTATAAGTAAATTTATGGATTTCAACAACTAATATGTCAAAATAGCGTGTGACATTGGAGAATTTGATCTGATGAATATAACCAACTTGATCTAAGTTGTCCTATCTCACACTCTTAACGTGATAGAAAAGAAAAATACAAAGGAGGATTAAGATCCTAGAACTTGCAAGTTTTGTCTAATAACTTGTTTATAATATGCCCAGCCTCAAGAGCTCTAACTTCTCCATTTCTTCAGGTATCTCCGTGGAAAAAAGCAAATTTGATACTGCTATTCTTCCTGTTGAGGAAACTCATTCTTCCTTTTTATTCCTTCACCTTGTTTTGCATAATTCTCCCTCTAACCATGTTTGTCCCTGAGGCAGAACTTCCTCTTTGGGTGATCTGCTACGTGCCTGTATTTATGTCTTTGCTCAACATTCTTCCAGCCCCAAAATCTTTCCCTTTCATTGTCCCTTATCTCCTTTTTGAAAACACCATGTCTGTCACCAAATTCAATGCAATGGTATCTGGACTCTTTCAACTTGGTAGCTCTTATGAATGGGTTGTCACCAAGAAGGCTGGGAGGTCATCAGAGTCTGATCTACTGACTGCTGCTGATACTGAAGCAAAATCTATGCAACAAATAACCATCTGTAAAGGATCTTCTGAGTGTGAACTCATTGAATCAAACTGGATTAAGGATCAAAAGGACAAAGAAACACCTGTTGTTAAGAAAGCTAATAAGATATATGTAAAAGAGCTGACTTTGGCATTCCTTCTTCTGACAGCTTCAGTAAGGAGTCTTTTATCTGCACAAGGAGTACATTTTTACTTTTTACTCTTTCAAGGGGTTACCTTCCTCCTTGTGGGTCTTGATCTAATTGGAGAACAGATGAGCTAAGTTTTGATTGATTCATTACACAAACTTATTTTATACAGAGCCAAATTGCATTATAGGATCAAAATACTGCATGTAGTTGATGAAAGATTATACTTTCCGTCATCTCAACAGATTTGTAGTAAATTGTTACTGTCCATCTGGACGAAGGAATGCAGCAAATACTCTTATTTGCGCAATTCATCTCCAGAATTGCAAGAACTTAGTCATTTTGCTCTCATAGATAGATATTGGGTTATTGTTGGCCCTTGCACTTGCAGTGAGCTGCAAAAACTTAAGGGTCTCTTGTTCTTTGGTCACTATCCATTCTTGAAATTCTAATAATATGTTTCATCATTCATTGATCCCACGATGAATAAGACATGTCAAAACATCTTTCCATATTATTTTTTTTGTTTTATCTAACGTAAACTTTATCCGCTCAGTCATGTATATTTCAAATGACTTAATCTTTGATCATATTATGCCTCTCTTATATAGAGTGCTCCCAACTGTGTAACACGATAAAGGGCGCAATCTTAACTTATTCAAATATGTGTTTTTACAGAGAATGAATGTAAAAAATATGTAAGAAGTATTAAATTGGTTGTTGGACGCACCCAACTATTGATCCAAATCTAACATATGGGCGCATGGGTGGCCTTGAACGAATGATGGTGGAGAAAAGATTGTTTTTATTTGTGATACACTGTCAACAGAAAGTACCCTCAGTGACAGTATCACCCGCCAAATTTATAGTAGGTGTGAAATCTAATGCTCATTACTATACATGAATTAGTAAAACAAACAAACACTTTGATTCTCTTCATCAACTAAAGTTCTTTACGCAATATAACCTTAGGAAGCAAACAACTAGTAACCAAAATCAAATTCAGGACCACCTAGTTCAGATGATGAGGGGACCAAGAGAAGTTCCAACATCTGAGGATTGAATCTATTTGCTCACCGGTACAGTTTCTTAGCCATGTTGTACCAAACTAATGTCTTGTAGACATCAAAAATCGATCCAACAAAACTCTAAGGTTGGGAGGTTATCCTCCCGTCCTAAATATAAGACCTAGTTGACTTTTTTAGAAAATCCTAAAAAAGTAAAATAAGTTAATTATAAATTGATTTACCTACTTTTTTCCCTTAGGCTAGTTTATTTTACCTATAAACTAATGGATAATTTAAAAATATACTCCCTCCGGTCCTAAATATATGACATAGTTGACTTTTTTAAAAAATACTAAAAAAAAGCAAAATAAGTTAATTATAAATTGATTTACCTAATTTTTTCTCTTACACTAGTTTATTTTACTTATAAGCTAATGGATAATCTAAAAAGATATCAAATATGTCATGATTTAATAACCTATTTTGCAACCTTAATCTCTTCAAAAAAAAGTCAATTAGGTCTTATATTTAGGACCGGAGATAGTATCAAATATGTCATAATTTAATAACCTATTTCGCAACCTTAATCTCTCCAAAAAAGTCAACTAGGTCTTATATTTAAGACCAAAAGTAGTGTTTTGTTTCTTTTGTTCTTAGAATAATAACTAGATGTTGAATGCTTCAGAAATGAACAGTAGTTCTGCTTAATCAACTTTGCATTTAAACCTCAACTATTCGGAAGTACTATTTTCAGCAGGCGGAAAGGAAAAGCCCAAGACCCACTTGTGTAGAACAAAAGTACCAGCCAGGAGGATTTGCAGTAGCTCACCAACCGTTTTTAATATTAATTGAAACCAACGTGCAAAACTGTTCATCACACGTAAGAAGTTCTTGTGTGCACCCAGTGACACATATGCTGACACGTAAGGAAAAAAATGAGTTGCCGTGATCTTATTAGCCAGTGCATAGATGAGGTGGTGCACTAGGAATACACATGAATTTCTCCACAAGTGGGGGGAGAGAGACTACTTGAAACAGAAGCAAGTAGTCAGATGGGTCCCTGACTTTTCTCCACAAGTGGTGCACTAGGCGTACACATGGATTTCTGCATAGATGGACCCGTTTGGTCGGAGTGAGGGCCCATTTAGATGGATTGAAAATGTACAATGAAAATTATGGAACTAGAATTAAGTGTAAGAGGGTAAAGATGGAAAGTATAGGTAAATTAGCTAATGATGAGAAGATAAAGTTTGTGGAGCTCAAGAAATGTGTGAGATTGAGAGAGAAAACTTGTGGTCTGGAGATATATGTAAATTACCATTTTCATTTCTCACCTTCATTTCTATCTATCAATTCAAGGCAAACAAACGATCCTTGAAAGTGTGTAATGGAAATGGAAATGGAATTGAGTATAAGGGGGTAAAAATGGAAAGTAGAGGTAAATTATGTAATAATGAGATGTAAAAGTCTGTGAGCTCGAGATATATGGAAATTACTTTCTTCATTTCCTTTTCTCATTTTCATTTCAACTTTCCCATCATCCAAACTCGCATAAGAGCGACCAATAATTTATGTCCAATGGAACGCAAAAGTACAAAATCAACCTAACTGTATGATTGATTGGTACCTTGGTGGGATAGAAAACACTATTCCAAAAAAAACTAACCTACTTAAATACCCTATAGATCACCAGGTTATCAAACTGAACAACAGTTTAAATTTGATTTTTTTTTGTTTCCTTTATAAACGTATTAGTCCATTATTTGTAACAGTTCTTCTTAACTAGGGCTCTTGAAATATTTTGGGAAAATTAATTAGAGGTCCCTCACAAGGGAGTTAATACTGGAAAAGTCCCAAAAATTGAAAATATTAATGTAGGGTCCCAAGGGACCTCACATTAATATATTTGAAAAGTGAAAAGACAGTTTTGCCCCTAGCCTTAAAAAAATTTTACCTCCTCCCTCACCCACCCCCTCCCCCCTCCTCCTCCTTCACCCACCCTTACCCCTCCCCTCCAGCTCGCCCCCCACCCTCCCCCCTCCCCTCCAGCCCGCCCCTCCACCCCACTCCAGCTCGCGAGGAGGAGTGGGGGGTGGGGGGCGTGGAGGGAGGAGGGTAGGGGTGGGGGCGGGCTCGAGGGGGGAGGGTGGGGGTGGGGGGGCCGGGCTCGAGGGGGGAGGGTGGGGGTGGGGGCGACTGGAGGGGGGAGGGGGGTAGGTGAAGGAGGAGGAGGGGGGAGGGGGTGGGTGAGGGAGAAGGTAAATTTTTTTTAAGGCTAGGGGCAAAACTGTCTTTTCACTTTTCAAATATATTAATGTGAGGTCCCTTGAGACCCTACATTAATATTTTCAACTTTTGGGACTTTTCCAGTATTAACTCCCTTGTGAGGGACCTCTAATTAATTTTCCCAAATATTTTTAGTCTGCATATATTTTGATTTTCTCAACTTTACTCAGAATGGGCTTTGGTACCCCTTATCATTACCAAGTCTCCATCACAACGGCAAAACAACATAGAAAAAAGGGCATTAATAAATCTTGGCAAAAGGATACATGATAGACTGTAAACAAAAAAAAGGGACACGTGATAAACAATTACCTTGAAAAGACGCTTTTTTTTTGTCTCCTAAGAGTATTGCCACCTACATGTCAAGTGAGGTTAATCTCTCATCGATGTAAAGTTTTATATAGGGGCGCACAACTAGTCTATGAATTAGCTCTATTCACAAAAATTAGGGTTTGAACCAATGAAACCAATTTCACTCAAAAGGAAAAGTTGAAGTAAAGATTCACTTAAATATTTTGATTTTTATGCTTTAAACCCTCAAACTTTAACATTAGAGTTAATGTCAACTGCTCTAGTTCTAAATTCTTAATTATAAAACTTTAGTTGACTTTTATAAAAAAAAATTGACGCAAAATACCAGCAAACCACGTTAGATTGTTTATATTTGTCTTTTTACTGAAAACAAATATACTATAAAAAACAAATATAATTTACTTATAAAATAAAACATATATTTATCTCCAAGATCAAGTCTCTAAGTATATAATTACATTCATTGTATCATTGCAACAAACATTCTTAGAATTCTCAATTTCCATGATGCTGAATTTCTGATACAATGTAACCAAAAAAATTGTTGATTCAATGTGGCCCAATGTGCTTGCATGATTTAACCGTGACCTCTAAATGTGACACACAGCTAATAATGGGGACTCGAAAATGATCAAATTAGCCACACAAGCTGGACATGTCATTTCATACTGTGGCAGCGTGGGTCCAGTTGCAATAATTAATACTCCTTCCGCTCCTAAATATAAGATCTAGTTGACTTTTTTAGAAAATCCTATAAAAAAACAAAATAAGTTAATTATAAATTGATTTACCTAATTTTTTTTCCCTTAGACTAGTTTATTTTAGCTATAAAATAATGTATAATCTAAAAATATATCAAATATGTCATGATTTAATAGCTTATTTCGCAACCTTAACCTCTCTAAAAAGAAGTCAATTAGGTCTTATATTTAGGATCGTACTACTCCTCAAAATATATACAAATTGGGGTCCAGTACCATTATTTGTCAAATATATACAAATTGGGTTAGGCCCCTCAAAATCACCGACGGTATGAGATCGTCCTGGATGTATCAACCCACCCGTCTACCTTTACTTATTCCCCAATCATGCATATATTAATTTAATTATGTGCGTGTATATATGTTATACTCACGTCATTACCAAAACTTTTTTCCAAAAGCCTTATTTTCCTGTATTTACCGATCGAGATATTTCAATTTTCGCGTGCTAGATCTTCGAAACACGTTTTCTTGGCACACAAACAAAAGTAGTATAATTAATTAAGAAATACATCCTTAAGCGGAAGACATGGTTCATTTTCCACGATAGGAGGGGATTAAAGTGGACAATAATTATATTTCAACCTATTTTTTGCCAGAATTATTTCATTCTGTCCTTGATATAATATTAGGTAGATTTTAATTTGATTAATAAGTAAGATAAATATACTATTTAATATTGTTATTAAATTATGCATGATTTGGGGATATCTCGAATAATTTAACTGAATCTTATATCAAATGTCTGCACTATATTGAAATCATGTGACTGGTACTTTAACACATTGCAGAGAAGAAATACATGATTGAAGTGGTGGGGAAAGACTAATTTGTTATGGCAGGCTAGCGAAATCCATCCCAAAGTAAAACAACTTCTTTTTGTCATTGTATTTCTTTTATCTATTATTTTTTTAAAAAAACTAATTTGTTTAACTTAATTATAAACTAATATAAAATATAATAACACACATAAAATTATTCAGAAATATCATAAAAACATGTGCTATATTTGTAGTTAATCTAATTTCATCAATTTTTTCAAATTAATCAAACGAAACCTGTATTAAAATTTAAGAGGTTATAATATTGGCAAAAAATGTAAGAGTTTATAACAATATAAATTATAAAATATATAGGGGACCGTTATAAAGAGTACTGACTACTGAGTACTGATGGATGGTGTGTCTCTCTAAACGCCAAGATGTAAGGCTTTTAAACTTTTACTGAGCAGTGAGTACTGAATACTCTGCTGATTGATTTCTCGGAATAGGCTCCATCAGTACATCACACTGTTGTTCGAGATGTTGCATAACTTATTAAGCCTTTCCATTTAGTTAATATAGGCTCGATTTCTATTGCTGAGTATAATAGTATTATCTCTTCCTTTTCTTTTATGGATATTACAAAACTCATGTAACCCTAACTAATATTAATATCATTTTGTCTTTTATGAAAAAAAAAGAGTACTGAATATTGTGGGGGCCGCCTGCCACTCTTGCAACTTCTAAAAAAAAAGTAAAAAAAAAATATAAGATGGAATCGACCCCATCATTCTCCGACATGAAACTAAGAGGGTAAAGAGTCCAAAACACCCCAAGACAAAAAAAAAATACAAATAGTACCATAAATTGCATAACATCCAAGCAAAGAAGACAAATTAATAATGTAAGATGGATCGGATTAAAATCTCAAATTTACTTACACTCCCCAAAAGACCTGCGCGTAACATAATATGATCGTAAAATTAACAAGTTACGTTGTTAATAGTTAATGCATATTGAGACAGTTATCAACTTATCATCACTGTTTTACTTAGTTGTCAATCACAGTATCACTTGTTTATTGAAGTACACCTATTTATAAGCTAAGCTCTGCCTCTGATGTATAACAATGGAAGGACATGTCATGTGACATGATTATCCACATTCCCCTGTAAAAAGCGAGACCGCGCGCAGTAATAAGTAAAATATTCCCTCTATTTAAGCACACACTCCCTCAGGTCTCCTTCACATATCAGAGAGAGACATCACTATCACACACAGAAATTAAAGAGAGTGAAAATGGCTGCTGCTAATGATTCCGGCGAATACTACGACGTAATTATCGTCGGCGGCGGAATAATGGGCAGCTCCACCGCATACCAAACATCCAAAAGAGGCCTAAAAACACTTCTTCTAGAACAATACGACTTCTTACACCACCGTGGCTCCTCCCACGGCGAGACACGGACCATACGCGCCACCTATGTTCAAGACTATTACTATCCACTAGTGATGGAATCCTACGACATGTGGCGCCAGGCCCAGGCCCAAATCGGCTACCAGGTCTACTACCCGGCCCAACACCTCGACATGGCCCACGAATCCGACCCGAAAATCCACGCCCTCATCTCCAACTGCCGCAAACAAAATATCCCCCACCAAGTCCTCCGCCGCCGCGAGACGACGGAGAAATTCTCCGGCGTGTTCTCCATCCCGGACGACTGGCTCGCCGTCTCCACCCCCCACGGCGGCGTGATCAAGCCGACAAAAGCCACCGCCATGTACCAAACCCTAGCCGTGAAACACAACGCCGTCCTCAGGGACAACACGCAAGTAACGGATGTAAAAAAGGAAAATAACGGAATGATTACAATTTTTACCGCGAGCGGGAAAACTTACCGCGGTAAAAAATGTGTGATTACGGTGGGCGCGTGGATGAGGAAGCTAGTGAAGCGCGTGAGTGGAGTGGAGCTGCCTATAAAGGTGGTGGACACGCACGTGTGTTACTGGAGGGTAAAAGCGGGAGAGGAGGGGAAGTTTGAGTTGGGAGGGGCATTTCCGACATTTGCGAGCTATGGGGAGACGTGTTTATATGGGACACCGGTTTTGGAGTATCCGGGGCTGGTGAAGGTGGCGGTGCATGGGGGGAGGGAGTGCGATGAGGGGCGGAGGGAGTGGTGGGGGGAGGGGTGGCGGATGGAGGAGCTGAAGGGGTGGGTGGAGAGGGTGTTTGGGGGGAGGGTGGATGCGACGGAGGCGGTGGTGAGGCAGGCGTGCATGTACTCGATGACGCCGGGGGATGACTTTGTGGTGGACTTCTTGGGGGGGAGGTTTGGGAGGGATGTGGTGGTGGGGGGAGGCTTTTCCGGGCATGGCTTTAAGATGGCTCCTGTTGTTGGGAGGGTGTTGGCGGAGCTGGCTGTGGATGGGGAGGCTAAGGGGGTGGATTTAAGTCCCTTTAGGATCTCTAGATTTGTTCAGGTTTCTCGTATCTAGGTGGATCAGTTCGTTTCTCGTTGGGATGTGCTTCATTTTGGGATTGGAGTTTTGTAGTATTCAGCTTTTGATTCATGATTATGATGGTGCTGCTATGGGTTCTGCATGTTAACCAATGATGGTAAAATTTCAATAAAATGAAAATTGAATATGAAAAATTTCAATAAAAGAGTGACAAAATTTGTGGAAGGACACGTAGAGAAATTGTTCTTTATCCGGGATAAATGTGTTTGTTATTTGCGCTCCACGAATAGTTACTTATATTATTGAAATAGTTAATATAGTTTTAGGAGGGAGTCTCATTCTAAGTAGTGAAAAAATAGTACTCCCTCCGGTCCTAAATATAAGACCTAATTAACTATTTTGGGGAGATTAAGGAAGGTAGTTAAGTTAGGTAATTTAGTGTGGTTTTCCAATAATGCCCCTTTTTAAAATTAATTGTTTTCTTTTAGAACTTTCAACCATCTCCATTTCACTGAGCATCTCCTTCAGACCTTCACTTCATTCTTGCTTTATCCGAGCCACATTCCCAGAATTCCACAATCTCACTCATCATCATCATCATCATCATCATCTCTCTTTCTGCTTCAAAGATTTAGACAGCGAAGAGCATCTTAGGCGTGATAATTTTGGATCCAATTATTTGACCACAACTTCGATTTGACAGCCACATCATCGTCACATCCAGCATTCACTGTTGCTCCCTGCGCATCGTCGATGATTCTCCGGCGGTGATCCTCCGATTGCTTCTCGTTCGATCAGAAAACGTTGTTCGTACCGCCGATTAGAGAATTATTGAAGCTTTGAGGTTTTATTTTCGTTTCTTTCCCTTTCTGTGTGATTGAAAGTAGGTTTTTGTTATGTTTTCTAATTTTGGAGAAAGAAATGAAAAAAGAAGAGAGCAAAGGAGGAAGGAGATGGAGATTATGGCATTGACTTTGGGAAAGTGAAGATGGTGCGGCCTGGTGTGATGAGGAAGAAGGTAAAGAATAAATTGTCATGAAGGGCAATTTAGGAAATAATTAAAAAAATTGTAATTAGGTCTTATATTTAGGACCAAAATTGAATCTCTATATAGGTCTTATATTTAGGACCGGAGGGAGTAGTTAACAACGCCATTAGAGTGGTTATTCGCTCTTTTGAGTAGTCACCTATGTTAATGAAGTATTTATTGTTGTGTAAGAGAAACAAAAGGCATTCTAATTAGTCACAAAACAGAATTAGTTAAAAACATTATAAGAGTGGTTGTTAGAGCTCCAATGGTAAGTTATTTGCGTTACTAAAGTAGTCACATGTTTTCAAAGAAACAATGCCTTTTTAAGTAATGAAAAAACAGAAGTAATTAATTATGTCACAATAATAATCATTTGTGCTTCTTGCGTTAAACTTCTTTATTTCATATAAGAAACAATATTTTTTTTTGGTTTTATAAATTTGTGACCCCTTTTCAACATTTTGATACTCAATTGTCGTTTATTTACTACGATTTCTCATAAATGATTTGATTCATGCTTAAAATTAGAAAGCTCAACTTGGACTATTTCCCCCCTAAAAATTAACTCATGTGTTCCTCAATTTATGGTTTTGTCTCCAAAGGCTAAGATCGATTTTTTTTTGTCAACTTTAACAGCAGCGTTTTTTAGAATTTAGAAAGGTGAAAATTGGCGACCAATGATTGTAAATGATCTTTGGCACCAAATACACTAAATTAAATTTTAGAGACTAAGGGCCTGTTTGCTTGGATTGAATTGAAAAATAGAATTGGAATATTGAAGAGTGAAAATGGTAATTTATATATATCTCGAGGCCTACAAGTTTTCTCTCTTCATCTCACACTTTTCCTCAGTCCCACAAACTTTACTTTCTCATCATTACCTTATTTACCTCTACTTTCCATCTTTACCCCATTACACTCAATTTCATTTCCATTTATATTTCCATTATACACTTTCAGTCCAACCAAACGGGTAAAGCTACGATGAACTAAAAATTTAGCAACGAAAGTGTTTTTTTAATTATTATGTCTTGATGGGTTCTTCTACATGTAATGTAAGTTATAGTGTAATGATTTTGTTCTTACAAATAATGGTTTTTGGTTATGAGTTTTTTTTATTGTTGATGACTCCCCATATTTAGTGGTTTTTAGGAAATATTTTGTTGTATTTGGGGAGTCATTAATTAAATAAACAAGTGATTTTGTTGTGAATTGGAAAGAAAGTAATTTGAGGATTATATGAGTCATTCTTTTGGAAAATCTGAAATTTAATTGAAATAGGAAACTTAATATATTAAAAGAAATATTTTGATGAGAAGTTTCCTATTAATGAGATTATGTGATTGAGTCATTGTGATTATTTCCTATTTCTTTCTCTTCATGAATGCAGATTTAATGAAAAAGGAAATAAAGAGAAAGAGGTTGATTTGATTATGTGCATTCATCATACAAGAAAAGGAAAGAAAAGAAACTTAACATGCAAGGCAAAGGCAATATGGTGTTGGGCTATTTTATTATAAATATACACATGCAATTGAGGAGAAAGGAGGCTGGTTTTGAATACTTCCAATTTTCCTAGAGCCTTGGAGGAATTCACACGAGTTGAAGAAAAGGAAAGTGGCGCACTGTTGAAGGGAACTTTGGAGTCTTGGCTTCTTGAATTATAAACACACCACAAACGCAGAGAGAAAAAAGGTTGGAGGCTGTAGCTTTTTGTCTTTTCCTATTTGAACCATACACACGCAGAGGCAATAGCATTTGGGGGGGTGGAGCAGTACATGAACGCACAAGAAAGCAACAAAGGCACTTCTATTTTGAACTTCCTTGTTTTATTTATCACTATAAATTTAGTTTCAATATTTATTGGGATTGATTTGAACCTCATGTGTGGCTAGTTTTCTTTTACAGCCTAGAGTACTATGAACTTGTTTGTAACTTGGTATTTTATTTCCCACTACTCAGTCATGGTTAATTTGATCTAGTTTATTTAATCTTGCAATTATTGATAACTTGTTTAGTGCTTGATCACCATTAGACATGTTTAGGGAATTTAGGATTGGACTCGGAAGAGGGAATTTTAAATAGACCATGAGATTAAATAGTGTAGGATTGGATTTTAATCTGATTTGCGACTAGGATAGGAATATACCTAGAAGCCCTACATAGTCACATTAGAGCGGTACCGAGATAAATTAGCCTAGTAAATTAGTGCAAGACATTGTGTAATTAAGCTAGGCAAGGATGTAAGTGGACCGGAAGGCATTTATAGACACTAGTACTCTAGATTAGCTAGTTGAATTAATTCATAATTAATTTAGTGGGGAATAAAATCTAAGAATCAGATAAGGGATTAGTGGCTCTAGGTTGTTCTTTTGACTCGTGAATTTCATCTGTGTAAATATTTGTTTTATTTTATTTTCTTAGATATTAGGTAATTAAAATCAATTTTCTTTTGTTTACTCAACTTGAATGAAAATAGGAGATCTAATGCCTAGTTATTAATTGTCTGAGTCTCTGTGGGATCGACCTTGAACTACCACTTTACTAAAATACGATCCGTACACTTGCAATTGAGATTAATTGATAAAAATTGATTAAAATAACTAGTACTCTAGGCATTAAACTAGTCGATCAATTTTTAATTGTCTGAGTCTCTGTGGGATCGACTAGCTTAATGCCTAGAGTACTAGTTATTTTAATCAATTTTTATCAATTAATCTCAATTGCAAGTGTACGGATCGTATTTTAGTAAAGTGGTAGTTCAAGGTCGATCCCACAGAGACTCAGACAATTAATAACTAGGCATTAGATCTCCTATTTTCATTCAAGTTGAGTAAACAAAAGAAAATTGATTTTAATTACCTAATATCTAAGAAAATAAAATAAAACAAATATTTACACAGATGAAATTCACGAGTCAAAAGAACAACCTAGAGCCACTAATCCCTTATCTGATTCTTAGATTTTATTCCCCACTAAATTAATTATGAATTAATTCAACTAGCTAATCTAGAGTACTAGTGTCTATAAATGCCTTCCGGTCCACTTACATCCTTGCCTAGCTTAATTACACAATGTCTTGCACTAATTTACTAGGCTAATTTATCTCGGTACCGCTCTAATGTGACTATGTAGGGCTTCTAGGTATATTCCTATCCTAGTCGCAAATCAGATTAAAATCCAATCCTACACTATTTAATCTCATGGTCTATTTAAAATTCTCTCTTCCGAGTCCAATCCTAAATTCCCTAAACATGTCTAATGGTGATCAAACACTAAACAAGTTATCAATAATTGCAAGATTAAATAAACTAGATCAAATTAACCATGACTGAGTAGTGGGAAATAAAATACCAAGTTACAAACAAGTTCATAGTACTCTAGGCTGTAAAAGAAAACTAGCCACACATGAGGTTCAAATCAATCCCAATAAATATTGAAACTAAATTTATAGTGATAAATAAAACAAGGAAGTTCAAAATAGAAGTGCCTTTGTTGCTTTCTTGTGCGTTCATGTACTGCTCCACCCCCCCAAATGCTATTGCCTCTGCGTGTGTATGGTTCAAATAGGAAAAGACAAAAAGCTACAGCCTCCAACCTTTTTTCTCTCTGCGTTTGTGGTGTGTTTATAATTCAAGAAGCCAAGACTCCAAAGTTCCCTTCAACAGTGCGCCACTTTCCTTTTCTTCAACTCGTGTGAATTCCTCCAAGGCTCTAGGAAAATTGGAAGTATTCAAAACCAGCCTCCTTTCTCCTCAATTGCATGTGTATATTTATAATAAAATAGCCCAACACCATATTGCCTTTGCCTTGCATGTTAAGTTTCTTTTCTTTCCTTTTCTTGTATGATGAATGCACATAATCAAATCAACATCTTTCTCTTTATTTCCTTTTTCATTAAATCTGCATTCATGAAGAGAAAGAAATAGGAAATAATCACAATGACTCAATCACATAATCTCATTAATAGGAAACTTCTCATCAAAATATTTCTTTTAATATATTAAGTTTCTTATTTCAATTAAATTTCAGATTTTCCAAAAGAATGACTTATATAATCCTCAAATTACTTTCTTTCCAATTCACAACAAAATCACTTGTTTATTTAATTAATGACTCCCCAAATACAACAATATATTTCCTAAAAACCACTAAATATGGGGAGTCATCAATTGTTCATCACTATATATTCAGCTTATTTTTTCTAGCGTTATCTAGCTAGAAGTTTGATTGGTATTAGTTTATTTGAAATTAAGTTGTGTATAGATATTTGCATTCCATATGATTGATACATGTGGTGGTGGTATTGATGGTGAATTTCAGAGGTCCTATGGTGGGCTATTATTCATAGACATGTTCAGCTTTCTTGCTTTTGAGGATTGTGTGGGATGGAATTATGAGAAGACTGGACATGCTATTTATTTGCATATAAACCAGACAAAGAAGATAGTTCCTGAAGACAGACTATCCAAGTCAACCCTCTTATGAAATAATATTATAAGACTGAGAGAGGTATAGTTGTCAACTAATAAATTACTCATCTCCCCTCACCTTTTAAAATCAAACAAGAAATTAACCTCGCCTCCCTTCAATGAGTCTCCCCTTCTTTCCCCTCAGTTGAACCAAACATATAAAGTCCTTGTTGTTTCTTCTTCTCTATACTCATGTACTCTGTGAATATTGCCACCATTTTGTATGGCACATGAGTAGCGGATTGATTCAAATTCATTGCATGGTAAATTCTTAACTCTTATATCCTCTTATCTTAAATATAAGTGGTTACCAATAAGTAATTGGTTGAGCTGGTAAGTGGGCTATAACCCCCGTAAAGATGAGAACGCGTGTTCAATTCCCAGGAAGCACTTTCATCGGGAGAGGGGACAACCTTGCATATGTGAGCAACACTCCTACCCCTCAAATACAAATCAAAATGACAATGATTAGCAAAAAAAATATAAGATTCTTTTCACTTTTTTATGGAAACTAAGAAGTAAATTAGACAACTAAGATATAACACATTTCAAGCGGAATTACATGATAAATTAGTTTATGAGTAGAATGAATTAATTTTGAGAGAAAAATAATTATAAATATTCCAAAATGATTAATTTTATCTCCTAAATTTTCTTTTAGTACCATGACAGAACTTCTAGCCATTAAAAATGGTTTGTTAATCAGTAAAAGCAAGAAGCTTCTTAAAGTGAAATTGTATACTGATTCACTAGAAGCCATGAACCAGATTCTCAATGAATATGAAGATACACATCCGCTGAGGGAAGAAATTGAAAGCATTAGATCCATGTTATGCGATGACTAGGATGTATAGATAATTCATAACCACAGGGAAGCACTAATGTGTGCTGACATACTTGCAGGGGAGGCACATGAGGAGCACCATGAACTTAGACTTTTGGGAGAACCACCAAACTTTGTTTTAGAGCAGCTACATAGTGATAGGTAGAAGGTACAAGGGGAGTTGCTCCCCACTTTTGACTGAAGGTACAAGGGGAGTTGCTCCCCACTTTTGACTGATCTGATGTTAACAGAGACATTCAAGCTCTAGCTTGCCAATTGTACTAATATATATATATATATATATATATATATATATATATATATATATATATTATGCTCTTCTACTCATTTTACACAATTCAACAACTTCTCTTCAATCGCCAATAGCTATTATTAGTGACTGTGATGTTTGTAATATCCTTAAACTGCAAGAGTTAGACAATTTTTATGAGAAAGATGATAATGAGAAAGCAAATTATTTGCCCAAGGGGCGTAGACCAGCTGGTAAGAAAGGGGAAGGTAAGACACCGCGTACCCACCAGGTCATGAGTTCGAATCCTTGGGAAGTCGACTTTGGATTAGTCGGTTCCCCGAAGGGGCCGGACACCGAAGGCTCTACGCAAAAAAAAAAGAAAGCACATTATTTACCAGCTTGCCGTTATTTTTCCAGGACAATATGGAGTTCAAACTTTCAACATGTGAAGTCACAATATTCTACGAATTCATATATCTTTTCTTCATCACATGCCTGAAACTTATGCCGCACTGGATTTTTCCAAGTAACTCCACACTTGATGCTTATTTGAATCGCATTCATCACTACATACAGTGTTTTTTTGACCTCACATCACTCCAGTAGTTAGAGATAGAAAATCCAACAGTTGATGCTTATTTGAATCACATACATGCCTGAAACTCATGCTGCACTTGGTGCTTTTTCCAGTTGTAACCGTGATGTTTGATTCTCAAGGACAATCAATACACACGCGTGTAATAATGTATTACACAAGATCTGCTCTAAAGGACTATATTCCCAACAATTATTCTGTATCTTTTAAATATGCATAAAAAAATTTATTGGATCAATCTTATTCGAAGGCTTGTTAAGTGTTACTACCTCCGATCCTAAATATAAGACCTAGATAACTTTTGTTTGGAAAGATTAAGGTTGCGAAATAGGTTATTAAATCATGACATATTTGATATCTTTTTAGATTATCCATTAGCTTATAGGTAAAATAAACTAGTTTAAGAGAAAAAATTGGGTAAATCAATTTATAATTAACTTATTTTTTGCATTTTTTAGGATTTTTCAAAAAAGTCATCTAGGTCCTATATTTAGGACCGGAGTGAGTATTAGTTGTTACATGTGCGCACCTCTTTTACTAGCACTAATCCCTTCAATTGGACCAAAATTAGATTGATGACAGCATATAGATTGTATCCATGTCTTTATACTGATTAAGAGGAATCGTGATTTGGTAGCTAGAAAACGATACATGAAGAGCAAGTTGTCAATATTTTGATGAGATTTCTATATCTATCGGCTACACGTAGACCTGTGCTGTAATCCATACAAGGCCAGCTAGCTTGCTGCTGAATAAATTTATAACTTTCCAACGTGGATCCACCATGGAATTTAACCCACACTATTTAGTATTTACACATACATATATATCCAGTACATGTATGTATGTTCATGCATGTACGTATAATTTACTTGTACATGCATTATAGGTAAATCTCCATCATCTAATAAATCCTCGCTTACCTATTACGTACGATTTTACCACCAGAGGCCATTACATATGTTCTTGCAATCAAATCTATCTTCATAATTATAGTCATAATAACCATCCTTCTCTTCTAAGATGCTACTACATATGTATACACACTTTTACTTAGTTGTTAATCACAGTTTCACTTGTTAATTAAAGTGCACCTATTCATCGATGTTATTTTTTTACCTATTAGTAAGGGCAATGAAACAATTTCATAGTGACACGATTTCAAGTACTACTTATATTCCAAACACAATTTTCCATAACGACAACAAAAGTTTCTCCGAGGAAGGACATGTCATCATGTGCCATACGATTATCCAGATTCCCCTGTAAAAACAGAGACCGTGCGCAGTAACAAGTAAAACATTCCCTCTATTTAATCACACATACACTCCTTCAAGTGTTCTTCACATATCAGATAGAGTGACATCACTATCACACACACACACACACACAGAAAATTAAAGAGAACGAAAATGGCGGCTGCTAATTCCGGCGAATACTATGACGTAATTATCGTCGGCGGCGGAATAATGGGCAGCTCCACCGCATACCAAACATCCAAAAGAGGCCTAAAAACGCTTCTACTAGAACAATACGATTTCTTACACCACCGTGGGTCCTCCCACGGTGAGACACGCACCATACGTGCCACCTACATACAAGACCATTACTATCCACTAGTGATGGAATCCTACGACCTCTGGCGCCAGGCCCAGGCCCAAATCGGCTACCAGGTCTACTACCCGGCCCAACACCTCGACATGGCCCACGAGTCCAACAAAGACATCCACGCCCTCATCTCCAACTGCCGCAAACACAACATCCCCCACCAAGTCCTCCGCCGCCAACACACGGCGGAGAAATTCTCCGGCGTGTTCTCCATCCCAGACGACTGGCTCGCCGTCTCCACCCCCCTCGGCGGCGTCATCAAGCCGACCAAAGCCACCGCCATGTTCCAAACCCTAGCCGTCAAACACAACGCCGTCCTCAGGGACAACACGCAAGTAACGGACATCCAAAAGGAAAAAAATAACGGAGTCATCACAGTTTTTACCGCGAGCGGCAAAACATACCGCGGTAAAAAATGCGTGATTACTGTTGGCGCGTGGATGAGGAAGCTAGTGAAGCGCGTGAGTGGGGTGGAGCTGCCTATAAAGGTGGTGGATGCGCACGTGTGTTACTGGAGGGTAAAAGAGGGAGAGGAGGGGAAGTTTGAGTTGGGAGGGGTATTTCCGACATTTGCGAGTTATGGGGAGACGTATATATATGGGACACCGGTTTTGGAGTATCCGGGGCTGGTGAAGGTGGCGGTGCATGGGGGGAGGGAGTGCGATGAGGGGCGGAGGGAGTGGTGGGGGGAGGGGTGGCGGATGGAGGAGCTGAAGGGGTGGGTGGGGAGGACGTTTGGGGGAAGGGTGGATGCGACGGAGGCGGTGGTGAGGCAGGCGTGCATGTACTCGGTGACGCCGGGGGAGGACTTTGTGGTGGACTTTTTGGGGGGGAGGTTTGGGAGGGATGTGGTGGTGGGGGGAGGGTTTTCCGGGCATGGCTTTAAGATGGCTCCTGTTATTGGGAGGGTCTTGGCGGAGCTGGCCCTGGATGGGGAGGCTAAGGGGGTGGATTTGACTCCTTTTAGGATTGCTAGATTTGTTCAGGTTTCTCGTATCTAGGGTGTGCTTCATTTCGTGATTACATTGTGGTATTCAACTATTGATTAATCATTATGAAGCTGCTATGCTGCTTGTTAAGAAATGATGGGAAAATCTCACTAAATTTAAAAAATTGAATGTCAAAGGACAATAAAGGATTTGTTCTTTATTTATTTGAAATAAACATGTGAGTTATTCGGATTTCACAAGTAGTAGTTACTTGTATTGTTAAAGCAGTTAATATAGTTTTAGCGAAACAAGTTGAATCTTCTTTTAAGTAATGAAAAATATGAGCAGTTAATCAAGTCATGAGGGTGGTGTTAATTATTCGCTCTTTATGAGTAATTACCTATCTTACTAAAGTAGTAGTTATTATTTAATTTAAAAGAAACAAACTCCCTTCTAATTTGCCACTATCTTTATGCAATGATGAGTAGCAGATGGATTATGATAATAAAAAGTAGTAGATTGATTCAAATTCACTACACGGTAAACTCTTAAATCTTATACCATCTTATCTTAAATATAAGATTTTTGTGACTTTATTTTTTTATGGAAACTGAAGAATTAAATTAGACAACTAAGTTATAACACATGTCAAATGTAATTAAATAATAAGGTAGTTTATGAGCAGAATAAATTATTTTTGAGAGAAAATAACTATAGATATTTCAAAATAATTATTTTTGTTGAATCCGTGTTCCCATCACTGCATGGTAAAACTACTTACACTCACCACCTATCACTCATGAATCACACTACTATACTAATACTAGAGTGTTCGTCAGCTTATAGGAGTGTACACTTGTTTGAGAGTTTGTTACCACCTGGTACGTGATGATAAACATAAATCATATGAGTGCATGTCTGCTCGCAACAGCCTCGACGTTGTATGATGAGCCGGAGTACACGTGTGTGTGAATGCACTGATTCCCTGAACGATCAGCAATTCAGCGTTGAGTTATGGGTCTATTAAAATGTTTTCTTTTTCTGATCAGAAAAAAAAATGTTTTACAACTAATGAGATGATAGTAAATTGTTTTAATAAATCATATTTAATTGTGTACACATCTGTCAAATATTTTTTTTTAAAAAAATATTAGCTGTCTCTCAAGCTAAAATAGAGTAAGACATATTTTAGAAAATTGAATGAGTAAAGTTATAATACTCTAACAAATATAATATCTAAGATTAAATTTTACCCTCACTTCCTTAATTTTCTAAAATCCATTTTTTTTCTTTCGCCCATTTTTCCTGCTTTCGTACAAAACACAAATGTATATACTTTTGAAGAGTTTATAGAGTATATAATAGTGACTTGTTTCTTCTTACAAAATATGAAGATAACTAAAACTTTATTTCCAATTACATTTTTTGTTTATAAAATTATCTATATCAAACATCAAACTTAATAAAAATCAAAGTATACTAAAAGATGTGAGAGAGGATAAAAAACGGGTCCACTACACTTTTATGATAACTGCCCCAGGCCCCAACCCAAACACATTTGCTGCTGGAGACTGGATAATTGGATGGGGCTTGAAGAAACAGCCTGATCAAGTCTTTTTCTTAGCAGCAAGTTTAGAATTTAAGGTGATATGTGTATAAAAGTCGTAGTTCAATTCCTTCCAAGTTCCATTTCATTAAAAACCGAAAGCAACAATTCAAGACTAGTAGGGATAAAGTTAAAACAAGACTTGAAACCAAAATATGAATATAACATTCATTAGATGAAGTCGGATGCTGATTCACTACTTTGAACATTAGAGTCATTACGCGTGTTATGGACTAAAAAGTCATGATGCTGGATTAACATGTAAAACTTTCATTGTCAAGTTATGGTCAATTGATAAAAAGAATGGTGAACTCAACTTTCTTATTGCTATTCAGATAAATGGAGGGAAAAAATGTCAATAGTACAAAAAGAATTATCTCCTCTATGCCTATCTGGTCCCCCTACAAGGTGTCCCAAAAATACAAAAAAGTAAAGGTATCCCCCCAACTATTGTATTTTCTTGTTTCTCCAAAAAGCCAAAATACAACAAGTTTTTGACTAACCCATTTGTGTTGCATGCTCTTTACTTTTCTATCCACCATTACAACACGTGGATCTGTGACTGCACTTCACTGTAATCTTTTCTATCGATCACCACCTATCTACTTTCATTTTATTGCTGTTCATACATTATATCTATAAGCCACAAGATGAAGAACAAAGAGGAAGGGAGAAAGCAGAGTTAACTTATAGGGTGAAATCTCATGTGCTTCCTACTTCCTTGTCTGGCTTCGGATTATATGAAGCGGGCCAAGCTAATAACACATTAGCCAAACCTGACTCATAAGCTTCCAAATCAGAGCTTCTCAAACTACAGAGAAAGCAAGTAATATGTGCATTATTGCCCAGTAAATTATGATTCCAAGTCGCAAGGTAGGCTGTCTCATCAAAGTTCGATCGCATGAAACCCTGCAAAAATGGAAATCCAAATCATATCATGATGATCATTAAATAAATAGTACTCCCTCCGGTCCTAAATATAAGACCTAATTGACTTTTTCTGAAAAATCCTTAAAAAAGCAAAATAAGTTAATTATAAATTGATTTACCTAATTTTTTCCCTTAAACTCGTTTATTTTACCTATAAACTAATGGAAAATCTAAAAATCTATCAAATATGTCATGATTTAATAGTCTATTTCGCAACCTTAACCTTTCCAAAAAAAAAAGTCAATTAGATCTTATATTTAAGACCGGATATAGTATTAATTAAAATAAGGCAAAAGAGAGGGATTGGCGTGCCCACCACAAGCCATCAATCATGTCACTCAATGGCCTAGTGAATCTCGGTATGACTCTTGAAGTAGTAAGTGCCTTAAAACCATGGACTGTGACACAGAAAGGAAAACAGGAAGTATAAGTCAACTACCAAAATAAATTGATGAATCACTTTACAGCATTTGGTGTATTATTTATCACCTTTGTCATCATCTTCATCCTCTATCCTACCAGTACTACCAGGGTCTACATCTACAGCAATGGCAACAGTATCGTTATTGCCTTTGCGTAAACTACGAACTTGAGGTGTTGCAGAAGTCACTGCTGACGCCGTTGTCCACTTATCCATCTGCAGAGAAGCCAATAAACTTAGTCCCATAATGTCAAAATCAAACAAGCCTTGCATTAAAGTGAATGGGAAACACTATGACATTTTCTAATCGCCATTCATATATACAAGGGATATTTTCCTTCTCAGACAGAAAACATTAGCTTTTATATTCAATCAATTATGAACGTGCCGTAAGCGTAAAGAAACACCAAATTCTAAAGCTCTGCCCGGAAACCTTTTATCAAACACTTACCTCGTGCATCAAAACCATTTTTTTTCATTCTATGAATTACCTTACGGGAATATTGATTATTAATCCGCAAGTTCCTTTTTCCTAATGCAAAAATGTTACAGCAACAAAAAATGACTGACTCACCACTGGTTCAACCTCCACGATTCCTGAGGTTGAGCTCGTGCTGGCTCGCACTCCAGTCGCTTCCACACCTTCAAGCAAATTCAATTGCAATTCTTTCTCACGCAAAGACATCTCAAGAGCCTCTGCCTTATGTTCCAACTCATGTACCATACTCCTTTCTTGTTGTAGCTGTGTGCCCTTGCTTTCTGCATCTGCTCTTATATCCTCCAATTCTGACAATAAAGAAGTCAGCTTCATATGAAGCATTTCTTTGTATTCATCAACGTGAATGTCACGTTTCACATCAGGATTTATATCACGCGTCCCCTCTAGAGATACCATCATGTCAATCCACATCAGAAACTCAAGAATTTCATCTGAACTTCTCTTGTTTATTTGTGATGCAATAAGAATGTCGTTGGTGCATCTTGTGACCTCTTGCCTTAAGAAAGAGATCTCAGCATCTCGTTCTTGTAATTGAGACTGAAACTTCTCAACCTCAGCAAGGAGACTTGCAGAAAGGTGGTGAAGCTCATCAAACTTATCTATGGTGATGGAATGCTTTTTCATAAGTTTACCACGAGAGGTTTCAAGCTTCTTGATCTCCTCATTCTTCTGCTCACAAAGATTTTCCAGTTCCTCACTCTTTTTTGTCAACTGTTCCATTTGCATCTCTTCCTCATCAAGTGCATGCATTAGTGCCTCTATTTCTGCAAAACATTAAAAGTCAGTAAAGCATTGAAATTATGAAAGCTTCTTTATTCAAAGAGAAAGAAAAGGAAAAGTAAATAGCAGACCTTGGTCTTTGGCAGAAACCAATTTGATCAGAGACCCAATTTTCTCCTCTAGCTCTGCTGCAGCCAACTGGGTATCTTGCAATTCGTTCATTTTCAGCTCCAAAATCTTCCTTTCAGCTTCAAGTTTTTCCACCTGTTTTTCCAAATTACCCTCTCGAGTCCTAGAAGCTTGAAGATCTTGAGTGCAGCTCTTTGCGGCAGATTCGGCATCCTTAATCTGATTTGCAAGTTCCAAACAAATCCTCTCCCTTTGAACATCCTTCTCCTGGAGCTCTCTCTGCAGATTTGTTATGACAGCCTTCATCTCCTTGTGGTTAGCATCTACTAGGTCCGATTTTACAGTAACAAATTCTTTTGCAGCAAACAGCAATCTATCTGCTATAGTCTTAACATATTTTTCAGTCATTAACTGAACCTGGCCACTAAAAGGTTCTCCATCATCAGCAAATGATGCTGCTTTCACATTTTTTTCTAGATCTGACGATGCTACCTTGTTTCCAATAAGTTCATCTTTCCCATGCTCAATTACAATAGCTGAATTGGTGCATGCTTCAAAAAGGCAGGCAACATTCCCACATAATGCAGCAAGTTCACTGTCTTTCTTATGAATGTCGTTCTTCAAGGCTCCACATGACTCTCTCAGGGAAGTCATTTCCTTTTGAATAGTCAACACTAGATCAGAGAGAGCGTTTTCTTGCACCTGTGTTAGACTCGAGTGCCTGTTTAAGCTTTCCTTAAGAGAAGTGACATCCATCAAGAAGTCTTGCAGCCAATGCCCAAGAAGATGACAAATCTCAATTATGGTAGTATCATCAATACGATCAACTTTGCCAGAATCCAACCAAGAATCCACAGATATAGCCCTCTTCTGGAAAAGAATCGCAGTTATATGCCCAATCAATATAAGTAGGAATGCAAGAATCCATCAAAGAAAAAAAGTTACAAACAAGGCATCACAGGGAAAACAAATCAAATAAGAACCCTCTTGTTTTCAATCTCGTCTTCTTTTTTTTTTTTTGGGAAAATGTCAGAACAAGATATTAAACATTAATCAACTAAGCACTGTAACACGCCTCCGTTAACAGATTTGAATATGAATACTGATAAAATATTCGAAATCTTTGACTATTAAACAAAGTACTGTGAAACGTTAATTGGTGAAAAACCCGAATCTAACAAGTTTCAAATTCTCAAAACAAGGTTGACCCATGAAACAAGACGTGAGGGCTAAGTCAAGAAAACTACATTCAAGGAACATATTTACGAAAGCAACTAACTGCAATATTCCAATAGATACTCCCTCCCATCCCAAATATAGGTCATGTTAAAAGAAACTTCACTTATGTCAAATTGTCGAGGAAATGCATAAAAAATGAATAACTCTTTAGATAGTAAGAAAGAGTTAATTTCTCTCCACCACTGCCCCTATTAAATTCTGACATAATATATATTTTGCAATGTCTAGGATAAAATAAGACAACGACCATTAATATACTGAACAACATCTAAACATGACATATATTTCGGACCATGAGAAGCATTTCGCAAATTTGGCTTACATTTGAGCCAGTGTGAGTACTCACTGAAATTTCAGTCCTACGCTTATAGTTACATAGCAAAATTCATGCAGTGCACAGTTTGTTCCAGGTAAAAAAGTTCATACGCATAGAAGTTTATTAAAACACTGCAGAATGCAATGCGATAGCAGACATTGATAACGTCAAGACACAATTACCCCCCCCCCCCCCCAAAACCCACACACACACACACACAAAACTCAGAAGCATGTTAGATTTCTCACTCTTATAAATTAAATTATTCCACACTACAGACATGTAACAGAATATGACCAATGAGCATTCAAACAATACCTGTACCTTATTATTAATTGCCTTGTGTAAATCGTCATCACACCCTCTGTTGACAGATGAAGCAACTACACTTGCAGCATTGTTGTCAATCATGCACGACTTAAGACTAACCTCAAATTTTCGAGAAGACTCCAAGTCCATAAAAAGTACATTGGCCAATAACTCACTGATCTCGCCAAAGCTTGTATGGAGTTGGTTCATGCTAGATCTTAATGCCGAGAGCTCAGCAAAATAACTGTTTCTTTCCTCCATGTGCAGAGCTGATAACTTTTCAAGATGAGAAAGAGCTTCCACTTTAGCAGCCTTAGCTGAATCCCTTTCCTTTCTGATATCAGCAAGTTCAACAGCCATGTTTGCAAGCTCCTCTTGAAAAACATCGTTCCTCTCTTGAACCTCATTCAATTCAGCCAGGAGAAGGCCCTCTGCTCTTTTAGATTTCCTAGACTCTTGTTCTAAAGAAGTCACAGAAGCTTGCAGATCAAAGCATAACTTCCCAACCAATTCTAACTTCTTCACAGGATCACTTGTGTCACTGTTTCCACTAACTTTAATATCACTCAACTTGTTCGAAATCATTTTCAGCATGTATTCTCGTTCCTGTAGAAGATGCTCTGTTTCTGCCAGATGATTTTTCAAAAGCAAGCTCTCAGATTCAAGAGCATTTAACCTATCTGGGTAACTTGACAAGTCTTCAAACTTCTGTGCATACTCTGCAAGAGTTTTTTCCTGATTGCTGATCTCATATTTCAAGCGCACCATCTCACTGTTCATCTCTTCAATAGTTTGTTTTAGACTATCTCGTTGTTGTACCAATGACTTCCCTTTCCTGACTGCAACATTTAATTTCTCTCTAACTGAAGCTGACCTCTGCTCTTCTTGATTTAAAAGCTCCTGCAACTCCTCAGTTTTCTTACCCAGGACTTCAACTTCACTGGATAAAGATATTTGACACTCCAGATTTCTGTCTCTCACCTCCTTCACTTGCATCAATTCATGTAAGGTTTCCTCAAGATCTTTTCTCAAATTGACTATAATTGGGTCCTCCTTACTGATCATATCTTTGTTTGTTTCCTCATGAAGAGTTTCGTCATCTTTTTGTGCGCGCTGCCCATCATCTACGAGTTTCTCCGACAAAATAGTTACATAATTTTCTATAAGCATTTTCAGCAATACTTCCAAGGAATCAACGCATTCATCACTAGACATCAGGTTTTCCGCCGTGGATCCTTGCAAGACATCACTGACTAAAACTTGTAATTTACTGATCTTTCCCTTGATGATGAGAATCTGTTCCTCAACAGCACCTTTCTGCCCCAACCTCTCCTCCAATCTAGTTATCTCATTACATAACTTTCCATTTTCAAGTTCAGCTTGCTCTGAATACATTGATAGTTTGTTGCATTCATACATCAAAGCTTCCACTTTTTCAGAAAGATGCTCTCTCTCAGAGGTAACTGCCCTGAGTTCTGGTTGAAGAGCAGACGCACTCCTTTGACACTCTTCTAGATCAGCATTTAGAAGCCCACAATAGCTATCATATTTTTCAATCTTCATCTGGAGTGACTCTATATGATGATTAGCCTCAACAAGAGCTCTTCCTAACCATTCAATCCTGCTCTCTGTCTCCATAGATCGCAGATGTGCAGGCATGTCTATCCTGTCCACTAGTTCTTCCCACCTCTGGACCAATCTGTTTCTATCCATCAACGACTGCTCCAGCATTTCATTTTGTTCAGCCAACTCGTAATACTTACTCTTTAAGTCCTCAAAAATTTTTCTTGGATCATCCCCATCATCGGTTAGTAGCTGACCATAATCTTTCCAGGCATCCATGACAACAACACCAGCATCCGAATATGAACCTCCACCAGCAGTGCTTTTCTGATCCAAATCATTGAAGAGTGATGTGTTACCAGCATTGCTTTTCTGATCCCAATCATTCAAGGGTAATGTGTTACCAGCATTGCTTTTCTGATCCCACTCATTTAAGGGTAGGGTGTCTCCAGCAGCTGACCTAGCCAACCAACCAATCTTCTCAATTATATCTAGCGAATGAAACTGCTCTGGCAGATCTAAATCTTCCAAAATCTCTTCTATTCTCTGAAGAACTGAGTCTTTAAGAAGAAATGACTCTCTTAAGGCATTAGCGGAATGACGGATATACGATAGTTCTGATTCTAGAGCCTCTGCACGCTCACCAGACTCCGCATAGGTCTTAAGCTTTGTTTCAACTTCATGGATTCTAACATCTTTCAACTGTAACTCTTGAAAGCATCTCTCTAATTCACTGGAAGTCTCAGCCAGAGAATGTTTGAGGCCATCTCGCTGTACAACCAGTCCTTTCCCCTTGGAAACAGCTATGCTAAGCTTCTCCCGAATAGAAGACACCCGCTGTTCTGACTCTTCAAGTTCCCTTGCTTTCTCACATAATTGAGAACGAGAAGCAATAAGAGACTCCTCCGCATCACGTAAGCTTTCTTTGAGAATGAGGATTTCATTTTCACGCTCAAAGAGTGAAGCATCTATATAATGGATCTTTGCTTGTAATTCAGTCAGTTCCTGCATCTTAGATCCATAGTCTTCTTTAGCTACATGTGCCAGCATGTCAGCCTCACTAGTTTTCTGAACAAGACTAGACATCAAAGATGCAAGGTGAGGGAGCGGTTGCTTGCTTATTCTAGTATCAGTATCTTCTATATTCAGCACACTCTCAATGTCTTCAATCAATTTACTAACATCATCTAAACCAACACACTTCATGTTCAATTCCTCCAATTCTTTTTCCCTTAGACTTAATTCTGACTTTACCACCTTAGAAACAGACTCAAGTTCAAGCTTCTCCATCAGTATACCTTCAAGAGATCCCATTATGGCCTCATAGTTGGCATAGTCCAGTGGATCAGGCAATACATCACTTGGTATATCAGACATCCTTTCATTCAATGGTTCAACGTGGTTAAGAACTAGTTTCCCCATGTCAATGTAAATCTTATGCAACATGCCGACAGCTAAATTATTCTTCTCAAGCAAATCATCACATTTTGTGCTCACTTCTTTGAATGAGGTACACATCGCTACATGTTCTGTATAAGCATCTTCAAGCTTCTTATTAAGATCAACAATCAACTCAGTAGCTGCATTGACAGAAACTAAAAACCGATGATTAATATCCAAACTGTCAAGGGAACCCACGGAGCTGTTTGCAAACAAAGCTTCTCCAACTGATTCCTCCAATTTCCTAGTTGCTTCAACAATCTCAGTAATAGTAGTATTCCAACCCTGCTCAAGAAGCATTGCCCTGTCTGCAACCTCCTTCTGCAAATTCTCAAGTTGACTACAAATAGCAGAAGCCATCTCATTTGAATTTTGTTGCACATCATTTATTTCAGTAAACAAATCACTAATTTTTGACTCGCAATTCCCAAGCTTCCCACAAAGTTCATCATTTTTGGCTTTAAGAAGGATATTTTCTTGATTTAAAGCTTCAAAGAGTTTTTCAAGATGACATTTACTTCCTTGTACGTCTATCAAAAGTTGACTGGAAACTTCATATTGAACAGTAAGTTCAATGTTGGAAGCCTCCAAATTCAAGCAGTGTTGGTTCAATGTTTCGAAGAGATCATGGAGCTCTATGTACCTGGCTTCACAACTCTTCCTACCATCTTGCTCCACCTTGAAAAATGCAGCAGCATTCTGAACATCCGACTTCCATTTCGTAAGTGATGCTCTCACGTCTCCAATTTTCCCTTTGGAAAACATAAATGGGTCATGTGGCACCTGATGCTCATTGTGATCATTTCCCTCTTCCTCGAGTTCATTTGATTGTGATTTTAATTCAAAGGCCTTTATCAAATTTGAAACCCCAGCTGAGGAAATCTTACCAGGAGACGGGTCAATAACTACTGAATGAGAATGTAACTGATCAACTGCATTTTCAAGCTCCTCCAATATGTTCTCCATCTCATCTAGACGAATCTTCAAAGCAACAAAACCAAGAGAGTTATAAAAGTCTTCGTTTACAAGTAAATTCGGTGGAGGCTCCATAGAATCCCTTTTTTCATCTGGCTCCAAATGGACAGGCATAGAATCTTTTGGAATTTTAATTTGATGGTCCTCAGTTCTTTGCCCTGCTGTCTGTGCTTGACTCAAGAGCTCCTCAAATTGAGATAGAAGTTGGCTGTATTTATTGCTTATTTCTTCTAAGTTAACCTTATGCTCATCCACAGTGCTTTTCAGAAAGAAGTTCTCCTTAGTCACTTGTTCAAGTTGTAGCATCGCCTCTTTGAGTTCAACTTTGCACTTAATTTGTTCCTCTGTTTCTGAAGAAAACTGCTCCTGAAGAACACTAATCTGAGACAAAAGTATTTGGTTCTCAAGAATAGCAGCTTGTTGCTCCTCTTCAAGCATTGTAGTCTGGTCTACTGACTGTGCAAGGCTCCCATTTAAATTGAAATTTTCTACCCATAAACTTTCTGCCAAATCTCTGCTTTCAACCAACTCACCTGATAGTCTGTCAATTTCATGGGAGAGATGCTGAATTTTGGCTTCAATATTATTCTTCTCTTCAGTTGTCAAAGACAATTCCCCATTTAAGCTTATATTTTCAGCTTTTAATTCTTCTACTGAACTCTTCATATCAGCTAATTCCATTGACAGCTCCTTGCTTTCACATAGATTATACTCATTTTCCTCGGCAAGTCTCCTTTTCTCTTCTATCATTGATGCAGTCGATTCATTCATTTCCTTGTTTTCTTCCTGTAAAGCTGAGACCAGACCTTTGCAGCCAGTCAGCTCCGTAGACAGATCCAGCGCATCTTTTTGAGATGTTTCATAACTATTCTGCAATTCAAGCACTCTAGCATTAAGTTCTTCAATCTCTGACTTGGCAGAAACATATTGATTTTTCAATTTCGCATTCTCGCTGGTCGAAAGAGCTAATTCTGTTGACAGCTTCTGATTTCCTCGTAGATGAAACTCCTTTTCCTCCACAAGATTCTTTTTCTCTTCAATCATTAATGCAATTGATTCATTCATGCCCTTATTTTCTGCATGTAAAGCTGAGATCAACCCTCTACAGTCAGCGAGCTCTTTAGACATATCAAGTGCATCTTTTTGAGACATCTCATAACAATTCTGCAGCTCAAGCGCTCTAGCATATTGTGCTTCAATCTCAGCCTCAGCAGAAGCATATTTGTTCCGCAATTCTACATTCTTGTTAGCAATACCATGCAGTTCGGCCCAACAATTTGAAAGTTCTTCAGCAAGTATTTCATTCTTCTCACTAACTTCACTAAATGAAGCACGAAGCTCAGATAGTTCATTAAGTAATTGATAACATTGGTTGTCAGACTCCAGTTGTTGCTCCAACTGTTCAGACAACTGCAAATTGAACAAATCTTTTGTAAAAACTGCAAGAGATAACTCTTCTTTGAGTCTCTCAAATACTGTACTGGAACCACGATTGGATAGAATCAAGCTGCTGAATATAGGATCTTCATTAGAAAATGTTCTACTTGACTTGAGCAGAAAGCTGTACTCTTCTTCACTAAGTCCCCTTATGAGTTCTGTCAGCTGCAAGAGATCAATTGAGCCTACATCAAATGTTGGAAACACGTTTGATGGTCTATCCAAGTTTGTTTCTTGATGTCCCATTGGCAATTCATGGTTTTTCTCCCCATAAAAAGGTTGAGAAGGAGAATATTGCTGGTCAGGCCTCTCCTCTAGTCCCCTGTTCTCGCTATTAGAAACTGCTTCTTTCATACTCAGTTCACCGATCAAAGGAAGAAGCATTCGTAGTCCAACAAGACGTGAAGCTGGCAGTGTATCTTCTTCCATATTTCTTGTAACATGTCCAGCAATTGTGATTTCAATGTCCTTCCCTTTGGACGAAGCTGAACACCTATTGGACACAACATCCTCAAGAGATGATGATAATTCAGCTGCCTTGCCAATTTGGCCTGCTTCACAAGATGCCTCCTCTAATATATTGTCATCCACAGCAATTCCTGACAGCAACTGAGCATTCTCACCAACCTGAGACGATGAGAGATTCTTTTGGCTATCAATCTCCCTATAACTGCTTTGACTAGATTGCTTCTTATCCAGACCATCAGCTTCCTGCATTGCCCCTACCCAGCAACAAATGAGAATACAATTATACATCAAATCTATACATCAGTTTACCCACCTTCCCAGTTAATTCCCATGTATTAAAACAAAGCTAAAGCCTAAAATGAATGGGGTAAAAAAGAGTAGAGCACAACCTACATCTGTTACCTGATCTGCCATAGCATTCATCAAAGATGTATTAGGAGTATCCTCAGATACAATCAACGATTCCTGCTCATCTCCGCCCCCACTTTCAACTCCAATAGCCTGGCCTCCGGTAGAGGTTACTGGACCAGGAACGGAAATGGTGTCAACAGGTGTGGACATATGATCATTAATTGTTACATCTTTGGAGCCAACACTAAGAATAGTTGTCTCAGACAAGTCCTTCACCATTTCTGCACCAACATCCTTGGAACTATCCTCTTCATTGCGGACTAACACCTCGGAATCACGATCAGCCACTCCAAGAGGCTGAAGTGATAACTCGGTTATAGAAGCGCCATCATTGGCTGCTGAAGATGAATCCACAGGCTGAGCACTTAATTCAGGAGTCAGTGAGTTTCCCAACAAATGAGAATCAGCTTTGGTTTCATCATTCCCATCTGTAACGTGAGATGATGTAGTTGACACAGAACCACCACTAGCTTCTTCAGAGTGAGACTCATGCTTGCCAGATTTACCAGACTTGTTTGAAGACTTCCCACGGCTACTTTCCCCTTTACCGTCCTTCTTCTGACGAAATTGCTGGAGCTGAGAAAAGAATAAGTTCCAAATTAAAGGACTTCCATTCCCCTCTATTGAAAAGAAAATAAATTATAGACCAGTCGCATCATACTAAGAAATACTACTACTGCACATTAATAGAGTTGAGTATGATTTGAAGAGATAGATATGGTTATGATTGTGATTGAGGCAAAAGGTATATACATATATACAGATATATATGTTGAAGGAAATATGAGTACCTTTTTTCTTCCGGCAGAGAGTAGATCGGTACGGGTCTTGGCTTTGTCCATCCGAGACCGATCCACCCCGTTGTTCCCACCCACTGTGACTAACACAATCAATCACACCACCTGGTGGGTCCCACCGCCCATTCAAATCATCATCTTCTTATGCATGCAGCTGCACCATACCATCACAAAAATATATAACCCCACCGACACAATAATAATAATAATAATAATGTGAGAACGAACATGTTAAGATTTAATCATACGTACATTACAATTACAAGATAAAAGAATAGAATAATGATTATAGTGTATGAGCATTTGGCAGTAGAGGAATCAGAAAAAAGGGAGGTGAATTGAAATAAAGGGCGGGAAATTAAATTACGGATGAGTGGATGGAACAAGGGAAAGGAAAAGCGCGGGAATGAATGGAAGGGGCGAGAGAAGAACCTTGATGGGAAGGAGATGACATAGGAGAGAGAAGTTGATGAAGATGATGGTACGGCGGTTTCCGACAAGACAAAGAGAAGCCTTTGTAAGAAAGATCTCACGCGCACGAAGGACCCAACGTAACGTTGTTAATATTTTCTCTTCTCACCTGCCTCCCATATTTTATGAAGCCACATCATCAAACGTATATTATTATTATTATTATTATTATTATTATCATAAATCTAATAATTACTCCATTATTAGATTAGATTAAAAAAGGCAACATGGATGAAAACAAAAAATAAATACGCTCACGCTCTCTCTCTTTGCGCGCCTTCTTTCCCTCTTTCCCCCGCCTAAATATCAACTTTCAAGTTTATCAACTTTTTTTTTAATGAAAGAGGAAATAATAACAATTACTCTGTACTTATGCTAGAGCATACAGCTTATGAACTTTTGTGCTACCATATTTTATATGATTTTTTAAATTAATCTTTAAAAAATCAAATGAAATTTGAAAATAGAACCATTTCTCTATAATATATCAGATGTCACTTATTTTATGTAGAATCTAATGATAAAATTAAACAAAATAACTTAACTTCAAAAATTAATTTTTTAAGTTTAGAGGATGGTAAGGTGAAGAGGAGGGAAGACACTTCCACAGCAAGTGTATTGGCTCATTTTACTATAAATTGTTGAGTATAATTACAAATTTTGATACAATATAAGGTTTGCATAATAAACTGAACTGGTTATAACTTTTGATGCAATATAAAGTTTGCATAATGATGGCAGACATGGCACGTTTGATATTTGATTTATGGAATAATTTGTTGTTTTTACAGATTGATTGGTTGATACATTCTTTTTATTTAGCCGGCATTATTGCTACATTTATACACGCATGAAAAACATGAATGGAATAAATTAATAGTTTTTCTCGGGGTCCTTTTATTTTAATTAAAAATATGAGACTAATCATCATCAAGTGAGACAGGAAGAGGTTAGATTTACCATCATCACCACGTGATGGGTTCAATATTTTGTGATGATTAGGCCAATTTCAAGACCTGACACCCAAGTCATTATAAATAGTGAAGCTAGTTAACTTCTGAACTGAGCCCAATTAAAACTAAAAAAAAAATTGAAACACAACAGAACACTGGAAGGTTTGCATTTTTTTAATTTCACTTTTCTTTTAATACTATGTAGGGGTGCACAAAAGCCCGGCGGCCCGGTGACCCGTTCTTGACCCGACCCGATCCCATGTGAAAAATGGTCCGTCTCAAAGTAGCCCGGAACCAACCGTGTCATGACATGACTGGCCCGACCATCGGGTAGGACAGGACCAGGGCATAGGTTACGTGACCAACAGGGCGGCCCGACCCGGCTATTTTATTATTTTTTACAAATATTTTGATTAATTTACATGTCACACATTCACACTATTTTATAAGTAATTAATTGATTTAAAAATTGTTTAATATTATTATTACATTTACAAATTATACAATCTTAATAGTATTTAGGACATTCTGGAAGGCTAGAACGAACTCAAAGAAAGCAAGTCTGAGAGGGAGAGAGCTTCCACCTTCGAACTGGATTTTCAATCCACCCCCCTTCTTCATCAATCTCCCTTCCTCATCCACCTCACCACTGTCAAATCCAGATCCCCATCATCCTCGGCCGCCTCTACACCAGATCTCCACTCCATTTTCGAAGAAAACCTTCTTCATCTTCCTCATTCTTCCTCCACATCACCGCCGTCTCTTATCAAATTCCGGTCGCCATATCCTACGCCGTAAACACCACAGATTCTTCCAAGTTCTAGCCATCTAAAGCTCACCTTGAAGCTCTTCGATCTCCTCCGCCTCATCTGTCTCAACCGAAGCTCTTCCATAGCTACCACCACACAACCAACCGCCGGCCACCGTTCCTCCACCCATCTTCTCAAGCCTCAACGTTAGCAGGTTCTTCATCCTAGCAAGAAGAACATTCCCTTTTTCTAGACTTTAATTTAGTTTTTTGATGTTTTGAGTTTAGTTTTGAAGTAGGATTCTAAGCTCTGCTTCCTTGAGTAATTTAATGTTAGTTTTTGATGTTTTGGCTCAAATGCTTCATGCTTCATTAATGGCCAATTCCATAATATTTTTTCCTTTTCATCATGAGTTCATGACCAGCATGGTCCGTCATGTTGCCCTGTGGTCATGTCCGGCCCGATCATGGTGTCGGGCCAAATAGGATATGACTGGGCCTCGGGTCAAAAATCTTAGCCCGACAATTATTTAGGACAGGACCAGGGCATATAGCTAGCCCGGTCCTGTCCGTCATTTGTGCACCTACTATGTATCTGAAAAGTCCTTCCTGGCAACCTATCCTTAATGTTGGGCTTTGAAATATAAAGAACACTGCTAAATTAACTAATGGGCTTAATTATGGCATCATCTCTTGTAGCTGACTAGTCTTCGGTCAATTTTCCTATGAATGGGCCGAATAGTTAAATAGGTATCCAATATTGAGCCCAACAAGCTCAATCCAACTCAATAATGCAAATATCAGACAATTGTATATTTGTATTGGAAAAGTTAGATCTGACATCACTGGACAAAGCCAATAATAATGTTCATTTATTTTGTCCAAGATTAGGTTAATTTTAGTTGTAGTGCAAATAATCCATGAGTAATTTACTCAGCACGTGTTCTTTTTGGTGAAATGCTCGGCATGCGTTTTATTGTGTGTACTTATGCTTTATTTGGACTGAAATGTGTACTCATGTTTTTTAAGACAAATATAACTATATGTCTTTATATATTGACATGTTTATGAATATATGTCTGTTCGTATGGAAATATTAAATAGTTTGAAAATCCATAACCAAAATAAAAGATAATAAAATATACTCTCTTCTTTTTAAAATGATCTGTGACTGTTAAGACTTCTTTATAGGTTGGTTACAAAATTATCAAATTTATATATTTATTTTATTTTATTTTGGAGAAATGATTAGTTGCGTTTAAATTAGGGTTAAGACTTAAAATGGAAATTCGCTCCAGAATTTTTGCCATAAACTATCTTGTCCTATAAATTTGTTGAGTATGAGACTATTTTGGAAGTTTAGGTTAATTTCTCACTTGTCCTTTTGGGTATTGGGAGAGATTTATTTGGGATTTTCCCTATTTTTGTCAATGCATAACAATATGTTCATCCATCCTTAAAATAATTAATTAGTAAGCATGATTCCTAGATAAAGTTGTTGTTTCATGTATATATTATTCAGACACCACCAAATGCACGAAATACTTTATTTTGACGGTGGACAAATGACAAACGCAATTTGAATCGCACTGTTAAGCATTACACTACGTTCCACTGTAGTAATAACAAAGTGACGTATCTTTTTAAAATATATTTTAGAATTTTGTGATTGAGATTCTATTCTGGTGCGTCGGGTTATTATATCTATAACTGGGTAGGAAGAGTCCAATTGAACCACGGAGAGATTGAGATCATTATTTGTTTAATTGATCATTTTAAAATTAGGAAGCAAATGGTTTTAAATGTTATCTAGTGTCGCGTTAATTAATTTTGTAGTCATGCTTCATAAACAAGCTAAATTAATCATGGAACCAAGCCTCGTACCCATCATTGTTAATCATCATCGATCGCACTTAATCATCATCGATCGCACATCAAACTCACAGCCATAGCAAGGAAAAGTGCGGACATAAACCCTATTTGTATATATATAACAAATCAAATCACCAATGCATTATCAGATCAATCAATGTCAATATATATTAATAAATTACATAATATAGATGAACTTGCCTTATACTTAATTTAATACTCAAATACATGCGTTTCATTAGCATGAATAAATCATTCTTTACAAAACAAAAGAGCCGAATAAATCATTCAAATAAACATTGGAATTGTCGATTTGGAAGGTTTAATTTTATAGCAAGTGCGTGCACATAAATGTTCGCAAAATCTATAAAATAAAATAACAATATTAATCAACCAGGAACTTGGCTTTAGAAAAAAAATAACCCTGACCAAGTGGGCGATTATTATAGCATTATTAGGTGTCAATCAATCAAGTCATCTATCAAGAACACGTCGAAAAACACCATAATAAACCAAATTGATCAAATACTATCTTTCTTTCTTGTACCACAATCCATATATCATTATATAAACATTTTTAAAACGTTTTAAACCACTTCTACGTACTGTAACAAGCCCTTGTTTAATGTACTTAATTTTTACTACACATGAAAGGGTACGTATGCATGCACGCATTAAAATCAATCTTTTAAAATGTGTATATAAAAAATGAATCCTTTAGAGGCTTAATTGTTAATTGGACTATAACACTTGCATTCTAAATTCAGGGAAATAATTTTATTTTTTTACTGAATGAAATAACTAATTGAAGTTGGATCGAGCTAAGTGTTAATTTATTAAATCTATTTCAAGAGACCTGTCACAACATGTAAATATCATATAGGTTTAAACACTATTTTTCTTTCATGACCCTAAGAAATTGTTATTGATGAGTGGGAATAAGCTTTATCTCCTCTTTTATTTTCATTTGTTCCGATACTTTTCCAAAAAAAAAAAACTGCTTTATTTTGGGGAAAATATTTTTATTTGTTCACGACATTGCGTTCTACCTAAAATAAAATTTCTGACACTTCAATGTCATCTGAGGTAAAAATGTTATGTTTTAATTTTTTTATTATTTATACAATTACTTAATATCACGTAATTCTGCATTTTTTTTAAGTTCAAACATTAGATATTTGAAATATGATATGAATTTAGGAAAAAAGGGAAGAATTATATCATATATATATATGTGTATATATATATATATATATATATTGAAATTTCAATCTTTTTTTAGCAGCAATATATCAAAATGTTAGTGATTTTATTAGGATCTGGTGATACAAACAAAAATATTTACCCCAATATAACATAATTTCAGGGAAGGGCGATGGCCCAAAAATGATACATAACTATTGGCCAAGGAAAAAAACTAATACATAACTATTTCGAGGTACACCAATGATACACAACTTTACCATGAGATCAAAAATAATATTTTCACTAATATGACAATAAGATTAGATATGAAAAGTCCAAAATACCCTCATCAATAAAATAAAAAAAAAGGGAAATTAAATACAAGTCCTTGGTAAGGGACATAATACTGAAAAAGTCCCCCTAACTTGAGAAATTAAAGTAGAGTCCCTTAGGACCTCACTTTAATTATTTCTAAAAGCGTGGGCCCCACATTTAATAATAAAAAAATCTCCACCCCCACCTCTCTCCTCTCTCCACCCTCCACCTCTCTCCTCTCTCCACCCTCCACCTCTAGGGCAGAACATTCGGTTATTCGGTTCGGTTTTCGGTGAAAACCGAAAACCGAATTATGACTATTATCAAAATCGAACCGAAACAGATTAGTATTGGAAAACGAACCGAAATATTTCGGTTCGGTTTCGGTTTTAACCGAAAAAACCGAAATTTATTTATTTTATATTAAATTCAATTTTTAATTCATTTTCAACATATAAAACTCCACATTTTATATTGATATATTGCATATCATTTTTAATTTAAAAGAAGGAATACAAAAACTATAGATTTAAACTCTAAATTTTTACTTATCTAAAGAGAAATATGATAAAATAATAATTTTTTTATTAATTTTTTATTAATTCGGTTATTCGGTTAATCGAAATGTTTTTAAAAAAAACCGAACCGAAAACCGAACACCGAAATAACCGAACTTTAAAATCGAATAAGAATCGAAAACCGGATTAACCGAACCGAAATAACCGAATTCAATTCGGTCGGTTCGGTTTTCGGTTTGATTTGCTCACCCCTATCCACCTCCTTCCTTCTTCTTCTTCACCATGTGCACCACCACCACACCATCAGCCCCCCTCCCCCCAAAACTCTCCCTCCCTGCAACACTATCACCAGTAGCCGCCGCTGCCCTCCTCCTCTGTTCTCCGCCGCCGCCGCCGCCCTCCACCGCGGTGGCGAACGGAGGCTAACAGAAAAGCCGCATAACTCATAAATCTTCAAAGTGAGCGCTGCAAAACGGAGAAAGCAGAGAAAGTGTCAGTCTAAGTGGATGGGAGAGAATTAGAGGGGAGAGAGAGAGAGGAGAATGGACTGACCGGAGAGGGAGATGGAGGAAGGAACGGAGAGGACGCGAGTGTGGCCGCCGAGATAACGGACCTTGCCGTCGGGATGGTGAGGGATGGTTTTGCCGCCATAACTGCAGAGGAATTTGAGGGAGTCCCGACGGAGGGTGGCGACCATGGCAGATGGTGATGGGGTTCGGTTTATTTTGACTTGAAGGTTTTTTTTTGAAGAAGAGGATGGTGATGGTGGAGAAAAGAGGAGGAGGGCAGCGGCGGCGGCTGATGATAGTGTTGCAGGGAGGGAGAGTTTTGGGGGAGGGGGCTGATGGTGTGGTGGTGGTGCACATGGTGAAAAAGAAGAAGAAGAAGAAGGAAGGAGGTGGAGGGTGGAGAGAGGAGAGAGGTGGGGGTGAAGATTTTTTTATTATTAAATGTGTGGTCCACGCTTTCAGAAATAATTAAAGTGAGGTCCTAAGGGACTCTACTTTAATTTCTCAAGTTAGGGGGACTTTTTCAGTATTATGTCCCTTACCAGAGACTTTGTATTTAATTTCCCCTTTTTTTATTTTATTGATGAGGGTATTTTGGACTTTTTATATCTAATCTTATTGTCATATTAGTGAAAATATCATTTTTGATCTCATGGTAAAGTTGTATATCATTGGTGTATCTCAAAATAGTTATGTATTAATTTTGTTCCTTGACCAATAGTTATGTATCATTTTTGGGCCTTTGCCCTTTAAAGAAAATGAAGGGTGAGAGGCATAAGAAATCAAGACTGAGAGAGGCTAAATCCTTTAATTTTGACAGACAACGGGACGTCTGGTTCTAGTTAGGTTCTGTTATAATATAATCGAGTTCTACAAGTAGACTTATCAATTATTTTAGTTGGACATGCTCTAAATAAGTAAAACGTGGTGTATTATTCTATATATCGAGCAAAAGTTTCTTTAATTTTATCCCTGGCCGACTAGAATAGCGAAGACTTTGGAGAAAGGATATTCTAACCGGTGGAGAAATAAAATGGGATTCAAAGGCGTGGGAATGACAAAAACAGATATTAGAAGTATAGTATTGACCCATGCACATATCTCAAAGAAGACTATTGCAGATGCGTGAGATTTCTCACCACAAAAATTTATACGCCAGAGTCAAACCTTATTAGGGGCATGTCACACGTGGCTTATATGTCCTTGTACTATCATTATAGTTTAGCTGTCAATTTTTTCTTTACTTGATTTTTTTTTTCTAAACAGCTCGTTTAATTTCGATAGCAAACCGGTGGACACAGATCATCCAAAGCTACAAGAACTAAGATGCTGATACTGACAAATGCCAAGGTTTTTGTGCAATCTCGTTTTGGAGTAGTTATTACTTGGGATGACCAGATATATAAAGGTCTCTCACAAGAAGATTTTGTTTTAAAAATAGCCTGAGTTTGGATATTCTATTCTACTCTTATAATATTGTGACGGAGTCGCTAGCTTGCTGCTCTTCGTATAGCGTTCGTGTTGTTATCGAATGATTAATGATTGAGGCAAAATGTAATCTGGTAACTCGGCGAGTAATCAAGGATCTCTAGTTGTACACATGACCGGTTACGTTCATTAATTACTTGAATGTTTTTTTAGCCAAGATCATGGGCTCCATGGATTAAATAATTAATCACACATCATCCTTTTTTTTTTCCTGGACAGAATCACTCCATCTAATTATTACATCGGATATGGGGTTTTAATCGAGGCAAGTTCATGTCCGATCAATGAATCTAATATATCATTAAACACCATGTGTTAGGAGATTTTATGTGTGTGCAAATAGATTTCACATTTCAGCAGGTCACCAAGGTTAATACGTGATTTTTTGGGGTGATGTAATATTAATGGCCATCCTAAATTATAAACCCTTGAAAGAAAATAGAACTCAGGAAAATTAATAATAGAATAATAGAGTGAAAATGGTTTTATTGTTCTACCTGATCAGCTGATCATATTCTATTTGGAGATTTTTTTTTCTGCCAAATATTTGGAGAATTGTTTACACGAACTCAATTTGTTACGCTATCTTTTTTTTTTTTGGCCAATAAGATTTGTTACGCTATCTATCGTGTGTGTGTGTATCAATCACATACAAGCACCTTAGACCAAAGGTGGGGACTTGACAAATTGAATTTAATATATCATATAGATATCTTAGAATCATTTCAATATAATTTAATGGTTTTTTTAGACCCAGTCTGATCAATTTAGTTACATAGAAGCTAGCTAGTTGTAATTTTCCTTTGTTTTTCATTTTATTATTTTAAAAATAAACTACGTAATGAACAATATTAATTGCATACAGCTAGAATTCACCTATTCACCATAAATAATTAAAGTTTGAGGTACCACGTGGCAAATATGCAATGGCCAATGTTCATTAAGGTTCTGGATAGTACTCCCTCCGGTCCCTAATGTAAGAGCTAACCTTCAAAAAAACGTTTCCTAAGAAAACATGTGAATGTTAGTTGTATGTCTGGAGTTAATGCTTCTTTTCCAAAATTGTCCATATTTATTATGGTACTTTTAAGAGAGAGAAATACATAAGCATTAATAAATATGAAATAGAGTTAGGGGTAAAGTAGGAAAAAATGCATTAAATGGGGAGAGAATATGGGGTGAGTTCTTACATTAGGGACCAAAACCATTCAAATTTTGGGCTCTTACATTAGGGACCGGAGGGAGTATTAAATAAGAGCTAGAGTCAACTCTCTGAACGAATAAGAACCGTTGGATTACCAAATACTAGTAATTATACGGCGTAGAAAGCTTCTGCTGACACTCACCGGCTAGAGCCGGTGTTGATGGTGGGTCCATTAATTTAAGCCAGAGAACAAAATAAAACATTATCATAAAAAGGAAATAAGTCGGGTCAACAGTTTCAGATTAAAGAAACAGATGACTCGTTCTCCATGTGATCCCCACTTTTGGTTTTGGTCAGCTTTGTTTTTTGCCCTTTTGTTCTCATTCACTTTTTTTTTCTAACAATGTTGCTCACTTTTCACCATATGCCGTTACTATAACGCCAGGTTTACCGATAATAATCCATGATCATTACTCATATTAAATAGTTGTAATTAATGACTTCGTTTACTATTTTACGTAGTTGATGCCAATTTCCCTTTTGAACTTCAATAACTTTAGACCGTGCTATTGAATGGTGTGACGTGTAGAAATTTGGGACTGATTTGATCATTTGATTCCATATCATGTACATGTAAACGTTTTAAAACAGGTTTAGTTTTTTTTTTTTACCAGAAAAACAGGTTTAGTTAGAATTTTAACAACAGCAAAAAGAAAAAAAGTATGGATACCCCTAGAAGCTTGAACACAAGAGAACGTGGTATTGGAGGGATTTGGCTTCTCTTATTTTCTCCTTCTCGCTTCTGTTTTTTTTCTTTCTCACAGTGATTGAATGGTTTAGTCGTTTAGACTAAATAACGCCATAAAAATGAATATTTTAATAATAGAGTAATTTATAAAAAAAATTAAACACTTAATCTGTTAAAATTTGGCCTGAATAGTTAATTAACTTAATGATGAAAATGAATTATAAATTTATGGCAGTAGTCTCGTTCTGAATTATTGAGAGTAAATTTTAATGGATTAAAATTATTAATGTAATTGTGAGTATTTTTTATTTAAGAATTTACTTTGAACCATTGGATCGAGCGAAGATCCAATAATGTGAGGAAGGAAGAAATAGAAGAGGAGCGGATCCATAGCTATACAAGAAATGTACTTACAAGAGTGAACTCTCTAAGGAGCACTAATCTACATCAAAATAAAAAATTTAAAATATTTATACAATGTCAATCTTCTAAGTTACTTATTTTTTATTTTAAAAAAAAAGTGTTTTTAAAAAACCGCAACAGTAAAACACATCAATATTCTAAGTGCCGAGGAAAATATTCTAGAAAGCTGGTATAACTTAAACGTCTTGACCCACTATCTTCATCGAAAATTATTTTTAAAAAATAAGTTTGGAGTGATTAAAACTTCTTTATTTTGCACTTGACTCCGATATTATAATTTATATATACTGAACTGAAATAAGAAATTCTTAATATGCACAACCAACAGACAAGAGGGAAATAAAGATATACCTAGACCAATTTTTTTTCTAGATTATCGCGCTGTAAAAGGAAAAGAAAAAAGGCGTACCTAATTTTATCCCTCAGATTTGACCATTTTGCATGTATGAACAAATCTTGACATATTAACTAATTAGATAATCCAGTGATCTGCTCCTATCCTTGCAGCAGAAGAGGATTTAGATTCCGGAAACAGCTATGCAGATCTTTGAATTTTTATATAATGATCCATTTAAAAAATGTTGTGACATGAGAGAAAAAACAAATGCACAAAGAGTTCTTTTTTTGGACAAAGAAGACGTTAAATTATTGAAATGATGATTAAATGAAGTCAACACAATGGATAGCTCCTGGCCCAGCTTTTGTGAAATGCAGAGTCCTTTATTGTCCATGATTTTTTTGGTCAAGTTATTATGCATGATTCAATAGGATCAAATAAATGCACGCGTATCTCAATCCTGAAAACTTTGACACACATAAATTATTATCCCCACTCAACTTACACGCTAGAAACTTCTATCACCTTAATTCAAACACACTAAAATATTAGGAGTAACAAATTCGGTATTTTACCCAGTCCAACTTTCAATTTATTCCTTGCGTGGACGAGTGCCAGCAATATAAAATATATTTACTCATTATGTGAAAAAGAGAAGCTCCTTGTTGATAAACAATAGAGAAGCGCCTAACATTTGAATCTTTGCCTAAAACAATTAGATAAATTTAGCTTTTTAATAAAGGAATCCACGGTTGTCAAACTCATGAGTTTAATAAAAAATTGCAAGAAGAATGTAAAAATCGGAACGTACACTTAAATAATAACCACGCAAAAGTTTATCTTTATTAATACATGATTACATTATAAAATTAAATAAAAATAAAGAATTCACAATAATTTGATCCATGATCAAGGTATCCCCTCACTCGACAAGTGAGAGACTAACCCCCGCTGATTTGTAGGCACCTCAAAGGGTGAGACAGCTGGCCTGGGAGAATTCACAATAATTTAACTTGATATATTTGAATATAAATGCTTTTATTAAATATATCAACATTTATATCTTTTCAATCTCAAAAAAGAAATTTGTATGAAACTAATATATAAATCCATTAAATATATAGTCAATTAAGAACAATTAAAATTAGTTTTATAGTATTTTAACACTATTTCGTGTAAGGTATAAACATAAAAGTACCTCCGAAGTTACCATATATACTTGTAACCATTTAAAGTAAAGAACATATATTTTAGAAATAAATTTATTTATATCACAAACTTTTTTTGGAAATAAATTTATATCACAAACTAAGAAATTCGTGTTTTAGGTGACTACATACTTTTTTTTTATACACAAATTTTAGGAAGGGGTTTAGGCTCAACCCAATCCAATGGCAGAGCACCTAACTCATTATCCACTTGGGGCCTGTCCCTGTGGGCTCTGGAGCATGACCAACAAGCCCTTTATGTCTGTCCACACAGGTAGGTTACTCCCAGCTTCACTTAGCTACGGAGATGTCTCCCAGAGCGTCGCGATGGAGACACAACAAAGTGTCACTCCCCAGGATTGAACTCGCGACGTGGTGGTCAACCCTACGATCATTGTTCAATCCCTTCGCCACTGAACCCACGGACGATGGGTTAGGTGACTACTTACGGACCGGCTTGCTGTGAATTGAGTTTCAATTCAATGAAAGTTATATCTATAAATAAATTAGAGAATTAAATTACCATAAATGGCTTCATTCAACCTTTGAATAATATTTATTAGACTTTTTCTTACCATTTTTTAAAAATTTGAATAAGTTACTTGTATGTTAGTTTACCTAAATTTTTCTTTCAAAGTGATCACCAAACTTATAAGCTACTACCATCGTTCTTATAAGATCATTTTCACTAATTCAATTAAATTAAGGGAATTAATTAAGTTAGTTAGCATATGATATCATCAATACCATGGTCATATACATTTTATATTTCTGAATATAGAGTATATATAAGAGTAAAATGTAAATATTAATTTTCGTAAGAATGGGGAAAAAGCAGACAAATTCGACCTGTTAAATATTAACAGTCTGACATTTAAAAATCAATCCGTTCTTTCAAAATTAGGAAAATAGTAATATAGTAATAAATAATAAAATATAAATAAGGAAAACGAAGGCAAGTAAGGAAAAAAGTTGAATTCAAGTCTTGGTGCCTTTGGATTTTCAACGTTCAACAGTAAAAGAGAACGCACATTTTCATCTCTATGTTCTCACTACCCTTTTCAAACACATCTCAGCCGTCCGATCAAAACACACCCCTCCCACATTCTCTCTCCTCCACCCGGTCACCCGGTCACGTCCACTCCCATATAAATATCTCCCTCGTCTCCTTCATTTACCTCACTCTTTCTCTCTTCTAACCTCTCTCTGCAACTTCCATGGCCGCTTAAATTTCAGCCTTTGAGCTTCAATTTGTCATTTTCCCTCCCTTCATGGCGGTCGACCTCATGGGATTCCCCAAACTCGACGAACAGAGAGCAATTCAAGAGGCCGCATCTGAAGGATTACAAGGCATGGAGAATCTCATCCGCCAATTATCTCACAAGCCTGATCTCACTGACTACTCAGATCTCACCGACGTCACCGTCTCCAAGTTCAAGAAACTCATCTCCCTCCTCAACCGAACCGGGCACGCCCGGTTCAGGAGAGCCCCGGTTCAATCATCTTCCCTATCTCAGTCTCCCACCCCGAACCCATCGCCGGCGAGTTTTACGCCTCCGGTGACCGTACATCAAGCTCCGATAAAAAACAGTGCGTCTTCCTCTGGTTTTGTTCCGGCTCATTCTTCTTCGCAGTCTTTGACTCTTGATTTTACGAAGCCGAATTTGTTGAGCTCTGGAACGAAGTCTTTGGAGCTGGAGTTTTCGAAGGAGGCTTTTAGTGTGTCTTCGAATTCTTCGTTTTTGTCGTCGGCTATCACTGGAGATGGTAGCGTGTCGAATGGGAAACAAGGATCGTCGATTTTTTTGACTTCGGCGGCGCCGACGGTTTCCGGTAACGGAAAGCCGCCGTTGTCGACGGCGCCGGCAAAGAAGAGATGCCATGACCACCATGAGTACTCTGATGATGTCTCCGGCTCCGGCAAGTGTCACTGCACAAAAAGAAGGTATTCATTCATATTCATGTCGTAATTACTTTTATTTCTTTTTGCCGGTCTTAATTACTTGCAAATATGACATAAATTTACTCAATTTTATTTGCTTACGGATTAATTAGATTGAATTTGATTAGCTCAAGGATTGATTAGATCGATTAGATTAATTTTGACTGGTTTAATAATGGATTAGCTTAAAGATGTTAGTTGTTACTTATCAAATTATCTGTTTGATTTTTTTTTTTTTGTGGAAATTTAAGTTAAATAAGTTACTTCTATAAACTAGTCTAGTATGGAGGAAGTATTAAGTAGCATGGGATAATTTAAGAATAATTGAGAATGATTATAAAGAAGTTCTATATATTTATATAGGATTAAGCGAATCTTGACACCAAAAATTCAATCCCTTAAGACTTACTTTATGAGTAAATTTACTTTATGAAAAAAAATGTAGTAAAGGCCGATTCGACTCAGTGAAATGGTTCTGGGAGTCAACGATTTCCGTGGTGATGCAGTTGATAGTGACAAGTAATTGTCCTTAAGCTATTTCAGAAAAAAAAATTATCTGAAAATAATTGTGAGATTCAAAGTGCCCCAGAAATTAATAATATCGTTTTTGTCTCTATCTATTTGCTTTTATTTTTATGGGTGTTGACCTTTGCAAAAATAATTGCACCGGCCCACGTTATCAGTATCAGCACCGAATGACAGCTCTGATATTTTTTTTTTTTGGTTTTTATTTTTTCAGGAAAAATCGGATGAAGAAGGTGGTAAGAGTGCCGGCGATTAGTTCAAAGATCGCTGATATTCCACCGGACGAGTTTTCGTGGAGGAAGTATGGTCAAAAGCCAATCAAGGGCTCACCGTATCCTAGGTAAGAGCGTGAGCGAATCATGGCCGTTGAAATAGCCAGCCTGTGAGGGCGTGTTTGTTTGATTGTTTTATGTGAATGCTGATTTATTTGGACTTTGTGGAATCAGGGGCTATTACAAGTGCAGTACAGTGAGAGGGTGTCCAGCGAGGAAACACGTGGAGCGGGCCCTGGATGATCCGACGATGCTGATTGTAACTTATGAGGGGGAGCACCGTCATGCACTAGAGGCCGCGGTGCAGGAGAACGCAGCCGGGGTTGTTGGCTTGGTATTTCAGTCAACGTGAGGAGGGTGGAATTGGCAAAAAAGGACATAAATTGAGAGATAGAGAGAATGGAAGGGGAGGTGTTGGTTGGGATATTTTTGTAATATGAAGGGAGTTGACGGGGTTGAATTGTAAATTTGGTCTATGGATGGAAAGGATTACCAAATAATTATATTTATTTATAATTGCAATCGCCCACACAAAGTCTAACCTAAAAGAAGAGGTTGTTATTATTTAATTAAGAAAAAGAAAGTGAGATGCACACACATATGTTTATTTATGACTGGTTGATTGAGGGGTTATAATTAAAAAGGGGAAGTGGGGATCCAAAGAGATGGTCAAAAGGTGGGGGAAAAACAGGGGCCAATGAAAGCTCTGTAATAGGGATCCAAAGTTTAGACTTTAGAGCATACCTTAAAATGTGTGCCACGTGGCTGTGTCTTTTCTCTCCACGTCTCTTCCCAATAATACCCGTTGCAGTTGGCTGCTGGTGTTGACCCTCTACCACTAATTCCTTTTATCTTTAATTAGATTTTGACCCATATGTATACTATGCATGCATTTGATGAATGCCCCTTCCCCTTTTCAACATTATCCTTCTCAGTCAAACATCCATCCATTTCTACATTTTAATGAGTTGTGCTTGTTTTTTATAAACAAAAAATGAGTTATGTTTGTATTAACAATATAACCATTTGTCTATGGGAACTTATATATGGAAAATGATATAAATGTCAACGAAGAGTTTTATATCATCATGCTAAAAATCTTTAAAAGAGCACTAAATTATCTTAGAGTGTTCAGTTTAAGGGCTTTTATATAATTAGAGGTATATAGGTGAAACAATCCTTGCATGTGGCTAAACATGGCCTTGCAAGAAAAAAGACAACATCAATGTGCAATTTTGTCAACGAGGCCATTTTAAAAAAAAAAATTCGTTGTCAATGTTTCATACTGTATTTAAATTCATACTTCAGACCCAAAGAAAGTTATTATCAATATGGTATTAATTCTTCGATCAAAAAAAAAATATGGTATTAATTCTTAAACAAAGAATTATGGTGGAAGTTTGAATTTCTATGCCTGACTAATTTTGTGCCGAAATTTTTTGTTGTTGTTGTGAAGCTATAATTCCATGCATTGAATTTTCACTTCCCCAAACTGAAAAACAAAAATAGATAAATACTCCGAACTAATGTAGTTAAGTGTGAATCAATACATATAGATGTCATTACCACCAATTATGGAGTTGGGGAAAGCCCGAATTTTAGTGTATTTGACACAGCTTGGCAATAAACAAATCCTAATGCCGAGTCACGATCAAAGTTTGAAACGTCTCTTCTACGTCATTTAACCTTTCAAAACTTGACCCAATGAACACAAAATATTAACTTCAACATGGAGTTTTACTAATCATTAAATCAACAATTGTTTTCAATGGAGTCCGATTCAATCGTTATACCTGTCTTCAAATTTATTATCCTACATATTACTCGAAATATAAACCATGACATTTGAATTGTAAAATATAGTACAATGTTGTTTAACTGTGACGAGTTGATGTGAAGACTAAACCTAGTTTTTTTTATACAAAAGTCAACATCCATTTAAAAAACTAAACCTTCATCTTCTGTTATGTGGTGGAGAGTTATCTGGCCCAATGGGCCGTTGATTGTTTTTTCTTTTTAGATGAACTGCAGTGTTCTTTTTCTCGCTCATTCATCTTCATGTTTACGCGCTCGTGCACATCTCATCATGCTTATTGTCACGTTGATCATTCTTGATCGCGAGCAAATATTCTTTGTATATACTGTATTTCTTACTCATTGGGAAAATATCATGTGATTTAGTTGAAGTCAACTGACACTGTCAATTTAATCAAATTAAATAAATTTTGATATACATTAGGAATATGGAGTCTTGTCTATAAAATATTAGGAGTATTAATTTCATCTTTATAACATATATTAGTATATGAAAGATCTGTTTTACTCAACTATAGAGTCGCTTACAGTGGGGTCTCAAGTCATGAGTTCGAATCAGTCTCTCTTCAAAAAAGTAGATAAGTGAACTCAATCTCCGTGGTTTGTCAAATTCATCGTCATTAGTGATACAAATTTCAGAAATCCTATCAAATGTGCGTGAATAACCAAAAGAAAATCTATGTAACTTCATTCGCGCCAAATCAAATAGCTTCGGATTGTACTGACCATCATACGCACATTTTCCTGATTCGTTCAATTCTGTTTTAAGTACTACCTCCGGTCCTAAATATAATACCTAATTGACTTTTTTTTGGAGAGATTAAGGTTGAAAATAGGTTATTAAATCATGACATATTTGATATCTTTTTATATTATCCATTAGCTTATAGGTAAAATAAACTAGTGTAAGAGAAAAAATTAGGTAAATCAATTTATAATTAACTTATTTTGCTTCTATTTAGGATTTTTCAAAAAGTCCTATATTTAGGACCGGAGGGAGTATTAGTTTTAATCAACTCACCCAAAGTGGTAAATAATCTTATGATTGTTTTTGTCCTAAGTATTTATTGAAGCACTGAAATTTAAAAGTTCAAACAATATAACTCAAGGTTCAAATCAAATAATTAAACCAGTAAATACTTTACAAAAATATTCTTATACCTGAGAAATTCTACCTTAATATAGTATCTATTTTTCTTAATTACAAATTACATCTTTTACTTGACCCTTAACCTATAAATAATTACATAATGATATTAAAACACCTGGAGAATTATGTGTGTATGATGAAAAAATGTCTCTAGTGGGATTAATCTCTTGTTTGGGGGGGGGGGGGGGGGGGGAATGTTAGTGAATTATTTGTGTTATTAAGGGGTTTTTTTATCGCTGCTTAATTGAACGACAGTTTACACATTTCGGCTGGTTGCAGAATTATTTTGGATGCACTTTATATGCGGGCCCATAAAACAGAATGGATTCGATTCTCTTGGTGTACTGACATGATTACATGAAAATTCATTAGTCCATTGAAAGTTATTTTACAATTGGATTCCACTCATTATTGCATTCAAGATTCATTAGTCTTGTTCTTGTCGCTTTAAATAATGACTTTGACGAAAATTCTTGTATTTTTTTTTTTGGGGGAGGGGGCGGGGAGGGGGTTGTATGCGTTTAAAATTAGAATCCGTCATTTCAGTAAAAAAATAAAAATTCAGCGAAATAAATAAATCGAAAACCATTGGTTGTGGTAGGTGGGAATTGGACAGCGGACACATTTTTTTTTCTTAATGCCTTCGGTGTCCGGCCCCCTTCAGAGAACCGACTAATCTGAAGTCTTAGCCGGGATTCCCCATTTTTGGGGTGACGACTTTCCAAGGATTCGAACTCATGACCTGGTGAGTACGTAGTGTCTTACCTTCCCCTTTCTTATTAGCTGGTCTACGTCCCATTGGGCTGACACATTTAATAATTCGTTTCGATATTTCACATAAAAAACCAAAACAATGCGAGAAATAGTAGTAAGAGTAGTTGTTTTTTTTTATCAGCTTAGTAAGAGTAGTTGTTAAGGGATGGTAATTTGGCCAAAAAAAGATATAAAAGAGTAGACCTCAAATTTTCCTTGATTTTGTTGAAGGTAATTCTTTTCCCTTGTCGATTCTTCTATTTTTCCTGCCAAATCCTCTCTCTCACAATAAACATATAGAATGTTCAAACTGACTGGATGTTTGATCGTTTGGACTGTGTTTAATTTTTATTACTGAGGTTAAGAGTAGGTTTTCTCCAAATAAAAAATGTATGTCAGATTAAGAAATATAAAAAGTATGGCGATTTTTATATTCTTGGTGTGTAAAGTAGCCAATGACTGTCTATATAAAAAAGCATCCGATGGCTTTTAACACCAATTTTAATTAGTCAATTTGTCATTGACATGTCATGTGATTTCACAAAAAAAAAAATGTACAGTTGTGACGTTAATAGTTTATTTTTAAGAAAATTAAAAGTCTAACATTACGTTGAAGATGTTCTGTTAATAGTTTAAAATGTAAAAATTCCGGCCAGCTTTGTATGAACTTATGGGTTATTATTTCCTGATTAAAGTATACCTTTTATCATGTTTGCATTAAGTTTCAATTTAATATTATGTTTGGAAAGTACACTTTTAGTCATTTTTTATCAACACCGTTAGTTTCGCTTAAATTTAAATAATTATTTCATAATTAAATTGAGATAAAATGATAATTTTTGAAAATATAAGAATAATTACATTAAAATATTATAATCTAAGCATTTTCAGTAATTAATAATTTTATAAAAAAAAGTAATTAATAAACATTTAAAATTGTTAAGTTAACATTTTCTGTTAAATGAATGTAATGGTGTCAACAGAAAGGACTAAAATGTATTTTCCAAATATATCGGACCAAATTGAAACTTGATGTAAACATAAAGATGAAAATTATACTTTAACTTTATTTCTTTAGAGGTGATCTTAACGTTCAAACTCATGTTTTAGTAAAAAAAGTGTTCTAACTTATGTTTAAGAACTACGATGATTACTCTAATATATTGAGGTTTCAGCAATCGTGGACATACTTATGTACACATGAACTATACAATAACAACAAAGTCTTATCCACTAGGTGGGATACACATGAACTATACAGTGACTAAATTAAATTTTCTAGATATAAAAATCAAAAAAACGTTCAAGATATAAAATAGATTTTTTTTTGTCAACTGCCATCCTTTGTAAAAGGCACTTATGACTTAATAACTACACTAAATAAGTTTCTGAAAGAATATGTGTGTGAGACACCGAGATTAATAAGCTAACAAACTTTCTAAAAGGGTATTCCAATTTGCCTAAATTTTTTAGTTTATCAAATACAAACTCCAAATAAGTTTACCAATTTTTCTTTTTATATAGTATTTACTAACTCAACATGTATAACACTTTTTGTTTGACTTTACCCATCACGCAATTTGCATTTAGCTTTTTACCAACCCACACTTGCTAAATTCCTATTTATTGAAGGGTATTTAATTTCTTCCATTCAACTTCAGGGAAAAACATTCAGCCCAAATCACTTACATGTAATTTAAGAATTTTTTGTTGTATACCCGTTTATATTTAAAATTAGTATATAACCCGTGCAAAGAAATAATTTGATGCCTAAAATCACATATATTGTCTTTAAAAGAAGATATAAAGCTTTGATGGGGATAAGAGAGTGCTATAGTTATTCTTCATAGAAATTTTTGGTGTATGGCCGTTTATATTTAAAATGTGTTGGGGTAATTAATTAGAGGTCCCCCACAAGGGAGTTAATACTGGAAAAGTCCCAAAAGTTGAAAATATTAATGTAGGGTCCCAAGGGACCTCACATTAATATATTTAAAAAGCGAAAAGACAGTTTTGCCCCTATCCTTAAAAAAAAAATTTACCCCCCACCCTCCCCCCTCCTCCCTCCCTCCCTTAAAAAAATTTAAGGCTAGGGGCAAAACTGTCTTTTCACTTTTCAAATATATTAATGTGAAGTCCCTTGGGACCCTACATTAATATTTTCAACTTTTGGGACTTTTCCAGTATTAACTCCCTTGTGAGGGACCTCTAATTAATTTTCCCAAATGTGTTTTGTGTTACATATCTTTTTCTTTTTGGGAAAATCCCAAATAAATCCCTCTCAATACCCAAAAAGACAAATGAGGAACCTAAACTTCCAAAAGGACTATGAAGGAACCAGCACTTATACGTCATTTTAAAATTTTGTGAAAAATAAAATTGCCTCCATCTTAAAACACAAATTGCCAGACCTAAACCACCCTCTTCTTGCAATTTAGGTTCCGTCATAATCCTTTTGGAAGTTTAGGTTCCTCACTTGTTCTTTTGGGTATTGGAAGAGATTTATTTGGGATTTTACCTATTTTTTAAAAAAAAGAAAGTAAACAAGGGAGTTAATTAAAAAAAGAAAGAACCAGGAGATAGATGGGGCTTGTAAGTTGTAATTTTCCAAAAAGGTAAGAGAGAGAGTTTGCACTTTGCAGAAAAGGGAATAACAATAACAAGAAGAGTAAGGAAAGTCCTCTTGCCTTGCTGTCACCAACTTTACTTCCCTTCCGCTCCCCCAAAAACAGAAATTAAAAAAAAAACAAAACAAAACTTGTTCGCCAAACTCAAACTCCTCCCTCCACAGTTCTTTTATATTCTTAGGGTTTCTCACTCCTCCCCATTGCTTTTCAGATTCTAAATCATACTCTTTGCTTCCTCTTCACCTCCCTCCTTCTAATAATCCACTATTCTCTCACTACATTCACCTTCCTTTTCCATGAGGTGAGCTTAACGTTCAAACTCATGTTTTAGTAAAAAAAGTGTTCTAACTTATGTTTAAGAACTATGATGATTACTCTAATATATTGAGGTTTCAGCAATCGTGGACATACTTATGTACACATGAACTATACAATAACAACAAAGTCTTATCCACTAGGTGGGATACACATGAACTATACAGTGACTAAATTAAATTTTCTAGATATAAAAATCAGAAAAACGTTCAAGATATAAAATAGATTTTTTTTTGCCAACTGCCATCCTTTGTAAAAGGCACTTATGACTTAATAACTACACTAAATAAGTTTCTGAAAGAATATGTGTGTGAGACACCGAGATTAATAAGCTAACAAACTTTCTAAAAGGGTATTCCAATTTGCCTAAATTTTTTAGTTTATCAAATACAAACTCCAAATAAGTTTACCAATTTTTCTTTTTATATAGTATTTACTAACTCAACATGTATAACACTTTTTGTTTGACTTTACCCATCACGCAATTTGCATTTAGCATTTTACCAACCCACACTTGCTAAATTTCTATTTATTGAAGGGTATTTAATTTCTTCCATTCAACTTCAGGGAAAAACATTCAGCCCAAATCACTTACATGTAATTTAAGAATTTTTTGTTGTATACCCGTTTATATTTAAAATTAGTATATAACCCGTGCAACGAAATAATTTGATGCCTAAAATGACACATATTGTCTTTAAAAGAAGATATAAAGCTTTGATGGGGATAAGAGAGTGCTATAGTTATTCTTCATAGAAATTTTTGGTGTATGGCCGTTTATATTTAAAATGTGTTTTGTGTTACATATCTTTTTCTTTTTGGGAAAATCCCAAATAAATCCCTCTCAATACCCAAAAAGACAAATGAGGAACCTAAACTTCCAAAAGGACTATGAAGGAACCAGCACTTATCCGTCATTTTAAAATTTTGTGAAAAATAAAATTGCCTCCATCTTAAAACACAAATTGCCAGACCTAAACCACCCTCTTCTTGCAATTTAGGTTCCGTCATAATCCTTTTGAAGTTTAGGTTCCTCACTTGTTCTTTTGGGTATTGGAAGAGATTTATTTGGATTTTACCTATTTTTTTTAAAAAAGAAAGTAAACAAGGGAGTTAATTAAAAAAAGAAAGAACCAGGAGATAGATGGGGCTTGTAAGTTGTAATTTTCCAAAAAGGTAAGAGAGAGAGTTTGCACTTTGCAGAAAAGGGAATAACAATAACAAGAAGAGTAAGGAAAGTCCTCTTGCCTTGCTGTCACCAACTTTACTTCCCTTCCGCTCCCCCAAAAACAGAAATTAAAAAACAAAACAAAACAAAACTTGTTCGCCAAACTCAAACTCCTCCCTCCACAGTTCTTTTATATTCTTAGGGTTTCTCACTCCTCCCCATTGCTTTTCAGATTCTAAATCATACTCTTTGCTTCCTCTTCACCTCCCTCCTTCTAATAATCCACTATTCTCTCACTACATTCACCTTCCTTTTCCATGAGGTGAGCTTAACGTTCAAACTCATGTTTTAGTAAAAAAAGTGTTCTAACTTATGTTTAAGAACTATGATGATTACTCTAATATATTGAGGTTTCAGCAATCGTGGACATACTTATGTACACATGAACTATACAATAACAACAAAGTCTTATCCACTAGGTGAGATACACATGAACTATACAGTGACTAAATTAAATTTTCTAGATATAAAAATCAGAAAACGTTCAAGATATAAAATAGATTTTTTTTTGCCAACTGCCATCCTTTGTAAAAGGCACTTATGACTTAATAACTACACTAAATAAGTTTCTGAAAGAATATGTGTGTGAGACACCGAGATTAATAAGCTAACAAACTTTCTAAAAGGGTATTCCAATTTGCCTAAATTTTTTAGTTTATCAAATACAAACTCCAAATAAGTTTACCAATTTTTCTTTTTATATAGTATTTACTAACTCAACATGTATAACACTTTTTGTTTGACTTTACCCATCACGCAATTTGCATTTAGCATTTTACCAACCCACACTTGCTAAATTTCTATTTATTGAAGGGTATTTAATTTCTTCCATTCAACTTCAGGGAAAAACATTCAGCCCAAATCACTTACATGTAATTTAAGAATTTTTTGTTGTATACCCGTTTATATTTAAAATTAGTATATAACCCGTGCAACGAAATAATTTGATGCCTAAAATGACACATATTGTCTTTAAAAGAAGATATAAAGCTTTGATGGGGATAAGAGAGTGCTATAGTTATTCTTCATAGAAATTTTTGTTGTATGGCCGTTTATATTTAAAATGTGTTTTGTGTTACATATCTTTTTCTTTTTGGGAAAATCCCAAATAAATCCCTCTCAATACCCAAAAAGACAAATGAGGAACCTAAACTTCCAAAAGGACTATGAAGGAACCAGCACTTATCCGTCATTTTAAAATTTTGTGAAAAATAAAATTGCCTCCATCTTAAAACACAAATTGCCAGACCTAAACCACCCTCTTCTTGCAATTTAGCTTCCGTCATAATCCTTTTGGAAGTTTAGGTTCCTCACTTGTTCTTTTGGGTATTGGAAGAGATTTATTTGGGATTTTACCTATTTTTTTAAAAAAGAAAGTAAACAAGGGAGTTAATTAAAAAAAGAAAGAACCAGGAGATAGATGGGGCTTGTAAGTTGTAATTTTCCAAAAAGGTAAGAGAGAGAGTTTGCACTTTGCAGAAAAGGGAATAACAATAACAAGAAGAGTAAGGAAAGTCCTCTTGCCTTGCTGTCACCCACTTTACTTCCCTTCCGCTCCCCCAAAAACAGAAATTAAAAAACAAAACAAAACAAAACTTGTTCGCCAAACTCAAACTCCTCCCTCCACAGTTCTTAGGGTTTCTCACTCCTCCCCATTGCTTTTCAGATTCTAAATCATACTCTTTGCTTCCTCTTCACCTCCCTCCTTCTAATAATCCACTATTCTCTCACTACATTCACCTTCCTTTTCCATGTGAGTTCTCCCTCTCTCTTTAATATTCTCTATTTAAACCCTTCATTGTTGTGGGTCCACTGCAAAATTTCTTTTTTTTTTCCAGTATTAGTTTTTGATTTGGTGGTGAAGTCGGTGATGCTAAACTCTCACTCCACCAACCCGGTTGATTGATTTCATCTCCTATTTCCGATGATTCCCATGTTTCTTCTTCATGGAAATTCCTCATAGGTCAATAGCACACAAAAAAACTAGTCTTTTTTGGTTAACTAGTCTTAATACTCCTATGCTGTCATTCACCTGAGATCAAGTTACAATTTTGGAAACATTGATTGATTTCTGGATTGGGGCTGGGTTGGGATTTGTTTAATCTGAATGGCTGATTCAGTGCATGCTAGTGGAGATAGTAAAATTCAGAACTTGATTTCTGCTAAGAAGTCACTTAAGCTTAGCTTAGAGAAGTCAAAATCCCTACGGTTAGCTTTAGAGAAGGCTGGACCTAGATTAGAGGAGATTAGCCAGAGATTGCCTTCCCTTGAATCTGCGGTTCGCCCAATTCGGGCCGATAAGGATGCCCTTGTGGCTGTTGGTGGGCATATTAATAGAGCAGTTGGCCCTGCTGCTGCTGTGCTTAAGGTTTTTGATGCGGTTCATGGCCTTGAAAAATCGCTCTTATCCGACCCGCGTAATGATCTACCGGGTTATTTGTCTGTGTTGAAGCGCCTCGAAGAGGCGCTTAGGTTCTTGGCAGATAACTGTGGTTTGGCAATTCAATGGTTGGAGGATATAGTGGAGTATTTGGAAGATAATACTGTTGCTGATGAGAGGTATTTGTCACATTTGAAGAAATCTCTACAAAATCTGCGTGAATTGCAGAATGAGGAGGGAAAGGCTGGATTGGATGGTGGGCTTTTAGAAGCAGCATTGGGAAAGCTGGAAAATGAATTCCGGCAGCTATTGACTGATAACAGTGTTCCACTTCCTATGTCGACGTCACCTACGCTTGCCGATCAGGCATGCATTGCACCTTCACCTTTACCGGTATCCATTATTCAAAAGTTGCAAGCAATTCTTGGCAGGTTGATTGCAAATAATAGACTTGACAAGTGCATATCAATATATGTCGAAGTTCGTAGTTCAAATGTTAGAGCAAGCTTGAAGGCTCTTAATCTGGATTACCTTGAGATCTCAATAGCTGAATTCAATGATGTACAGAGCATTGAGGGGTATATAGCTCAATGGGGAAAGCATCTGGAGTTTGCAGTGAAGCATTTATTTGAAGCTGAGTATAAACTCTGTAATGATGTATTTGAGAAGATTGGATTGGATGTGTGGATGGGTTGTTTTTCAAAAATAGCTGCACAGGCAGGTATACTTGCTTTTCTTCAATTTGGGAAGACTGTTACAGAAAGTAAGAAAGATCCCATCAAGCTATTAAAGTTATTGGACATATTTGCATCTCTGAACAAATTGAGATTGGATTTCAACCGCCTATTTGGTGGTGCAGCATGTGCTGAAATTCAGAACTTGACTAGGGATTTAATCAAAAGAGTGATTGATGGGGCAGCTGAAATTTTCTGGGAACTTCTGGTTCAGGTAGAATTACAGAGACAGAATCCCCTCCTCTTGATGGCAATGTCCCAAGATTGGTGAGTTTCATTACTGATTATTGCAACAAACTTTTAGGGGACGACTATAAGCCAATATTGACACAAGTCCTTGTCATACACCGGAGTTGGAAACGTCAGAGCTTTCAGGAGAGACTCCTAGTGAATGAGGTTTTGAACATCATAAAAGCTGTAGAATTGAATTTGGAGACATGGGTCAAGGCTTATGATGATCCTATGATATCAAACTTCTTTGCTATGAACAGTCACTGGCATCTGTACAAGCACTTGAAAGGAACAAAGCTTGGGGATCTCTTGGGGGATTCTTGGTTGAAAGAACATGAACAGTACAAGGACTACTACTCCACAATTTTCTTGAGAGATAGCTGGGGAAAGCTTCCTGGTCATTTAAGCAGGGAAGGGCTGATTTTGTTCTCAGGAGGGAGGGCTACTGCTCGCGATTTGGTCAAGAAAAGGTTGAAAAAATTCAATGAAGTTTTTGATGAGATGTATGCAAAGCAGTTAAGCTGGGTTATGCCAGAACGAGATCTAAGAGAGAAAACAACCCAACTTATAGTGCAAGCAGTGGTTCCTGTTTACCGGAGTTACATGCAGAATTATGGTCCTTTGGTTGAGCAAGATGGCAGCTCCTCTAAATATGCAAAATACAGCGTGCAGAAGCTGGAGGAAATGCTTTTGTCTCTTTATCAGCCAAAGCCTGTGAGACACGCCAGTTTGAAAAACCGGCAATTTAGCGAGAAATTTGGCAACAGTATGGTGGATCTTCGCCGCACTGCCTCTGCAGTTGTGTGATTGCATAGTCTTAGATTTGGAAAGGTGAAAGAGCATTTATATATTCCTCTCCTTATAGAACGGTTGACTGCTGTATATAACATCATTTCTCCGAACCCTGCAATGCATTGGTTTGCCTTCCATTTCTGAGAAGGAATCTTAAAAACAATGCTGTCCGATTGATTGCCTGATGCATTTATATGATGATGGAACATTGTTTTCCTTCTTAGTTGGAAAATCGGATGTCATCCCTCCTGCACAAAGTTCTGCCATTTGAAGAGTACTGTTAGTTCTTATTAATAAATACTATGGGCCTTTATCAAGCAGGTTCATCTTCCTTACACCCAGCTGAAGTAATTTATTTGTCTTCAGCTTCTCCCGTTCAACTTGCTTTTGTGGCAGCAGGTACAATGTAATATGTTAGATTTTTGTGTAATTTTTTTAATTTATGATAATACATGGATTTAGAGGCTCTAGATCAACATTATTATATTTTTCATTCATCAGAGTCACAAGGAGGTAGGGGTGGGGGGAGTTGTGGACGCAGAAACCATCATGTGTTGTTTATTTCATGTGCTTTTTGTGGAATAGTGGCGATAAATTTTGGAAGGTTGAGGCCAACTGGCAATGATAGCCAATTTTTATTCTATAAATCAAAAGCAATTTGGCTTATATCTTCTTTTCTTATCTTTTTTCTTTTTCAGTACTTTGCTATATCTACATGAAGCAGGGTCTTGCTTTTGATCTATTTTCCTGATCTGAAAGGCCACTTAGAAAGGAAAAGAAGATAAGGCGATCATGTCTTGTCAGCTTCAATTCAACCCAACCCAATTATAAATGCAATACTGAGTCATCCCAAAATACTCATCTAAAAAATTCAGCTGAGAAATTTAAAATTCTATTATTCCTTAAACCATAGAATCTTCAATTATGCATGCTCATTGTTCATTGTACCAAAATGATCGATTGTTCTGTGCCTCAGTGGTAGAAGCTCCAAGAGGCTTTGAAAATTTATGTTTTTGCTCATGGTGAGCTTTTCTTCATTTCATTTATTCCTTCAGCCCCTTCTCTTTTCTAATCTTTTAACTGATCAGATAAATCTTTTACAATTTATACTTCTCACATCGATATATTAATTTTACTTTTACACAGATATGAAAATAGAGTTTCTTCAACTGGTGTGAATGAATCAAATCTATTTACTTGAGATTAGCATGCGAGAGGAGAGAGAAATTAAACTTATTCTTTAATCCATATATCAGTTAAGAAGCCTTTGGAGTTTGGACTGAGGAAATGTGAAGTGGAATGACATGATGACAGCAGTTTGAGTTTTTGAGCAATTTATGAACAGTGGTGGTGACGCATTGGTAAGAAGGGTCAGAGAAAATGTGGTTGAAACTTGGTGCGGTGACACAAGTTGGGCATCACACCCGTCATTCTTCACTTCCTATTCCTAATTCTTTGTTTCCTTGTCCTAATTCTTTGTTTCCTTGCGGTTTAAGTTATTGATCAATATGCTGAACCACAACAACACTTAGAATCTAAAAAATGTATAGAGAAGTGATGGGATAAAAACAATTAGTTACTCGTGAATTTATTAAAGCCAATATGAAGAACTTAAATCAACAAGCACAAGATATGCTGTTTTAGACTCATAAATATTGGAGCATGGTTATCTTCTCATCCTATATTGCAATACTCTTCCGATCTTATTTATAGGGTTAGAAGAGACGATTTTATTTCAACTTTTTTTATAGGGTATGCCATTAAATTTTATTTGTGAATGCATTATTTAATTCTGTTGCTAATTTAATAGCAACTTCAATTCATGCTAATTTCCCTTTGGTGAGCAGTTTAAAAAATGCCCTGATTAGAAATGTATTATTTGACTTTTAATTTTTTTATTTCAACTTTTTATTTATTATGTGTTGACATTATTTTATATGTTTTTTTTGTCAAATATTTTTATGTGATTTATTGGTATTAAATAGGGTTAACTTTAAAAAGTTATCAAATTTCAAGGTAGAATCAATGGAGTTTAAGGTTTAATTTAGTCTATGTGCAATATGTCAAAAATGACATATAAATATAACTTAGAGGATTACAAGTCAACGAAGTTGGTTCATATGCATATTGACACGCATTAAGGTTGGTATGCTGACTTGCTGAGGGATATTTTTAACCGTGAAATTTGGAATAATACCCTTTGCATACAAGAGTTATTAATTTCTTTCAAGATGTGTAGAGTAAAAAGGCAAATCTTTCTCACTTTCGCTCCTCAAAATGAAATTTCCCTCGTACACACGAGTGTTGAGTGTGCAGAGATTCCTTAACAGTGTTTTCGTTTTTACAAAATTCGTATAAATTTGAGTGATGAGTGTTGAGGGTGCACGAGAAGAGTTTGGAGTTGTCTTTCTACTATATGTCTTAATTGTCAGTTTATGGTTTCATTTTACATATGTTTTGTATGTTTTGGATATTGGTAAACTCTTGTAATAGTTAAATGTTATTAATGTCATTTTGACTTTTATCAAAAAAAAAAAACAAAATTCGTATAAATCAACATCCCTGCCGTCCAGAAAAATAGAAAGAAAGGGGGAAAATCATCGAGATCCACGTTTAACCTGTTTATAGGTCAACACTAAAGTGTACTAGATTGAATCTGCCCGCTATTCAAACATGCATAGAGTTGGTTTTTGTTTTTTTCAATTCAAGGATGCATATTTACGCATACTGCGTAAATATGGAAGAGATCAAATTCTGAACCCTCCCACTTCCCATTAAGTAGTTTTCCCATGTTTTTGGACCAAAGACTTTGGATAATTAATCTTTATGTCTTAATAGTAATACCTTTTTTATAAAAAGAAAATGAAATTAATAATATTAGCTTACAGAGGTTCGATAATGTCCAAAAATGTAAAATTAAAAACTACTACATCATTATACTCATTAATTACAATTTAGCTGCCTAGTGGTAATTAAAGTAAAAGTCTTTATGAAGAAGGCAATATCGTCAGCAACATCTTAGTAGTACTACCTGCTTCAGAATTTTATTATATATAATAAATATATAAGATATGGTATTAAGTAGTTAATTTTAATTACTTCATTTATTAAAACCTCCATAAAAAGTCAAATAAGATTTGATATTTTGGAAGGGATGGAATATAATGCTTTTAGTTGCAGACAATTAAATCAGGAAATAATGGTGCGTTGAAATGGTGATATATAACTAATTACATAAATAGTTGGGTTTAAAACTTAGAAGCAAACAGAAACAATAGTGAGTACAAGGTACAGGAATATGATCGATGTCAACTCTTATCGTAATAACTTTAGCACTCCACCCAGGAAATTGAAATTGGGGCCATCGTCTTTAATCTCATCTTATGCGTAGGCCATTGTATCTTTCACTTGCTTCATTATTCTTCCTTTTCTTTTCGACCCACTCCAAAGTATAATTTGTCGTTTGTTTTGTACTTTTTATGTGTAGTAGTAGTAGTGCGTTCTTTCTTTTCCTTCTTTCTTTCGGCCCCTCAAAAAACTTGAGTCTAATCCTTAGTATATATGTTGATGCGAAGCTTGTTCTATTCACGCATCTTTGATTCTCCTCTCATACACCTTCAATTTTTTGTGCCGTCTATTCTCAGTATTCTTGTTCTATCACTCTCACATGATTATAGTAGTATCGGTCTTAAAAACTTGGCTCTTGTAGATAATGGCATGTTTTTGTAAGACGTCAACCTTGATCTATTGTTATGTTGTCTTTAAGCCAAATATAAAAAGAACAATATATGCATTAAATTTTAGTCTTGACATTATTGTATCAAATTCGGCACTAATACTTAATGCATGGATGTTGAAATGTTGTCTTCCAATATGTTATATTAGACCATGTGACTGAGTTTTTTGTCATCAATATTAGAAACTAAGAATAAGACTATAGAGTCTAATTTATAAAGCGCCAAACTAGTGGATGAAGATATGATGTTATTATCCTTTTTCAATTTTACACATTTTCGTTCGAACTTTTGGTTTAGATAGCAATCAACTTCACCGTGAACGAGGATCGTACGAATTGAATTTTGGAAAACACACTTCATGTGAGAGACAAATTAACTCAAATTCTTCACTTTTTAAGTCTAAAAAATGATTAGCCTCAAACCTAAAGGGGTTTGAGATTCTCTTAATTCTTAAAAATGCTGGTTTTATAATTTTTTTAATTTAATACATCACATTCTTGGAAATGCATGCTTTCACTTCTAATTATAGAACATAGCTTCAAAATTGGTTGATCCTATGTATAGAAGAAAGATGTGGTGGATAATTTATTTTTTGGTTAATATTATCCCCATTCAACGACTCATGCTTTTTTTAACGTAAGTTGGCATGCTCTTATCTATAGTTATATCGGACAACATTTTCATTGTTATCACTAATTAATTTAATCGAAGAGTTAAATTGGGAAATCACACATCACTTGTTAATTTTTATACGAAATTGACGCAGTGTACTTTTAACTCCAAATAGAACGAAGTAAGGTGAAGATATCTTATAAATGCTAAAAAAATAATATCTTATAAATGGAACGAAGGGGTGAATATAAGTAATATACAGAAATAGTATGAAAATGATAATGGGAGAGGAGGTGAAGAGATATGGTATATATAGTGGGGGTGAATAGGAAAATATAATAAGTGAATTAATCCAAATAGAAGAATGAAGTTGAAAATATAATAAGTGAATTAATCCAAATAGAAGAATGAAGTTGAGTGAAGAGGCAACTACTCCTAAGATTTGACCCAATTTTTTTTAATATACTACTCCTATTATTTTTCTTTCAATCACATGATGTCTTTCAGAATAATTCTCAGCATCTTCCCATTTTAATATTCCGTGTTTGGATTATCTGTCTCCCAACCAAGCAAAAGTCCACCCACATATATATACACCATTAAATTCCATTCATTGTGAGTGAATAATGAAATGAACCACTTCATACTTATCTCCAGGTATTTATTGGTTAATTTATTGATACCATATTTTACCAACTCGGGAATTCTAGTGGATCAGTTTCAGTTGAGTGTTCGACTGGGCTATCTCGCAAACCCTCTCTCCTTATTGTCACGGATTTGGTGTTTTCTACCAACTGTCACGTGCGGCACTAGCAAACTTCCCTCTCTTGAATGCTAGTCAGCCTCTCTCTCAACTTACAATGGAAGTTAAGTACTAAGAAGGAACTTGGATCTCAAAGAAAAGAACTTGTATTGATCTTTCTCTTAATGATCTGACAAAACTCTCAACTCTTGGATGATACAAATGAGGGGTGAGGAGGGGTATTTATAGTAATTCCACCTCCTCAATGGATGGCTAGGATCTATTTGATCCAATGACTACAATTAAGTCTCTAGAGTATTCTACTACTTTCTCTAAATATGTATAATATTCTAAGATATTCTAGAATAATCCTGAATACTCCAAGATTCTCCATAAAGCTCCACAAGCTTCTATAGAGTTCCACAAGCTTCCAGGATCTTCCAGATGCTTCCATAACCTTCTAGAGAATTCTAGATTATTCCACAGTGTTCTAGAGCATTCCAGAGGGTTCTAGAATGATCTAGAATATTCCGGACTGTTCCGGATAATTCTGGGCATTTCCGGAAATAATTTTGAGTGGTTCGTGACATTCTCCCCCACTCAATGTGGCGACGTCCTCGGCGCATCACTCCGGTATGCATCTTCTTTGCATCGGCCCATTTCTTCCTCTTCTTGGCTTCCTTGACCAAGTAAGCTTTTGCCAAGTCAGTCTTCTCATACCGTCCTTTAGCAAACTTGAATGTTGTAGGTGTCGGGCCTTTGTAACCACTGGCTAAGGTATATGGGGTCATTGGCTGTTTCCTTGTAGCCAACTTCCCAAAATTTGGAGGCGCCATGTGGTATGGTACCGCCGTTGGCGAGGTTGCATGAATTACCGACTTGATCTTAGGATCCACCTTTCTCTTAGGTGGTAACCTCTTTGGTAACTTTGGTGACATCGCATCCTTGAACTCTTCAAGGATATGTCCAACATTTTTGGGGACATCCTCCATGTATGGGACATCTGTTACTTCCTTCAAGGCTGCGAGGTAGGTTGGCTGCTTCCCTGTGGTTCCCTTGGAGAGTTTCATCGCTGATATATGATTCTCTTGAAGTCGGGCTTCACGCTCTAAAGGTACTACATGGATGTTGCCTTCCTCCAAGATGCACATTGTATTTGCAAATGGGATGGGAACTGCCTTAACTTTGTCGATGAACTCCATACCTAAAACAATTGGATGGTCATCCATGGTGACTACTGAGAAGTCCATGAGACCGCTCCAATCTCCTAGGTTCACCTTCACTTCTCTTGCAACTCCAAAGGTGGCCTTCGGCTCCGAGTTGACAGCCTTAAGCCATCCTTGCTTCTTCTCATAAGGGATCCCCATCTTCTTTGCCTCTTCTACTCGCAGAAAATTGTTGGAAGCTCCCGTGTTCACAAGTGCTTTCACGGTACGTCCTCCAATCTTAGTCTCCACAAACAAGCGCCCCTTTTCTCCGAATTTGGGCACCTCAACTTTAGCCTTGATGGCGTTAAGAAGTTGTAAGGATCCCACCCTCCTTTCTTCTTGCTCTTGCTCCTCTCTCTCAATTAGGGCAGAGAGCTTGGCCTTCTTTGGGCAATCCCTTGCCCTATGTGGTCCTTCACAAAGGAAACACTTAAGAGGTGGGTGTTCCCCACTCTTGTACCCCTTAGCCACCTTGGGCTTATGGTCCGATTCTTTTCCCCGATGGTACTCTCCCCCACTCTTTTCCTTGTCGTCCTCATCTCTTGCCTTTGACCTTTCAGGCTTCTTGAATTCGATAAGGGACTCGGCAATGGAAATAGCGGTGGTTAAATCTTGAGCACCACGTCTTTGTATCTCCAACTTAGCCCAATTTTGTAAACCATCCATAAAAGTAAAGAAAGCTTCTTTATCAGGATAGTCAGGGATTTCGAGGAGTACCTCTGTGAATTCCTTCACATATTCTCGTATACATCCCTTATGTTGAAGACGTCTTAGCTTCGCTCTAGCCTCCTCTTCAACATTATTAGGATAGAACATCCTCTTGATTTCTCTCTTGAAATCATCCCATGTGTCCATGGTACATGTACCCTTCTCTATATCCCCTTGTCTCCTCCTCCACCATACCATCGCGGTGTCTTCAAGGTAGAGACTTGCCATATCAATCTTCATGGCGTCATCCTTGATGACGAGCGCCCTGAAGTGTTGCTCCATGCTCCATAGAAAATTATCAAGTTCCTTCGCATTCCTCGATCCTTTAAAGGATTTGGGTCGTGGAACATCAATCCTAGAGGGAGTAGTCCTTACCTCAGACGTTGATGGAACATCATGTGCAAGCGCCTTCTTGCACAACGCGAGCTCCTCCTCGGTCCTCTCCAACTTGAGTAAGACACCATTGAGCTCTTCTCGAAGCGAAGAAACTTTCGCCCTGTGAGACTCCTCCATGGAATTCCTTTGATCCTGACACTGGGCGAGAACTCTGTTGATGGCGGTTAGAACCTCCTCGCGGAACTCCTCCATGTTCCGTCCAACCTCCTCAAACTTTTCCTCCCCATCGACTATAGCCAACTCCACCTTGGCTAGCCGTGTCTCAAATCCTTCCATGGGTTCCCTCGAACGAGATCTCTGGCACTTTTGTTTCTTCTCAACTCCTTTCTCCACCTGAGAAGTGTTGCTCCCGGTTTCCATTTCTCTCTTCGTTCCGACGAGCCTTCAACCTTGAGCTCTGATACCAACTGTCACGGACTTGGTGTTTTCTACCAACTGTCACGTGCGGCACTAGCAAACTTCCCTCTCTTGAATGCTAGTCAGCCTCTCTCTCAACTTACAATGGAAGTTAAGTACTAAGAAGGAACTTGGATCTCAAAGAAAAGAACTTGTATTGATCTTTCTCTTAATGATCTGACAAAGCTCTCAACTCTTGGATGATACAAATGAGGGGTGAGGAGGGGTATTTATAGTAGTTCCACCTCCTCAATGGATGGCTAGGATCTATTTGATCCAATGACTACAATTAAGTCTCTAGAGTATTCTACTACTTTCTCTAAATATGTATAATATTCTAAGATATTCTAGAATAATCCTGAATACTCCAAGATTCTCCATAAAGCTCCACAAGCTTCTATAGAGTTCCACAAGCTTCCAGGATCTTCCAGATGCTTCCATAACCTTCTAGAGAATTCTAGATTATTCCACAGTGTTCTAGAGCATTCCAGAGGGTTCTAAAATGATCTAGAATATTCCGGACTGTTCCGGATAATTCTGGGCATTTCCGGAAATAATTTTGAGTGGTTCGTGACATTATCCATCTACCATTAACTGGTAGTAGTACATACTAGTATTTATAATAAGGTGGCTTTGTTGATGATGCAGGCCATCTATCTGTATTAATAATGCTGTATATATAGTTTAAACCTGTAAGGTACATGTCCTTACAGATTTAATTTTATTTATTTTGGCTCATGTGCTAGTATCAATTCTTATTCAATGGTAACTGCAATAAAGCCATATCCCAACAGAAGCCATATCCCATCTGTAGTACCCCATAACACTTCACCAAATTGTCAAATCACTTCACTCTCCACAAAAAAGTTGACTATAGATTTTTTACCCATCCCACCACACCTTATATGGGCGGATAGTGTGAATGGTCGGTGATGGATTTTTTTCATTAAAATCTAGTAGCATACAAGTCCTTATATGCATAACAATTAAACAAAACTTGAACTCTATAAAACTTGGTGATGGATTTTTTTTTTCAATTAAAATTGGTGTTGTCTCAAGAGCATTGGCATTGGGTACCATTTAATTTTAAATCATTATTGGCAAATGTAATAGGGGTGGAGATCTGTCAAGCCTGGTCTAATATACATAGTCTATTTTATGTTCGATGACTTGAGTCTTTTATAACTTGTAATATACCGTTGTTCAAACTTTGAGTGAGCATGCTCACAAGCCTAACCTAGCCTAAAGCCTACCAAGAGGCTTGATTTATCAAAACAAGCCAATAGGTCCCCAAACATGGCAATGTGTCCAACAATTCAAAACATGTCTAGGTCTAACATGCTGGAAGATATGGCAGACGAGGAATAGATTAATTTTCAATTCTAAACATGTATAGAAAGCATAGCTAATTTGTAAAATGAAGGCTCTTTCAGAATTTAGCAGAGAAGCATTAACTCAAATTAAACAGGCTCAGGGAATTTTGAATAAAAAAGAATGTCACAATATTTCATGGAGTAAACCACAAGACTTATATGTGAAATGAATTGTGATGGTGCGCCGTGCTCATAAAGACTCGGGATGTGTAGGCCCGGCCTATGTGCCTAGAGACTAAGAGGGTAAAAGTTAATAGTGTTAGAAATATTAGGATCATATTAAATGAGTTGTATCTTGTAAGTGGTTAGTGGCCCTATTGCCTATATAAAGGGTCATAACCTAAACATTTTAGTGTGTGAGATTTATGGGAGTCTACACCAAGAGGGAGAGTTAACTTGGTCTCTCTCCTCATTACCCTAGTGTTAGGGATTTGTTTTGTAAAATTCATTTCCTCAATGAGGAGTGGTCATCACCTCTATGACGGATGTTTCGATTTAGTCCATGAGGATTAAAATATTGTTGTTGTTTTCATATTCTTCTTCATCATCTATCAATATAAAGATTTGTTTAATTCTTCATCTTGTTCTCTTTCCCTACCGATTTGTCAACATGGTATCAGAGCAAATTTGGGTTATTGAGTCATCTTCATCATCTTCTTCAGTTGATATTGAGTTTTAATGTTTATCGTCCAAGAAGTCATCAAATCTTCATCAAGAATTCAGGTTTTGCATCATTATTAAGCAATATCGAGTCTTTGCTCTTTGGGATGGTGGTATGTCGTGAAATCAAGATTTGAGGTGCACATCCCAAAAAGTAAATTCAAGTCCAATACATTTATTCAAGATCCTCCTACCCAGATTCATTCACCGCGTTGTGTTTCACTACATAACTCAAATCATCATATCTGACTTTAAAGATTTTCGTTGAAGTATCTTGAAGACAAAAACCCGATTCTTCTTCTTTTTATGCAATTCAACCATTCCTTCAAATCAAAGTCAATCAACAAAGATTGTTCAAGAAGTGCTCCCAATCCAAAGAATTCATCCTTACTTTGAAGATCTCTCCTACCACTTTCTTTATTTGCTGTTGCAATTCCGATTCAAAGAAACCATTGTTTCACATTCTCTTGAAAGATATGAATGGGATAGATGAGTGTTATGAAGTGTTGAAATTCTTGGTTATATAAAGAATGGAGTGTGCTTAGAAGACGAGTTTGGAGTGCCTATGAACTCATGTGGTGAATTTGTTTATTCAGCAGGTACGTGATGGAAATTGGGATGAAAGTATAACTACATTATATTGCATATTGGTTTAATGGATGAAACAATTATAAGAGTCCAATGCAAGAAGTTTGATGAGGCACGTTACCATTATTAGTTTATGATAGATACAATTGATATTTGCATGGTACAACAATTCAAACATTGGTTGCTAGAATGCAAGATTGCAAAAGAAGCATCGGTCATATAAACGGTGATGTAAAGATCGATGTCTTGTTAATGCGTGTTATGGCTTTGTAAAAAGTGTTTCATGAGTTCTGCTGTGGAATATCATAATATTGAAGACTAAGATGAAGAACAATGTATTGAAGATTAACTTGAAGAAAATGATGAAGAAAAAGATTAAACGAATGTCTTTTTGAAGACAAACAGAGGAAATTGTCTTCCATTTTTTTTACAAGATCAAAAGAACTCGATCTAATTAATTCACTAAACCCTATTGTTTGTATTGACAAGTTGACACTTTCATAAGTTTAAGTAGTGTCAACTTGAGGGGGCGTGTTAGAAATATTATGATCATATTAAATGAGTTGTATCTTGTAAGTGGTTAGTGGCCTTATTGCCTATATAAAGGGTCATAACCTAAACATTTTAGTGTGTGAGATTTATGGGAGTCTACACCAAGAGGGAGAGTTAACTTGGTCTCTCTCCTCATTACCCTAGTGTTAGGGATTTGTTTTGTAAAATCCATTTCCTCAATGAGGAGTGGTCATCACCTCTATGATGGATGTTTTGATATAGTCCATGAGGATTAGAATTTTGTTGTTGTTTTCATATTCTTCTTCATCATCTATCAATATAAAGATTTGTTTAATTCTTCATCTTGTTTTCTTTCCCTACCGATTTGTCAACAAATAGGTAGTGCACATAATAGTTAGGAATGAAATAACTTTCTTAATTAGGTTTAATTGTATATTTAGTAACTTACTAAGTAATAATGTATAGAGAAAGTAATGTTTCAAAGAGAAGGCAGTTAATAATAAAAGAAGGCCAATGGGACCGAGCGCATGTATCTAGAACTCGGGAGTGGAATTCCCTCTGGTCCTCCGTCTTTCTTTCTTTCGTTTTAGGAAGGAAAGGATTAGAGTGAAATGGAGTGAAACTACAGCAGCACCATCAAACAATATTGCCAACTTAATGAAATTTATAAAGTAAGAAAACACTTAAATACCCCGGGCAATTTCTTCTCTGCTCCCTCCTTCCAATATCAAACTTCACAAATAGAGGTGAAAGTTAAAAAGAGAAGGGGTATTTTGCACATGCGTGAATTCTTACTGCAGCTGGTATATTTGTTGCTGCTCACTCTAGTATATAAAGTCGCTTGAATTAATTCATTAGAATTAAAAGATGGGCAATGACCCTATTTTATACCCAAAGTAACCACTCTGGACCACCCAACACCATAAACTAACAGGTGATACAATATTACACCCAAAGTAACCAAAGTGGTCCAAAAATACCATAAACCGACGGTCTTCAACGTTTGACCGTTAGTTGGATGATTTGGCGCCCACGTGTTATATTTGTTCCACGTGGCACCTGTGCAAATGCCACCTGGATGGGCAATGACCCTATTTTATACCCAAAGTAACCACCCTGGACCACCCACCACCATAAACTAACAGGTGGTACAATATTACACCCAAAGTAACCAAAGTGATCCAAAAATACCCTCAACCGACGGTCTTCAACGTTTGACCGTTAGTTGGATGATTTGGCGCCCACGTGTTATATTTTTTCCACGCGGCACCTGTGCAAATGCCACCTGGATGCCCACGTGACATTTCTCTTCACTTCTTTCAATACACATGCATGCCACTTCGAATTCGCACTTGGATTTCGCAAAATGAACAAAGGATTTCGCACTCCCTCCCCTCTAAATCAATGCCCTAATCGCTGTCGATGCCCTAGGCTTAAAATAAATTAAACAAAAAGCTTGTCATATATGCATCTCTGCCCTAGGCTTGAAATATAACATGTGGGCATCCAGGTGGCATTTGCACAGGTGCCGCGTGGAAAAAATATAACACGTGAGCGCCAAATCATCCAACTAACGGTCAAATGTTGAAGACCGTCGGTTGAGGGTATTTTGGACCACTTTGGTTACTTTGGGTGTAATATTGTACCACCTGTTAGTTTATGGTGGTGAGTGGTCCAGGGTGGTTACTTTGGGTATAAAATAGGGTCATTGCCCAGGTGGCATTTTCACAGGTGCCACGTGGAAAAAATATAACACGTGGGCGCCAAATCATCAAACTAATGGTCAAACGTTGAAGACCGTCAGTTTAGGGTATTTTTGGACCACTTTGGTTACTTTGGGTGTAATATTGTACCACCTGTTAGTTTATGGTGGTGGGTGGTTCAAGGTGGTTACTTTGGGTATAAAATAGGGTCATTGCCCTTAAAAGATTACTTTTAACTTATGATAGTTGTTTTAAATTAATTTTTTCCTTAAGTTTGGCACTTACTATATTAAATAAGGTCTTGAAAGGGTGAGAAAAACATCGGGAGTTCTTTAAAATTGACAACTAAACATTAACTAATTTTGGGGTCCGGGTTCTCTCCTTTTCTTTCTCTCCTTTTCTCTCCTTTTCCTTTTCAAAATCATTGGATAAAATATGTAGTGGTTCAAATTCAATGTTTTTACAACAATAATGTAATTATGATAATATTTTAAAATGTAATAAATACATTTAATCTGTCAAAATTGTATGTAAACTGTTCAAAACTGTAATAAACTGTTCAGAACTGTAGATTATTATTATGAGTTTAAATTTATTTTTTAATACTGTCATGAATTATTCACACCAAATTATTTTGACTAATTAAATTTATTTATTATATTTTTAAATATATTTTAGTATTGAGAAAACATTAAAAATATGAACCATTGGATCTGTATCAAAAGGAAAAGAAGGGAAAAGGAGAGGGAGGATGAGGAGAAAACCCTCTCCCCTAATTTTGAAGTGACTCATGCAATGACATTCTTTCATAAAGAAATCGTGGAAATTAAATTTTGATAAGCAATCCTTAATTGTCTAGATGTTCGATTTAATACTCCCATTAAAAAACAACTCAAACAGGTAAGAGAATAAATATGCATTTATTACGCCAGGATAAGGGTCTTAGCTGTGAACCATCGTCCTTTGTTTGGCAATCCATTAGGAAAAAAACACTTTTTCTAAACCTTATCATCGTTTCAAAGAAAATTAGCAAAACACTCTTAAAAAATTGGAAATGTACTTTCTAAATTAAACCATGGCTGTGAAGGCCAAAATATAGGGGTGTGTTTGGTTTGACTTGTGGAAAAATGACTTATTTTTAAGGTGGCTTATTTTTAAGTCAGTTGGAAAATAAGCTCTAGGTTGACTTATTTTTATGTTTGGATGAACTTTGAAAAAAGTGGCTTATTTTCTCATTTGACTTATAAACATGTTTGGATGACTTTTTGTTTAAAAGGAGCTTATTTTTAAGCTAGCTTATTTTTAAGTTATGTAGAAAAATAAGCTGACTTATTTTCAGAAATAAGCTACCTTGTGTGGCTTATAAATAAGCTGGCTTATTTCAAATAAGCTGGGTGAAAAATAAGCCCCAAACATAAAAAAAGCCACACACCCAAAATAAGCCCAACCAACCACACTCAGGTTTGGAAAAGTTGAGATTTTATACTTTTATCCAAAGGGTAAACTAATTTTTTGTCTCTTTAATTTACTTCAATTTAGGTTTTGGTCCCTATAATCAAAAAGTGAGGGTTTTTATCCTTCAATTTTGGGGCATTTTGTAATATTATATCTTGAGTTTTTTTTTTGAAACAATATTATATCCTTGGCGAAGTATAAATATCTTTTGTCTAATACCTTAATAAATAAAACAAATTACAAATAACCGAAGAAGAGTAACAAATTTTGTAGTAAGAATTTCTTTTGAAATTTAAAAAGTAAAATTAGAAAAATAAATTTAGTTTATACTTCAATCTTCTTAAAAAAAATAAAAACAGCATGTATATGTGAAACAATTAAACTCACAAGTCACAAGCTTATAAATTTAAGTAAATTCATTATAAGAATATAAACAAATCAGAATGTAAACTAATTATAAACTTGTAAGAGTTTACTTTTATCAATAAACACTCATGTTTAATATAAAAAATAAGAATAATTTGATTTAAATATATTTTATCTATAAATATTTTCCCCTAAATTTTAAATACAAATAATTTATCTTAAATATATCAGCTTTCATACTTTATTAAACTCAATAAATTAATTTATATAGATCTTATATATGAATTAATTAGATATGCTCAAATACAAATAATTAATGAGCTTTAGGAGGTGTAATTAAACTTGGCCTGGACTATCAATCGGGCCGGGTTGACAATTAACTCAGGGGAGAGAGAAGCGACCCGAGAACTAAGCCGACAACCCGTTCTCACCTGAGAGACCCGATAACCCGTTCTCACCCGAGAGACCCGACATACTAACGCGTCCGAACACGGAATGAATGAATGAATGTCTATTATTTTTTGGTTAATTTTCTTTCTTTTTTTACTTTCTTATCGGATTAAGTCACAAGTTAATTATGCATGACTCTCTAACCCTTTGTCTCAACCATGTTTGTTAGTTGTTGGTCGAGTTTTAATTACCTTGGTTTTAGGACTAGTTGACATACACATTTCATATTTGTAGAAAGATAAATACAGTAAACACAATATATAAACTCATAAGTTAACTTGGTTTACAATTAAAATGAACTTAAACAACTTGTAACATATTTAAGCTAGATTGAACAGAAAAAAACGATAAAATTACTCTTTTGACAACAAAACTAGTATGTTGTTTCCAACCTGTAGTCTCTAAGACTAATATTTGAAGTCTGAAGTCTAATCCTTACTATGCAATCGCCATATTACATAGTACTCCATTTGGTCGCTAATATAATAGTCAAAAATTTGAATGGTTTTGGTCCCTAATATAAGAGTTCATCTCACATTTTCTCATCATTTAATGCGTTTTTTCCTACTTTGCCCTCAACTCTCTTTCACATTTATTAGTGTTTATGTATTTCTCTCTCTTAAAAGTATCATAACAAATATGGACAATATTTGAAAAGAAACATTAACTCTAGATACCTAACTAACATTCACATGTTTTCTTAAGAAGCGTTTTTTTGGCGGCTAGCTCTTATATTAGGGTTCAGAGGAGTATTACACAGTAATATAATAATTATTACTTGTAGTGTTGGATAATGGTATAAAAATAAAATATAAAAGTAAAACTGGAGAAAGATAAGGGGGGCAAAAGTAAAAAAAGAAAAAAGAAAAAGAGATAATAGGAAACATGGTTCCAGTGAAAGCGCGTTGTTATATTATGTATTTACATAGGAGATAAGTCATAAGTCATACGTTGATCTTGATCCTTCTCCCTCGTTAATCTCTCTCCCTCTCCCTCTCCCTCTCTTTCTCAGTCACTCTTCATTAATTTCTCTGCGGTCGTATCTATCTATCTCCCTTTATTTAAACCAAACCCCATCCACTCCTTCTCCTCTCTCTCCTCTCCACCATCAATGAACATCATCAACATGAACATGTCTTCCACTCCCTCTCCTCCTCCCTCTCTCCATTGATGTCACCAACCCTTACCTCCTCCTTCCCCCACCGCCGCAGAAGACGACGCGCCGGCCAAGGCTGACCCTGTTCTCCTTCTATCCCTTCTCTTTCTATTATCATCCATGGAGGTCTTGGTGGGCCCCACCTTCAGCATCGACGTTCCCTCCTCCCCTCCTTCCTCCCCTCCCCCTCCTCCCCCTTCCTTCCTTCCCCTCGACCGTACAGTTCCTCCCTCCTTCGCCGCCGGCGATTCCTCCGAGAGCTCTTCCTCCATCGGAACCCCCGACGACAGCGACGACGACCACGAAGAAGAAGAGGTCAACAGTCATTTCCATCCTCTTCCCTCTCTCCATTCCTTAGAAGACTCTCTCCCTATCAAGTCCGTACTCTCTCCCTCTCTTTGACTTTTTCAGATCTGTTATTTTTAGGGTGATTCATTCTTATTTATGCTTTGTTTTGTTTCAGGAGGGGCTTGTCTTCTCATTTCGAGGGTAAATCCAAGTCTTTCACTGATTTATCTCAAATCAACAGCGATAGCGTCAAGGAGCTGAAGAAACCGGAGAATCCCTTTAACAAAAGACGCAGGCTTTTGATTGCCTCTAAGTTATCACGAAGATCGGCTTTTTACAGCTGGTCAAATCCTAAATCTATGCCTTTGCTTCCTGTTGTTGAGGATGAAGATGACGATGATGACTGTTATGAAGAAGACGAAGAAGAGGAAGAGGATAAAACAAGACACGTGCCTTCACCATCGTCCTTATTATCACCGCGTGACGCAAAACATGAGAATCAGCTTCAGATGAGACAGAATAGAGTGCCTGATTCTTATGCAGCTAGGATGAGGCTTAGACTTGGAAGCATGAAAGCTAGGAGCTTTTCTCTCGCGGATCTGCAGGAACATGATGAAGTAGTAGAAGATGATGATGATAATGAAGCTTATTATTAGTGTTGTTTTTAACATTTTCACCCTGTAGTTTTTTAAATCTGGGCATTCTTTTGTTGTTCTGCTGCTGCTGGTGATGATGTTGATGATGATGATGCTAATGATGATGGCCATGTTGTTACTAAATAAAGATGAAAGTGTGAAATATATTAAAAATGTTATCTTAGCTATCTGGGTTTAATTTTGAGAAGTTTACTTTATCTTTAAAGTATATTCTGTGCATATCCTGTTTGTGTGTGAGGTGGCCATCAGAGTAATAAAGAAGGTGGACTGGTTATGGGTGGCGACAAGGGTGGTTGCCCATTAATTATTTTAATGTTTGTTGAGGTGGATGATGATGGATATGGATATGGATATTCATATTCATATGAAAGAAGGAAAGCAAATGGAGATTATTTGAGATTTTAGGTGGTTGATGGATTTCTGGGCCAATGGGATTTGAGGTGTTAGGTTTGGTGTGTGTGTGAGAGATTTAGAAAGAAGGAAGCATCGTCAGTATTCAAAAACGTATCTTTGGACAAATCTTATCTTATCTTTAGGCCCTTGATATTTGTGAAAGGGGAAGACTTCCTATTTATTTTGTGTCCTTTTTTAACTAGGAAAAATGATTTTTTTTACCTGCAACTAGTGACCCTCTTGTCTCTACATTCCAAAGAATCCAATCCAAATTTGAAGTGTTCTTTCTGGCTTTTTATTAATCTGAAAAATAGTGAATCATTTGCCGATTTTTATTTATTCGGTTACTTAACTATGTCATCTCCGCTATTGGATAACATGGGTCAACCTGACTTTTCATTGATGAGATTTCTTTTTTCTTGCTGGCCCCTCTAAAAAAAGAGAGAAATATATGCTTTTGTTATGATCCATTAAAATTTAGAGTAATGATCTGAAAGTGGGCCTCACCATTCAGATGGATAAGTTCCTCTATCGCATGCTTAATTTGATTCCTTCTGTTCATGTCTGCACGGATACGACCTTATTTTCTCTTTCCTCAACCTTCCAGCTCAGCTGAAAGTTGTCTTTCCTCTTTTTTAAATACCAAGGCAAATTTTATTTTATCTTAAAGTCGTCACATGCTTAATAATATCAAAAAAAGCTTCATATATTTTACGTGTAATTAGTAAAAGATGTGAAGTAACTTATGGGTTGCGCCTTTTGTTATCGTACATTTTATCCAATCTATACTTCATTTGATATTTTGATTTTATGGGTTGGGCCCTTACCCTCTAACTTCATCAATTGACCAAGTCAAAACAAGTGCCAACTTCAAAGGCAGAATGAAGGGTTGCAATCAATACTAGATAAGAACTTTGGATGCATTGTGGATGCCCGTGAATGTTCTGAGGACGTGATGGTTAGGAATTAGAAACAAGCAATGCAAGTGCTTCACTAATTCCTGTTTGGTGGCTACTAGTTGGGAAACACACAATACACAAGTTGTTATCTCTTGTACTTGTTTATTAATGCACCGATTTATTGTGCCTTCTTTACCTCCTCCTGTAATTAAAAAGAAAATCATTCCATACCGAATTCCGTCGAATATGAATATTGGAAAGATTTTCTTATATATATTGCCATTTGACATCATGGGGATAAACTTATTTTTTTATGAATATTCCCTTTGGTAATCTTCCTTAATAAAATATAAAAGCTAAAATGAAAGATTCATTTGCGTGTTTTAAGAGAGTGGATGGAGAGTTGTTGGGGGAGTCTAGAAGATGGGAAAATTTCAACTCATGTTATCCAAGTGGAAAGTGTGAGGAAGTTTGAGAGTGAACATGACTCAGAATTTTTATGTTTAGACCAGAAGAGCGTGGTCTATAATAACACCATTTTTGTGTTCAATTCACGATTACGACCAAACCGTTAAAACTTCAAAACTAGTACTCTTACATATGCATACAAATACTACATTAGCAACCTTCGACTTCGTCTTTCCAACCTAAGACTCCATTGACTAATATACCTGCCGTATTCATTATATACTCGTCCACCGTGTTATATGTTAACCCAAATCATGCTTGTCTTAGTTCTCAAATTCAATGTTCACAATTATATAGGAGTAATAGACTGTTGGAAATTTCAAAACAGTATCTTCACCTGATTCCGGCTCGATTTTCATCATTTGTGTGATACTATGCATTGGATAAGAATATGTCTAGAATTTGCAGGCTAATAATAAATTCCTACGTTAGTTTGAGTTCGAATTAATAAATAGTCTCGCCACGGATGTGACAATTCCATATTTCTCTATTATTTTTTGTACCCTAGATGATAAGATGCACAAACAGAAGGTTTAATTTTATCACTCAAAAAGGTTATTATTTGCACGGTTTTGTTTAAAATGCTTTTTTTTAGGCTACTAAAAATAGACGGATGGATGGCGGGAAATAAGTGGGATTAATTGGGGGTATTTGGTCATCTGACGTTCAGATTAGGTGAGTTATGGAATGAAAATAGTAGATGAGGTGTGAATAGCCAAAAAGAGGAAAGACATGGGATGTTACCATTAATGGAGACGCAATAAGATTTGAGTATCGGAATCATGATTAGTTGTGTGATAAAGAAATGAAGATTATCCATAAGGACAGCGTTAGTTGAGTTAGTGTAGGATGAAGAGGGACCCGAGATACTTAAATTTTACTCTTACAGTGATTGATATTTCAATCCTAACATTATATATATTAAAAATTAGAGTATGAAAAACATGCCGAATTCGTCTGGGTGGCTGGTTTATGCAAACCCATTTAGAATGAGGTTCGGGTTTAAATGGGCTAAGGCTCAAGAGACCAAAAATAAACAAGCAGGCCCGACTATATTTTCCTTCAGGAATCAGCCGAATACGCGCCCGGGCGCTCGCGCACATGTGTGTGTAAAATATGAATGTGCCGATCAATTTGAAACTATTCGGATTGATTATTATCCGAAAAAAGGAACAGAATATAATTGGACGAATCAAATTTACGCGGGTCCATTCTTTTTGGTTATATAAAAGGGAACTTATTTAAGTAAAGATAGAGTGATAGGTATTTTAAAAAAAAAAACCCATACCACAATGGATCACTAATTTACCTCATTTAAGTTATCCAAATTAGTTATTGCATGACTCTATTGATAATACAGTACAGTACAGGTGAATACACAGAAAGACAGATCACAGTTAATAAACTTCTCAATACTAGACAAACTATAAGTTAAAAACCAACAAAGAATGCGAGTAAGCAAGCATAACCAAAAGCATCGCCAAGGGGCGTAGACCAGCTGGTAAGAAAGGGGAAGGTAAGGCACAGCGTACCCACCAGGTTATGGGTTCAAACCTTTGGGAAGTCGTCACTCCCAAAATGGGAAATCCCGGCGGCGACTTCGGATTAGCCGGTTCCACAAAGGGAGGCCGGACACCAAAGACTCTAAGCAAAAAAAAAAAAAAAACCAAAAACATGATTTTTTTACGAATGCGTTTCTTCGCTGATTTGAAGATATATAGCATGATAACTCATCCCTAGTCGTTTCTCATGAAAAGCAAATTCACTAAGAGTATGTTCGGTTGTTTAAAAGAAAGTAAAGAATTATAAATAGGAAGGGTAAGAGATGGAAAGTAGGGGTAATGATGAGAGAGTAAAGTTTGTGCCCACGATAAATGTGAGATTGAGAGAGAAAACTTGTGGACCCCGAGATATATATAGACGACCATATTATCCCTTAACTGTTCAATTATTTATATGATACTAACAACCAAACTAGCCCTAAAGTCTAGTTTCCTATTCCTCCAGGCAAAACCAAAATCAGACCTCTCATATTGCACGCATCGTTTTGGAACACACACACACACACGTCCAGTTGATAAAAAAAGAACAGGAAAATGTTTATTTTTTCGAGGGGTGAGATATTTATTAGTTTTCTAATTATGGATAATTTGTCTGGAAGGACGAATTCTCAAGTTACCCCGTCTGGGTTCTACAGAGGTGTAAAAATGGTGGTTCGGATTAGCATCAAAGTGATATATATTAACATGCAGCACGAATTAACTCGGCAAACAATCCAGTTAATAATTAGGACCGGTAAGCTAATTGAGATGTTCGTTTGTCGGTGATAAAAACAAGTCATGAGGTTCGTCCTATTAAGGGGTATATATATATGCTTAAAAATCCCCATGGCGAAGAGGAGAGAAGAAAGACTAATCTGAAACACGAACAGGAAAAACTAAACGGAAACAAAGATAATATTTATATCCACATGTTACCCTTTTTTTTAACTGAAAATAGTACATATATATAATATTAGAGGTGAAGATCGAGAGAATTAATTTACATAGGGGGAGAGTAAATTGAAGAAAAGAAAGGAAAAAGCAAAGAGCAAAGAGCCTAATTAATAAAAAAGAAATATAACTAATCACTACTGCTGAATAACGAGGCGGCGATTGCAGAAGGAGCAGTAGAAACGGCGTTTGGTTTTGAAGTAAAAAGGCAGAAAACATAATCTCCATTGGGTCTCCACATCCACGGCCTGTATCATTCCTCCGCAGAAGGGACATGTCCCTGGCGCCATCTGCCGCGATATCACCCTCTCGTCTTCATTGCACACAAACACCAAACACATCTCCCTAGCTACAACCTTAGCGAGCTTTCCTGATCAATAGATTATTCACACACACAAGACACAACCAAGAAGAATTCGATGCTAGCTTTTATATAGAAGTAAAGAAAAAGCCAGGAGAATGTTTCTAAGTATTTGGCGGTTCTGGAACTATGTAGCTTATTGTAGAAGCTGATCATGACTTATGTTGCTTAGACGCGTTGATTTATTCTCCCACAAATTACCGCGTGCCCTTGTTCGCGCGTGTTTCTAGACTTTTCCATGCCTTCTTTTTTCACCTTTCTTCGATTCTCTTCTCTCTTTTCTTCCCTTTATACTTATCTCTATATTCTCTCATTCATACGCGCGCGCGCCTCACAATTAAATTCCATGCCTTCCATGTTTGTTTTTTTTCCAATTCACTTTTTCTCTCATCCTTAGCTAACTACTTGAATTTACCAGCAGTCACAATCGGTTTCATTTGACATAATAATCAACTAATAATGTCATATGAGAATGAAAACCAATGATCGGTAATAGATCACGTTCCTTATTCTTTATTCAAATATATATCTACCCACTCACTACTCGCAAAAGTAGCGTCATAGCTTCACATTTCACCTCGTAAAGAGAAGGTGTATTTGAATATCGGGAAATTACACCCACTCACGACAAATCCATCATCTCCACTCTGCCCACTCATCAAATTCTTCTGTAGCGTCATGGCTTCAAATATTAAGTCATACATTCTGTGTATTACAAAATAAAAAAAAAAAATTCAGAGAAAAAAGGGTGAAAAAAAAGAGAGATAAGTAGAGCACCATATTGGAAGAACAATACAAGTGTGTCGCCAAAAGCGTAAGCTCAACAAATAAGCAAAGTGCCCATGCCTAAAATAAACAAAGAGACCACCTAACTAACCACTCACACACTAACTATACTCCAACTCAGAATACAACAAACAACAAATTCATCATCCCAACTCTACCCACTATCATCTATCAAATTCCTTTGTAACTTAGTTTGATCTATAATAATATATCACCAGCTAATTAACTCATCTAGCTAGGCATATAGCACATGACAATGAGAAGGAATGAAGTCTTCAAAATCCCTAGGAACTTCCACCACTTGAAACTTAATTTTGACCTTCCCATCCACCTCAACCTGCACACTGCCAATGGCCACATTCATCTTAGCCCCAACCACATAAATCCTCCCTCCCTCACCTCTGACCCTCAAGGGCCTCTCTAACCTCTCCCTAGGGAACCTGTCCCCCTCCACATAGTCCCACCCATCCCTCCCCTCATCATACACCTTCACCTCACTCTCCCCATACTCCCCCACCACCACCATCCTCCCCCCCACCACCCCACTCACCCCCGTCCACCCCTCCCTCATCCCCCTCCCCATCGGGCCCCACCTCCCCCTCGCCACGTCATACACCGCCCCCCTCGGCCCCACCTTAAACGGCCACCTCCACCCCTCCGTCACATACACCCTCCCCCCCATCACCGCACAATCCTCACACCTCCCTATATCAACATGCCCTGATGACCCCTCCCACGTGTCCTTCTCTGAATCGTACACTGCCACCTGTGCCTTGACCGAGTCAACCGTGATGACCTTACCATTTACCTCGGCTGCTGCTAAGTGGGGCCCGGAGGTTGGCATGGGGGAGGATGATGTGGACCATTGGTTTGTGCATGCTCGGTAGATGTAGGTGCAAGTGTTCACGATGACGATGAGCTGGCCGTGACGTGGCAGTGAGGCGCATGCAAGGGTGTTATTAGGAGGGGAGGGTGTTGGAGAGGGCATGGTGGGGAGGAGGAACCAACGGTTGGATGAGAGGTCGAGGGCGTGCCATTGCATCGTGGCCGTTGATGACTTGTGGGAGGCTAGGACGAAGAGATAAGGCTTTGAGAGGGAGAGATTTTTCTTGTAAAGTAGGAAACTTGGGTGGGTTATGGCTTTGTTCATTGAAGATGAGATGGAACGAGCTAAGGCTTGGTATGGATATGGAAGATGAAGAAGACATAGCGTAGATACTTCATTGGGCAATCCTGGAATCAGAATTTGCTCCTCTGATTCTGGATCCTTCTGAATAATCTCCATTTTCGTATATCACTGTTCTGAATATGTCAGGTTTAGATGAAGAACAGAGGAAGTTAAAGCTATCAATATATATATGATGTGGGGAACTGAGGGAGTGATTAATTAGTAAATTAAGAAGTTGGTGATGAGAGAAGATGATTATTATAATAATTGGCGTGGGCGTGATCTAAAGTGAAAGTAGAGGCCGGGATATAGGGGATGGGTTAAGAAAATATAGCAAAATCAAAAGGAATAATAGATTGGTATAGAGGTGTGATCTGACGTGGTAGGTGATGAGGGAAGATCATAGATGGGAGGGGAATTATGAAATCTGAGTTAGTTCGGTGTATATTGTATAAAGGTGGTGTGGAGGGGAATTAAAAAAAGAGCTAAAAAAGGATGGTGGTAGTGGTGGTGGATGAACGATTATGATGATGATGGGGTTTAGATCCTGCCTGATACAGAGGATGGATCTAGTGAGTTGGATTTTTTTTTTGGAGATTGCAGGGTGTGTACATGTACACAGGAATACAGGAAGGTGTCAATGATTGATGCAATTAGATGGAGGAGTCTCACACATATCTTTATGTGGCGCTCACATACATTATTCTTCAATTTCTTTCATTCATGGCCACCAGTGTTGTTTTCATTTCAACTAACCTCATTCACACTCCCTTCAGCCCTTCGCCATCACATTCATGCACGATTTGAGATCTCCCCTCCCTCAGTTATTGCCAAATAATTACTATACACTGTTTCTATAATGATAAGCTAGATTGATCAGGGGTAATGAATCATGATAAGATATGTATCTTAAATTGCTTTTGGAAAGCTGTAATTATATATTCATTGCACAGGGGCTATACTAATCTTCTCCTTCTCTACATGGTTCCAATTTTATCAAATGTCTAATTGCTAATTATAGTTAATTTGTTCACTGGATGGGGGCCTCTCTTCTCTTGTATCACCTCGTCTTTTATACTCCTAAGGAAACTAATTTGATATTCATGCATATTTTTAAAATTCTTTAACTTTACTTTATTAATACTACAAACCTTTGTGAACGGTGACTTTGTAAAGACAACTGCGGCATAGAAATATATAAAAACTAGGGAAAATGCCATTTAAATCCCTCCGAATATACAAAAGGACAATTCAAGAACTCAAACTTTCAAAAGGACTATGAAGGAACTAGGACCTAGTTGACATTTTAAAATTCTGTGAAAAGACAAAATTGCCCTAATAGGGTGGTTAGTAATTTCTGTTTTATGATTAGGGCAATTTTGTCTTTTCACAGAATTTTAAAATGTCAACTAGGTCTTAGTTTCTTCATGGTCCTTTTGGAAGTTTGAGTTCCTGAATTGTCCTTTTGTATATTCGGAGGGATTTAAATGGCATTTTCCCTAAAAACTAACGTGCCCATATGCCAATAGAGTAAGGTCAAATAATTTCATAAGGACAAAAAAAATGCATAGATCATATCATAGTAAGAATCGAAACAAATTATAATTCATATATGAAGAATGGTGTTTTCAAGTAAATTTTTTGTCGAAAAATCTTTTCCATGTGATAATTGTGTAGAAAATATGCTTCTAAAAAATACTTTGGATAAATAAGATAAAAAAATAGGGGAAATATGGACATCGAGAAATAAGAAACTTGACGTCCATTTCATTTCACACTCTTTTATGGTCCAATAGACGGATGTCATTTGCCCCTGTCACTTCCAATACACAACTTTAGGTAACTTTTCCTCGTTAAAAATACCAAAACCAAAATCATTCTCTGGAAGCAATGTTATTGACTCCGACAAAATAGTGATGCCTGCCTCCTATACCTATTCCCATTTCCTATATCCTACACTCTACTACACGCACGCATGTTCATCTCAATTGCAATATAGCCCAAACCTATCACACTTCATCACTCTACTCAGCCAAAATATCATTAAAATTTCAGGTTTTGTCAAGTGATCATCGAAAAAGATGTATGAAAAAGACAAAAACTTTCTGTAATCCTGGTTTCTGCAATGGCGGCCGCCGTAAATAAATCTGACTCCATTCGCCATCCCTTTTTTTAGCTTACTTCATTAGTCAAAGCCTCCTTCTTTTTCTATTCCATTCCCACAAAAATACGACAAAACACATAACACGAGATTATCGCGAAAATAACCCCACAAAAAAACATGGCCCACCACTTAAGTATAGTCTTACTCACCATTGGAGGCCATCACTCAGACACACTTATCTTGTTCATCGTTTTGATACGTAAAAAACTTTTGTCGTTTTAAACATATTGTTTCATTAAATAATGATCTTCACTATCCACTAAAAATTTATCTTACAATCATTTTGGGGGGTATTTAGGGATAAAATGTATCATTTGTGGGAGGGGCAAGATGAGGGAGATAAAAGAGATGATGAGCAATGTTTTTTTTAAAAAAATGAATGAATAATAAAAATGAATTTTTATTTTTTCTTGTTAAACACCGAACACACCGTCTCATCTAGCAGTAGCAGGGCTTGTAGCCCAGTTAAAATAAATTTGTAGTAGACGACCAAAATTTAATTTTGTTTAATAAAAGGATGTTTCTAAAGACAAAAGACATTTTTTACTTATCAAAACCATGAGTAATGTAAGTGAATGGATCATTGGGCCCAACAAAAGTATGGGCCAGATCTCATATCGACCACACAATTACCCACCATTTCGATTCCCTCGGCCCAAAAAACTTCACTCATCATCTTCTTCTTCTTCCCGGTATTTTATCCAGTTGTAGATTCTCTCTGCTTCTTCACTGATTTTCATGGCTGATGGATAGTCATCTTCTTAGCTTTATCACTCTATTTCCTCACTGTAACCAACAATGCTCGAAATTCACATCCTCTCACACTTCATTCCTCTTCAATCTAACTCAAAACCAATTTCTTCCTTTCTTATCACCTCGTCTTCTTCTCCGACTCGGCGTCGCCTGAAGAACACTGTTAATCCGCTCACAAGAAACCTTAAGTGCCTCACTTCACGCATCGTACAGCTCACCAAACGAAGGCAGCTTCACCAGGTTCTCTTCTCTCGTCTATATGTTCCTAATCTCTGTTACTCTGAATATTCTCATTCAATTTTGACGGTTTTCGTAATTAGATTCTTGAAGAGATTGAAATTGCGAAAAAACGTTATGGAAGATTGAACACTATAGTCATGAACGCGGTTATAGAGGCTTGTGTTCATTGCGGTGATATTGATTCAGCTCTTAGGATATTTAATGAGATGACGAAACCAGGAAATTGTGGCGTCGATACTGTTACTTACTCCACGCTTTTGAAGGTTCCACTATTCATCGTTTCTGCATTATTTAGTGATCATTCGTTTGGAATGTAATGCAGTAATTATGTGTTTGGAATGTAATGTAGGGATTAGGAGAGTTGAGGAAAGTTGATGAAGCATTTCAGTTGCTTGAATCTGTGGAAAAAGGTACTGCACCTGGAAATCCAAAGCTGTCAGCGTCATTGATTTTTGGTCTGCTGAATGCCATAATCGAAGCAGGTGAGTCAGAAGGTTTACTGAAATTAAAAGATGGAAACTAGCTGAAGGATAGGTCAATATAAATGCTTTGTGTTAGTTGATAAGATACATACTGGCCTCTCAAATTGTAGGGACTCTGTGTTGACTGATGATGCTTTTCATGCAATGCTATAGTGCAGGAGACTTACGTCGTGCAAATGGCCTCCTTGCTCGTTATGGCCATGTACTACGTGAAGGCGGCAAATTCTCAGTCTCAGTATACAATTTACTCATAAAGGTTTTGCTCTTATGCTTGATCTCTTGAGAAAATAGTTTCCATGCAGTCATTTCAAAGATTACTCTTGACAATCTTTAACCTTAAAGGATTTCCTTTTTTTAATTATAGGGGTATATCACCGCAGGTTTTCCTGTAGATGCTGTAAATTTGCACAATGAAATGCTACGTCATGGAATGAAGCCTGACAGGCTCACCTACAACACTCTCATATTAGCAGGTGTCAAGAGTCAAAACATGGATACTGCAGTGCAGTTTTATGAAAACATGAAGGTAACTAGCTTGTGTCAAGAGAGAAATTTAAAGTCCACTTGTTTTATGCAGAGAGAGATCTTTGGGGGTTTCTGAAGTTATAACTTTAATATTTATAGGATGAAGCACAGAAATCTACCCACAATGATGTTTGGCCTGATATTGTCACGTACACAACACTGCTCAAGGTCCGTGTTCTCACATTTTTTTTCTCGTTTTTTTATTGCATTGTTAATATTTATGGTATAAATTAGCGGATTCAGAAAAGATTCAACTTTTTTATAAAAGGGGCTATATTGTACTCTCTCCGGTCCTAAATATAAGACCTAATCGACTTTTTCTAGAAAATCCTTAAAAAAGCAAAATAAGTTAATTATAAATAGATTTACCTAATTTTTTCCCTTAAACTAGTTTATTTTACCTATAAACTAATGGATAATCTAAAAATATATCAAATATGTCATCATTTAATAACCTATTTCGCAACCTTAATCTCTAAAAAAAAAAGTCAATTAGGTCCTATATTTAGGACCGGAGGTAGTATTATTTATTTTGGTTTCAGTAGTCTAATAGTGCAGCTTGCTTTTTGCCCAAGAGAACAAAAGGCATAGCTTTTTATGTAGCTTCTCTTTGTAGTTGAGTAATTATGTACAAGTCATATTTCATGGCAAGATTTATATTTTTGTCAGGCCCTTGAGGCTCTCCTTTTCTATTTCTCATTCTTTTCGTTTAAATACAGGGTTTTGGGCATGCCAAAGATCTCTCTTCAGTCCTGAAAATAGTGCTGGAAATGAAATCATGCCAGGAATTGTATATTGATCGAACAGCTTACACTGCAATTATTGACGCTTTATTAAACTGTGGCTCAATAAAGGGTATGCTGTTATTTTATTCCTGTAATTGAACAGAAATCGTGCGTCTAACAATCCTAAAAATCATTGTTCTGGAGTTATGTTAGTCAGAGTAGTTGATTTTGTTGCCTAAGGATAGGTGAAATTGTGCCTCTAACAATGCTAGTTGAACACTTGGAATTACTAGCTATTGAACTGCTAGTTGTTTCGAAAAAGAAAAACCTAGTTACTTATTTTAAATCGTTGTTAATTGAGCCAACATCATAACTATTGGATTGGTCCCATAATCTTTTGTTTTGTTTGTTTCAAAGTCATAACCATAATAATGAGGATATGACTGCTATGTGTTGATGTTTTTTGTGTTTGGCTGTCCTGCTCGCCAGTTGAATTTCAACTCATTTCTTTTCATTGCGAAGTTTGAGTGGATATTGCGAAATTTTTTCTTCTGGAAACATAACAATTCGTCTGTTTGCTTGCGGTGATTCATTTTGTTTCATGTCATCAGTGGTTTAATTTATATGCCGTTCCTCTTTTCATTGTTGGCCTATCTTTTGGGCACGCAGGTGCTCAATGCATCTTTGGAGAAATACTGAAGCTGGCTGGTTTGAATCCAGAGTTGAGGCCCAAGCCTCACCTTTATCTTTCCATGATGCGTGCTTTTGCTTCTAGAGGAGATTATGATGTTGTCAAAAATTTGCATAGGCGTCTTTTGCCAGATTCTGCAGGAACCATCTTGCCAGTTGCCCAAGAGGAAGCTGATCATCTTCTCATGGAAGCAGCACTAAATAGTGGTCAGGTAATAATTGATAAGTTGTTGTCTGACTATGAGGTGGAAAATTCCCATTTGTTTTCTTAGTTCTGTCATTTAACACCTGAACCATTGGCTATTTTTTCAAGTCAAGATATACTGACTTTGATGATGACTGGTGGCCAGGTTGATGTTGCCATTGAAACTCTTGTTAATATTGCCTCTAAGTGGAAGGGTATACCATGGACAAGTCGTGGAGGCATGGTGTGTAATGCAAGTTTTATTGATCGTAATTATTATTGTTTAAACTACTAGGCCAGCCACTGTTCATTTAGGGCCTACCATATAAGGCAAACACAATTTCTTACCATGCTACGCCATTTGGGTTTATTATTACTTGTATGGCAGTCTATTTCAAGAATGTGGGGGGGTGTTCTATTTGGCTCAGCTTTGGCAGATCACCTTTCCCCCCTTCCTTTCTCTTCAACTGGAACCGATTGATATTGTTTGCCCTGGTTAATTTTGTTCAAAATCTAATGCCTAATATCATGGAACATTGATCTTCTTTTTTTTCCTCCATTGGATATGATGGTGTTAACCTTGTGCGTTTTTAATGTAGGTGACTTTGCGTATAGAGGCCACATTGGGATATTCAAAATCCATACTCAGTCCCTGCCTACTTCCACAGGTATCAACAATATTTTGTTAGCATCCTTTGCACAAGGTTGCATTACTTGTTTGCAGAAGTACACTGAGCTTAGTGTGATTATTAACGTTCCTTTATCTGTTGGAACTTGCCACTATTAAAGGTTTTTCACACTTTAAAGCAAATAAATTATAAGTGTCTTATTTTGTCAAATATTTTAGTATTAAACTAACATAATGATTAATATTTTATGCTTGTTAATCTTTCTGGTTGCCTGGTTGTAATTTCTGGTTTTAGGTTTCACCTTCCGAACCAGTTGAAAGATTCATGTTGCCATTTGAAGCAACAGGACCCCTACAAGGCACTGTACAATTGAAGGAAGTGGCAATGCGTTTCTTTCATGATGCAGTTGTTCCAATAGTAGATGAGTGGGGCAGCTGTATTGGATTGGTGCACCGTGAAGACTGTGAAGACAATGTGCAGGTACTCCTATTTTAGCTGGGAACTTTCTTTTATCTGTTACAAGTCCTTGATATCAGTCAATGTTGTACCATGTACTGCCATCATGATAAATTTTAAGTTGTGCATCCTTGCATGCACAGAAATATGACATATTTAAAGTTAAATTTTCATACTATGCTAGAACCACTACAAAAATGATAACCAAAGATAACTACGAAATGAGTAAATTAGGGTATTTTTCCTCCTTTTGATGTGTGTTTTGTATGAACGGACAGAAAGTATATGGACAGCATACTTTTGATGAACGGTTATTTTATTTGCGGGAAGACAGTTTCTGCATTGGACCTCTGATTATTTGATTATTGAATGAATTCGTGTTGCAGTTGGATTTGAATGCTTCACTTTCAACAATGATGAGAAGCCCGCCTCCTACTGTTACAACTACAACATCAGTTGGTCATGTTGTTGATTTGATTCTGGAGAAGGGCTACCCAATGGTTATTGTTGTAAAGTACAGTGGCTCATATGGTACCACATACAGCTCAAGGGCAGTTGGAGTATTTACACTACAGCAGTTGTATAGGCTTATCACACCTGCATTTGAATCACTAGGGCCAAAACTTTCGGTATTTTAGAAGATAATAGTGATATACTATGTTTAGGTGTATCAGAATGTTATCTTGCTTCCTCTATATACAGTTTTGCCCATGGGGATCAGATTGAGTGTCCCCTTAAAGGTTCTATTTTTAGATTTGAAAGAGAAGGAATGAAAATGGGGAAGGGATAGAAAGGAGGCCTGCAAAAGACCTCTAAGTTGGTGGTGTGATTAAATAGACTCTACAGGCGTTTTGGAGTTCTTCCCTCTGATTCTGCTTCTGAAGCTCCCAAATTTGAAAGCTGACTCTACCCCCATATCCGTCGTTTTCCTTCTTCCAGTTGCCTAGTCTAGCACCCCCCTCTATTGAAGCATGCTGTTGAAAATGAAAATTAATACACTGCTGATAAGCCATTGTTAACCACTCTTTTAAGTTTTCTGCTTCATATGCTTACAAGAAATGATTTACTGATAGTGGAGGATACTTGAGGCTATGGTGCGTTTTTGATGCAATAAGGTTAACAAGTAATGCTGCCCTCGAGGTTCTGAGGTCCCAAGATTCATCCTTCTTTCAATTCAAGATTAACTAGATGCTTTACAAACGACACGAGCTTACCAGTTTTGGCATGTGCTATCATTTAGAAAGTTGTATATATTTGTGTCTTCTCTCATTTGTTTTAAATTTGGTACTTCAGTCATTATTTCTGATTAATTGTTTGTGGATTAAAGAAGATGACATTAATGACTAGTGGAGATATATGTTCAATGTTCACCTTTACAGATATATTTATTCTGTCAACTTTATGTTTATTTTTAGAAACTGGGGAGGCTACTCAGAAGGAAATTTACAATTCACTAACACAAAAAAATTAACCCATTCCAGATTCCAGATTCACCTTTAATCCACAAGCTAGGCTGATGATAATATGGTCGTTGTAGGAGGAACTGATATATCGAGTTATAGTTGTTTGATATTGCAAGACCTTAGTAGCATTTTTACCTATGAGACCTTTCCTATGCATGACCATAGCTGAAGTCAATACCTTCCCCAACTAAGAAAATATTGTTTAAATAAACAGACATCGATAAAATGCAACTCTGGACTTTACCTAGCTCTATAGATATCATAAGGGAGAGGTGGTGTTGGTGGATGTTTCAATATATGATTATCTGTGGTAGATTATACAGAAAAATTTAATTTTTTTTTTTTCCAAAATGTAATTACATATTGATGAATATGATTTACAAATTACAAAGCAGGTTGGGAAAATGATGAATTGAGGACAATCTTGCTCCTTCGGCTGTGGAGAGATATAGAGAACATATACAATGAATTCTTTAAGCTAAAAAATGAAATTATCACAAAGTGTGAATAACATGAAATATGTACATTGCCTGTTTCATTTGGCTTGATGGTCAATGACAGTCTGAAATGCCCCTGCCAATGCTCTTACTTTGTTTGTCCTCTTTTCTAATTTGCTTGCTGTTTCTTCTATAACTTCATTGGATACCTGACTTGTCTCCTTCTTCCCTTGCTCCCTTGCCCCTTGTTGTGTTGGTGTCGATTCAGCCTTCTCCTCCTTAACTTCCCTCTTCTCCCCATTGCCATCATTATCTTCTCCTTCCTTCAACTTAACTCCTTCAATTGTTTCTCCCTCCACTATTTCTTTCTCCTTCTTTGCCTTTTCCAATTCGTCATTCTCACTCTCCATTTTATTTGTAACTATGTTTTGGTTTCCTTCTTCCTCTTCTTTAACTTCAACTTTTTGCTCTTCTGGTTCTAGATGATCAATGCTCTCATCTGGGATCTTGTTCTCACCCTGTTGAAGCACATCTTTAGCTTTATCTTCTGGTGGATCCTCCTTTTTTGTTTCCTCTACCTCAACTATCGGCTTTATTTCCTCTGCAACACTTACTGCTCTTGTTTCTTCTTCTGATGCTGTAGGGATTACATCATTAATATTATCATTATTAGCTTTAGTCTGAGGTTCGTCAGATATAGGTCCCTCAACCACCTGAGCTTGCTCATGTTCTTTTTTATTTTCATGTTTATTTTCAGACTCAATAATTTGTGGATTAATCTGGTCAGTTTCATTCTCACTGTCCTGCTTATTGTCATCTTCCATCACTGCTTTAACCTTATCATTTAAAGAATCTTTGACTTCTGGTTCAGTTTCAACATTTTTTAATTCCTCTTTAGTTACAGCATCACTCTTGGGAGCTTTGGTTGAGTTAGAAATAGTAGGACCATCACGAGTAACCTTCTTAGCTGTGGGAGTAGGGCTCTTCATGCTCTTAATTACGCTCTTGGTGTTAGTGGACAATGTCCCATCTCTGGAAGTTCTGGAAGTCTTCTCTGAAGCAGATTTGGAAGATGAAGACAAAGATTGATGCTGTGCTCCTGATCTCTCCCTGGGGCCTGGTGACACAATGGCTTTGTGTGGCTTTGAAGATGACTGGTTTTGTTTAGTTATGTTTGAAGATGATGGAGGCTTGTCCAAAGATCTTCTTCTGTCTGTAGCTGTCCTCTGGGGAGGATCCGTCTTAGTGTTCTTGGAGTGGGACTCGTTGCGTGAGCTTATGGTAGGCTTGAGATAGTTTGGGATATGTTTTTCTTTTTCTGATGATGCTGTGCTTGGTCTTGTGGTATTTGCTGATGAGGTAGGCTTATCACCTGGTGTGCTTGGTCTTGTGGTATTTGCTGATGAAGTAGGCTTATCACTTGGTGTGCTTGGTCTAGTGGTATTTGTGCTTGTGCTTTGAGATTTTGTGGGAAGGACCTTCTCCTTCCCAACTGTAGGCTTATCACTTGGGGTGCTTGGTCTTGTGGTATTTCTGCTTGTGCTTTGAGATTTTGTGGCGAGGACCTTCTCCTTCTCAACTGTAGGCTTATCAGGTGTGCTTGGTCTTGTGGTATTTCTGCTTGTGCTTTGAGATTTTGAGGGGAGGACCTTCTCCTTCCCAACTGTACTTTTCTCTTTTGGTCTCGCTGTTGCCATATGTGTTTGTCAGTGTGTTTCTGCCACTACGTTTCTTCAATACAACCTGCTTACACCACATTCCCAGAAAATTAAATTCAATGGTAGGAATCTGGGCGGTGTTTATTATGCTCTGTGATGATGAATGTTGCTACATTTATTGAAACCTTGTTTTGATTCTTCTAAGATATCCTGTGTTGTTTGTTGCTCTCATATTTTGGCATCACACCAAGCATTTGATTTTATTATAGTATCTCTTTAATTTCTTTGTTAAATTGAATTTCATCTCTTTAGAAATATGAAATGTTACGCAACCTTATTGTTAAAGCAGTAAAATAGCAGTGTATCAAAAAAAGCAGTAAAATAGCAAATTGATGCTTTTTTTTTCCTGTTGGCCACATTGGTGATTGGCTGAGGTTATCTTTGCAATGATGGGGTCAATTTGCACAAATTTTCCATAAAAGCAGATTGTGATACAGAAATATAAAGGTTCAGTTCAAAAAAATATACAGAAATTTAAAGGAAAAAATCAATGAAAAGTCCTTATTTAAAAATTTTATTGATGAGAACTTTTTTTTACCAACATATTGATGAGAACTTAGAAGCTCATAAATTTTAGCATCGAGAAAGCACAGGTATTGAACAGAATTCTATTACATGGTGTATCGGTTATTTGATTCAGATTCTACAGACAAATAAAATTCTCAAGCATGGACTTTTCACTGATTCTCTTCAAATATAAAGTCTAGGTGTGAGGGGGAAAATGAAAATTAAAAGCCTATGAATGTTGAGCTGGAAATTCACATATGTAAAGTAACACCTAGAAAGACAAGAAAAGTGATGTTATGGGACACTTGAACTTTTGAAGGCCCAAAAATATGTGTTCAAAACATCCATCATATCTGGCTTAAGCTCATTCATTGAATAATGAATCAAGAGAAACCCAATGAAATGAGACCTTACGAAAGTGAAAAGAAAGCTTATCAAAAAAGGAAAAAGCCCTTAAAATATAACTGAAAAGATTCTAATCATCGCATGAGTACTCACAAGAACCTAAATATAATGCCCATTTCATTAATTTTTCATCTTTTCAAAGGTGCAAAGAAGTCACAATGATTATCTCCCACAATGATTATCTCCCACAACTTTATATAATTATATATATGACAGGCAGAACAAAGAGAAAGGCAAAAATAAAAAAGCTTCAAAAGGAAGAAAGGAAGAGCTAAATTATATATAAAGAAAAGCAGGGTAGTGGAAAAAGTTGAGATGACGTACCCTGAAGAGAGAAAGTTCATGGAAGAGTGAGCATATGGTAACAGAGGGGATGAAATACCTTTGAATTACGAGAGAGGACAGTATATGAAGAAAAAAAGACAACAGCAGATAAGATAAATAATAAAATAAAAATACAACAAAAAAAAAACAAAGTAGAAGAAGGGATTAGTGAAGGGGTTAATAATATAAAGAAAGAAGCGCAAAGTACGCAAAACTCACAAACAAAGGATGTGGTGTTAATAGCAATGGACATCATTAGTTTCATCGAGCACCAGTTTATGACAAACCGAGATATATGGGATGCAATCGTTGACCTTTTCCATTTATTTTCTTATAAAGTGTAAATAATCATTTGTTCAATATTTTTCGTATATTTTTCTTTGTGATCATCGCACTTCTGCGGTCATAAATTTTGACGAAGAGGTTGACATCGTAGCCGCCTGCTGTGGTGCCACTTGTCAAAGGTTCTATTCTATATGTGCATATTCAGTCCAAAAAAAAGAAAGAAAAACAGTCCAAAAAATTCTATATGTATGTGCATATTATTATTATTAATAAATAAATATTTGTGTTGAGGGATCGATTTGCGAAATTTCCATCTCTTTTGTTGGCTATTTATTCATTGGTTGTCGTATCTTATGTGAAAGGTCGTCCTCACTTTTATTATTATCAGAGAAAATAAAGAAGAGAAAAACATTTAGAGTATGGACAAAGACTTGGTGGTAGTATATTCTTTTTCAATCATCAATCACAAATTGAAATCTGATATGCCTCCCAAAATAACGTGCCTTCAATAACTTCACCACCTCGCAAGTTGCCTATTTTTCTTTTTGCGGCTGTTTAGCTCGAGTGTTTTTTTTATTATATAAAAAACATAAGAGCTGAGGCATTAAATTAGTTCGATTATCATGCTTAAAAGATTACCATATGGACCATGACGAATATATGGCTCAAGTACTTTGGTCTGATTATGGTGAACATTTAACTAAATGATTTTTTTTTATGAGTGGATTAGGTTCAAGCTAAGTATAAGGGAAGTAAAAAATAGTAGTAATAAAATATGGAAGAAAGTGTAAAACAAGTTCCAATTAAATAATTTACAACTGCTAGTATGAGTCTTTTCTTCAAAAGTTTTTACATACATTGTACAGTCTACAAACACCATTCTTGAGGACATCATTGAAAGTTACAGTCCAAAAAAAGTACATCATTGAAAGTTTATTCTAATAAAAAATTTCTTGCTTATCATGGTGTTAAAGAAGACGTATTCCGAAATTCTCTGACAATAATTCACATTGATGGTCATAAATTGAGTACTTTTTTCTTGTTTAATTTATTGAAACGCGCCACTGACCATTTAATAGCTTTAAAATGAGGTTTTCATTATTTTTTTGGTAAGAAATTGTCTTCCTTCTCAGTAAAATATTTGTACTGATTTAAAATTTACTACTTCTATTTCGATTTTGTTAAGGTCAAAATTCATTCTTAAACCTGTAATTTGCATAATAACATGTATTTGTGTATTTACATAGTCATGAGTTTAAACAAAATTAAAAGCTGGCATAAGCAGATTCAACGGGGGCAGAAAGACTTGGAATTTATATTTATATATAATACTCAATAACAATAACACTTCCAAAAGTGTGATCCCCATTTTCTCTCTTCATCATCTGAAGCATTGTAATTTACCCCATTTAACCAATCTTTTATTTATATAGGTGTATGTATTTCTTTTATAACTATATTACATGAAAAAATGAACACATTTGCAGTGGCTAGATCGCAAACATTAGCTAATATCATAATTAGGAAAATGACCCAAAATCTGCAAAAATCTTGTAAGAATGATCGAGAGCAAACAGTAACGATACTTGAAGATTCGTTTCAAAACGCTATCTTCTACTTGTGCAAGCTAAGGTCAAGCCATATTCACAATGATGAATGAGGATGAATTCTTGATTGATTATAAAAATAAGTCCTTATTAGTTCATGAAATAATACAACTTTTATTCTCAAGGCTCTTGAGATTTTATTCTAATATATGAAATTTTTTTAGCAAGGATTTCAAAAAGTATATATCACTTTGAATTATATAACCTCTAGATACTTAGGACCAGGATATCTTGAAAACTCGAACAAACCAATTGTTAGTCGTTGGAAGATTTTGGAAATCCAACTAGGTAGAAAGGAGCGATGATGATCTGAAGTGATGCCTTGAAGTGAGATCATCTATTACAAAACCATGGAAACTAATGAGAGGGCATCACAAAATTAAACACCAATTGAGAATTAACATGTTCATTATTTGTAAATCGTTTGTTTCTGACGATAAAGCACCCAACAAATGTCTGAGCAACTTTATGTGAATTTTGCAACTAAGTACGGGTAGTGTAAATATATATGTATAGCATGTATGTTGTGTGTGGGTAAAATTGTGGATAAAACACATTTTTTATAATATTCATTATTTTATTTGGAAAAAGATGAAAATTGAAACAGAACTAATTAAAATAATGATAGAGAGTCAAACACAATAACTCGATAATGTTAAAATAAGATGTAAGCGTGATGAGCGTTGAGCCTATCTAAATGTTATATATATAGAGAGAGGCTGCAACCTCACCAAAGGCCTTTAGAGCCCTCCACTTGGCTTCCATGCACACCCACTCACCTATCTTCCTTCCATTATTTTATTCTTGGTTTCTTTCTAATCTTACAATTTTCTACTCACTTGTTAATTAGGTCAGTGCAGTTGTTTTTTTTTTCCAAATATTTGTTATATACGCATAATTACTTTCAGATTATAGGTAGTACAATTTATAAAAACCTTTGCTAAATATTGAATGACTTCCCTCTTTTATTTTACTTCAAAATTCAATTATTTTCTTTCACTTATTTTACTAGCAATGCATCTATATACCCGTTTTATGCTGATAATAAAAATAAATAAATTTCAGACCAATAAAATTAAACATTGAATAAAAGCTACATCTACTAAAAAAAATCCTCCACGGCGCAATAAAAAAGCAGTATACTGTATACCCGTTCCATATTAACAATTTATGAGATTCATTTATTATTCTTTACATCGATCAATAATTCGTTGTTCATCTTTAAAGAGGAAATGTCCAAATTAAATTCTTCCTTTAATTATAGCATATGAAACGTTGGGTAGGTTATATGAGATATGTTGACATGTAAAGATCTATCAGTAATGATGCACAGATCAAAAACAGTGATTGAGGTATTAATATGTGAAATAATTAGTGTGTTCCCATGTCTTATTAATTTACGTTATAACTTAGCATTTGTTGTCACTATTATTAGTATGCGTAGATTGTCACTTGTCACATAGTGAAAATAACATACAGGGTTCATCTCAGACAATAGAGATATTAACCAAATTGAAAATTCGTGAAACACGTATAACAATGACGTCGCCATCAGATTGAACTCAGCTAATTGGCTTGGCTGTTATTGATTTGTAATTATTTATGATGTTTTATTTGGGACACCAATTTTTGATGCCTTTCTTGACTTGGCACAGCGTAAGTGCGCAACATTATGTGCTCCTTGTTAGTTTCTCAATAATCTTAATCACACACATGTTGAACAACTCTTCTCCTATTTTTCCCCTCCACAGGACCACTCTACTGAATATATTATTTTAAAGGCCAATAAAATACCAAAATTCAGAAAATATGATGTCAACATAATATAAAGGAGGGAAGTCCCTCGTGTAAGGTGATTAAAATTCTACATTTCGACGAAACATAACATCATTTGGAGTGATTAAGCAGTAAAAGGGAATAAAATATGAGTATTCATCTTAACGCTTTAACTTAACAAATAAATCAGTTTAATGTTCCTTGTATCATCCATATAGGTGATACTGTCATAACTCTTTCTCTCTTACATTAAGTGCATGAATTTGCACTAATAGCGCCATTTGATACAATTCCATGAATTTAACACATTCTGTTCACTCACATATTCATCCGTTAAGAGTAAAAATAATCGTTTGTAATCTTGATCACAAATTCACAATAAATTTCATATTTTTTATATTACCAATTTCAATTTGGACATATATGTCTTTGTGCATATAAAAATTTTACCTCCTCCATTAGTTTTTAATAGAAACCAAATTTCATTTCACGATTTTTGAATGACACACCAAACCAATAGCGTGCAATAACCATTCCATTATACTCTCTCCGGTCCTAAATATAAGACCTAATTGACTTTTTTGAAAAATCCTAAAAAAAAGCAAAATAAGTTAATTATAAATTGATTTACCTAATTTTTTCCCTTAAACTAGTTTATTTTACTTATAAACTAATGAATAATCTAAAAATATATTAAATATGTCATGATTTAATAGACTATTTTACAATCTTAACCTCTCCAAAAAAAAGTCATTTAGGACCAGAGGTAGTATTATTATTATACTTTGGATACATAACCAATGAGTTAATTGATGCAATCATGATACATGTTATTAATTAGCATCTTATATTTATTAAAATAACACCAAATTTAAAATAAACTCTCTGTTGTTGTCATAAAAAAACTATTAATTTCATTGCAAAATGCCTAAAAAAATGTTACTAGAAAAAATGAGAAAGTGGTGGGTTAGGCAGCGAACGAAGAGCAGGTGGAGCAAACAACAAAACCCAAAAAGCAAAGCCAATAAAATGAACGGACAGGATGTGACTATCCCTGGAAGCTGAAAATCCAAGGGTGATTAGAAGTTTGGTTAATGCTTGAACAGAACAACCATTTTCAATAAAGACACATCTTCTACTATTTTCTCTTTATTTCCTTTTTTAACCTTTCTACTTTCTACTCTTCTTTACATACATACACACATATATATACTCTCTTCTTCTTCTTCTGGATTGGACCATATACTCTCTCTCTCTCTCTCTCTCTAAAGTCATTCCTTTCTCTCTCTGAAAGCCTGCACGATTCTCTCCCTTTCTCTCTCTGCAAACAACAATCATCACACAAAGGTATTATTCACCCTGTTTTCCTTCTTTTGATTTTTGTTTCTTTCCAATTTCTTCTTTTCATCCACCATCATATATATATATATAACTGGTTGGTTAATTCTGTCTTTTATATGTTGTTATTACATATTTGATTGATTATATATATGGCTATGAAAGTATGAATTTAGTTTTCTCTCTGTTTTTTTATTGGTGCTTGGGGTTATGATTTGAAGCCTGAAGGGTTGGTGTTCTTAAGGAAGCTCTGAAATCACGGAGAGAAAAAAGGGTGTTTGTGTAGTACAACTTATTTGTGTGGAGTGAAAACAAAAAGCTTCCTTTTTTAAAACAAAGCCATAAGCTACCCTCTTTTTTCGCATGCTTTATATATATATGAGCATGTGGTTATCACTTATCAAATGTTCCTTTTTTCTCTCCTCTTTTCTACTTTCTTTCTGTTGTAGTAATAAGATACAAGAAGATTGATTATATTAGTTACCTCCTGCTGTTCTGTTATTTTATATCTGATGATTGATGATTTTATGAATGATGGTTTTTCCAAAATTTGGATATTTTTTGTTATTCAAGACCACATGGCAGATTGCCTTCTTGAACTCCCTCATCTCATAGGGAGTTAGTTGCAGATTGATATTGGATTGATCAGGGTGCTTTTTTCATTTTCACCATGTATGCTTTTTATATTGTTCTTGGTTTTTGTTCTTTTGGGCTAAAACTTTTTTCTAAATGAATATACTGGACCTGTTGGAATATTATAACAGTGAATTATCAAGTAAATGATATCCTCTTAGTATAAATGTAACGTTAATTTGATCAAAGTGATTGGCACCGTACTGCCATTGTAATGGAGGATGATATCCCTAGAATAATTGGAAAGAACGGGGACTTCTAAGTTCTAAACCCAAAATTGGAAAAAAAGGAAAGTAATGGTTATATTGCGTGAAGAGTTAGGGATATTTTCTGGGTTTAAATTGAAATATAAAAAGTTACTACAAAAATTGGCAATAGTCTAGTCAGGGATGATGCTTGCCATTGAAGATAATTTCATTTTATTTTTTTTTATAAAATTTCTGCATACTAAAATTTTGGTCTGTGTCAGCACCAATATGGTTGCTAATGATCTGTTGATTTACTTTTTCTTGTCAATGTTTTGCAGGTTTAAATTGAATAGGAAAAAGATGAAAGACTATTCTGGTAAACGGGCCATAGATGAGATGGTAGTGCCTAAAAAGGGGACGACTCATGTATTTAGAGATACTGCTAATGCTAGAGACCGTAATGGTCAGTTTTGCAGCCGACCTGGTTGCAGTAGTAGAGTGGATTCTCCTAAGGGTGTTCGATTTAGTTCAACTGAGAAAGGTAAATCTTCAAGGCCTCCAATACGATCTTCAAGTTATAAGGAACCAAGCGGAAGTTCCTCAAGGACTTCCTCAGGATCTAATAACCATGGAAAATCCCTTATAGAGCCCCGGAAAACATTATCTTGTCAGCCAGAGACTGTTCCATGTGAAACGAGTAGTTTACAGGATGAATCAGAAATTTCTGAGCTCATTCCACCACCTGGAAAAATTCGAAGAGGGCCTCAAGCTGAATCAGGAAGTCCAGAGTCTACGAATATCATATCAATGGAAGTGGGAAGCTCTAGTAGTGTACCATCAAACACAACATATAGGAAAAATCTTCGTCAAAAGCCTGGATTGAATGGTCAAGAATTGAATAAAAGTTCTGGCTCAGTGACACGCACTGGAGTTAGCAGGTATGGGTTGAGGAACCTCGGATGCAATTCTATATCTGATGTAATTCCTTCAGGCTGTTCACCATCAGATTCAACCCAGAATAGAAGGAAAGATGTGATGAAAAAGAGAAACTGTGAAGGAGAAAGTAGCTCTAATGCTAGAGGTAAAAAAATAGGTGGATCTTCATTGGAGGGACAAAATTCTGGATACAGAAATGGTATATCTATATCAGATTCAAGAAGATCCAGAAACTTTGATTCTCATAGGGATAACAACAACATTGGAACAGTTAGAACTAGAAAATCTTTCAATGGTCATGGCAGGGGAAGACTTCCCAGCCAAGCTAATGAAAACCCTGCACCACCCAATGAACCCCGAATTACAATATCATCTTTGAATCATTCCAGTGACCTCAGTGTTCATGATTTATTACATCATTCCTCGTTAGAGACTGCCCTCAGAAGTCCAAGATCTTTCAGTAGACCAGGTAGTAGCAGTGAGCGGTTATTTGGTGGTTTATCCCCATCTCCTTCAGAATTTGGGATTACGCAGTCCGTCATTAACCGGGACAGCTTCCGACGCTTTAACATAGATAGTATTGCTGAGGTAATTCCCCATGTGAAGTATAGGAATACACGTTTTTTTATATATGTATAAAATCATGTTCTTTAATGAGAGCTGACTGGGAACTGTTTGATAAATTTGTATAGATGTTATTGGCACTCGAGAGAATTGAACAAGAGGAAGATCTCACACATGAGGTAATACTTCTCTTTGGCTAGACTCAGAATTGACCGGTTCCTGACTTTTGAACATTTCGTGTATTTGCAGCAAATTGTGTTGCTGGAGACCAACTTGCTCCTTAATGGACTAAACTTCTATGACCAACATAGAGACATGCGATTGGATATTGATAGCATGTCATACGAGGTTTGTCACTAAATCTACTTCCCATTTTCAACTTTTCCTTTGGGGTGGGGGTGGCTAGAAAATGTTGTTTATGGACTCTACCCAATATGGATCAAAATAATTATTTTCAAGCCGGAATGTGATAATGGTCCGTAAAAAAAATAATAAAAAGAAAGCAAGATTGGAGGTATAATTTAAATGCTGTCCGATGGTAAAATGATGCCTCTTCTCTTTTTCGAAGAGAGAGGCTTGAAATTTAGCCATGATAAGGGTTTCAAGATTCTATTTAATATTTGGATATTTTCACCAATATTTTTACAGGAACTATTGGCTTTGGAAGAGAGGATGGGTTCTGTGAGCACAGCTCTAACAGAGGAAGCAATTTCAGAATGCCTGAAGAGAAGTTTCTATCAACCTGCCACTTCAGAAGATGCAGCCGAGAGCTGCAACGAGAATAAGGATGACATAAAATGCAGCATCTGCCAGGTACTTCCTCACAATCCCTGCTAACCTTCTTGATAGATGATATCCATTTTGCCTATTATATATCACTGAGGATGTCAATAAACACTCACATTTCTAAGGCTATGAACCAATAAAAGCTACCTTTTAACTTAGATTCCATCCCTTCCAAATTGTGTGTGGAAAGAACTCATGATATTCACTATAGATTTAAGTTCAAATATACTGACTTATGAAATTGCAGGAGGAATATGTAGAAGCAGAGGAAGTGGGAAGCCTGAAATGCGAGCATAGATATCATGTAATATGCATACAGCACTGGCTGCGCCTCAAGAACTGGTGTCCTATTTGCAAAGCTTCTGCGGCACCATCACATACATCTTCAACTTCAACCCCTTGAACCAAATCCATTCCATTGTTTCATCCTTCTTTCTCCTATCTGTACAAAATTATATGTTCTTTTTATATCTTGTAGCGTTCATGTCTCACTTGTACATAGTCAATACTATCCATCCGTCCCAATCATTCATCAAGTAATAAAACAAGCCTCTGGGCTTTTGACTGCAACTTGTTAAGCTGTTGATGAATATTTCATTTGTACTCAATGATTAAATGGGGAGAAAATTAGGGGCTAAGAATACTTGGTTTTTATTTCTAAGTGTCCTCTCCCCCAATTTCCACTTAACACAGCTCTTTTAGCTAGTATGATCCAGTTGAATTAACTGCTTTCCTTTAACTTGACAGCTTGAAACCCTAGTGAATGAATAAATGCTCAATCTACTGTCTAAGCACCTCCCTAGATTTCCTCGAAGTAATGATGAACTGGCCAAATGAAATTACTGAGGTGGAGTTACTAGGTTACACAGGAATATTAAGTTACGAGATTGAAGCAAGATCTCACGAGTCACGAGAACTAATAGAAGGTGGCCTCATGGCCCTAACGAAAAAACGATGGCACACAAAATTGTTCACGTTTAAGCTGTAAAAAAAAATCAGAGCTTTTCATTTCTATTCGAAATTTCAGATTCTCCAAAAGTCATAGGCCCTGAGAAGATATAAAAAAACAAATGAAGTAAAGGTCTGGAATTAACCTCATTCTCATCTTTTTCTTCAATAAAAGCATGAATAGAATACTTGACTCAAAAGAATACCACATAGCTGTGGACCCAAAAGAATTTTAGTCATGTCCTATAATATCAGACTTGCATACTACCTGCTTCAACCACAACCCTCGTTAGCTGAAATTTTGCTTCAGCGAGCATCCAACTGAATGAGTTCTGTGGATTGCAGTTTCTGTCCTATTAATAATTATGGACTTTGAGTTGATGCCTGTCAACAATGTGGATAACATGTGGACACAAGCATCTAGTTGTATATATCTGTAACATCAGGAAGAAAATTGCCAGAACTAATGTTCATGCAATGGTTTACAAAAGATTGCAATAAGCATTTTTTTCGTAGTCTAACTACATTGATGTGCTTTTCGCTCAAAATCTATATTCTATATATAAAATAAATCCTATAGAAAGCCATGCTACTAACGGACCATATATTACACAAACCCGCAATCCATTTATTACAAATATAACATCTGAAATCACAGTGATATTAAGGTACCACCCCTACACCCAAAATGCCAAGATGATGCCAAGCACCCCCCACCCTCACCCAAGAATGAATGTTGAAAATTATGCCAACCGTAACAAACACATTCAAATTCAATATTGTAGATAATATAAATAGATTACTCAGGATATTTATTTACATTATTGAGAAATTTACAAAAGCCAATTGCTCGGCAATGAATCAAGTGGAATGTATTGTAAACTTTCAATGAACAAGAAAACCTCAATTATACAGTCATTAGATTGCTCTTGTTAATGCAGAACTAATGAGCATCCATGATGTTCCTGAATGCATCAGATAGCAGCTCTAATCATAATTCCATTCACCAAGCTGGATAACAGTCAAGCTTCTCTTTTTCCTATAGAAGACAGAGTAATAATCTTAATTACTCCTGGTACAAGAAAACCAAACAACCACAATCGAAATATAAAATTAATCACTCATTCTATTTCAGCGCAGGAGAACATTAATAAAAACTGAACATCGATAAATTTTTTTTTATCAGCAACATCGATAAAATTGAACATCAAGAATAACTAACACAATAATAAACAGAATATCAGTTGATAATTCACCGTCAGAAAATACTAATTGATATAAAAGAATGCAACAAGAGAACAATTTAATGTTACTTGATGATGACCAAACCAAAGGCATTTGTGTTGCCACAGTTGCTTGATGAATACTTTCCTACTTTCAGCTAATTTGATGTTGAATCAATTTGGATTTTAATGTCCTATAACAATACCAACTTAATCCAAGGCCTTTTGCATGCCACTGCTAAAAATACACAAATATTTTTTTCTTTAAATGTGCTTGCAAACCTGCACACATTACATCTTATAATTATCTCTACCCTATATTGTGCTAGTTGCTAACATTTGCTGGGAGTCATGACCATAGCAGAGCATCAAGGCAAATGCTAAAATTACTTTCTAAATTCAAAGCAGACGTGGAAATTCTGAAAATATCACAACCAGTTGCAGATCCATCACTTTGCATAACAACTCCCAGCAACACATAAAAAATGTTAATACTCAACATGTATAGTGAGATTAGAGAATTCAACAGGAAAGATGCCTTTCTCATGCCTGTAATGCATTCATAAACAATACCCGACAAGGTCATTTGCACAAATTACACAGCTATAACTGAAGTTTTATAAATACTGGCTAACTGGATTTTGAGCACTGCTATTTACATAATCACCGTGCTTTCAATACATTAACCCCAGCACAGTTTACATATGTCGAGGTAAATAAATAGTCACTGAGAGAGAAAAAAAATTGGATAAAACTGTTTTAACCCCTTCAATTTGTCTTGATGGGGTTTTCACAGACTTTACACTTACTTCATCGGAGATTCCAGAAGTTGCTAAATATTTTATAAAGTCTGATAACACATAACTACTACAATCCCAATTTTGCAACTTCAAATTCAATACATTACTTTTGCCAAAAAAAAAAAAATTCTTGTCAATTCTCATTAATAGAGTTATGGATACAATAACAACAACAAAGTTTTATCCCAACTAGAGAGTTATAGATGACTACGTAAAAATAGCCTATTAAATTTAACCAAAACATTGAGGTAAATCAACAAAGAGTCTGTCTAAATCCGAATCAAGTGACATCCCAAATTGACTTCGCACACCAATTGAATGTTGAGTGGGTCAGTTAAATATCTTATAATTGAATAAAAAAATATTTTCTGTCATCAACATAGTTTGAATTTAAAGAAAGACGCAGAGTTGTACATCTGCAAATAAATACTAAAAGACAAAACACTACTTTAAGAATCAGTGAAATAAATCATCACGTGGTTAAAAGAAAGCATCAAAGAAAATTTCAATAGATGCTAATGTGTTATTGATATTGAATTGCAATCAATCTTCTGATTCTAAAATAAATACAGAGCGATCCTGTAGCTCTTGTACATGTGATAGTACCTTGATCCCAGCAACACAAAAGTATCTCTGCAAAACTTAGTTTTCCTTCTCATTGGCTGTGTAACGTAAACAAAAAAGCTTGGCGTCCCTAGCTATCACAAATACAGCAACTCCATTGCTAAAGATACAACAGAGCAACCAGTCCAGGGCATTTAGGTTGATTGTGCCCGTGGTTGCCGTTAAATAGATTTCTGATCTGTCCAACTAGCAGGCATGAGACATTTTGGAGCTCCACTACCAGTGTATCACCCTGGAAAGTTCAGGGTTTATAATTTAGGGGGTCAAATGGTTCATCTTGGCAAATCACAACATATCTAAGTGCATTGATGATCAGCAGCCATGGCCAAGCCAACAGAGCCAGAAGAACCAGACAAGCCTTTACATGGACAAATCTTCATAAAGTAGCTATTCCTCAAATGCATGCATAGAAATCTTCTCCAATAGCAATGGCCAATCTTCTCCAAGTTGTTGTGGATTCAGCTCCATTGCAGCTCTTAAATCAAGCAAAGATACTGATCCTGGTAGTGGTGGCATGTGTCCAGGAACAGGTTCCGATACTCCACCAGTGCTCTGCACATGTAAATGATTACTTGACAACATACCATTGACGACCTTGCCTTGAACCTGCTGTTTCTGAACAGGGGGCATCCTCAGCTCATTTGTAGACCTAGCCCCAACTAAATTAACACATGATGTGATCAACCGCTTTAGGTAAACATCTAGAACATTATTCAACATGTGGGCACATTCCATAGAAACACCTCCAAGACCATGTACTGCAGCAATTTGCTCCATGCGCCTTCTCAAAGTATCAGTGTCAGACAACCAACCACTATCACAACAGCTAACAAAATCACCAGCACTAGCCACTGGTAAAGCTTTGCGGGCCCCACCCACACTTGCTGGGCAGTATGGAATCCCTAGTGGAGCTAACAAGGGGCTACTAGAGAGACTTAAGAAGTTTGATTGTTCAACTTCTTGCCTGTCTTCAATTAAAGCTTCAGTCACCCCTTTACCATGTATTCTTGGTATACTAGCAGGTAGCTGAACAGCATCCCCTCTTTCATCTTCAGGTAACTCAGCAACAGCTTGAAGTTGCAGTGGTCTTTGATAATCGCATGGAGTGAGAGTCCCATTCTCCATATCACCCTTACTACCATTGTCCTCTGCACCATGTGACTGATGAGAGAATGAATCAACCTTTCCATTTGGTCCAAGAGGGCTAGGCCTATCTCTGTGCTTCCGATTTTGTAACCCACTCCTCACTTTACGTGGTGACACTGGTAACACCCCATTTGACCAAATTGGTGCATTTTGATTGTGATTCTGTAAAGCGATACCATTTGACTCATGCCCATCTTCTCTACCAGGAGATATGCTGGTAACATGTGCTCCAAACCTTGGGGTCCCAGATGGTTGGATTGATGGCGGGGTCTTGGCCCGGCACGCATTCATCAATATTGATCTGAAAAGATGATTGTGCAACGGAACATTCTCCCTCCCAAGTATCCGTCTACAAAAGCTGTCGAACTGAGGCTTGCTCAGCTTGTCATTGATAAACCTGTCCACGTAGTAAATGTACCGTTTAAACTTGTCAACTCCAAGCTTCTTCATCATCTGTGCCTTCAATTCAGCCAAATCAATCCTTGAACTCTGCCGGGGCTGCATTTCTCCACAAACAGATGCATACACAGCCCACAAAATCACAAAATACCCCACCCACCCGTAACCCCAATTCGAATCAAATTCCACTTATTTACGTTTCCAAAGCAACCTCCAGTTGCCATCCTCCATGTGATTTGAAACAGATCAACGGCCACATGTATGATTGCACTATCAACAGTAATTCAATGGCAACTTCAAATACTAAGCCCAATAACAGTTCTCTCCAAATAAACACACCACACAATGCAAAATCAAATCTTTTGCACCAAAACCCTAGAGATGAAACTAACTGATTACAAGCCTGATATTCCACAAATCAAACGCATTAATCGAATTACGTGGCAAATCAAAACCTTGAGTTTGAATCACCAACCCCAGATAGAAAAAAACCTTGCTTATCTCGAACATCAAAAAACGGGCATTAAATCACTGCAACGATTTAAACCCCATTGTTTCGCGAAATTCAAAAGCTTCGAACTTCAAATTCCGAATTCTGAAGTTGGGGGAAGGAGATCAGTATTCAGAAAGCTGGGAAAAAAATCAATTTCGAGTTATTATTATTATAGAACAAAACAAAAATAAAAAAGAAATAGCATGGCAATGACGAAAGCAAGGAAGGAAGTGGCGGGAAAACAAAAGGGGTTATACATTGATGGAAGTAGGACATGAAAGTTGAAGAATTGCACAGAAATCGAAAGTCACTCACTGGGTTCGAATCTTGGAAGCTTGGGCTTTGGCTCGCAGTGTGTGTAATTGAAATTGAAAAATTAAAAAAATGAAAAATTGATTTTTGGGGGTGAAGGGATTGTTGGGGATGATTTATATCGAGAGGTTTGGGTTTGTTTTGTGTAAAGCAAACAAGGATCGCTGCTAATTGCTAAACACTCCCCAATTCCGTCTTTCTTTCTTCTTTTCTCGTTTCTCTTTCCCACTCTTCTTTCTCTCTCGCTCTATCTCACCTGGTCTTCCCCTTCATTTTAACAATTTAATTCATTAATTAATTCATAATCATTTTTGCCAACAAATCATTATCATGTAAGAATTAATTTGGACAATAAAAAATAATTGGTATTGAATTCACCAAACAACAATAAAAAATATCATATTGATCATGGGTATTAGAAGGGGAAATTGACAGTTTTATAGAATATAATAATTTTTCATTCAATCTAATATCATTTATTGGTCAAAATGATTATTAACTCTTAATTAATTGATACCGATTTCAATTATTTTTCTCTAGTTAGCTCATTTTGTTTTAAATTTCAAAACTATCTATCCGTGTTAAATGGGCATTTAGTTGTTTGATAGATTCGTTTATATCTAAGAGTTATATTTAGTTTTTATTGATTTAAGCTACTTTTTAAAAATACTTTCAATATCGTTAAATATAATAAGCTCAAAATTGTTATTGTTGTTAACTATGTTAGAAAAAAGTCTAACTATGATAGAAAAGGTAATTCATGTTAAAAAAAATGTGATAAATTTTTAAGAAGCTAACATAGATAGTAAAATATCGCTAAAAAATCACGTTTATATGAGATTACCTGTCATTCCCTTCATCTTTCACAGTGCCATTGTGGAACTACACAAATAGAATAAACAAGTAGTCTCAAGCCGCAACTTCTATTCTACCTCCATAACAATTTAGCACATGCTCACTTCTAATCTACCTCCATAACAATTTAGCACATGCTCACAAACATGTATTCATTTAAACAAAAATCGTAATATATAACATTCAATTTTAAACATAATAGACCTAGTGGGTTTACCGACTGTGGAATTCTAATAGGAACCGGTCAGAGCCTCTCTACCCGTCCTAGACTAAATTTTAAGTAGATCTAGTCTAATCGAAGTCGCCTATCTGCCGTAATCCTTTAAATGGAATGAGCTGGTGTATCTCATCACATGATGATATAAATATTTCATCGGCATTAACTTCATAGCCAATTCGTCACAAATTTATAAGAAATGAATATAACAATCCACAAAATAAATAAATAAAACAATAAAAATTTCAATTCAAGTTTTATATCATAACTCGTATACTGCACACAGCATACAAAACATTCAAGCATGCAAACACAACAATCTAATCTATTTTAGCACCTCGTACTTGATAGAAAGCAATGACCAACTTTTGAGACCTTTTTTATTATGAAATACCTTTGCTATGTGTTATAACATATTTATCATAACCTAACTTGGCACTATATATGTATCATGTGGGCACTATATATGTGTGTGTACATTTTGAATATTCTTGTCTTGAAATATTTTAATTTTAATAATTTTAAAAATATCTGTATTATCATTCTTTTAAATAAAATCACTTCCGACCCAAAATTTCTAAATATACTTGTTAATTAATTCTTGTTTATTGTAATAAAAAAAAAAATTCTTGTTTATTTTCTTCCTACTTTTCCTCCTAAATTTTAATTTAAGCATAAAATTTCACTTTTGTCGTAATTATCTCCAACAGAAATTCCTATTAAATCCTCATATTTAAATTATATGCTCAAATCTCAAATTCAAATTAATATATCAACCTCCCACTCATTTAAATTCAACTTGAAATTAAATTTTAAATTGAAATTGCATGTTTCAGTTGAAAACAATTAACTATGGTTCTTAAAAATAAAATAAGGATAATACTAACATCTATAAATCTTCAATTAACTCAAATATATAATAAAACAGTCATAATTTCTTAAATTCATTATGAAAATTCTAAATAAAAATGGCAAAACCTTATTTAAATTTTTCAGTTTGTTCCAATAAGTGTATAATAGAATGAAATGTCAATCAGTATGGTTATGAAAAGGATGCCATGGGAATGTGGTTTGGAATATTAAAGCTAATCTTGAGTACAATGGAATGCCATGAAATGTGGTTTTTACTTTGGTTTGTCATCAACTTTGGTTAGCTAGGAATCAGAAGGTCTTTAATGGAGTAAATATTTCTGCCCAGTCGATTATAGCAAAAGTTGTAGCTTGTGCTAATGGGGGGTGAGTGTATTAATCCTTGTGTTAGAAGTAGATGAGGGGAGATGGAGGCCGCCAATGAAAGGGTATGTTAAGATCAATGTGGATGAGGCTACTACCTCAGAAGGGAATATGCCTGCTTGTTCTGGTATCATGCGGGATTATAAAGGGGAGGTGAAAGGGAGCTTCTTGTGCAATATTGGAAGAGGTAACAATTTTTTAGCTGAGACATGAGTCATTCTGATGAGGTTAAGGTGGAGTTGGGATTTTGGAGTGAGACATGCATTAATTGAGTCAGATTGTCTACATCTTGTTCAAGATATTGAACAACTTTGGGATCATGATGTTGAAGTTCAACGGGAAGGAGTTAGCACTGAAGTCAAGGAGATTATATATCTTTGTAGTCGCCCATGGGATATTAGAATTGTGTGGTGCAAAAGGGAGCAGAATGAGGCTGCAGACAGATTACCGAGACACACACTAGTAGGAGGTTATGGATTTGTTCAACTACAACAGATTCCTGCTGATGTCCAAGATGTTGTAGTGAAAGATAAGCAGTTTATTTTGCATTAGTATATGTGCTTTGATTGAAATAAAAAAAAGAATGAAATGTCAATCATAAAGAAGGTATATAATTATGTTTTACATTTGAACCATGAGTTATACAAATTTAAGCAATTGTAATAAAAAAAATACAAATTTGAAAAATGAGTCATAAATTTTTTTATCAGAAATGGCTTATGCATTTGAGCCATGAAAATTTCTGTTATATTTTAAATTTACCCATACTTGACTCCAAAAACATTGCCCCCGCCCTCCAATCAAAAGGGAGGGAACTCAACGACTCAACGACTCAACGCACGTGGTGCAGTTGCACACATAACAATGACATAACTAACGCACCAACACTTCACTCTATTTCTTCAGCTCAACGTAACGTAACGTTGTTTCATACTCATACATATAAATACCCTTTTCATCTTCCAACTTCCAACGAACTTTAATTCCTCATACAATACCCTTCTCATCGCCATGGAGAGCAACGTTATTAGAAAACCCAGGAGAATCAAATTCACTGCTTTCAAGGTCTATCATCATCTTCTCTCTTTCTTTTTCCCCAAACATACAACGCCTATCTATCTATCTATCTATCTATCTATCTTGTTCAAGATCATATCTTTTTCTCTTTCTCCTTCTTTTTCTTTTCACTTCTTGTTACCCATCGATGTTCTCGTGTTTTATTACCATGCAATGCATGCTTTATGAGATGCTTCTGCTGATGTGAAATATGTTATTATTATTCAATGATTTAATTTAATAAGCATTGGTCAAACTTAATTAGCTGACTGTGTATTCATGTAAATCTTTGTGTTTCTTTGGTAATTTCAACACAATATATATAATGCCTGTGTAGGATGACGCCTGATACAATTCTTGAAATAATTATTGAGGAAAGAAAAAGGATCTTTAATTTGTCTACATTTTCTCTGATCTTCTTGAAATCTTTGTTGTTGTTTACTTGATGCTATGAAATTCTCTGTCTTCAATTCAATCAATATAAGATGTTGAAGTTTTCTTCCGGTTACTTACATGTCTCCTTTGTATTTTCAAAATACTAATTGGGTCATGATATTGTCAGAAGCCTATGCAAGATGGTGATAATCAATTGGAAGCTACAAGAACTAAGCGTAAGTCTCTGATCTCCATTGACAATTCTTCTTATTTTTCCCAATTGACTCAAGATTTTGGTTGTTCCTTTCATGATAGTTGCGAGTTTGCTAATAAGGCATGAAGATTTGGCAGAACGTTGTTCTAGGTACAAAGTAGCTGGACGTTTCTTTCTTTCATTCTTATTTTCTAAAAAAGTTTGGTTTCTGATAGAACAGTCATATTACACCTATTGGAACTACTATTGACTATTATACACAGAAATATCCTGTTTGAGACTTTCAATTTATGTTCCATGATTTACTTCAGAATACATATTGTTGAGGACAGATGTTGACACCTTTAGTTTAACTTATAACGATAATGTCTGAAGTTATCTTGTGCATCCCTACTTTCAAGAACATTTTTGTAATTACCTATTGAATTTCCTATTTCACATTGTTTAAAATTTAATTAACAAGAAAGGTGAGAAAATTTCCCATACATCACCTCTATCCTTGACGAAAAACTATAGATGATAACGATTCTTGAAACCTTGTTAATCTAATCAGTTTTTGCTTATATGTCAAGCTGATGTGTAAATGAAAAGGAAAAAACTATTTTCTTATCTGGGTCCTTCCAGTTTCTTTCCTGCCTCCATGTTTTCATAGATTGTATTCTTATGTTGAATTACTGAATTAGAGGATTTAATTATGGTGAAAATTTGGCTGTGTCTCTAAGAAATTAGGGCCTCGGTGTAGTTGTTATTCAAATGGGAGATGCTAGATAACTTGATAGTTTTTGTATAAAAAGAATGTCAATAGGGACATTTTCTGTTCTTTTGTTTTCAATTTTTATGCAAGTTCATACATGTGTTGCCAACATTTTCTAGTGATTTGATTCTTTTCATGACAAGTATTTGTATGTTAGTTTTAATGTGTTTATTGAGGAAATAGCTCCAGAAAATTCATTGGTTGTTCATGCTGTAGTAACTGACTTTTTTTTTTGGATCTGTGCTGCATTTTTAGGGATTCTGACAGGACAATATTTGAACGTTTGATGAGAGATTTTGAAGATGCACGGGCTTCTCAAACTGGCGGTAACGTTAAGTTTAATTCTGTTTGAATTCTTATATAGTTGACAGTATCTAGCTCTGTCTGAATTTGACCCTAGTACGCTTTCTCGCACCTTAGTCTAGCTGCTACAATTGTATTTAGCATTATTCCATGATGCTTTTCTTTCTGGATTTGTTTGTGTGTTGGCATGACCTGTTTTTGCACTTGCACTTTTCCATCAGTTGCAGTCATTGCAGGTTTTACTAGTTATTGTCATATCCTTCGGCAGTGCATGTGCGCACATACACAATGCTAAATTTCAATGACAAGCCGAATTCAAAGTTCATAAGCTTACTTGGTTCTGTTTTGTAAGATATTACTTTGAAATTACACAATGCTAAACTTTGACAACCTTAAATCAGAGGAAACTTTATTCAACCAGGATGGATAAGGGGAAGATTATCCAGACAGAATAAATAAGAAGCCTTATAAATGTAATGAACTTCAGCTTAGTATGGTTATAACTCATTTCGAATCTCTAGTTATCTCATTCGGATTAATCCTCCATTATCTGATTTCTGTCAATAGCCTCTTTCTGTGCTTCAATGGATTGTTGTCTGCATCATATGTTGTCTTCTATATTGCTGGTCTCAGGGGTATAGGGATTGTTGAAATTGTTCGGCCAGGTTTCTGAAATGCATACCTGCCTATGAAACTTTTAGAAATTCACCATGTTCTATTCATACTAATTACTATTTTATTTGCAGAGGTATGTTTAAATGAGAAGCAATGGAATGATGGTCTATTAGCTACATTAAGAGAACAAGTATGGCCTGGTTGATTTATTGAGTTTCTGTATCCTTATCTTTCTCTTCATTTGAGCTCAATATCTCCACTGTTATTGACTTTCACGGTTCTTTGGATACGACAGAGAGTGACATTTAGGTATATGATGATTTGTCAGGTGCATATGGAGGCTGAAAGGAAGGCAAAGCCAGGGCATGCTAGCATTTCAGCACGCCCTCAGGGAAGAATTACGTATAAAATTGGGAACAAGGTAATAAACATATAAATGATGATGCATGATCAGACCAATGTGGCTTATAAAGTTGTAAATGACTAACGGGTTAGTCTTCATTTAACAATTGACAACCTGCAGCCACTGCCTGCTCAAGGTTTAATAAATATTTAAATAAACTAGCCAATTGCCTTCTGAAACTGGTTTTGACAATTTTAAGAATGGTCTTAGCATAGACTGAAAGCTAGGTTTTTTTTACTATGAGTATTGATATAGATATAGAGCAGCAGAGTTAAATACTAATTTACAGTATTGGCCAATTAGAGACTATTTTATAATTCATTGGTCAAAATGAGACCATTTATTGTTCGTTATGAAATTTGATACTTCGCTAATTATCCATTGTGAAATACTACCTCCGGTCCTAAATATAGGACCTAATTGACTTTTTTTTAAAGAGATTAAGGTTGCGAAATATGATATTAAATGATGACATATTTGATATATTTTTAGATTATCCATTAGTTTATAGGTAAAATAAACTAGTTTAAGGGAAAAAATTAGGTAAATCAATTTATAATTAACTTATTTTTGCTTTGTTTAGGATTTTTCAGAAAAAGTCAATTAGGTCTTATATTTAGGACCGGAGGGAGTATAATATTTAACCCAAAAACAATTACTTAGAAATTAGGAGTACCAATTTCACCTTTCAACCTGGTGGCCAATTTCACCAAAGATTTTATTTCTGTTATAATTTATAGTTGAAAGTACATAATATCCTGTAACATCTGTATGGCATTTGGAAGCAGATGATTTGCAGGCTAGAAGGATCAAAGATCGGCATACAATATCAGACATCTTTTGCTGGTAAATTGACATTTTTTACTAACTCATTTATGAGATGGGATTTATAGGATGGTTGTGTGTTTCTCCCTTATTCCCTTGACCTTCCATTGCCGTGTATCTTTGTTATTAGCCAATAATATTATATGTTCATTTGTTGCAGGGGAATCATGTGAGTTGTACCATTGTGTACTGGAGAGCAAGTCATTTCTTGAAAAGATGACTGTCCTTGAACACAGCATTCCTTTTTTTCTGCCGATACATGAAGCAGAAAAAAATCTTCTTTCATCCAGTGCAAAGGTAATGTCATTTTCCTGTGTGTTTCCTTGCTGGGTTTATTAAAAACCTTTTTCTCTAAGCATTTTTCTTATTGATGTTCTTTCAGAATTTCATAGATCATGTCGGAGATCTCTTGCAGGCTTATGTGGATAAACGTGAACAGGTACACTGCCTATGTATGTAAAACTTATTTAGTTTGGTATTTAGGAAACACCGGTGTCTGTTCTGCATGATATTTCATATTTCTATGTGATATGGAGTTCAATTTACATTTTAATAATTGAAAATGTAAGTGGAAAGGAATGAATGACATAATTTTGAAAGAAATATGGTTTGAGAAATCTGAGAGAGGAAAAAATGTGATCCTAATGACTTGTTTTATTTCTGCACAATATACTCTTTAGCATATATATAAGAAGGAGAAAGCCAATATGGGATGTACAATCAGCAGATCATAAACACAAGTATACCTGATCAATGATGTAAAAGATGGAACCATCACGAGAAATGGGAATAACTAAAGCCCAATAAAAATTCAACATAAATCCATATTTTCTTAGATGCATTTGGGGGAACATGCGCAGGATGTGGATTTTTATTGTGGAATGTCTAAGGTTTATGATTTTTTTTAAAAAAAAATGCCATGCAGGTACGACTCATAAAGGAACTTTATGGAGACCAAATTACCGGGCTGTATCATAGCCTTCCTTTACACATTATTGACTTCGTACGGAATTGTTCCAACTGGTCTGTATCTTATCACATCTGATGTTCTCCTCATAATTTTTTTTTCATCAGATTAATAGTTATCATTTCTTTACAAAGTTCAAATTTTGTCCAACAACTTATGGTTGATAAAGAATGTGAAATGTCATTTAAGTCTCAGTAGAAGGAAAATCTTAGGAATCTGAGGGCCGAATAACTTAGTCTATGTTTTCACTCTTCTGTACTGCCATCCTTCTTTCATCCTGACCAGTAAAAATTGAGAAGCTGGACCCCAAAACAATTCTGTGCTAAAGAATTTGTTTTTTTGTGCAGCAAGGTGACAGTCAGTCTTAGATATGCAGATTTTGTCTCTGCATCTCCTACACAGGTCTGTGTGTTAGGATGGCCTAGACCTCAGTTTAAGAAAAATACCACAAACAAAGCACTCTTGAAAAGTCAGCTCAATCCGATTCGCCTAACCTATGCGGAACATGCCTTCCAAACCATGAGTTTACCAGAAGGTGAAAACTACAATGCTTTTGTTAATTTTCAATAAGCTAAATGATTTTGAGATTTCCAATTTTTCACCAATTAGTTCTTGGGCTGCTACTATGTCTTTGAGGGGATAGAGCCAATTTGGTGCAAGCCATCATACTCTAATGAATTTGGATCCTAGATATTTGTCATGCATTTAATATTCTGGTTTGGTCAAAAAAGCAAAATTAAAAAAAGTTGGCTTTTCGAGCTAGCTTTTGTTTTACTGATATTCTGTGTTTGGTGTTGCTCCATGCCAGCATATGCAGAGTTTGTGTTGAAGCTACGGGAAGCTGATCTTGAGCAGAAGATTGTTCTAGAAAAAGTTCTTAGAAATTCACAGGAGACTGAATTGGATGTGTACATAACTGATTAGTAGCAGAATGACTTCAATGAACCGTGAATATTGACATGAGAATTGAAAGAGAGCAAATTGACAATTCTGCCATTGACAATTCTGCCTCCTGAGTTGGTCACTCCTTAGTTCTTTTCTTTTAATAATAAAATTTTAGGTAAGGGATTTGACTCACCCTAATCCAAGGATATGACTCCTAACTCATGATCCATTGGACCTGTCAATTCATAGTTGTTCAAATCTTGTAACTTCCTACTTCATTGCCCATTTGAATATGATTAATTCTCTATACATCCCAACTAAATCAATGTGTTAAAAGTGTGGTAGATATATACGGTTCATTGACTTTCTATGAAACTTTGCCATTCGTAGAGATTGAATTGTTACTCCTTCCGTTTCTAAATATAAAAACACTTTCACATTATAATTTGTTTCTAAATATAAGATCACTTTCTAATTTTTTCTAAATTAACCTTATAATACTTATTAATAATAAACAAACAAGAGATGAAGAGTGGAGATAAATGTACATGGATTGGGCAAATTAGTCATATCATGTGATAATAACTTACTTAACTGACATCTTTGATTTACTTGAATTAAGGATAACGGTCATATATTTAGAAATTGACATAGTATTTGATATCAACAAATGTTATATGATATCAGTACCCGACAGCACATAGTATTTGATATCAGCAAATGTTATATGATATCAATACCCGGTAGAACTCTTCATCCAATTCCTACACTTCACTAGTTAGCTGGATAAGGCTGGAAAGAGATTTTCTAAAACGTGATTATATTAACAACTAACAAATAATAATCCCTATGCTCGCATCATTTTTTTGGGTCCTATAAAAAGATTTTACTTTATATTATAAGCTATTTCCCCATAAAATTACATTATTATATTTTTCCATATTTATTATGAAGTAAATAATGCTTTTATAATAAAAGAATATAATTTGAAATTTCCATCTTATTATGAAATAAATAACGCTATTAATGAGGAGAAAATTTGGTAAAATATATCATTTGTGCACGTTTATTGCAATTATTAATCTGTTTATAGTAACCTTAAAGAGCAAATATGATGAAATTGCACAAGTATTTTTGACTGCCCGCATCACTTTGAACTTTTAAATACGAGCTTAGTAAGAAATACCCACAAAAAGAAAAGAGATGTGAGTAAAAACTATATTAATGACGTTATTGAGAGGCGAAATAGAAGAGTACCCCCGCCTTGTATCGGCATATACGTCAGAGTAAGCAAGGATTTAAAATTGGAACCCGAAAAAAAAAACAGAGAAGTTACTAAGCTAAATAACAGATGAAGATAGAGTGAGACTGAGACCAATTGTTGGTAATGACATATACTATTGGATGACTCCTCCTCACACTGTATAATGCTGCTGAATGGTATCAATGTCAAGCCCCTTCAGCTTCACCACTGACTCCACATGACCCTTCAGAGTGTGTAACTCCCTAAGCCTGTGTCATCCAATCCAAACCAAATTCCATCACAACACTAGACTTGTTTGAAATGAAAGACGATGAAGTTCTTTTTCTTGTAATGACAATTCAACCTTCCACAAAGGAATCAAGAGGTGGTTGTTAGAAGATAAAAGGGCTTACCTTGCAACCTCAGCACGACGCTTGGCTTGCTCTGCGATCTCTGAGAGTTCCCTGTAGCTGTTCTTGTCATTGAAAAGGTTGTTTGTCTCTGGAGGCTGAAGGCCATGAAGGGTTCTCTGTGCTGCTGCCCACTGGGCTTCCCTCTCTTCTTTGCCATAGTCTTTCTTGGTAGTGAAGGCAGTCTATGATGGTCAAAGCAAGCACTAGTTAATTTCACTGCAACTAACAAATCATGTAATGCAACTAACGCTAATGGAAGTGGTGATTCATTATCTCACCTTGTTCTCCAAAAGATTATCCCAAGCCTTCCCACTCAAAACGTAGCGGATGGCGAATTTGAGGAGATCAAGAGGGATATAAGTCACCAAGCTGTAAAGCCAGATTACACCAGCCCAACCCCATCCCATTCCTTTAATCCTTGCAAATCCCCAATTAGCATACACTCCTATCAGAGTTGCCACCTGCCAATTCAAAGAATAATAAACTATGATTTCATAGCCAGATTCATTTATATTGTGCTTAGCTGATGGCTTCTCCCAATCCCATACTGATCACGAGTTAATATTGATTGACATTAAAATGTATCTGCTTCAAAAATGAAAGGAACTTGACGGCCAAAAATGAAAGATCATACTCACCAACTGAGCAATCATAAAAGCACCCAGTAGAAGAAGACCGGGCCTTTCAACAAAAGACCAGCTGCGGGACCTAGTGACAAAAATCAAGGCCTGACTGATAATACTGACTTGAAGATACAAGGCTGCCATCATTTCCCCTTGGCTGCCTCTTATGTGCCTCACTCCGAACTTGTTCTGCAACACATTTGGTTGCAGTTATTAGAACTTTGGGAAGACACATTTTTGGGCTTATGGGAAAAGATAACAGTCATGGCCCAGGATAAGACAACTAGTTTGAGAAACTTGTGATATAAATATTACCGGGAAAAAGTCTGTATCCTTCATGGCCCAGAAAAAGATCACTGTCATCAGTGCCAAATAACTGCCTAGAACAATGCCAGTAGCAAATATCTCCTTCAGTTTCCAGCTGTCAGGCATTGGAGATGGCTTCACTCGATCCTTGGATATTGTCATAATGGTACCTACAAGATCGGTGGTACAAGAATCAGTAGTTAGGTCTAGTAAGCCGGGTTGAGGATTCACGAAGGCAAAAGTATATGTTATCTCACCATCATTTAGTATAGCAATGATTAGAACCATGAAGGGTGCAAAATCAAACTTCCAGATTAATGCGATAAACAAGAAACCAAACTGCCAAAATAAATAACAGATATGCATTAATTATATGACTTTCTTTTTATAAAATACTTGCACAGCTTTTTCAACACGCCAACCAATTTTCTGAACTTACCACAATACGAATGGTGATTGATACAGCATATATCTGCCAAATTAAGCAATGAGAATTTGAATGATTTAAATTTCTGAACTAAATATTAATATAGCATATACAACTTTTGAATTGTGTATTGAAAGAACTAACAGTATAATTCTTCATTCTTTGAAAGATGGCCCTGCTCGTTAGCACTGCACTAATAATGACACTCAATCCAGGTTCAGTAAGAACAATGTCAGAAGCACTTCTAGCAGCATCTGTGGCATCTGCAACAGCAATTCCAATATCTGCCTTCTTTAGTGCTGGGGCATCATTGACACCATCTCCTGTCATTCCACATATATGCTTCCTCTCTTGCAACCTCTTAACAATTTCATATTTATGTTCTGCATGTCAAACAATAATTGGAGTTGGGGGTGTTGAAATGCAGAAACTGGTAGGAAAATTTGAAATGCATTAATTTTCTTGATTCAGTTCGCAGTCTCCTATGATCCATATAAAATGAATTCCAAGGTCAAGTATAGAAATGCTAGAAATAGTCTTAATTGAAAAGAAAATTGGAGGCTGTAGTAATAAGTTGTTTTTCTTCAGCCTTTTTAGGGAAGTGGCGATTCTTTACAAATAGGAATGACCTACCAGGGAAAACTCCAGCAAATCCATCTGCCTTCTCAATCAATTCATCTACTGGAAGAGCTGAAATAGAGGCATCCTTGTCTTGGCCAAGTAATGAAGATGATGGGTACATGTTAGTTCCCATTCCAAGTCTTCGGCCAGTTTCCTTTCCAATTGCCAGTTGATCCCCTAGTAAACAAAAGAATTGCAGCTAATTTTAAGCTATACAATATTGAGAAAAGTAAGCAAAGCTCTTAGCAAAAAAGACTCAAACTTACCAGTAATCATCTTGACATTCACTCCAAGGTGAAGAGCTCTTCTAATGGTTTCAGCACTATCGTGCCTAGGAGGATCAAACAGAGGCAGCAAACCGACAAATTGCCAAGGCCCGCCAGTAGCATCTTTTGATTTCTCGGGTACCTCCTATATTATAGAACAAAAAAAGTAGCAACGAGTGAGAAGTATTTAATTAAGTAGGGAATTAAAAAAGAATTGTTGTTTAGTTCTGTAAACCTGTCTTGCAACACCTAGAGACCTGAGTCCACGCTCAGCAAACTTGTCAATGACTGTATGAACCCTTTTTCTGACATCCTCTTTGGCGTTGCACAGATTCAATATCTTAAATATGAGAAATACATTAGTTAGTTCGTCTCTTATGAAAACAACAGCGCATGAACAAAGTGAAAACTTTGATTACCTGCTCAGGGGCACCTTTACTTGCTCGGTGCCAGTTTCCATCAGAGTCAATGTAGGTAAGAGCAGTTCTCTTGTCTACAGGGTTGAACGGGAGGAAATGGACCTCTCTAATACCAGCTCGTGCCTGGTCAATTCAAACAAATCAGAGCATTGTAAGTAAAAGTATATATAAATATTTTATTCACTTTGACTCTTGTTTTACAGATTTTTTGTATTGTCGCATTTTATACCTCCTTTGGATCAGCAAGCATTCCTACAATTGCAGCATCAATAGCGTCCTGATTCTCAGTCCTAGAAGCCCTTGCAGCCAGAAGGATAACATAGTCCTTCTCTACACCTTTCACAAACACCTCAATCAAGTTTTTATCGACACTTAGCTTATTTAAGGTCAGGGTTCCAGTTTTGTCACTGCAGAGAACATCCATCCCTGCCATTTCCTCAATAGCTGTCATTCGCTTTGTAATTGCACCTTGCTGAGAAAGTCTGTGAGAACCAATAGCCATTGTGACAGACAACACAGTGGGCATGGCAATGGGAATTCCTCCGATTAAAAGAACCAATAGATTGTCGATTCCATCTCTGTACTTGCGATGTTGTATTGGGTACATGACTATGATCTCGATAAGGATCCCAAGAGCAATGGAGCAAATGCAGAAATTACCAATAGCTGTGAGAACTTTCTGAAAGTGCCCAACTTGGTTGGTACTGTCCACTAAATGAGCCGCTTTACCAAAGAAAGTGTGCACACCAGTAGCAATGACAACTGCTTCTATCTCACCCTTTTTAACAGTTGATCCCGAAAATACCTCATCAGAGGGATGCTTTGTGACGGGAAGTGACTCTCCAGTCAAGGCAGACTGATCAACGCTCAAGGCATCACCCTCAAGAAGACGGGCATCAGCAGGAATGATATCTCCCAATTTAATGCTGATTATGTCCCCAGGAACTAAAATCGCAGCATCTTGTTCACTCCAACGATTATCTCTTAGAACCTAAATTTGTGGCCAAAGAAATGTACGAACAATGAGAAGACGGAGCCACAATCCATAAATAATGCATGCATGCAGAAGTTTGAAATAAGAGTATTTGACCTTGGTCTTGGGGGCTAAACCAGCCATCAGTGCAGCAGCAGCGTTGCCAGCATTGTTCTCCTCAATAAAACTGATTGTGGAGTTGATCACCAGTAGACAAATGATACCGACGAAATCCTGCCAATCCGGAGGCCGTCCTCCACCATTGGCTAGAGCTATGGCCATTATAGCAGCTGCTTCCATAACCCATGATAGGGGGTTCCACATAAAACCCAAGAACTTCAAAACTTTGCTCTCCTGTTGAATTAGAGGGCGAAATCATTGCATGCTTCCATTGAAGATTACTAAGTACAATGAAATATAGATACAAAGAGAACATGATGTGTTCAAGAAAGATACCTTTTTCTCTTCCAATTTGTTTGGCCCAAAGACTTGAAGCCGATTGGCTCCCTCTTCTGATGTTAAACCTTCTCTTGAACATTTCAGCTGTTCAAACACTTCTTCTATCGGGATCCGTTCCTGTTCCAAGATTGTTTACTTTGTTAATATTCATACCTAACCAAAAGGAAGAAATATCTTTGTTGTTTTTTAAGTTCTACCAATTTACTCACTATCTCTATCTATAAACTATGCTAATTACCCTTCATACTCTACATTCCATACTCCATGTATCATTGCCACCGCATAGAGGGAAAAAAAGAAAAAACTGTGTCCATCCAATCCGAATACATTTATATAAGTTATAAGACACGTCTACCTTGACCCCATGCAAACGCACAGCGACATATACAATTATTTACTTGTTTTTGTTTGGCACATCTTTTGGAAGCCAAAATTGTAGCTACTTAATGGTCATAAATGTGAAATTGTTATGATTAATTAATTTTAAAATATAAGATCTTTAACAAAAAAACAATTTTATGATCACAGTACCCCCATAAATAGTAAGCCGTCTCGATGACATGACCATTGACATGCCAGATTAAACCCTGAAGTCTGTTCCTAAGACTTTTTTTCAATGACTCTAATCCTAGACTAAATAATTCAACAAAAAAAATATTAAAATAATAGTACTAGGACTATTGATCAACAAAAAAGGATAGGACCAGCAAAGGACAACCCCCGGAATGATTGTGATCCAGGGAAAATAAAAGGAATTGTTATTGAATTAGGGGGGCAATCATAACACGGAGAAAAAGGATAATCATCAATACATTAATATTATTAACATAATACTCCCTCCGGTCCTAAATATAGTATCTAGATGACTTTTTTTGGGAGAGGTTAAGGTTGCAAAATAGTCTATTAAATCATGAAATATTTGATATATTTTTAGATTATCCATTAGTTTATAAGTAATATAAACTAGTGTAAGGGAAAAAATTAGGTAAATCAATTTATAATTAACTTATTTTGCTGTTTTTTAGGATTTTTCAAAAAAGTCAATTAGGTCTTATATTTAGGACTGGAGGGAGTATAATATAATCCAAAGTACTCCCTCCGGTCCCTAATGTAAGAGCCCAAAATTTGAATGGTTTAGGTCCCTAATGTAAGAGCTCACCACATATTCTCTCCTCATTTAATGCATTTTTTCCTACTTTACCCCTAACTCTCTTTCATATTTATTAATGCTTATGTATTTCTCTCTCTTAAAAGTACCATAATAAATATGGGCAATTTTGGAAAAGAAGCATTAACTCCAGACACCCAACTAACATTCACATGTTTTCTTAAGAAGCGTTTTTTTGACGGCTAGCTCTTACATTAGAGACAGGAGGGAGTACTAATTAACACTGTTAACATAAAGTGACAAGCATGACTCACCTTGGTCAATCTTAAAATAATTGTATGGTATGTTACATAATTAATGCTTAACGTGAGAATGGGAATAATGTTTTTACTTAATTTTCAACATGTAAAAAAATTTGTTTTGAAATATGACGTCAATATTAAGTAATGGTGACGCCTTATGAGGTAGTAGTAGTAGTATATGCTAAATCAAATGAACTGTACTCTATTTGGCCATATAAAATATATAACCGAAGTACAATAGTTTAAAAAATATTAAGACTTCAGACCAAAAAAAAATATAGTAAGACTTGGATAGACGCCACATTAAAAACATTTTCCCTCAAGCATCAGTGTCAGACATGCATGCATGTCTTCGACAAAGTAACACACAGAGAGGTTTGTAGAGAACACGAATTCTCCAGTGAAAAATTGCATCATATCACGCATTTAAGTTTATTTAAGGATACATATACTGGGAGTATTCATAAACATAGTAAAAAATCAGTCACATAGTTAAAAACTCATTAAATTTATTTTAAATAAAAAACTATATTAATCTTGAGATAAAAAATAAGGTTTAAATTAATTTTTTGAAGAACTGAGATGCAAATTGAAGTCCAGAAAAAAAACCTTGATAAAAAAAATCAATGAAAGCAATAATTACAAAGATAAGTTAACGAATAAGCATGAATAAATATAGGAATAATTCATGTCTTATATAAAATTTCCTTAAAAAAACAATTAACTTCTATATTTTGTAGGGAAGGCGTTAGATTGTAAAAGTTGTTTGACCCTGTGCATATTTGTTTTTGGTAAAATAAAATAAAAGGCAGGCGCAGAAAACGTGAAATGGAATCTTTATACGCACTCGTTCCAAAAGAAAAAAGAAGGGAACGGAATCATTTCATCATTACATTTGGCGTTCAAGGCCAGAACTGGAAAATCAAAAAGTTAGTAGCATATTTATATTTTATAAAAAGATTAATATGAAGACGACTGTTGCCGATAAGCAAAGCAAAGCAAAGCAAAGGTCCACATATATTTATAAATAAAATAAAATAGATATTGACAGGGAAAAAGCGTATAGAAAAAATGATGGCAAACAGTTAGCTGTTAATTTAATTTTAATTTTAATTTTAATTTCAATTTTAATATTTGGTGGAACCTGAAACCCAGAGAGAAAGAGAGAGTGGGTCCATCTCTCTCTCTGGCAGCTTGTAAGACGAAAGGACGAAAAGAAAGAGAAGCAGAAGCAGAAGCAGAAGCAGATTCAAGTTGCAGAGAAAAAAGGAATTCAGGCTTTCTTTCAGGTTTCAGCTCACAAGACATGCCAAGAGAAACTCTATAATATGTATCTCTATGTATGTATGTATGTATGTATGTATGTGTGCCATTCGTCTCAAGATAAGAGAAAACAACAAAAATTTAACAATCAACAGAAAAATTAAAGCACACGTAAGGATCGGAGACCTAAAAGCGGAACGAAATTTAATTTAACACCATGCACATTCAATAATAATTTAGCAATGAGAAATGAAAATCAAATAGTTGAGGTAAATAATTTGGTGAGATAATAGATAGGTAAATATACTACTTAATTATATACATACCAGATCAACGCTCTCGTTTTTGATCTCTTCGAGGCTGATGCCTCCCATGGTGATGGATTGTTAGGGATTGATGAAGAAGTATGGTGGTAGAAATGAAAATCAAAGGATCGGAAGTGAGGGAAGGAGAAGAAGAAGAGATCAGAGAGTCATAATCAGCAGTAGTTGTAGTAGTAGTGAATAATCACATACAAGTTGGAGAGAGAGAGAGAGAGTAAATGTAGGAGAGAGCGATAACGATGGATGGATGGATAGACGATGAATGGGTGAAATGGGAGGCCGATGGATGGAGTTCTCTCCTTCAACACTAAATACTCTCTTTATATACGCATATAATCATATATGACGAGAGTACACAATTTCCGTGCTTCCCTTTTATTTTCCATTTCTTTCTCCAGGGCAGGGTCCCACCCCCCACCCAACCTTTTTACTATTCCCTTTTTACCCTTCTACCACGACGTCCTTTTGTTTTACTCAAAATTCACAGGTAATAGATGTTTTTAAATAAGTACTCGTATTTTGTTTTGGAGGTAAACGTAAACTCACTTTTTCGCTACTTTGACTGTTTCAATAAATAGTTCTATTCAATGACAAAGTATCCCGTGTTAATTGAAAAATAAGACAATATAGTTTTATCTTTATCTCACTTGAGGCTCAACACACGGAATCTTAGAGGCTAAGAGAGGTTGGTTTCAAATTCAATCATCTTTGTTTTAACAAAAATCCCAATTACTTATCCCTCTCATCCTTAAAATATTATTTTAATTAAGGACAGGTAGGAGAACTATACAACTATTGTATTTGTAACGGTAATAAAATAAACGTTGTCAAATTCGTGAGAATAATGTAAAATCTAATGGTAAACACACAAAGGTTTACCTTTCTTAATAAATGTGTTTCAGTATACTATTAAATAAAAAATACAAAAAACTAACAATAATTTGATTTTGAATATGTTTTAAATATAAATAGTTGTATTGAATATAACAACATTTATACCTTCCTAACATAAGAAATATGTGATGAAATTTATATATAAATTCATTGAATATGTTCAAGTGAAAATAATTAAAATGGGTCTTTGGGCAAGCTAACGCGTTTTACTTAAGATAGATGGTAAAAACATTATATTTGATATGTAAATTTGTGAGTTTTTATTGAATTTTTTTTTTTGACCTGAGAGTTTTTATTGAATTTAGAAACTATGAAAATTCAATATAGATAGGTACATTTAGGTTATGTATAAACGTAAAAATGGTGAAATTAAAGAGTGAACTTGCTGGTTTCACAACAATAATAAAGGACTACTCCTATTTTCTATCTTAGGGCTTATCCAATATCCCCTGATTTATGAAATGCGCACTATTTTTAGTTTTATTTTTTCCTGATTTGCGTCGAGGATTTTATGTGTGCGTACGTGTGTGTATTCTCTTCTTCAAATGAGGCTGATATCATGGTGCCCAATTTGATGAGTGGCATTTACGAGGAAATTTTATTGATAGTTGACTGCGAGTATGGACGTTATTTATTGTGCTATTCAATTAACACAATATTCATCATGTATTTATGACCAATAAATTGGGCAAAATTAATGAAACTACTCCCTCCTCCCCAGTACATGAGAGAATCTCAGTTCAGAAAAAAAAAACAGAGAGAATCTGAACTTTTTTTTGTCAAAATAATGTGATACTGTCAAGACAAAAAATAATGTATAATTACTAATTTCCATGTTTAACATTAGATAGATAGTGAATACAAAGAGAGAAGAGTAAATTAAGGCTAAACTTACACTTTTAGTCTATTATATTTGCATGAAGTTTCAATTTAATACTTTATGTTTGGAAAATACATTTTTAATTATATTTTTTTATTAACACCGTTAGTTTTTAAACTTTCACTTTACTAAAAATGTTAACTTTACAATTTTAAATGGTTAATTTAAGATTAAAATATCAAAATAAATGCTTAAATTATAATATTTTGGTGTAATTATTCTTATATTTTTAAAATGTGTCATTTTTACCCCCATTTAATTATGGACTAATCTTTTAAATTTAACCGAAACTAACAGAGTAATAGTGTTAACAAAAAAGGACTAAAAATGTATTTTACAAACATAAATAGCTAAATTGAAACTTGATGTAAACATAAGGAATCAAAAGTATACTTTAACCTTTAATTAACTTAACTAGTCTTCTTAATCTAATCAAATTACATGATTAAGTATTTTTAATTTATAAAGGAGTGGAGAGAGTATTAGTTACTACCTTAGGATAAAATTTAAAAAATTCCATCAATTTCACCAATGACTTGACTATACTTTAGGATCTTATTGTGTGAAGTGTGAACTTTAGGACAGGTCAAAAACGTAATTCTCAGTCAGGGTGAAGTGTGAAGTGCGTGTGAGCTACGGGAAGTAAAATTCGTAGTAGCGGTGAAGTGTGAACTGGTAACCAATTTAGGTCACGCAACAGTACAGATTCTCATTCTTTTTTGATACATCGGAAAATGTACAAATTCTCATTCTTATGACAATTCTTAAAGAAATTTCTCATTAAATATTTGTCATTTAGAACAGTCTTTAAAAAGACACTGAAATTTTATTTTCAACGTGCCCAGATTTAGCACTCTAGTGTTAGATTTTCTATATATAATAAAAAATTGCCTGCAGACTGATTGATTCAGATGATTCAGGATCGTTTCGAAGATATCACAGGGCTGACAAATCGGACAATAAGGCGACTCACTTGATGAGCTCGCCAAATAATACTACAAGATGAAACAGTAAAAAACACACGTGAAAATTCAGTATTACTGCTCAATATTTAAGTAATTTTTTTACTTGTGAATGGATAATGTCGTTTGAGAAAATTGGATAAGCTCACCCCGTGACGATGTACATTTGAAAGCCAAGTTAAAAATAATGAAAACCATAAACAATGTAGTAATAGCAAAAAAATCAATTTACATTTATCATTTATTTATGCAGCAATAGCATACATAAGACGTACGCGCTCAACCAAGGGGGAAAAACCACACGCACAAACCACATAGGCACACACATTTGGTTGTAAATTATTCTAAGGCTAATTGCATCTAGGCCTAAATAAAAGACTTAATTTTAAAGAGGTTCCAAGGATTTGTTAACACTTGTTAATGACAACTATTGCAGTTGTTAATAGTAGTCATCAATAACTCATTGAGACTTATTTGAAATTAAGTCTCATATTTGGTACCTATATGCAATTGTTAATTTTTCAGCACATATTATTAGTCTCTTGTTTCCACCCACTTCTAGCATTATTAAGTTGCATTATTAAGTTTGTCAGATTTGTCAGTTCAAGCAAACCCATGAGAATATGTAAAATCAAACTGTAAACCCGTATCATAAATAGGTAAAAGTTTAACTTTATTATTAAATATGTGTTTCCAGTATATAACGCAAACAAATAACAATGATTTGATATTTTTAATATAAATAATTGTATTAAGCATATCAACATTTATGCTTTATCAACCTAAACAAAAAATTTCATGGTTTTATATAAATGCATTTGAATGTGATCAAATAAAAGTAATTAAAAAGTCTTTTAGAGGAAATGAACATGATTTTTTTGTGAGGTAGAAACGTAAAAACGGTATATTTTAACATGTAAGCTCTTGAGTTTTTACTAAGTACAGAGGATGTACAACTTTAATGACTCATTACACGTTTTGATTGGTTTGAACAGTAAAAACGGTAAAATCAAAGAGTAAACTCGTGAGTTAATAAACATTATATTGCATAACATACCCTATTTTTTGTATTATATTCAAGCACTTTCTTCTAATCGAATCATTACAAGTAATTAATTTACTTTATTGGCACCACGCATTCCATTATCGTTCCTTGCAAGTTGCAGCTATTCTTTTTTTGGCCGAGAGTCACAGGCTCACAGCTATTTTTAAAACTGCTTAATTTTGATTCTAAGCGATTAATATATTATAATTAAAGGAGATACTATCTTAGCTTATATAGTTATATGTGTATACATATAAGGAGCTAGAAATACAATCTCGTTGCTATTTATGTAGGATTCATTCGATTACAAGCATCATCACCAAATGGCATAGGTAGAAAGCTTTTGTACTACTTCTAGCTACCACGACACATTAGCATAATCCGTTGGGTGTCCTTCGCATGACAGAAGTATTTGTAATAATTAGCTTTAATACCGACTACATTTTACTCTTCCTCTGATCTAAACAGAGATCTCGCTCACCTTTTATTTTTTTAATTAACAGAAATAGATTAGTTTGACATGCATGGTCAGTCAATTAAAATCAGGCAACGGCAATACTAATATTTGGCTTGTATCATATCACAGTCGAATACCTGAGGCCTCTACTACTACATCTCAAATGAAAAGATTAAGGGGGCTAAGATTGATGTAAAATGATCGACATGAAAAGATCCCCTCCCCAGAAGGTGAATTATAAAAGAGAAAGGAAACTAGAGGCAGAGAAGGGAAAAGATAGTGGAGGACTACTGGAGGTAGAACAAACCAATAAATAGACTCATCCAAATTTGAATCCCAAAATAATAATAAAATAACGATAAATTTATATTAATCCAGTATTTGCAAGGCTCATCAAATATAATATAATGATATATGATTATGACAGTACTCGCTCCAGTACTAATTATAAAATCAATTGATTTTGTGTGTATATGCATATTGAGAAAATATATCATTGGTTTAAAAATATGTCCCATATAATTAAATTACACGTGGGTTATCATGTAAAATAAATTAATTATGTTATACACAACTATTTTATAAAAACATAATTAAATCTTAAAATTAATACTCCCTCAGTTCATTAGTTATAAGATCTATTTTGGAGAAATAAATTTGTTTTTAAATATAAGACATCTTTTAAATTTTCTCAACTTTTCTTTAAATTATCATTATTGATATTCCCTAGTCCTCACTGCTAAACAAGTAATGGATGAATGGTGTAAACAGAGGCAACTATTACAATATTTTGGTAATTTTAAATGTTTTAAGTTAAGTTAATTTTAAATTTTATTAAATGGATCCCATTTTTAAGAACTATTAAAATTTTTAATATACTCACTACTAATTGAGTAGAATGAGACAACTTTAGTGATATTACATGTTTTTAATTGATATTCTTAATTATATAAGTTTTATGGAATGCATCATATATTTGGAATAGATAAGTATTGGTAAAATTTATCATGAGTGCCACTAATGGAACAAATTTACTTAAATGAGAGTAACATGAGGCAGGCGGAAGAATTGTGTTATCTTTTGGTATAAGCCACACAAATGGAGCTTCTTGTGTGAATGATGACGATTAGGGGAGAGGGGGTCGCGTGAAATGCACGCCCAAGGGGGAGAAATAGCAGTGTGTTTGATTCGCCCGGGTGGTAAAGTAACTTATTTTTAAGTCAGTTAAAAAATAAATTATTGGTTAACTTATTTTTATGTTTAGATAAACTATAAAAGAGTGGTTGGTTGGATGACTTTTGTTTAAAAAGTGAGTTGAATAATAAGCTAGAAAAATAAGTTAACTTTTTTTTCAAATAAAATATCTAAAGTGTCTTATGAATAAATTGACTTATTTAAAATAAGTTAATGTTAGACGTGGAATAAAAATAAGTACAACTATAGTACTTATTTTGAAAAACCTTAAGGGAGAAATGCACAAAAACGGTTTTGAAAAACCTTTACTTTCTACACTTTCTAATTCTTTGACACTTTCCTAGGCAATCAAACAAGCCTTAAGAGAGAGTGGGTCACGTGAAATTCAAGCCCAGGGGTAGGGGGGATTATAGGGTCACGTGAAACAATGTTTAGCTCGCCTTGTGAAAAAAAATACTAATTTTTAAGGTGACTTATTTTTAAGTCAGTTAGAAAATAAGTTCTATGTTACTTATTTTTATATTTGGATGAACGGTAAAAAAAGTGTTTGTTTGGATGACTTTTTTTTGTTGAAAGTAAGTTAAATAATAAGTTAGAAAAATAAATTAACTTTTTTTTTCGAAAGTAACTTATGGATAGGCTGATTTATTTAAAATAAATTAATGTTATTCCTCGAATAAAAATGAAAGACGTTGGTACAACTAAGTACTGTTGTTGTGGGGAGGACATACACACGTGGCAAGCGCATGGATAGGACATGGGAGGCAGGGAAGAAGGGTGGGAGGGGTAGGTTGGTAAGGTAAAAGAGTGGTCAGACGAAATTGTCCCCACACAACTTTCACAGTCACGATCCCCTAACACGCCACTACTGCCAGCCACCGTAGCTTTCCAATCCAATAAGCCACTGTGTCCCACTTCGTTGGACAAACATCCTCTCTCTCTCAATACTGTTTAGTACATTCCCCATTTTGATGTCTCTCCCTTTCAAGTTTGCCCTTCCTCTTCACTCTTCAGCCTTCACAACTCTTTTCAAATAGTAGTATTATTATTTCTCTATTCTTTATAAGGTAGTGTAGTTTTAAGTGAATGGCGAAATCCCAAAAATAGTTTAAAAACAATAATTATGTGGGTGATGGATTCTTGTTTCTAAACATACCTATATTTATATTCCCTCTTGTGTGTCATATAAGGGTGCAGCCACCAAAACGTATTTTTAAGAAAACATATCAAAGTTAGTTGAGTGTTTAAAAATAATTCTTTTCTTCAATATTATCATTTATCCATTTTTAATATGATATTATTAAGAGAGAAAAATACATAAGAATTTATAAATAAACAAACTAACAAAAGGCAGTTATGGGCAAGGTATGGAAAATATATTAAATGAAGAAAGAATGTAAAATCTTTTTTTTTTTGAGAAAAGAAAGAATGTAAAATCTACTATTATATTTTGGACCAAAGTCATTCAAATTTTGGACTATTATATTACGAACACAAGGGTAAGAATAACAAAGAAAGTATTGATAAAAAGGAGGAAAAGGTAGAGAGTAGTGATAAAAAAGAGGTTTTTTTACTGATATGCTGCACCAAAAAAATTTATTACCAAAATGATATAGCCAAAAAAATATGTACCAATATGTTATATAACTAATAAGTCGTTCTTGGCAAGAACGACTTCTACACAATATCCCTGTACGCGCGTCCTGATGCATGAGTTAAATATGTTATTCTTATTTAAGCTCAAACTACCCCATCATATCTCATCATAAGTATATTAAAATTATATCCTCTTTAATTTTCTCCATTTTTATTACTATCTTTGGAAAAATTAATATTCCCTTCGGTCCTATATATAAGACCTAGTTGAATTTTTTAAAAAATCCTATAAAAAAACAAAATAAGTTAATCATCAAATGATATACCCAATTTTTTCCTTAGACTAGTTTCTTTTACCTATAAACTAATGTATAATCTAAAAATATATCAAATATGTCATGATTTAATAGTCTATTTCGCAACCTTAACCTCTCCAAAAAAAGTCAATTAGGTCTTATATATAGGACCAGAGGTAGTATCATATAAAACAAAAGTAATTACATATAAATTTAATAAAGTGCATACTATAAATTTAAATAACATATGAATAAAAACTAACTACTCATTTCTCACATACCAAGTAATGATAGTTGGATCTTGAAATTTATGTTAAATTTGCCACTTTTCCAACTTCACCCTTTTATTAAATGATGTGTTTCACATTTTCAATTTTGATGACTTGGTATGTGAGAAATGAGTAGTTAGTTTTTATTCATATGCTATTTAAATTTAAGCTAGTATGCACTTTAATAAATTTTAAGATCCCTTGGTATGTGAGAAATGAGTAGTTAGTGTTTATTCATATGCTATTTAAATTTAAACTAGTATGCACTTAATTAAATTTATGTATAATTACTTTTGTTTTATATGATACTACCTCCGGTCTTAAATATAAGATCCAATTGACTTTTTTGCAGAGGTTAAGGTTGCGAAATAGGCTATTAAATCATGACATATTTGATATATTTTTATATTATACATTAATTTATATGAAAAAAAAACTAGTCTAAGGGAAAAAATTGGGTAAATCAATTTATAATTAACTTATTTTTCTTTTTTATAGGATTTTCTAAAAAAGTCAACTAGGTCTTATATTTAGGACCGGAGGGAGTATTAATTTTTCGAAAGATAGTAACAAAAATGGAGAAAATAAAGAGGATATAAGTTTAATATGCTTATGATGAGATATGATGGGGTAGTTTGAGGTTAAATAAGAGAGTAACATGTTTAATTTTATGCATCGGGACGCGTGTACAGAGAGATTGTGTGGAAGTCGTTCTTGGGAAGAACGAATTGCCAAGAACGACTTCTTAATTGTATAGCATATTGGTATATATTTTTTTGGCTATAACATTTTGGTAATAAATTTTTTTGGTGCAGTATATCTGTAAAAAAACCTAAAAAAGAAGATAAAAAAGAGGAAAGACACTAATGGGGATAACTGATGTGACATTTAAGAGAAAAAAGCTAAGGGAAATGTTGAAAATATAATATTTTTTATTTTAACTAATTTAAATATCACCTTATATTAATGGATTATATCATTGGATAAACTCCATCTTATAATATGGGACGGAGGTAGTACCAATTTTAGAAAGTAAATGTATTCTTTTAATTCGTAAGTATAACAACATCGTTATTTACCTACGCTACCAAATATCTCCACATATATCACATAACTCATTTTAATATAATATTATATAGATGTTAATATTGAGAATAATATATATGTTGGTCAAAAAAAATATTGAGAGTAATATACTTTGTGCAAGTTGGTTACATTTGTATTCTTCAATAATACATAGTCTTAGTCCTATTTTTGAAATATTATGAGAGTTATCAACATCCAAAAATATATGGTACTATATGTTTTTGGTGATTAAACGATTGACTTGTATAATTAACATATAGTTTGTTGCAAGTATATGTAGTGATAAAACTGAACCCCGCCCATAGTCTATTGTCTTCTTAGGTAAAAAAAAAATATGTGATATACTCCTCCGGTCTCTATTGCAAGAGGTACTCAACCTTACATATACCAATAGAAACATGTTAAATTTATTTATTATCTGTATATTTAATAAAGGTTTACATTTTTATCCATGCTCATTATACGCAATTTTTCCACCTCTTGCGTTAACTAATATATAAAAATGGCAAAAAGGGAAAACAAACGTTTATTTGTATAACTTTTATTTTATATATGAGCAGCTTTTGACCTCCACGCGTTAATGCTGTGTCAAGTCACCATGTTACTTCTTATACTCACTCGTTCTTAAATATAAGACCTAATTGACTTTTTCTAAAAAATCCTTAAAAAAGCAAAATAAGTTAATTATAAATTGATTTACCTAATTTTTCCCTTAAACTAGTTTATTTTATCTATAAACTAATGGGTAATCTAAAAATATATCAAATATGTCATTATTTAATAATCTATTTCGCAACCTTAATCTCTCCAAAAAAGTCAATTAGGTCTTATATTTAGGACCGGAGATAGTATTTAGAATAAGAGAAAGTACGCACTATCAATAAACTAAAAGTGATTATTTTAATTGAAAATTATTCTTTTCCGTACGCATCAGTACAAATAATAACGAGGCATTATTTAAAAAAACACTCGCACTATTTAAAACTCCGTGATATTTATCTCTATCTCCAATCAATTAAAGTAAGCAATCACGTTCAAATCAGAGGTCCTATGGAGAATTGGAGACATTGTTATACTGAATTGTACCCTAAACTGTTATATACCGTTATACCTTAATGGGCTTGGGCCTCAACAGAGGCCCAATAAAGAGATAGACGCCTTCAGGGCGTCGAAGATAACGTCACTAGCGACAGTAGAAGTCTAAAAGCAAGATAGACGCCCTATGAGCGTCAAGGACAATATCACCAACGGCAATAAAGCAGATTGACTTGGTCGCCCACCTTTTTCGGAGCAGTCGCCCACCTTTTTCGGAGCACGTGCAACGTCTTTTATCCATAACGGCCGCCTATAATTTCGCAACTACTGAAAAGCGTGGCTGTCACCCAAGAGGGGGGGTGAATTGGGTGAGGGAATAAAACTTTTAAATCTTCTTCTCGTAAGACTGCTTGTGCTTGGTGATGATATTTACGAAGTAGTGATATGCACAAGTCAGTATGTTATGTGATGCAAAATAGAATGTTTGAATGTAAATTTATGCACACATAAATTTATCCTGGTTCGGTCACCCAGACCTACATCCAGTCCCCAGGCTCCACCTGAGATTTTCAATCCACTATTCTTGTTTAAACCGGCACAAGAGAAGCCTTTACACTTTAGGTTTTACGAACACGGGTTCACCTAACAACCCACAGGTTTTACAACGGGTTCACCTGCAAACCTTACAAATGCAAGTTTTACGGGCTAACTTGCAACCTATGGAGATTTAGAAAACTTCTAAATGCTCCCCCTTACAAAATGTAAGATTACAATTATGTTCACTCTATGAACTGATTGTGCTAAACACTTAAGCTCAGAGCTAACTCTCTCTAAGAGTGGATGATGTTACTCACTTAAGTACAATAGAATCACTCTCTGAAAAATATCACAAATCTAGATCTGAGAGTAGTAGAAGATGTGTTGAATGAAGAATATGATATCTCAGATACTTTTCTCTGTTCTCTTTTTTTTTTTTTCATCCTACTTTCTCTTCTGAATGAATGTCTCTTTTATATTCGGCTTCATAGGCTTCGGTGGCAGGTTGAATATGAACGTTTGAATAAAGCCGTTAATCCTATGTTACCGTTGAGACGTACATCTTCATTAATGCTTAGCAGGGTTGACTTGCTTTATCTCTGAAAAGTAGTTCTGACACCTCTGCTCTGACAAAAGCATTCTGACTTCTGAGTATGTGATGTTTACTCTTGTACTCTTGCTGACGGATGATCATCATTCATCCGCAAGTGGTAATCTTGCTCCGCAAGTGTTAAGCTCTGAGTCCCAATGTCAAGAGTCTTTCCATCCGGAAGCTCATTTGCATCCGGAAGCGTGACCATGTTCTGCACATACTGGTTAGTCCAACATAGCAATATATATATAAGAATTATACATGCTGTGGGAAGCTTGTTCGCTATGGGGAGTAGTTTACTTAGACTGTGTTCTGATTTGGTCTATGATGTATCCGGAAGCATTCTTACATCCGGAAGTAAAACCACTGGATGAAGGATTTTTGTTCACTATAACTCACTCTCGCTTAGTGTATTTCATTCCAACACTCAGCGCTAGTCACTAATCTATCGGAAGCACTTTCACTTGACGTAGTGAACTTACTGACGCTTAGGGATATGTTTCTTTTATCAGCCTGTGTCAGTCTAAATCCAACAGGAAGTAATTTCACTTGACGAGACTGATTCACTGACGCTTGGGGTCATTCTATTCTATCAGTCTGCGCCAGTCTAAATCTAACAGGAAGTGCTTTCACTTGGCGAAGTAGACTTACTGACGCTTGGGGTAATATCTATTCTATCGCTCTGAGCCAGTCTAAGTCTAACAGGAAGCAAACTCACTTCCGGTTGAGTTATAGCTTAGTCTTAAGGTTTGTGTACCTAATTCTCATGGACTAAGTTATTTCCCTAGTGATTTTCTTGCTGACGCTGGGGGATGAAAACTTCATCCGCATGCGCAAGTCCTAATCTATCCGGAAGTAAATCCTCATCCGGAAGCATTCTTACTTGGGATCCTATGTTATCCTATTGCTTCCTAGGCACTTGGTCTAATCCTCTATATTTTAGTCTTCATCAAAACTTAAGATTCTAACATTCTCCCCCTTTTTGATGATGACAAACCTAGTTTTATCGATTAAGTTCCTAAGGAAGGATTAGCAAGAGAATAAAAGCAATGGATAAGAACAAGTAACTCAGACAAATATTATTGACAAGCAGTAGTTACAAGTCAGAGTTATACAATCAAATAACATATACAAGTAAAGAATGTATACAAATAAATTTCACTAAGTATGAATGAAAATATGCATGAAAACAAAATCAACAAAAATATTTGGATTGGGGGTTAGAGTTTGTGTCTCCTTTTCTTTTCCCTCTCTTTCTGCCTCTCTTCATTTTCTCTTTGCAGTTGGGCTATCTCAGCCTCACGCTCACTCTGGTTTATCTGGGCAATGATCTCTTGAAGCTCTTTTCCTCTTTTTCCCTTCTGAGCCTCTCTGATTCAATGGACTCCTCGTATGCTCTTTTCATGTTCTCTACTTCTTCATACTCAGGGAAACCTGTAGCATCGTCGAAGTAGGAGACCTCTCCATTGGGATAGTGGACAGCCCGGATTCTCACATTCCATGCAGGGAAGTTGGGATCCTCCTCAACTTCCAGGACTTTCCTTTTCCCTTTCCCTTTGCTCTTCCTTTTGCTTTTGCTAATTGGAGGGGTGGGCATGGCACATGCTCTTTCAGCATCGAGGCAAGCCATCTGACCAAAGGATAGCTTGTCAGTGAATCCATACTTCTCAAATTCTTCAGGAGTCATGTCTTCAATTTCCAATTTGACTTCCTTCAGAATTGGAACCGCTTGGACCACTGGATTTTCTTGCACAACCTGAGCAGATGAAGTTCCTTACTCAGGTAGGTCAGATGGAGTCTCTTCCTCAGACTCATCAGATTCAGTGGTGGCAATTAACTTCCTGGCACGTTTCCTAGCAACGGCCTTCTTTCTGGGTGCACTGAATCTGGCTGCTGGCTCAGACGAGGGAGGAGGATCAGAGGATTGCTCAGATGAAGGGATCTCAGACTCTTGCCCAGAGGATGCAGGAACAGGCTTGGCTATCACAATGGGAGGATGGTTGGGTCTCTTCAGTCCCCACTTCATTCTGATCTCCTCAACCATCTCTCTACTTGTTTTATTTGGAGGAGGCTCTGATGATGACTCAGGTTGTGTGGATTGTTCATTCTGCCCAAACACAACCATCTCCAAATGTGATCCTTGCTCAGCTGTTCTCTTCTGCTCCATGAAACGGAGGGCCTCTCCTCTTATAAGGCTCTCTGCACCACTCAGCCTCTGAGACTCATATGCACGACGCAGGGCGGCCGTGATATCTTCATCAATCCAGAGTGAAGGCTGGCTGAGAACATCCCTTGTGGCCATACTTAGGCGAAGAGTAGACATAACATTTCTCCCCCTTTTGTCATCATCAACAGGGGTGAGTGCCAGGGATGGAGTGGATGTGGAGGAGGATGGAGGTGGTTCAGGGCCAAATTTCTTGGGAGGGGAGGGTGAGAGGGTAGAGGTAGAGGATGTGGGAGAAGATAGGTGTTCAGGAGTTTGAGGAGGGTCGGGGAAGCAACTGGAGGTGACAAGGATATCCTCATAAGGATGAGTAGAGGAGTATTCTTTGTAGTTGGTGGAGTCAGGGGTAAAGGGTAAATGGTCATCGGAGAGTGGTTGAAGGCGGGGATACTCTCCGTATGGTTGGCTGAGGGGGTGAATGGCTGTTTCAGATCCTATTGGTCTAGGGCTTGGATGGGTAGGGTTGGAGAAGTGGAGTGGAGAGCGTGTAGGGGCACCTGGTCGTGTGGAAATGGGCGAGGATGAGGATGAGAAAGGTGAGGATGAGAGGTTTCTAGGAGAATGGCGTGGAGAGTTGTGAGGTGAATCTTGGGTTTGGTGGTCACGGGTAGGTGAAGGTTGAGATTGTTGGTCATTGTTGGGTGATGGTGGGGCTTGTTGGTCATTTTGTGGTGGAGGCTGAGGTTGTTGAGTGTTGGACGGAGGAGGAGGTGGTAGTTGAGGGTGATTAGGAGGAGGAGGAGGGTTTTGAGGAGGAGGAGGAGGAGGTGGTAAGTTACCTTGTGATGAGGGTTGGGGAATTTGTAGGTGCTGGAGGATGAGGTCTAATTTTGCATCCACCCTGGCAAGGTGATTCTCGAGTTGTCCTACTCTGTCCTCAAGCCGTTGGATTCGCTCCCCTTGATGGTGGAAGCCAGCTTCACATTCAACACGGAGAGGACCCACCAAGGAATCAGTCAGTCTCAACAGAAGCTCTTCCTTTATGTCCTCGGCAAAGGCCCTAACAGAAGCTGGAACCTTTGCACTACGGCTTGGCCCAGCATGTGAGTCAACTTCCTGATCCCCTGCTCCAGATGCAGAGGGGGCTGAAGTCCCAGAAGCACTATTGGCTTGAGAGCGTGAGCGAGTGGGCTTAGGAGGCTTGAAATACTTGATCCCCATCTTTGCCATATTTGTTGCTCCCACAGGCTTACACTTGACATTCTCTTCTTCCATAGCAGATGTAGCCTTGATCAGATGCTTCTCGAGGAGGAAGGCAATGATGGTGGGATAGGGAAGGTGGCCAGACTTGTCATTGGTCAGCCATCTCTGAAGCTCTAAGCAGATCAACTGACCAGGATTGATGGGTTGTTGTTTGAGAAGTCTGGGGAACCAGGGGTTGTCAATGTTGGCAAACTCATTGAAGTTACTCCCTTTGTGAGTCATCATCCGGGAGTAAACATAGTACAGCAGTCTGTTTGAATCAGACATCTTGGACACCTTTTTGTCATCAGTGCCATAAAGTGTCACAAGATCCTCCTTGCTGTACTTGTGTGTCTCTGGATATATCCACTCGTTCATGCTTCCATCCGTGATCCCCATCAACTCATTCAGTGTCTCGCTCGTGAACCTGAAGGTTCTCCCCCTTACTGTGGCGGAGAAGGAGAGCTTGTGGATTTGCTCTTTCCCATCAACCTTTCTGTACTTGGCCCTGCCAGAGAGGGATTGGCAGAAGACTCGCAAGACGTTGACGTTGTAGTCCTGGTTGATGCCCAGCCAAGGCATATACTTCTCCAAGTAGGGGCGCAGATGTGGAAACCCTAGTTCATCCATCTTGTCCAGATTGATGAAGAGCCCATGGTTTAGGGTGGGGGTGGATGTCTCAAATTTGGCGGTTACACTCTCCAATGCCCCATCCCTATATACTGTGGGATCATCTTCTTCGACAACCCTCTGCCTCTTGGAGGAAGGCTCCTCAGCAAATTGAACCTTCTTCTTCTTTCCCTTTCTCTGAGCATCCCTCTCTTGTTCAGACACTACAACCTGTTCCACTCGACCAGAAGTTCCAGGCTGACCCTGAACGTTTTCATCCTGCCCTTGTGTTTGCCCAGAAACTTCACGATGTTCATGATGTTCATCGCGATGTTCTTTATGATGCCCAGATTTATCAGAGAGCTTGTGGCTTGATTTCCCAGATTTCGATTTGTGTTTCTTGGATGAAGAGGCTTTCTGGGTAACTGGGTTGGATTCATTCGAACCGGCCATTTTTTGTATGAATGTTGTGGAAAATAAAGATGAAATGCGAGAAGTGTGTAAAAATGAAGAACGCAATGAAGAAGATGAAGTAAATTTTCAGAGAAAAGATGCGAGTGAAAATAATGCAAGTAAAAAGTGAAAGTGAAAAATTACATCTATTTATAGGTAAAACTTCTGAGGGTAGAATGGGCATACTCTTTCAAATTTTTACACATTGGGTAACGTAAGTTTTTAAGTTGAAACGACACACCTGAAGACACGTGTTGCTTCATTTAGTCAGAGAAGGCACAACGTTTCATAGAGGAAGTTGAAACGTTTTCTGAAGTGATGTGTCCCTTGGTCTGGCACTGGCGCTCTCTTGACTTAATCATCCAGTGTCAGTGAGTGATCATCCGGAAGTAGTTTTGCTTCCGGTTGGAGTCACTTAAGATTTAACATTGTGGAGGACCAAAAGGAGTTTCAAGAGAGAAATCTTCCATTGAATGACTCAGCATCATTTGAATTGTGATGAATGTCAATTCTCTCTTTCCCTCCTTGTTGCTTTCAGTCTTCTTTCCTACAATATATCAAATAGCCCCTTTTTCTCTTTTCAGTATCCAGACTTGGATCTGACTTGTCAGTTTATAGGAAATATATGATTCACATGTACCTAAAGATTATTCATTATGAATATGGCATTGCAAATCAACTATGACTATATGCACATGGTTATACATGGTTTCTGATAAAGATAGTCATAGATAGTATGTAGAGTATGAACATTGTGTGGATTTTCTTATTAGCTCTATAATGTTCATGCTTATGATGCTTGTTGTAAAATCTCAATATGTCCATCTAACATTTGTATAGGAGATTTTATTGTTGCATGCTTCAACCTTAAATGATTTCTTGCTTACCCAAGGAGATCTTTTATACTTATCCTTGGCCTGAAGCACTTTTTTAGGAGAGACAGGATTCGCAGGTTTTCTCCATGTGAGTTGAGACATCCTCTCTCTCTTGTCCTTCTCAGGATAGTTAAATGGAACTCTGTGATAGCTTATCCCTGAGACAAGGTCTTTGTTCCTTGTGGTAGCGCACTGCTTCTTATGATTGAACCAGGTAGTTGCAGCAGTGACATCACCACGAGTTCTCCTTTTTGGAACAAGAGGAACTCTTGATCTTTCCTGCACAAGTAAGGCACTAGAAGGGAGTTTTGGTACCCATTTGTACTTGGGTCCTACATGGTTAGCGCTGGACCTTACTTGTCCTTTGGGAATCCATATATATTTATTTCTCACAGATAAATTTCTCTTAAAATTGCATGTGTGAGAAATGTGACCAGTTCTACCACAATAATGACAGATAATGGGATGATGTTCAGAATCAGATTTCTTATCACTATTATGGTGGTCAGTTTTCTTTTCAAAGACTCTATGTTTATTAACTTTTGAAATCTCAGGGTCTTTTGAAAAATCTTCTTTTATGAGTGGGACTTTGGACTCCTTGGTTGTAGAAGAGGGAATAAGTTTCTCAAGTTCCCTATTCCTTTTTCTTAAGCCTAGAACTTCTTTTGCAAGTTTACAGAATTCATTATGTAGCTCATTACACATATCTTGCAATTCAGAAGTTTCAAGTTTAGGTACCTCATTTTCTTCAGCTTCTGAATCTTCTAGGCGGAGATCCACACTCTCTTTGCTGATACTAGCTTCCACTACATCACCATCCAGTAGCTCATCAAAGGTGAATTCACAGGGAGCACATAGTGAGCTTTGGACAGCCTTAACTTCAAGAAATTGGTTAGAAGCATACACAGTATCAAGAGTGTTCCAAATATCTATAGCCCTAGAGCAATGTTTAATTTTCTGGTAATCATTGTCAGATAAACTTTTGTGCAAAATTTGCATTGCTCTAAGGTTTAAGTAGAATAAACTTTTGTCCTCTTCTGTCCAATTTACTTTTGGTTTGAAATCAGAGTCCTTTTCAAAGACATCCCACATTTTGAAATCAGTGGATAGTATAAAACTTTTCATCCTTCCCTTCCATAAGTAAAAATCAGCATTTTCTAATACAGGTGGGATAGTATGATCAAAACCTTCAAAACACATTTTGTAACCCAAATCAGCCTAGGTCTTTGCACTTGAGATCGTTGGATCCTTTTAAACAAGTGACCTGGCTCTGATACCAAATGAAAAGCGTGGCTGTCACCCAAGAGGGGGGGGTGAATTGGGTGAGGGAATAAAACTTTTAAATCTTCTTCTCGTAAGACTGCTTGTGCTTGGTGATGATATTTACGAAGTAGTGATATGCACAAGTCAGTATGTTATGTGATGCAAAATAGAATGTTTGAATGTAAATTTATGCACACATAAATTTATCCTGGTTCGGTCACCCAGACCTACATCCAGTCCCCAGGCTCCACCTGAGATTTTCAATCCACTATTCTTGTTTAAACCGGCACAAGAGAAGCCTTTACACTTTAGGTTTTACGAACACGGGTTCACCTAACAACCCACAGGTTTTACAACGGGTTCACCTGCAAACCTTACAAATGCAAGTTTTACGGGCTAACTTGCAACCTATGGAGATTTAGAAAACTTCTAAATGCTCCCCCTTACAAAATGTAAGATTACAATTATGTTCACTCTATGAACTGATTGTGCTAAACACTTAAGCTCAGAGCTAACTCTCTCTAAGAGTGGATGATGTTACTCACTTAAGTACAATAGAATCACTCTCTGAAAAATATCACAAATCTAGATCTGAGAGTAGTAGAAGATGTGTTGAATGAAGAATATGATATCTCAGATACTTTTCTCTGTTCTCTTTTTTTTTTTTTCATCCTACTTTCTCTTCTGAATGAATGTCTCTTTTATATTCGGCTTCATAGGCTTCGGTGGCAGGTTGAATATGAACGTTTGAATAAAGCCGTTAATCCTATGTTACCGTTGAGACGTACATCTTCATTAATGCTTAGCAGGGTTGACTTGCTTTATCTCTGAAAAGTAGTTCTGACACCTCTGCTCTGACAAAAGCATTCTGACTTCTGAGTATGTGATGTTTACTCTTGTACTCTTGCTGACGGATGATCATCATTCATCCACAAGTGGTAATCTTGCTCCGCAAGTGTTAAGCTCTGAGTCCCAATGTCAAGAGTCTTTCCATCCGGAAGCTCATTTGCATCCGGAAGCGTGACCATGTTCTGCACATACTGGTTAGTCCAACATAGCAATATATATATAAGAATTATACATGCTGTGGGAAGCTTGTTCGCTATGGGGAGTAGTTTACTTAGACTGTGTTCTGATTTGGTCTATGATGTATCCGGAAGCATTCTTACATCCGGAAGTAAAACCACTGGATGAAGGATTTTTGTTCACTATAACTCACTCTCGCTTAGTGTATTTCATTCCAACACTCAGCGCTAGTCACTAATCTATCGGAAGCACTTTCACTTGACGTAGTGAACTTACTGACGCTTAGGGATATGTTTCTTTTATCAGCCTGTGTCAGTCTAAATCCAACAGGAAGTAATTTCACTTGACGAGGCTGATTCACTGACGCTTGGGGTCATTCTATTCTATCAGTCTGCGCCAGTCTAAATCTAACAGGAAGTGCTTTCACTTGGCGAAGTAGACTTACTGACGCTTGGGGTAATATCTATTCTATCGCTCTGAGCCAGTCTAAGTCTAACAGGAAGCAAACTCACTTCCGGTTGAGTTATAGCTTAGTCTTAAGGTTTGTGTACCTAATTCTCATGGACTAAGTTATTTCCCTAGTGATTTTCTTGCAGACGCTGGGGGATGAAAACTTCATCCGCATGCGCAAGTCCTAATCTATCCGGAAATAAATCCTCATCCGGAAGCATTCTTACTTGGGATCCTATGTTATCCTATTGCTTCCTAGGCACTTGGTCTAATCCTCTATATTTTAGTCTTCATCAAAACTTAAGATTCTAACAACTACCAGGACTGAGCTTCAACTATAAGAAGGCCACGAACCCACTCAGAAGGGGACAATCAATTCTCTGCGATCTCTCTCTCTCTCTTTCTTTGTATTCTTCTCTCTGATTATCATTGTACTCTGAATTAAGTCTTTGTGATCAAGGCATTTACGCCCATATTTGTAACCACCGTTGCCGGTGACCCCGTTCATTGTATTCAACCATATTATTAATAAAGTATTTCGATTATCCTTTCATATTCAATAGTTCCCCTATATTGTGCATCAACATTTTGGCACCGACCGTGGGGAGACCGGCAACACTATTTCTAAAAGCTTCACGTTCTCTGAGTGAGCCAATTGAACTTTAAGATGGAACAGCAACCAAAGCCTGTTTCCAAGCCAACTAGCTCTTCCACTGACCTCCAAAAAGTCCTAGAAGCCTTGACCTCTCAGTCTGAACAAATGAAGCGTCTCGAACAATCTGTAGGAATTCAATCTGAGAGGATGAAACGTTTGGAGGAAGAAAACAATGAATTGAAACTGCACTTAGCAGGATTAGAGTCCAGGAAAAACAAAAGAAGGCAGAGCGGACCTGAAAGGGAGATTCGCCAAGTGCCAAACCCAAATGACCATGAACGCAATCCTAACGGTGAAAAAGGTAATAAAGGTAAGAATACTGACAATAATGATATTCCTAATGATGAAACAGGTAGAGACGACGAAGAGGGATATGACGATTCTCAGTCTTATGATAGTCGAGAACAAGGTGAGCAGTCCGCTCAGAAGTCACAGGCAAAGATCCCTCAAAATCATCCACAAGGAGGACAAAAAAGGGAGGACGAAATTCTCTCTTTTGCCCTTCGAATGGAGAAGGAGGTCGCTGAGATAAAGAAAAAGATGTACTCAATTCCAGGTGTTCAAAAGCCACTTGATGCAGCCTGTTTAGGGAGTTACTCAGAATCGCCCTTCATAGACGACATCGCTTTCGCTGATCTACCTGAAAGATTTGCTTTTCCTACTATGCCAAAGTATGATGGCAAGTCTGATCCAGACCAACACTTGGCCCAATACAGGCAGATTATGCTAGCAGCAGTCCTCCCAGCCGACAAACGACATGCTGCTATGTGTCGTGGATTTGGTATAAGTTTGATTGGCCCAGCCCTGATGTGGTGGACCAATCTCCCTCAAGGTAAAAAAACTTCATTTAGTCATTTAACTGACATTTTTGTTGAACAATTTGCAAGCAGCAGAGTCATGGTTAAGACGTCAGACGACTTGTACCGAATTGTCATGAGGCCGGATGAGTCATACAGAGACCTTCTGAAAAGGTTTACGGCAGAGATGGTAAGTATCCCAAATTGTGATCCTAACATTGCTGTGCAGGCGTTTAAGAGAGCATTGCCACCCACTTGCGGCCTCTATCAAGAATTGGTTTTGAAACGGGTGACAACTTGGCTGGAAGTCCAATCATACGTGTGGTCCCATATTAATCTTCAAGAGGACGACGCCAGTAGATATGAAGAGTTCAACATGTCCATTGGACCAGCTGAAATGGTAAGTGCATTTGAAAAGATGGATAGGGTGAAATGGCCTAAACCCATAACGACGCCTGTCAATGAGAGAGACACCACTAGATACTGTGACTACCACAAAGACGTCGGCCATCGAACAGAGGATTGTTGGAGGTTCAGAAAAGAAGTTGCCTTCCAACTTAAGCATGGTAACTTACAACATCTCCTTAAGAGTAATACTACTAACAATGCAGGTAGAGATCAAAGGCAGAACGCCCCAGCTCAACCCCCGCAGGCCGTCAGAACGATTAACACAATCATTGGGGGGTCGGCGATAAGTGGGATGTCTTACTCCGCCGCAAAGCGACATGCGAGGTCTTTGCCAAAAGAAGTGGAGTGGGTTAATGGTAATGTGAGTAATGATCAGGTGGTTGAAGGTCCAAAAACCTTCAACGACGCTGATATTCAGAACGTCCAGATGCACGACGACGCCCTGGTAATATCTTTACTAATAGCCAATTGTTTGACTAAAAGAATATTAGTTGATGCAGGTAGTTCCGTTAATATTATTTATTTGCAAACTGTCAAAGAATTACAATTAGAATCCCAAATAATTAAGGCTCCAACTGTCTTGGTATTTGGAAATGGAACACCAGATAGGACGATTGGAGAAATATCTTTGATGACTTTTGCTGCTGGAATTAATGCTTTAGTCAAGTTTCAGGTAATGGACTGCCCGACCACTTACAATGCTTTGTTAGGACGTCCGTGGATTCATCAGATGAAGGCAGTCCCTTCGACGTTACATCAATCAATTAAGTTCTCTACACCTTGGGGTGTGAGAGAGATCAAAGGCGACCAGAGGATGGCAAGAGAATGTTACCAAGCAGCATTGAAAGGCTTGGAACAGTCTCCTCCATCGGCATAGCAACTACAGGCGTTCATTCCTATGGATAGGGCGACAAAGGAGGAAGACGATAACTTAGAAAAAATAATTTTAGATTCTGAAAACCCTGAAAAGTTTTTGTCCATAGGAATGGACCTAGTTCCTGAGGTAAGAAGGGAATTAATTTCTTTTCTAACAAGTAACTTAGATTGTTTTGCTTGGTCCTATGATGATATGACAGGTATAAGCCCAGACGTCATTGAACATCAGTTGAACTTCGACCCTACATTTAAGCCGGTCAGACAGAAAAGGCGGAAATTTGCACCAGAGAGGAATAGAATTGTTAATGAGGAAGTTCAGAAATTATTGAAAATTGGGTCTATTCGAGAAGTGAAATACCCTGATTGGTTAGCTAACGTTGTAGTCGTCCCAAAGAAAAATGGTAAACATAGAGTGTGCATCGATTTCACAGACTTGAACAAAGCCTGCCCAAAAGATTCCTTTCCTTTGCCACACATTGACAGCCTAGTAGACGCAACATCAGGACATGAACTATTAAGTTTTATGGACGCCTTTTCTGGGTACAACCAGATATTGATGCATCCTAACGACCAGGAGAAGACTTCTTTTATCACAGATCGTGGAACTTATTGTTACAAGGTAATGCCTTTTGGTTTGAAAAACGCTGGTGCAACATACCAAAGGTTAGTCAATCGCATGTTCGCAGCCCAACTTGGGAAGACGATGGAAGTTTACATAGACGACATGTTAGTCAAATCTTTGAAAGCGGAAGACCATATTAACCATTTGCAGCAGACGTTCGATCTTCTGAGAACGTATAACATGAAACTCAACCCTGAAAAATGCACTTTTGGGGTGCAATCTGGTAAGTTTTTAGGGTATTTGGTGTCAAAGAGAGGGATAGAAGCAAACCCATCACAAATCAAAGCCGTGTTGGACATCCCATCACCCAAATGTGTGAAGGACGTCCAGCGTTTGACGGGTAAGATAGCTGCTTTAACCAGATTTATATCTAAATCTTCTGAAAGGTGCCAACCATTCTTTGATATATTGAAGAAGAATAAGGAGTTTGTATGGAACGACGCCGCAGAAAAGGCGCTTCAGGATTTGAAAGAATATCTCACGAGCCCCCCTTTGCTTTCTAAGCCAAGTCCAGGTGAAACCTTATATCTATACTTGTCTGTCGCCTCTAATGCTGTGAGTTCAGTTCTTGTTAGGGAAGAAGATAGGCGACAGAGCCCAGTATATTATGTTAGTAGAGCCTTGTTAGATACGGAGACGCGATATTCAATGATGGAAAAACTTGTTTTAGCCTTAGTAACGTCTTCTAAGAAGTTGAGGCCGTATTTTCAGTGCCACCCAATTGTGGTAGTCTCAAACTATCCTTTGCGGAACATCCTCCATAAGCCTGATTTATCTGGGAGATTGGTGAAATGGGCGATTGAGCTGAGTGAATTTGATATTTCTTATGCCCCAAGAACAGCTATCAAATCACAAATCCTAGCTGATTTTTTGGCGGAATTTAGTCCCAACCTTCAGGTAACAGCTAACAATGAGTCTTTTTCTATTAAGAAACAGGTGAACTTGTCGCCCTGGATCCTCCATGTAGACGGGTCTTCCAATGTAAAAGGAAGTGGACTGGGTATCGCGCTTGAAACCCCCGATGGTGAACAAATTGTCCAGGCAATAAGATGTGGTTTTAAGGCGACAAACAACGAAGCTGAATATGAAGCCCTGATAGCTGGACTTAAGTTAGCATCAGAATTGGGTGCGAAAGTTTTGGAAGTGAAGAGTGATTCACAGTTAGTTTCGAAACAAATCAATGGTTCTTATCAGGCAAAAGACCAAAGAATGAAGAAATATCTGGATGTAGTGTCTGATTTGACCACGCGGTTTGACGCTATGAAGATTACCCAAATAGGTAGGGAAGACAACCGGAAGGCAGACGCCCTTGCCAATATTGGGTCGTCTATAGAAGTTGTGGAGACAAAACAAATCCCACTGTTTTATCTGAAAACACCGGCAATTGAGGTAAATAATCGAATTGTGTTGAATAACAGTTTGACATGGGATTGGCGATCCCCTTTGCTTTCATATCTGTTGCAGGGTAAACTACCTTCAGATAAGAATGAAGCGCGACGAATAGTTGTTAGAGCTGCCAGATTCACTACCATAGGCGATGATCTTTATAGACGTACATTCACTGGTGGACCTCTGCTGAAATGTGTCTCTCCATCTGAGGCAAATTATGTGTTAAGAGAAATTCATGAAGGTGAATGCGGAGACCATAGTGGAAGTCGATCGTTGATAAGAAAGGTGACTAGAGCAGGATATTTTTGGCCGACTTTGCAGAAAGATGCAATAAGCTTGGTGACTAAATGTGAACGCTGCCAAAAATTTTGCACCGTGGCAAGACAACCCCCTGAACAATTGCATGTGATAGTGCCTTCGTGGCCTTTCCTTAAATGGGGAATGGATATTGTAGGCAAGTTTACTCCAGCACTGGACGACTAGTTTTCTTGTTGGTCGCCACAGATTACTTCACCAAATGGGTAGAGGTCGTCGCCTTGAGCCAGGTACAAGAGCCCCAGGTAATTGATTTTGTTTGGAAAAATATAGTATGTAGATTTGGTCTGCCCCAGGAAATTGTATGTGATAATGGATCTCAATTTATAGGAAGAAAATTTAGAAAATTTTGTGATAAGTGGCATATTAAACTTAAGTTTTCCACCCCTAGAAATCCACAATCGAACGGGCAGGCTGAAGCTAGTAACAAAACCATAGTGACGTCTTTGAAAAAGAGGCTAGATAAAGCTAAAGGTAGGTGGGCTGAAGAACTGCCTGCCGTCTTGTGGGCGTACCGAACGACGTCTAGGACGTCGACTGGTGAAACGTCTTTCTCTCTAGTTTATGGATCTGAAGCAATGATACCAGTAGAGGTAGGAATGCCATCTTTAAGAAGACAGTGGATTAGAGAAGAATCTAACAATGAACACTTAGCCCAAGATTTAGATTTGTTAGATGAACGTAGGGAACAAGCTCTTATTAGAGTCGCCGCCTATCAGCAGAGGGTGACAAAATTTTGGAACAAAGGTGTTAAGGAACGTCATTTCCAAGTAGGAGATTGGGTTCTTCGAAAAATCTTTCCCAATACACCTGAGCATAAAGATGGAAAGTTAAATGCTTCATATGAAGGCCCCTATAAAGTGGTAGAAATCACTGGTCCTGGAGCTTATAAGTTGGTTGACGTCCATGGTAAAGACTTCCCAAGGAGTTGGAACGCCATCCATCTAAAAAGGTATTATTTCTAAGTTATTTGATTATTTGATTTAAAGAATGATGATACTGACACGATTATTTGAGAAAGAATGCAAATGATGAGAAACGCCTGTAGGCGACGAGCCCAGCTAAAAGACCTAGTGTCTGACGATTAGTTCAGCTGTGGACGTGATAATCTGATGCAATTTAACACTATCTTTTGAGATGTTTTGTTGTGAGATGTCATTTCCCAGATAATGTGAAGAATTGACACTGAAAGAATTTGATGATAAGATGATGCCGAGATGGCATGACGACATGACGCCCTGAGAGGCTGATAATAAGTTGATTTGAAAAAGGTATATATTACCCGAGTTATATTGAGTGATTTTTATTCGATTAATTGATAGTCGACGTTTAGATTAATGATTGATAATTCCTTGGCAGGGTCACCAACGTTTGATTAAGGTACGAGTGACTATGTTGTGAATTGATATTTGATAAATATAATTTCAGAGATTCCTTTATTAATGGATGGATTCTTTTTATCTTGTTAGGATGTCACCCACACCCGTTGGAAGTGTGGGTGTTTAACGAAGAAAATAAATGAAGTGATGCGAAGAGTATTGAATATGAAGATAAAAGACAAGGTTTGCATTAAAGAAACAGTACAATGAGTACAATGTATTGAGTACAATTTATAATAGTGAAAATGAAAAGGTTTACAAGTAAAAGATTTAGGCGTCGCCGCCGCCTTGCCCTTGGCTGGTTTGATTGTCGTCGCCGCCACCATGCTCTTTGCCAGCCTGGCCGCCGTCATTAAGGTTGCCCTTCCCCTGGTTGACAGCCTGAGCCCTCATTTCATTGATCGTCTGATCATCCTCTTGGGATGGATTGGAGTCAGGTTCATCTTCAGGAAAGAGCTGGTAATAATCGTCTATGACGTCGTCGGGCTTCCAGTTGACGTGCTCGCCACTCTTGTATTCTTTCATGAGTTCCATTCGAGCGCGAGCATCGACTTCTAAGATATGAGTCTCATAATTTTCAGACATTTGACTCATATCTTCCTCTAACTGGTGATAGGCGACTTCCCACTTGTTATTGGCAGACTTGAGAGCCTCGATCTCCTTGTCTTTAGCCGACGATTCAGCTCTGGCCTGGTTGATGTAATCTTTAAGACTTTCAACGTCTTTGAAGTGCTCAGCCTTTAACTTTTCTATGGTGGCTTTGAGCTCTTCTTGCTTGGCGTCAGAGCGTTTCATTATTTCTTCAGCCCTCCTTCTATCTTCATGGGCTTGCTTCTTAAAGGCCAGGGCCGACTTTAAATCGGCCATCAATTGCTCTCTGTCGGCTAGAGCAGCGTCCCTCTGAGCGACGAGAGTCGCCTTATCATCATCGTTCTCCTCAGCATAATGGAGGAGGACTTGTAGGGACTGAAAATAAAAAGAACAAAAATAATTAGAGACATCCGATGCTAAAAAGACAGAACAAGTTAATAAATATATAAGTGAGAATACCTTCATTTGGTGGTGGACGGCCTTCTTGAAAGCCTCTTTCCTCCCAAGAGACTCTAAGGCGGCTTTGTCGTACTCGAATTCTAGTTTATTTAATTCCGAGTAGACGTCGTCCCACCCTTCCTTATTTCTGACAGAAGAGTTGGGAGGAAAAGACAGGGCGACCTCGCCAGAGTCCTCTTTATCGCCCTTGACTTTGGCGGATTTTGTAGACTTAGAGGCCCTTGATTTCTTGGCGGCAGGCTCTTTGGCGGGCGCTTCTGCCGGCCTTTTTCCCTGAGCGACGACTTCCTTGTTTGCAAGAGAAACAAGTTTTTTATTCTTGGCTTGAGGAGAGGGAGCTGGAACAATTTCAGGATTTGGGGGGGGACGCCAAGTGGATCATGTCCTTCCTTCCTTGCTTCGGCGTCATACTCCCCCCTCTTGGCCTTGAGTTTCTCCAGCCGCTGTGCCCTGGCTTTGAGGAGAGCTTCTTTATTTATCTTTTGTTCAGAAGCCTTGGGGATCACTTTCTTTCCTGATTGACATAAAGGAAAAAGAATAAGACGACTAAGATGAAAATACTTGAATTAAGTAAATAGAATATAGACGTAAGGTGACTTACTTTCCATCATGGCTTTAAAATTCCGCTGATCTACGGGAATCTAGAGGATTTTCTTGATTTTCTTTTTGGTGTCGCTATTGGTGCGCGGGGAGATCCTCAACTCGTATGCACCTGTAAAATGATTAAGATATTATAAATCAGATGACAAGTGCAATGAAAAAAAAATATTGAATGAGACGACGACTTACTTAAGCGACGCTACATTGGAGTTACATAGTCCTCCTGGGCGACGGATTGGAAGGGCACCATTACAAATCATACGTCCCATTGACGATCATTGGGTAGTGACCCAGACGTCCAAGTTGGTAGCCCTTCCTTGGCTTGGATGAAAGAATAGACGCCCGTCCTAATTTCTTGAAGCTTATAGGAGCCGAATAGATCGAACATATCTAAGTCGACTCCTATTTCATGATACATTAACTCAGCCATGGCGATGAGACGCCAGGCGTGAGGGGAAAGTTGAGAGGGAGAAATTTCATAGAAAACACATAATTCTAAAGCTATGTTAGGCAAAGGAAAGGGATTGACATAACGAAAGCTCTCGAAACTCAGGGCGATTGTATCACTAGACCAAGAGTCGAGAGCTTCCCCATCTTCAGGCAACCTAAAAGGTATTCTAGGGTCGAAATAATAGAGTGATGGCATTTTTGAGATTTTTAAGACCCTAAGATGTGGTTCTTTGACATCATTAAAGATGTTGGCTCTAGACGTCTGTAAACCCCCAGTTTCGCAAGCGTATGGGGCATGTACGATTTGGGGGTTGGATTTTCTCCCAGAACTGGTTGAGGGGGATGAACCAGCATCAACCCACTCTTGATAACGACTATCATAAATTTTCAAGTACTTCCCAGAAGTTTTGGGTTTCCTAATCCTCATAATTTGTTTTCCTTTTTTCGATATGTCTACTATATCTACGGGATTTTCCCTAGAAGTTCCAGTAGTATCTAAATCAACTAGGATGTTGGAATAACTAGGGGAGGAAGAGGAACTAGATTGGGCATTTTCACTAATATGCAATGGAATAGAAGCAGTTTTCTCAGAATCAGATGACGACATAACTACGAATTTACTCATTGAAGTAATGAAAAGATAAGATTTTTAATAAGAAGATACCTTCGCAGAAAGTAGGATGATGCGTTGATGCAAGCAAATGAACAAAGTTTCAATTTTTCTAAGTGTTGGAGGAATAGAGAAGAAGAGCGTCTGCGAAGTGAAATGGGAAAATGAACAGTCGAAATCGAGTATATGCGAACCGTCAGACGTCGTTAAGTTACGGTGTTAATTTAGTAAAACCATCTAGGTCGTTGATTTGAGAGGGAAAATATAAGCGAAGATCTGGGCCGTTGAACGTGGGATAACCGCTACTTCCCAATACTTTCTGACGTCAGCATTGAGAAGTGGGGGGACTAATGTTATACACCGTTATACCTTAATGGGCTTGGGCCTCAACAGAGGCCTAATAAAGAGATAGACGCCTTCAGGGCGTCGAAGATAACGTCACTAGCGACAGTAGAAGTCTAAAAGCAAGATAGACGCCCTATGAGCGTCAAGGACAATATCACCAACGGCAATAAAGCAGATTGACTTGGTCGCCCACCTTTTTCAGAGCAGTCGCCCACCTTTTTCGGAGCACGTGCAACGTCTTTTATCCATAACGGCCGCCTATAATTTCGCAACTACCAGGACTGAGCTTCAACTATAAGAAGGCCACGAACCCACTCAGAAGGGGACAATCAATTCTCTGCGATCTCTCTCTCTCTCTCTTTCTTTGTATTCTTCTCTCTGATTATCATTGTACTCTGAATTAAGTCTTTGTGATCAAGGCATTTACGCCCATATTTGTAACCACCGTTGCCGGTGACCCCGTTCATTGTATTCAACCATATTATTAATAAAGTATTTCGATTATCCTTTCATATTCAATAGTTCCCCTATATAGTTTCCCTATTCTTTTCCGTACGCATCAGTACAAATAATAACGAGGCATTATTTAAAAAAACACTCGCACTATTTAAAACTCCGTGATATTTATCTCTATCTCCAATCAACTAAAGTAAGCAATCACGTTCAAATCAGAGGTCCTATGGAGAATTGGAGACATTGTTATACTGAATTGTACCCTAAACCATGCAAAATCCATTCACTGGCTCTTGTTCTTTTTTGAATAAAACTCCACTTTAAGGATTAGCAATTGGAAAAAGACATAAAATACTTTCCAAATTCTAAAATATCAAATCGATCATTTTAAATTGTTAATGATTTTAAAATTTGGAAATTATTGTTTTTTCTTTTAACAGTTCGGCGGGGTGGTTCTATTTGACCCAAATTACATCAATCTTTTTTTAAAATGGATTTTTTTTAATTAGAAAAATCAATTCTTTCGAATAAAAGCTAAGGTTGCATGCAAGTCCCAGTCTATTAATAGTATATTAGAATTTTTTAGTTAATACAAATTTTTGCACTTCAACTTTAAGTCAATTTTAGTTTTAGTCCCTGATTTTTAGTTAGTGTTTTGATCCTTAAACATTTGGTTAATTTTAATCTTAATCCTTCAACATGCTAATATAAAAAATGGGAGACGAGTCAATATTTTCAGAAAGTTTCCAAAGCATAAGAAGGAAATGATTTTGAGTTTTTTTTTATCGAAAAATGATTTGGAGTAGTTTTGAACCACGTTTTTTGTGCAGCCTCGCTATTTCAAGCAAATGACTCATATACTGGTGGCAAATGAAACTAAAATATACGGAAAAACATTTATGGTTGGACATGGGGTAGAAAAATATATAAACATATGTTGCATTTACAAAGGAGATTCAATTGTTAACATTTTTGTACGTCTTTTATTAGTAACATATACTTCCACCAACAGATTCCTTTTACCTTTTGCTATTAATGGAAAATTAAACAATATATTGATGGGGGCGTATACTCAAAATGTAATCTTAGGGTAAAAGAGTGTTATTAAATTGAAAATCTTAAGATCGATTAAGTGGCTTTTTGCTCAAAAAAAAAAAAAAGAGATTAAGGACTATAGAATATCACGCTGTCAATTGTTTTTTAAATGCAATTACTCACAAAAGTTTACACTCACTACATATCTATGGATTTTGACTTTTTAAGGTGGTTGGCAAAAAAAAATTGAGGAGGAGTTAAACATGAACAATTTATCTGACAAAAAAGGATCAACCCAGTTTGATCCCCGCTTAATGAGGGTGCTGGAGAAGACCCGATTTTGCGTAACGATAAGCTTGCTTGCAGTGAGTCTGAGAAAAAAATAAAAAATATTTATTATAATTAAAACAAAATAAAACAACTTACAAGTTAAGTTTAGGTGCGATAGGAATTACAGTATTCTCATGGATAATGCATAATAAGTTCGTAGCTTATCATGGTCTCATCTCTCACAACTTTCCCTGGCACAAAAATCATTGCAAGCTAGATATGAGAAGTTTCTAAATTACTTATTATTCTAATCTAATTCTAACATTATTTACAATGCATTTTATGAATGTTTCATACAGAACGAGGAATACGTTAAACATCATTAACTTTCCACTAAAACTAATAAATTTCATATTCCACCCATATTATTTAATATTAATACACAACATGTAAAAAATTCAACATATAATAAATGAATAGTGAACTTGTACATCTATAATGAAGTGACTCATACTCCCCCCATCCCATAATGTAAGGTGAAAGTAATCGAATAATAATTTCTAGGAATTTATTAAAGTTAGTTAAAAACAATGCTATGTAGGGGACAAAAATTTTTCTTCAAAACTGTCCATATTAAAAAAAAGGAAAAAGAATGTGGGGGAATAAATGATATGAGAGAGAAAAGTCATATCTAGAAAAAAAATGCATTGTGTATACGGTAAATGGTATAAGAAAGAAGTAAAGGCAATATTAAGAAAATACATTTATCATGATGACAAATTCAAATATCACCTTACATTTTAGAATAAAATCATTCAAGAATTTTTCACATTATTATAGTATGCCACAAAGGGAGTATATATGACCAATGAAACATTCTCTCTCTTGCCTATGAATAGAACCATCTCTCTTGCCTATGAATAGAACCAGAGGAGTATACAGCATATATATGAAAAAGGTTTAGCAAAAGCAAACTTTTAATATTTAGTTGCATTAAGTTTTATTTTGCATTTTTAGTTTTTTTGTTAATCCCATTAGTTTTAGTTAACAGAAAATGCTAACTCAAAAAATTAAAACAATGAATCTATGATTAAGTTTTGATAAATACAAAAATTTAGTATAATTATACTTATTATATTTTAAAAACAATCATTTTTCTTTGTATTTAATTAAAAAAGAATCATTTAGATCTATGGATTAATAGTTCTAGTGAACTGAAATTAAATGTGTTAAAAAAATAATAAAAGAGTACTTTTCAAATATAAATAGATGTAAAATAAAACTTAATACATACATAAACATAAAAGAAGTTAAAAGAAATACAGACAGCGAACCTTTCTCAATCGACTTTTTTTGTGTTAACATAATTTACGAATGCAGCAATTACTAAACCTGGATAGAAAATCAAAATATCGACAAAGAATATCGGTCCCGCACTAAAAATAATTAATTCAACGAATAATTGACACCACGAAAGAAACTAACAAGACAAGAGTGATGAGGGGCAAAGTCAATGCGGCGGGAAGAGCAATAAAATGGGGCCCATAGGCAAAGGAATCACGCATCTTACAAACTTTGTAAGAATCCAATCATCACCATTACTGCTTCATTGATTGATACGCCCCACCTCACAAAAGATATAAATTTAATTTGGTAAAATATAAGTTTTATTTTTTCAGATAAAAAAATATAAATTTTATTTTAGTGTTATCTAATTAACTGATTAATTGCGTTTCTTCTAATTCTATTTATATTCATTAAGAAAGGCATACATAATTAAAAGAAAAATTATATTTCTGATATAATTTTTTTAAATTAATTATAGTAATTTTTTATAACATAAACTAACTATTTAAACCCTTTATTTATTAGGAGAATGGACTATTAAAGTGATTCTATTTATTTTGATTTAATTTCTGATGAAAACATTTATCTCCCCTGCCATTTAGGTACAGTGTATAGGTAGTAGTATTGCTAAAAATCGTAATAGGCTACATTTAATTTGTAATTGTAAATAGTCTAATGCCTTGTTTTGTTTTTCTTCCCAGCAAGTTGCAAATGTATAAATTATAAGAGAGATTTTGGAGAAGATTCTCATATATTTGTGTATGTATATGTGTGCACGTGAGCACTAATTATAAGATCTTTTTAATTTTTTTAAGAAATTAAATATGTAAAATAATGAATTTAAGGCCAACAAAGGATGTTCCAGTTGGTAGAGATGTTTGGCTGATAACTATATGATTATAGGCTTGAATCTTGCCAATGTTCGGATCTCACTAACATTTTTTTTCTGATTTAAGCGGGGTGAAAATGAAAACTGAAACAGAAAGGAAAAAAAACGAAAAGCATTTGGTAAAGTTCAGTTTCTGCTCACCCTAAGTCGTAAAGCAGTTACGTGATCTCCTTGCAGTCTACTCTACATGATTGATGATGCAAAAATATCATACTTGGTTTATTTAGTTAATTCTGCCCATCTTATTTTTATTTATTTAGTACTGCGCTATATTCTCCTACTCACTACTCTGTCTTATGATTAAATTAGATACATTTTACCTAAATAACAGTCCCACTCGCATGAAATGGAGCATTGATAGATTGACGTAATTCACGTACCAAGATTGCTGATATTAAGGAAGACAAAATCTTACGTGCTAAGAAAAATATTAGTACTAGAGTATATTATAGAGGAAATGTAGGTACTTGTTGACCAATTATTTCTTCTGTCACGTTTATCAAATATAATTTTAAAATTATACACACATGATTGCCTATTGTCATTTGTCCCATTCTCTTTTTTTTCATTTTATGTAGCTAGTCCAAATCAAATTACTACTTGACTTCTTACGTAATCGACGATTTTATATAGCAAGGCAAGTTATTTGGTTAAGGGTTGGCTACTTCCGGGTGGATAATGCTGATTAGTTTTCAAAATTCCACACCCACAAAAAACATGTTTTTAAATTATTTGGAGTTTCGATATATAGTTTAAGGGCGGGTAGCGATTATTTCAAATTTGTGATAGACCCTTTTTTCAGTAGATGACGTGAAAAATGCATACCTTAAGTTTTCATAAGATTACGACAAGAGAACATCAAAGTCGTAATAATATGTTTCTTACAATCACGATTTTTATTATGATTTTCGGTATAATTTTTTTTTTCTTGACAGAAGATCATATTTCCAATATAAAATAAAGCATATATGCACTTTAATTTCTAAAAACTTGTTTCCACTGTTCTCGACAATCTATTTGAAACAAGAGTTAAGGGTCAAATCTAGCACTCTACTATTGTCAAAAGTTCACCCAACATAAACAAGTATTCGATGGTTCAAATGTAGCACACATATTTTCAAAAAATGGCTCAAATCTAGCATTTCCGTCAACTTTAACGGGTTTGACCGTTAAGTTTGACTTGACCATGCCACGTCGCCCGCCACGCCACTCAGTTTTGCCACGTGGCATGCCACGTCACCCAATGGGCCCACTCACTATCCATTATTGGGTGACGTGGCATGCCACGTGGCAAAACTGAGTGACGTGGCGGGTAACGTGGCATGGTTAGGTCAAACTTAACGGTCAAACCCGTTAAAGTTGACGGAAATGCTAGATTTGAGCCATTTTGAAAAGATATGTGCTACATTTGAAGAACCATCGAATACTTGTTTATGTTGGGTGAACTTTTGGCAATAGTAGAGTACTAGATTTGACCTTTAACCCTTGAAACAAAATGTGCAACATTGATGTTTGCACATTTTATTCACACACACACCCACTTTTCGTATGCCTTTTCCTTTTAAATGTCCACATGCATCTGTTATATATATATATATATATATATATATATATATATATATATATATAGTTATAGACACAGAAGGGGGGGGGGGTTGTAGAGATTAATTATATGAGGTGGAGCTTGGATCTTACTTTGGTGACTTATATAAAAATTCGAACAATAATTGAAGATAACAATGATGGTGATTGTTGTGGGTATTATATCCTTTTGACCCGCTTAAGTGAGTAAGCAGAGAGCATTAAATAAAAGGGAATTATGCATGCATGTGAAACTTAAAAGCAGAAAACTGAAAAGAGAGGCTGACACACAAGAGATGCCATTCCAATAATCACTGCTATATTTGCTTCTGCCGTTGAATACCATATAGTTTTTCCCTCTACGACCACTTTCCTTTTGTTTTGTATTTTTATTTTTCTGATCATATAACGCATCTCGTTGTTGATATTTACACCGCGAATTATATTTATATAAACATTAGATGTAATAATATTTATCTTTTCATAGCTTAAATTATACTCATACATCGTTTGGGACTTTATCAATGGATGCGCCACACCCTTTCGTCCTAAAAAAATAAGGTCATTTAGTAAAACATTTAAATGGTTTTTTTTTTTCAGAATTCAAGTAGCTTAAGTCATGACAATGTTTACATTTTGTGTTTTGAAATCAATTCTTAATTCTTAATTAGCGATGAAATGTCCAAAAAGAATATATATGGAAAAACGGTTAATACATTTGATTAGATAACAGACATTCGAACTTATTATATTTGGCCAAACGGCTATATTTTTTGTTTTGTCAGAACAGAAGTTATTTTTAGGTCATTTAAAAGTTTTATTCTTTGTTTACTACTAACTAAAAAACTAGAAGATATCTCACCTAACAAACATGAAATCTTCCTTCATATATGTGAGTGTATATCATTTGATGTGGTTGTCCTACCCAGCATCCTTATGAGAATTCATTATTCAAGTGGCCTATTATAAATAAACCAAAAGGCAGGCAAATTGTAAAAAAAAATCAAATTCACCCTTAAAATATTTAAAAAAATTTTGGACTAAAACCCTTGACATATCTAAACAAGCAGTAATAATTACTATTTTAATTGCGTCCATTACACTTTAATGGAACTTTGTCCACAAGATTGTCTTACTACTCATAATGTTATTTGAGGGAAACGCGTTGGATTACATCGTTACACAATCAGTTATCGTCACCCATCATCACTTTAAAACCTTTACTCAAACAAAATCTGTGGGGTTTTATTACTTTGTTAATTAACCTCAGATTGCTTAATTTTTATTTCTTATGTATAGAAAAATTATAAAGGGCACATAAGTCCAGTTGTTATCATGCAGATTATTAAGGTGTAAACTTGCTAGAATCAATGTAATGTGGGACATCCTTGTAAGCTAGTTAAATTAGTTTAGGAAAAAAATAATGAATATAAGAATTAGAAAAGATTGAGATATAGTATTTATAATTATAATTTGACCAGAAATCCTTTTAATTAGGATACACCAAACAGCGTCATTCCTTTTTTTTTCGTATCTGATTAGTCTAATTTGCTGCATACCTAGGACTGAACTCGAGACCACTAGTAAAAGTACGATAACCTTAGCCAGTTGATCTAAACGCTTGGAGGTCCAAATCACACCATTCTTACATGACATTCAATAAAGTAGCCTAATATCATTTTTCATTAAATTAAACTTTTTTGCTCTCTAATTTCTTGTCTTTCATGCATCAAATGATGTGATTTTTATGCTTTTCAATGGAACTAATCATAATGTATAAAATGTATAAGCATGCATTTTTAATGCTCTCTAATTCTTTCATGCATCAAAATTCGTAAGCATGCATTTTTCCTCACATTAAAATTTAGGGTATTAATAATGTATAAAAAAAATTAGGGTATTAATCAACAATTAATTATAACAAGTAATTAAAATATTATTTGTAGAACAAATTTAAAAGCATTTTGTCACTAGTACAAGAATCCCTTCATATATAACAATCAAACACTCAACTGGCCAGAATATTGGTCCATCCACCTTTAACTAAGGTTTCGAATTAGAGTTTGTGCAAGGAACATTAGTAGATTTATAGGAAGGGGCTTGTGCCAAAGGTTTCATCACATCCCTTGAATCTGAATTACTATACATCCGTTGAGATTTCTGTGACGGCTAAAAATACTAGCTAGTTAGGAGTAATAACATACGCAAAAAGATATATTTTACGATTCCTTTTTTTTTGATAAATATAGTTTACTATTCTAGTTGTATCATAACTAGTGTAATCTTAACGAAAAAAAAAAGAGATATGGGGCATTTTTATTTGAGTGTAAAAAATGCACTACAGAAAGATGTGACTATGTTTGCTTTTTGCATATATCCGCTAAAAGCCGTGAAGGGATCCAAAGTTCGACACTGAAAGTTAGGTTTATTGTTCACGAGCAGGACTACTGCACTACTGGTATGTTCATTTTAAGACTGACTCATCAAAAGAAACCCAAAAAGAAAAAAGGGGATAACACACAAGAAGAAGATCGTGACATAGACAAACTCAGGCAATGAAAAATAATATTAAACTAAAAGAAAAGATAGGCCAAATATAGGTGTTTCTTAAAGGTAATGCCTTCATATTTAATTTCAGGTGCAAAGCGATAAGGGTTTGATTCATTCATGAGACCCAAACTGTAGAAAGAGAATGCGCGCGCGCACACACACAGTGTGTGGAGGAGGGCTTGCTCCATGTGAGGTAGTCACAGAACTCACAGGTAGCCCCATTAACGAGAGAGTAGTGTTGTTTGTGGAGGACCATATTGCTCGTGAAAACGTCCCTTTTTGTGTTTATATCTTAAATAAGAGAATCTAATCGTAATGCCATTATAATGGTGGGCAGATATAAAATAGTCGTCGTTACCCACATCATTTCTATATGCATAGTTTTGACACTATTCCATTAAAAAATGTTTGCTTATTACAGCTCTAAATATAATTGAAAAGAGGCACTGCTAAAGCTAAGAAAAAGGAGGAGCAAAATTTGGCAAGGCATGTTTGAGTTGGCTTTTTAGGTGATAGTGGAAGATGATAGGGAAGAAAGAAAGATGAAGAGTACGTTTTGTGTATAGGCCTTTCTTAGTGCCAAATGGGGGACCCTAAATGATTGCGATATGGAAATATAGTACAAAATAGAGTGACTCTGACAATTTTATTGCTTATATTGACTTGCTCTGTGCCACTATAAGTGAATCATGGGACTGCTCACTTTGACATTTCTATGTTGATTTTGGCCTCAAATATTAAGATTTTCCAACAAGAAATCTGGTATATGGGTTATTGAAAAATGTTAGCTTTTTGTAAGAACCACCCATTGTGAGATTGTGGGGCATACGTGTGTATTCAAATTCACTTCTTCTTCTTCTATTTATGGCGTTTCATCATATCTTTTGTTTCATTTCACTTCAAACTGTCTTCTCTGTCTCAGGTTCCTTATCCCCTTTCTCTCTCCCTCTATAATCCCACATCTTTTTCTGTTTTCTATTTTTCTTAGTTAACCCTTCCTCTTTCCATCTGTTTTCTTTTTTCTCCGAATTATTTTACGGTTATTATTGTATAAGTAAAAAATGTATTTACCAATACTTGCTGGAATTCAAAGCCCTTATCTACTTTCATTTCTCCTTTGAAAATTTGATTAAACTTTTTGTATGAGTTGCCTTGTCCTGCATTGAATAATCATAGAATGAACAAGAAGAGCATAATAAATTAAAACAGACCTAAAAAGTTTGGAATGAGATAGTAGGTAAGTGCTTGTTTTTTCCAAAAAAGGAAGTGGCGCACATTCAAACTTTTTCTTTAACTTTGAAACATTGAGAAAAATTGGCAATTAAAAGGTGAGGATTAAAAGAAAGAGAGTTGGTGAAGTTGTAGTGGTATAGGAAAGATTTAACCTCATGGCTTTACATGAGTGGTGAGTACCCTCGTTCCTTAAACAAGTGGATCGGGTTCAATCCCTAACCTTTGTGAATAGAGCAAATTCACAGGTCAACTGTCTACCGACTTCAGAATAATAAGGAATTAGTTTCCCCTGACATGTGACAAACAATTGGAAAGTGTAGGCTTTACAATATATCATCACTTAAAAAGAGTTGTAATTATGCATGATGGTGATGAATATATGAACACATAAGATATCATCATAAGCAAATTACTTCATTCTTAGGAGGCTAGCTTCATTAAATCATTCATATAAAATCAATTGATAAAATATATCGAATGAAAAGAAATAACTTAAATGTTTAGAAGGCAAATCATGGCATAACTATAGCAGCATCAAATTAAAAAAAAAAATCAATTCGATCAATAAATATAGCGATTTCAAACTGTTCAGCGGTTCAAGACAATTTGGTTCCTTGTATAAGGACTTGGGGAATGTTGGTCCATTGATTTTATCTATTAGTATTTAGTTTTGATGGCGGCAGGGCAAACCGTCAAGCCAATAACTTGTTGGTAAATGTGGCATGATTTTCTGTTTTCTTTCTTTCTTTTGCCCTTTTCTCCTTTTGTTTTTATTAGACGTGGATTGTGAAGTCAGAGTACTTGGTACAAGAGACCCATATAACACTGGGATTGGGGGAATGGGAGTAGTAATGAAATTGATCTCCATCCAAGTGTGTGTTTGGTATGATAGAATTAGAAAATTCTCTAATTCTAATTCTATGAAAATTGTTCGAATTGCCTTCTGTTCTTATCCTTCAAGGCTCCAACACTTATAAGTCCACCCCCAAAATTCATTTTTGCCCCTCTAGACCCTTCCTTTTGCTAAAACTTGGCTATTTAAGAGGTGATTCATACCATGAAAACTATGAAGGGAAAGAAAGGTTTTATGGCTGTAAAACTTGATTTGGAGAAGACATATGATAGAATTAATTGAGAGTTCGCTATTAATTGTTTAAGGGAGGTGGGAATTCCGGAGAGCTTGATCTTCTTGATTCAGGAGTGTATATATTCTTCCTCTACGCAACTATTGTGGAATGGTAGTAAGTCAAATGTTTTTAATCCTTCCCGAGGTATTAGACAAGGTGATCCTTTGTCTCCGTTTTTATTTGTGATTTGTATGGAGAAGTTGACTCATTTGATTCAGTCAAATATTTCATCTGGAAACTGGAGACCAATTCGTCTTAATAAAGGGGGACCACCATTATCTCATTTGTTTTTTGATGATGATTTGATTATTTTTGCTGAAGCTCGTTTAGACCAGGTACAAGTGATTAAAGATTGTCTTAATGTGTTTTGTGATGCTTCAGGTCAAAAGGTAAATGAAGGAAAGACAAGAGTTTTCTTTTCTCGCAAATATTAAATCTCAACTAAGTCATAGTTTGAGATTTAACATGTCTGCTGATTTGGGTAGATATCTTGGGGTTCCTCTTCATCATGAGAGAGTTTCTAAGTCAATGTATCAATTTACGGTGGATAAGGTAAAACAAAGATTGGCTAACTGGAAGTGTCATTCTTTGTCTCTGGCAGGGAGGAATACTCTTATTAATTCAGTGGCTTTGTCTATTCCTAATCATGTGATGCAAACGTCTATTATTCTCGTTTCTTGTTGCGATGAGATTGAGAGAAATGCCCGGAATTTTTCATGGGGTTCAACAAGTGATAAGAAAAAGGTTCATTTGGTGGCATGGGACAAAGTTTGTTCTCCGAAAGTGTGTGGTGGATTGGGCCTTCGTCATGCTTCTCTTCAGAATAAAACTTTTATGATGAAAGTGAGATGGGGGTTGGTGAATAACAAGGATGCATTGTGGGTTCAAGTAATTAGAAGTAAATATAATTGTGGTTAAGATTTGATCCCTAATATTCGAACAAAGAAGTCAGGGTCAAGAGTGTGGAGTGGAATTAAAGCTGTTTGGGAGAATGTTAGAGATGAGATTGAGGTTGTTCACAGGAATGGGGAGTTTAAAGCTAGATGGAAGCTGGATAGAAGTGGTGTTTTTTCTCTGAAATCTGCTTATAATTCTATTGCCAAAGATGGTCAGGAGGGAAGAAGTTGGGAAGATTTTTGGAAGATTAATATTCCTCAAAGATGTAAAGTTCATATGTGGGTCTCTTTGCATGATAGGTTGCTCACGAATAAGTCTTTATGTGATTGTCACCTCCATCCTGATGGTGTTTGTGGGTTGTGTAAAACTAGTGTTGAGAATTTGGGCCATGCATTTCGTAATTGTGTTAAGACTCATGAGTTTTGGCTTAAGCTGGGGATTTCTATTCATGATCTAGACTTTTGGGAGAGTGATGTTCAGACATGGTTGAAGAGTAATTTGAAACTTTCTCGCAGGGCAGATATAGAAAATTGGAAAGCTATTTTTTGTGTAGCTTGTTGGTTAATTTGGAGGAGGAGAAATGAAGTTGTTCATCATGGATCTTGCTCTAGTGTTGATGATGGTGTAGCGGAGGCTATAGGTATTGTTCGGTGTATGGCGCAGGCAAAGAAGTTTCTGGGCGGTTATGGAAAGTTTGTCAAACATGGTCGGTCAAAACAAGTTGTAGATGTAGTTAGTTAGTTAGTTGTTTTGTTTTGTTTCTTTTTTATCAAAAAAAAACTTGGCTATTAAGGAACAAATGTAATGTTGATGATAAATAATACTCCCTCCGTTCCTAAATATAGGACCTAGATGACTTTTTTGAAAAATACTAAAAAAGCAAAAAATAAGTTAATTATAAATTGATTTACCTAATTTTTTCTCTTAGACTAGTTTATGTTACCTATAAGCTAATGGATAATCTAAAAAGATATCAAATATGTCATGATTTAATAACCTATTTCGCAACCTTAATCTTTCCAAAAAAAAGTTATCTAGGTCTTATATTTAGGAACAGAGGTAGTACTACCTCCGGTCCTAAATATAAGACCTAATTGACTTTTTTTTGGAGAGGTTAAGGTTGTGAAATAAGTTATTAAATCATGACATATTTGATATATTTTTAGATTATACATTTGTTTATAGGTAAAATAAACTAATCTAAGGGAAAAAATTAGGTAAATCAATTTATAATCAATTTATTTTGCCTTTTTATAGGATTTTCTAAAAAAGTCAATTAGGTTTTATATTTAGGACCAGAGAGAGTACTCCATAAATATGTTATAAAAAATGAAACTTTTCCATTTTCCATCGAATTACACAAGTTTTTTATCAACTAAGAAGGGAATATTATTGAAAGGCAGTTTATCTTTGAAAAGATGGGAATATTCCAAAATTATTCAATAAACTTATTTAGCTATTACTACTATTTTTAAGAATTGCATTCGTAGTACTATAACAAAAAAGAATTGCGTTAAAATAAATACTTAAATAGATCATAGATCATCACTTTTAAAATAAGAGATGCAGGTGGCTGGGCATGGGCTTTTAGTAGAAGGATTTTGTCTATGGAAATTATATTTGATTTCAACTGAGATACAAATTCAACAACAAATTTTATTATCACTCTTTTAAAACGCATTTTTCTCCGTACACGCTAAACAGTTTGAAATAAATCGCTATTAACTTGTTATAATGTAGAATATTTAGTGGCAAATTGGCATGCAAGCAATTCATATGATCTTACTTAAAATAGTGCTCTTTTTTAAAACCATATTTTTTCAAAAAAAATTATGAATAAAGAAGTCTAACTCATTAACTTCGTTTTCATTTGAAGATACAAACGGAAAGGCAGTAAAACTCAAAAACCAAAATCATTTCTATATTAGACTTCGATTTAGATACATTTTTAGTTATCGTTAGAAGGGTGAGTATATGATGTGGATAGCTGAGTTTCCCCTACTGTTACATGGTTACCAAAATGGGGATCGGGCCCAACTTGGAAGGGAAAAAAAATGAAGGGAGCTTTTTCCTGAGAAACAAAAATAGGGACGTACATTTACATGGAAGGCACAAACAAAGCTTTACAAAATGAAAAACCAATTTGCAGTAAATTTGTGTAGTAAGGTGCATAAATGCCACAATCAGCTTTTGTTCACCGATTCACGAGTAGGACCTGTTGCTTAAGCTTTGAACTCATCAAAAGAGTTGATAAGGAAGTATTGCATGACCTTTAAGGGAAAGGGATCAGGTCAGGGCAATGTTTTCCAAAAACCAGAGGTTCAAACAAAGTACTCCCTCCGGTCCTAAATATAAGACCTAAATGACTTTTTGGGAAATCCTAAAAAAGCAAAAAATAAGTTAATTATAAATTGATTTACCTAATTTTTTCCCTTAGATTAGTTTATTTTACCTATAAACTAATGGATTATCTAAAAATATATTAAATATGTTATCATTAAATAACATATTTCGCAACCTTAATCTCTCCAATAAAAAGTTATCTAGGTCCTATATTTAGGACCGGACTATTTGAAACAAAGAGTACACACACATATATATACCTGTGACATTTGACCAAGTATTTGCTCCACGGCTATTTTTGAACTAATCCGAGCTACCTCAGCCACATTTTTTTCCTGCAAATCCATTGAATCATCAACATCTAGCATTGGGGCAAAAAGGAGGAAAGAGAGGAGAGGGAGTATTTTATTATCACTTAAGCGCACACTTCTCTTAGTAGATATATATCAGATATGAAATGTTTGTGCACTTAAGCCATGCAGTGATTTTATATCTACATGAGAGCTGGAAGGAAACGAATCATGGGCACAATTCAAGCCTTCCAAATTCAGGTTTTCATTTTAGTTATGCCTATACAATTGAAGTTTGGCTTCCAAGACAGTCTCTAATGATCATCACATTTAAGGTACACCTTGGAGTAACTAGTTTATCACATCCTAGGTAAAAAAAATTTTTTATTCCTGTCCCTATATTTTTTCCAAACCACAATTCCTCTATGTACTGTCAAGCAGGGAAAAAGTCAACAATATGCCGGAGGTCAAGAAATACCACAAAGACGATAGACTTGTCCAACTTGCAAGATAGTTATCATCTCAGCAGAGTTAGAAGAGGAAAAGGAAAACACCAAAACCAATTTAAATAAGTCCAATATCAAACTAATAGATTCTCACTGTTGACCTTAGTAGCAGGCTTGAAATTATGAAGGGCAATCCAAATCTAATTCTTTCCCTGCTTAAGCAGTAGAAAGACATGGAGGAGATCAAATTTTAAATTTAAAACAAGCATGGATTGACATTAAGGAACCAAATTCCCTACTGAAAAAAAAAGATAAATAGAAAGAGTTAGGCTTATCAAGACAATCTAAATCTCATCTTATCAAATCTAGATCATCCATAACAAGATCACCTACCGTCCAAATGAGATCAAGACGGTCTAGATGTACCTAAGTCTCAACACTAATCTTTTTTTATGTGCGAAAAAACCAATTCCTTAAGAGTACTCAGAAGCTTAAACTTGAGTCTCTGATTTCAAGCTAATAGATAGTAATAAACACTTCAAAGAAAATCAAAGTAAGGCTATCTTTAGATATGAAAGAAGATGCTATAGATTTCTTAAACAGCAGTTACTCACTTTCTTTGGCGAATAAGAAGGTACTGTTGATCCAGGTTCATATTCTAGCAACTCCACATATTCTATCTTTTGAGCTACAATAAGGAAGTTTTACTACTGAGATAATTATACTTTTTAGTTAAAATTCACAAAAATACAAGACCACATTGTTTTACAGAAAAAAAGGCAACAGAACAAAACTGACATAGAAGTCAGCAACATGTGAGTATGATAAAAATACCTAGATCAGAGATTCGTCTAAAAACGAAATCTTTATTTTCCAATGAAGGAGATGATAGTGATCTCATCCAATTATCATCCCATAGCTTCTTCAAGATGTGTGCGTCAAGATGAGACTTAAAGTAAGCGATATCCAACGAGTAATACTGCAAAAAAGCACACAAAAGGAATTAAAACAAGGTGTGTGGGAATACACATTCTTAAAAGAAAAGGAAGAAACAAGAATAACCTGTTTACAATGGACACCAAAGTCCTCAATCTTATTGAACGGGACAGATTCATATTCACGAGTTGATTTATCTGAAGGTACATATCCCTCTGGGTATGTCCTGAACGCTCCAATATCAACTTTTCCACAAGAAACAGTCCTTGTGGGGTCAATAACAACAGCTAGAAAAGGGTCTAGCCATCTCTGATTTGACATTTGCGTAGCCACATCAATGCCTGAAAGCCAGCATCCATAATCAGGATGAGAATGATACCATCCCACAACATTCTCCAACCGCCCAACCTAGTCCATTACAAATTGTTAGCCTAATTGAGTACATTGTCGTTTTTTTATAATAAAAAGTTGGTTCACTAACGCCAGGACAGGTCTCCGCGCTCAAAAAGCGCTTACACAATTACTTAAAGATTGCCTAGCAATATAGATCCTCACATATGCGAGATTCAAACTCATAATTACACACAATCACGAGTCAAATCTCTGTTATCAACTAGATCCACCTTTGTTTGTTGGCTTGACTAACTTGTCATCAATATAAATCAAACCATGAACAAACAAGCAACCCAAAAAAATAAAGAAACAAATAAAAAAATGAAAATGGGTTCCACATATAATTTTAAAGGAAAGAATCTGGCAAAGAGAAAAACGCTAACATACCTACATAATTAGTCAAGCATTAAAACGGTCGTGCAAGAAAGCCCAATCGAGTACAGTCAATCGTGATTTGAGATAGTTAAACTAGAAGATATTTCTCTCCTAATATCTCTCTCAACAAGAATCTCACAAAAAAGAAAATCTAACAAAATAACCGACTCTGATTAAATAAACGAAATCAATCCAAAGAAAGTACATTGTCATCCCAAGAAATCAAACCATGCATGGACAAAGAACCAATAAAAAAAATAAAATACAAACTGGGGTTTCCACAAGAAAGCCCAAAGACATAACAACGTATGTACAATATATTTTTTTTTTAAAAAAAGAAAGAATGTAAAAAAAAGTAAAGAAAGTAAAGAAAAGGTGACACACACACACACACCTGCTTGGCCATGGTAACATATTCAACCATATACTCATTAGCATCATCAGCTGCATTGACACGAGTCTCGGTGCCTTCAACGGGCAAAACAAAGGAGTCAATGACGATAATGGTGTCACCGTTGACTTTTCCTTGCATGAGGCCCATCACCTCAACTCTACCACCAGAGTGAGCATGCATGACCATCTTGACGAGAGCAAGCGCCGAAATCTTAACGTGCTTAAAGTAGCGAAGGTTATAGTCCCATGGCTTTTTACGTAGAATGTCGTTCTGGCCATTCTCGTCGTAGTGGAACATGACGTCATCATCAGAAGGAGATATAGATGAAGATGAAGATGAAGGGTCTTCCTTTCTTGGTTCTTTGTTTGGGGAGCCAACATTTTCTTGGTCTGATAAACTTCTCTTCATCTTCTTTGAATATTATTCTTGGTACCACTGTAGTGTACTGTAATGAATGGTGTGAAACGACGTCGTTTTGTTGAGATTTTGTTCCCGCCAAGTTTATATAGCGGGAAGTACAGAGCTTGCAAGGGTGGATCGTTATTCTTTAACCGTTAGCCGTTAGATTCAAATTATTTTCTTGAATTTTTTTCTTTTATGTGTGTGGGGCTGAAAATTTTTGCCCAAAGTGGTACGGCCATTATGTCGGATCCAGATTCCCTCAGCGGCCAATTCCCTCAGCATCCCTCAGCGTCCTGCAACAATACGACATGTCAGCAACAATTGCAATGATATCCATTCATTTCTCTACCTTCTCTTTCAAGTTCTCAACTCACTGCGCGCATGCCCGCATGGCCTCTTCAACTTTTCCCATATCACCTCTTCAACTTTTCCCATATCACCATAACAAACAACATATGCATCCAATATCTGAACAAATAGAACAATTATTCTTTAAGTTTACTCCCTCTCCTCCCTAATCGTCCCCTCCGGCGCTGACCTCGTGGCGCCCGCCGCCCGCCCCGCCCCCGCCTTGAACGTGGCCACCTCCATGCTGGCTGCCTCAGCGTCTACCACCGCATATCCACCTCCACCACTGCTAAATCCACCTCCACCGCCGTAACCGCCGCCGCCGCCGCCGTGACCGCCGCCGCCACCGCCACCGGTGCTACCACGAGACTAAGCTTCGTGCACAGTGATACTCCTTCTTGGCTGAGGACGCCATTGTCGGTGGCCCAGGCGAGGCCGTCGATGAAGCAACAATGGATGTATGGAACGGAGAGGAAGAGGAAGGTGATAAGGGTAAAATGGGAAAAGAGGAGGTAATGACGTGTCAGTTTTTAAGAGCATCATGAATTGGACGGACGATATTAACTGAGTGATTGAATGTACGGACGGATTTTGGACGCTGAGAGCCGCTGAGGGGAGCTGCCGCTGAGAAAATCCGTTTTCCATTATGTCGAGTAATGCAACAACAAGAAAACTAGGGAGACTTTGAAAACAAGTCGAGAGGCTCAACGACTAGTAAAGTGGAAAGGTTTTTTTTTTGAGGGTAACTGTAGTCTAGTCGATAAAAAAAAGCATAACAAAGGGGGAACCAACATAAAGCTTTTGTTTTTATCAATTAGAAATAGCTAATCAGAAGGATAAAAAAAGAAAGAAATAGCTAATCAGTCTAACTAAATGAGTTTTCATTATTAAATCTCTATTTGGTTGGAAGAAAAAACCAATGTTTGATCAAAGTAGTTTTGGCTATTAAGGAAAAGGAAATGAAGGGAGCTCATCTGCCGAACGAAAGACAGGGTATATATACATGGGAGGCACTAACAATGCTTTACAAAATGAAACGCCATTTTACAGTCAATTTGTCTGTTAGGGAGTCAGCTTTTGTTCATCGATTCAGGAGGATCCAATGTTTCAGCTTTGGACTTGTTATCCTCACCGACCAACTGAGTTGAAAAGGAAGTCCTTGATGACCTTGAAGGGAAAGGGGAGCGGGTCAGGGCAATGTTTTGACATACTAGAGGTTCAAATAAAGAGAAATTTCATCATAAAATTTGCTGGGCCATCTGTGACATTAGAACATGCAACTGCTCCAGTGCTATTTTTGAAATGTCAAGACTTATCTCTCCCAGTTCAGATTTTGCCTGCATATTCATGAGTTATCAACATCTATTATTGGGGCAAGAAAGGAGGAAAAAGAGGATAAACAGGAGGATAGGGAGGATTGGATTTCATGATCACGAAACAGTCAATTGTTAAGCATACAATTCTCTAAGTACATTTCAGATATGAAATCATTGCATGCACTTCTCTAAGTACATTTTTGATACACAGTAATTTTTGTATAAATGAGAGCATGAAGAAGAAACGAATCTTGTGCACAATTCAGTTCTAACAAATTCACGTGTTCATTTATGTACAGCTTGTACGTAATTGGATCATCACATCCTAGATAAACATTCTTTGATTTCTTTCCCACTATTTTTCCCTCCGGTACTCTCGGGCACTAAAATTCTCTACACCCCCTTTTAGGGCTTGTTTGGTTGCTAGAAAAAATGCCAAAGAATTAGAAAGTATAGAAAGTATAGGTTTTTATGTAATTTACATATATCCCGGGGCCCACAAGTTTTCTCTCTCCATCTCACACTTTTTCTGGGCCTCACACACTTTATTTTTCATCATTACTTAATTTACCCTTACTTTCCATTTTTACCCCTTTCACTTTCCATTTCATCACTTTCCTTCCTACAACCAAACGGACCCTTTCACTTTCCATTTCATCACTTTCCTTCCTACAACCAAACGGACCCTTAGTTGTTTCAATGAAACCATCCATTCAAAGCAATCAAAATAGATCAGGCTACAATTCAACATTATCTGAAGTTTTACTGTTGAGCAGAAACATGGGAAAATTGAAATCTTGGATCAAAATATCATGTCCGGCCTCCTAATCCAACTCTTAGAACACCAAACATGCCAATGGTAGAAAAAACATAAGGATATTACACATGCCCAACTTGCCTGAAAATTATCATCTCACCAAGTTAGAATAAGAAAATGAAAACACCAAAACCAATTTAATCGGAGCGCAACATCTTGATAATATTGTTAGTTGACCTTTGTAACAGGCTCGGATATGATGCAGGGCAATCCATATCTATTTTTTTCTGGCTTAGGCAGTAGAGAGGCATTGAAGAGACCACTTAATGGAATGAGAGTATGAGACCACTTAACGACTTGAATTTAAGCCTCTGATTTCAAACTTATAGTAATAAACAGTTCAATAATAATCACAGTTAACATTATACATGAAAGAAGGTGCTATAGAATCAACGGTTACTCACTTTCTTTCTCAAAAAAGAAGCTACTTCTAGTTCTGGTGGCAAATGCAGTTCCTCCATTAGTTCTATGACATCTATGTTTCCATTTTCCACTAGTTCTATCTTGTCAGCTACAAGAAGGAAGATTTACTACTGAGAAAATTATGACAGAACTAAAACAAGTTTCAGCAATATGCAGGTCATATGGAAATACCTATATCAGAGATTTCTCTTGCAATGTAATCTATATTATCCAATGAAGGAGATACCACTGTACCCATCCAACATTTGTCCCATAATAGATCCAAGAGGTATGAGTCCAGAGAAGACATGAAGTAAGTGATCTCCAGTGGGTAATACTGCAAAAGCACATAAAAGGAGCTCAAACACGGTGGGATTACCTGTCCTTAAAAGAAAAGGAACAGGGAAATAATTATAACCTCTTTACGATGGCGAAGAAAATCTTGAATCTTATCGCGTGGGATAGTTTGATATCCAGAAGTAGGTCCTTCGTCTGAAAGCTTCTCATCATTATAGTATGTCCTAAATGCTCCAATGACAACTTTTCCAGTAAAAGCAGTCCTAGTAGGGTCAATGACAATAGCTACAATAGGCTCATGGAATCTCTGATATATCATTTCTTGTATGAATGCAACTGTATTTGTTAGCCAGCATCCATAACCAGGATGAGAATGATACCATCCCACACATTTCTCCAACCTGCCAGTCTACACCAGAAAAAGTTGAAACAAAGTAAACAAAAGGACTCTCAATTAAGCACAGTAAATTCAACAAGAAACAAAGAATCAATGTAAAAACAAGAATTGAGCAAAAAGTTGAAAAACAAAAAACCAATTGACTACATTCTGTTACCTAGCCACATAATCAATCCTGCAAAGAAGCTCAATTGAGTACATTTTCACACAAGAAATCAAACCACACAGACAAAGAACCAAAGTATACAAAAGGACTCTCAACCTTGTGACTTGCAACAACAAAAAAAAAAAATACTTAGGGTTTCCACATTAATTATCCTAATTAACATTAACAATCCTGAAATAAAAAAATTAATTAACAATCCTATATCGATATAAATAAATAACTGCGTAGGGTTTGCACATTTATCCTAATTAACAAGCACTCGACACTCCTACTTAACAATCCTACAGTATAAAGAATTGGTATTAGAATGGACACGTGGACACAGAGATATACCTGCTTGCTTGATTCCTCGTATTCATCGATGTATTCAGCGGGGATGTAGTGAGGATGAAGAAATTCCTCGAGGTCTTCAGTGGGGACGGGAAAGGCGTCAAAGAGAATGAAGGCGTCACTAACGGCCTTGCCGAAAGCGAGGCCGACGGGCTCACCATCGGTGACGGAGAAAACGTGGGTGAGCATCTTGAAAAGAGCGAGGGCGGAGATTTTAACGCGCTTGAAGTACCGGCCGTTGTTTTGCCAAGGCTTCTCCTTCAGAAAAGCCTCGTAATCATAATCGGCTCCGCCGGAGAGGAAAACGGAGTCGGTGGTCTCGACGGCGGAACGGGAAGAAGAAGAAGAAGAAGATGATGATGATGATGATGATGATGATGATGACGAAGACGATGAGGGATCCATGATCTTCTTCTTCCCTAGCTTCTCTTACTGCGATGAGTCACTGGAAACGACGCCGTTTAGTATGGTGGAGGCGCGAGCAGTGCAGATTCCTTTCCCGCCATCAACTGAATTAGAGTGATCTTTTTGTTTATTTTTTATTTTTTAAAAATCTAATTTTTTTTTTCAGGTTAAAGAATATACTGGTGCTATTTGTTTCTGAATTTCTTGTTCTTAGTGCTTGATATTTTTGAGGGAGGTACTATTTGTATATTTTGTAGTGTTTTTACATGCAATAAGTTTTTTTTTTTTTATAAGGAGATGCATTAAGTTTTAAGTAAGGCAGTTTAATAGTATACCATTAGCTCCAACACAATAGTAATTGGGAAAGTTGGTTCTTAGTATTTTTTTTAGTCTTATTTTTTTTATATAAAAAAAATCAAAATTGAATATGAAAATAAGTGTCAATAGATCACGTTTTGCTTTGACATTATATTATATTTTATAATAATAGCGGTTAAGGTAGTTTATTTTGATTGTCAATTAGAGATTGTTGAACATATTGTTAATACTTATTAATGGTCATTAAGGTTATCGTCTCACATGAAAAACAGTTAATTGTCAAACAATACACCTTTTGTTATTAATCAAAATATATTGCGTGTTTCACTAAATTTATTTTGTCCAAATAAGTTACTTATTTTTAAAAAGTAGCATATCTTAAGTCAATCAGATTTTGTGTGTTTCAATTTACTTATTTGAAATAAGTAACATATTTTATAAGTAGAAAAAGTTAGCTTATTTTAAGCTTATAAGCAACTTATGATGTGAACAAGCAAATTCTTACTTATTTTACACATCAAATCACAATTAATTCAAACACACACAATTTAGCTTATGGAAAATGAGTCACTTATAAGTTACTTTTTCACCACTAATCCAAACATAAATTTCGTTACAGAATTTGACTTATTTTTTAAATTGACTTAAAAAATAAGTCAAGCTAAAAATAAATTACTTTTCCATATATTCAATCAAACATGAATGTGTTTAACTTTAACTTGACTTATTATGGTAAAATAAGTTGTTTATTTTAAGGATCAAACGTAAATTCTTAAATTGAAAATAAGTTACTTTTGCATAAGTTAATAAAAAACACATTCAATCATCAATGTTGTTAGAGAAAATAGATAGGTTGCAATTAGTTATTTCAAAATTGAAACGAACTTTTTATTAGAATAGTTTTTCATTGCTATTATATTTAGGAATGGAGGGAGGTAGTATCATGATTTTAGAAATTATTTGACATCTTTCTTTCCCATGTATCAAAAAAGAAATTATTTGACATCCCTATTTTAATTAATTGACACAAAGGATCATCCCAAAACCATAATCGGCAGGAAAGGAGAAATATTTTTGGCGGGAAACAACATAATGTCAATCTCACCCTCAAATCTTCCATGTTAAAGATTTCGTTACCTGTTGCTAAATGCTAATTATTCGTTTATTTCTCTCCAGGTCTCTTTTTCTTTCTCTCTTTTGGATTAAACGATTTTCTCCGACAGATAGGTCAGCTCAATCGACCAATATGAGTGATCCTCTCATCTAATATCCATTTGGTTGCAAGAAAAACAATCTTTGATTAAAGTAAGTTTGTCTATTAGGGAAAAGGAAATTAAGGGATATACATGGGAGGCAAAAACAAAGGTTTACAAAATGATTCATCCATTCAGGAGGATCCAATGTTTCAGCTTTGGACTTGTTATCCTCACCGACCAACAGAGTTGAAAATGAAGTCCTTGATGACCTTAAAAGGAAAGGTAGCGGTCAGGGCAGTGTTTTTTACAAACTAGAGGCTCAAATAAAGCAGAAATATCATCATAGATTTTGCCTGGCTTTTTGAAAGAGTGAGTATATACCCGTGACATGAGAACATGCAACCGCTCCACTGCTAATTTTGAACTGTTCAAACTTATCTCGCGCAGTTCATATTCTACCTGCAAATTCACGAGCTATCAACATCCATTATTGGGGCAAGAAAGGAGGGAAAAGAGGATAAAAAGGAGGATAGGGAGGATTGGATTTCATGATCACGAAACAGTCAATTGTTAAGCATACAAATTCCTAAGTAGATTTCAGATGTGAAATTGTTGCATGCAGTTCTCTAAGTAGAAATCAGATAAAAAGATTATCGTGTACTTTAGATACACAGTAACTTTTGTATGCATGAGAGCATGAAGAAGAAACGAATCCTGGGCACAATTCAGTTCTAACAATTTCACGTGTTCATTTAAGTACAGCATGTAAGTAAATGGATCATCACATCCTAGATAAACATTCTTTAATTTCTTTCCGAATATTTTTTCCCTCCCGTACTCTCGAGCACGCAGTAAAATGCTCTACACCCCCTTTTAGTTGTTTCGATGAAATCATCCTTCAAAGCAATCAAAATAGATCGGGCTACAATGCAACATTATCTGAAGTTTTACTGCTGAGCAGAAACATGGGATGATTGAAATCTTGGATCAAAACATCATGTCCGGCCTCCTAATCCAACTCTTAGAACACCAAACATGCCAATGGTAGAAAAAACATAAGGATATTACACATGCCCAACTTGCCCGATATTATCATCTCACCAAGTTAGAGAAAGAAAATGAAAACACCAAAACCAATTTAATTGGAGCGCAACATCTTGATAATTTCGTAGTTGACCTTTGTAACAGGTTCGGATATTATGCAGGGCTATCCATATCTATTTTTTTCCTGCTTAGGCAGTAGAAAGGCATTGAAGAGATTGAGTTTGAAAAAACTTAAGTATTGAACGAGACCTCTTAACGGCTTGAATTTAAGCCTCTGTTTTCAAACATAAAGTAATAAACAATTCAATAAAAATCAAAGTTAACTTTATACATGAACGAAGTTGCTATAGATATAGTAATCAACTGTTACTCACTTTCTTTCTCGAAATAGAAGCTACTTTTGGTTCAGGTTGCAATTGCAGTCCCTCCATTAGTTCTATGACATCTATGTTTCGATGTCTCACCAGTTCTATCTTGTCAGCTACAAGAAGGAAGTTTTACTAATAAGAAAATTATAGTTCAAATTTATAACAACAGTCCAATCCCACATATCTCAGTACAAGAAATAAAGACAACATGACAGAACTAAAACAAGATTCAGCAATATGCAGGTCATATGAAAATACCTATATCAAAGATTTCTCCTGCAATGAAATCTATATTATCCAATGAAGGAGGAGATACCAGTGTACCCATCCAACATTTGCCCAATAACAGATCCAAGAGGTATGAGTCCAGAGAAGACATGAAGTAAGTGATTTCCAGTGTGTAATACTGCAAAAGCACAGAAAAGGAGCTCAAACACAGTGGGATTACCTGTTCTTGAAAGAAAAAGAACAAGGATATTATAACCTTTTTCCGATGGCAAAGAAATTCTCCAATCTTATGGCGTGGGATAGTTTGATATCCAGAGGTAAGTCCTTCTTCTGGAAGCTTCTCATCAACAGGGTACGTCCTGAATGCTCCAATAACAACTTTTCCCGTAAAAGCAGTCCTATTAGGGTCAATGACAATAGCTACAAAAGGCTCACTGCGTATCTGATATAGCGATTGTGTAGCCACATCTTTTCCTGATAGCCAGCATCCATAACCAGGATGAGAATGATACCATCCCGCACAATTCTCCAACCTGCCAGTCTACACCAGAAAAAGCACTTAGTCAACCATAAAATGACTCTAGACTTGAAACAGTCGTGCAAGGAAGCCCAATCAAGTACAACACATAACGCAACAACAAAGAACCAATGTTAACACAAGAATTAGGCAAATGTTTGAAAAACAAAAAACCAATTAAGTACATTCTTTTACCTAGCCAAAGAACCAATCCTTCAAACAAAGCCCAATTGAGGCACTGTCATCACAAGAAATCAAACCATACCAACAAAAAACCATAGTAAACAAAAGGACTCTCAACCTTCTGACTTGCAACAACAACAAAAATACAAACTACAGTTTCCACATTACTTATCCTAACTAACAGGTAACTAACAATCCTTGGATTAAAAAAAACGCAATTAATAATCACACACACACACACACACACACACACAAGTAACTGCGTAGGGTTTTCACATTTATCAAGTACTCCTACTTAACAAATGCTATTATAATGGAGACGTGGACACATAGATATACCTGCTTGATTAAGTCCTTGTATTCTTCGATGTATTGAGTGGAGTTGCTATGGGGATCAGGCCAGAGCTCGACGTCATCGGCAGGGACGGGAAAGGCGTCAAAGAGAATGAAGGCGTCACTAACGGCCTTGCCGTAAGCGAGGCCGGTGAGCTCAACGTCGGTGACGGAGCAAACGTGGTTGAGCATCTTAAAAAGAGCGAGGGCGGAGATTTTAACGCGCTTGAAGTAGTGACGGCTATTCTCCCAAGGCTTCTCCTTCAGAAAAGCGTCATATTCGGCTTCGCCGGAGAGGAAAACGGAGTCGGTAACTTCGACGGCCGAACGGGAAGAAGAAGATGATGGTGACGAAGAAGAGGAGGGATCCATGATCTTCTTCTCTTGATTAACTGAAGGTTATCAACATCAATTTCTTGCTCTCATTAATTCCCCTTCTTCTACTTCTTCTTCTCCATGAACAGTTCAGCGAATCCTTTCCCGCCATCAACAGAATTAGACTGATCTTTTTGTTTAATTTTTAATTCCTTTAAATCTAATTTTTTTTTCAGGTTAAATCGTGTCATATTAAAAAAAAGTTAGTTGTTAGACAATACACCATTTACTAATCAAAATATTTTGTGTGTTTCACTGAACTTATTTTGTGTAAATAAGTAAGTTATTTTGAAATACTAGTATATTTTAAGTGACTGTGTTTTTTCTACGTTTGGATGAACTCATTTTTCAACTGACTTATTTAACCTGAGTGGAAAAAAGTGACTTATTTTCATCTTATAAGTAGCTTATGAGGTGAACCCAGCAAATTCTTACTCATTTTAAGCATCAAATCACAACCAATTCATACACGCACAATTTAGCTTACGAAAAATAAGTCACTTATATCGAAAAAAAAAAGTCATTGCACAATTTTAATTATTTTCAAATTGACTTAAAAATAAATCAACTTAAAATTTAAAAACTTTTCCACAAGTCCACTCAAACTTATTCTAGAAAATAAGCTCTTTATTTTAAGGATATGACTTAAATTGAAAACAAGTCACTTTTATCAGTTTATTTATGTAAGTTAATCCAAAAACACACATTCAATCATCAATGTTCTTATAGAAAATAAATAGGTTGATAGTTACAAACTTACAATTAGTAATTTCAAAATTGAAGTCAACTTTTTATTAGAATAGTTTGTCTTAATTGGTACATCCGTACATGGGTGCAATTTTCCCATTCTGTGAATCTCCTTTAAATGAATTAACAGAGAAGATCGTCCCCACTAGGGGTGTGAATTGGGCCTGCAACCAGCGGGCCCCACCCACCCATTTATAGAAATCCCCATTTTGGACCCGCCCATTTTGGGTTTAATGTTTTTTGGGCGACCCTGCCCAATAAAGTACTAATGGGTATGGGTATGGGTGAGGGCATGGGTAATTCTGCCCGCCCATTAAAAAGAATACATGTAGTAGTTTGTAGTTTTTATTAAGGTTTAAGACTTCATACGTGAAGAACTTAAGGTTGAAGTTGCATAGTATTGGAGAATCATTTAGATTATGTTAGTAATTGTTATTTTATTGTTGTTTTAAATCCATACTGTTTTATATTAAGAGTTCTTATTAGTTATTAGATCACTACAAAAAAAACGGCGCTTTCCGGCGTACACCTTCCGGCGTTTTCATCAAAAACGCCGGAAATGTCATGCCTTCCGGCGTTTTCTAAAAAACGCCTAAAAGAAACGCCGCAAAATTTGGCGCGCTCTTCCCGCCTTCTTTCCCGCGCACACATACCGGCGTTTGTGGACACAAAAACGCCGGTATGTATATTTTAATCAAAAAATTTGTTATTTGCTTTTCTTTTTCTTTTTTTTTTTGAAAAAAATAACACATATCGGCGTTTTTCATTCTTAAAAACGCCGGTATGTCTGAATATTATATTATTTTCTGCATCCCGCGTTTCGGCGTTTGTGGGTACCCTACGGCGTTTGTAAAAACGCCGATGTGCTACTTTTCCACGTTTTTTTTCGGCGATTTGCAAAAACGCCGTAGAGTTGTTTCGCCGGAAAAAACGCCGGAAAGAGGCAAAAATAAACGCCGGTAAGCGGCAAGTGTTTTGTAGTGGATACTTTCTTTGCCATTGGATTTTTGTTGAATGTTTCATTTTGTTGAAAGTTGTAAACTTATTTAGCTTGTTGAATGTTGAGGTTTGATTAAATATTAAGTGTGTTTCATTATGGCCAGTGGCCATTAGCAAAACAATGCAACTATTCAAGAGTGTGAAGCTATTTTTTTATTGCAAAGTTTTTTCTATATTTATAAAATGGGCATATGGGCCCCGCCCATTATACCCAGACCCGTCCAGGCCCATTTAATCGGGTCTAGACGGGTAAAGCTTACGGGTATGGGCTGCCCCATATCCATGTATCTTAACTGGGGCGGGTATGGGCTTGACCTTGGGGCGGCCCGTTTCCCAAGTTCACAGCCCTAGTCCCCACTCCCCAAACCCTAAACGCGGGAAAGTGAAGAATTTTTGGCGGGAAACACAACAATTTCAACCTCCTCAATATCAAATCTTTCCTCTTAGACCTTTCGTTGCCATTTCTCTCTCTCTCTCTCTCCACCTCTTTAACCTTCTCTCTTTCTTGATTTAACTATGTTCTCCAGCAGCCAGCTAGATACCGCCGCCGCCTTCTCAGGCGGCGGTTTCATGTCCTCACAGTCTACTCAGCTCAACGATTCATCTACCTTACCGCCCAAAGTAAGTCCAATCTTTGATTAAATCACGTGACATGTCTTATTTCCCTTTCATTTTTCATCCTTGAACCCTACACTGCCATATTCGTTGATTAATGTATAGTTATTAACTGGATTAATCGTTTTGTTCGCTGTTTCAATAGAGCCGTGAGACTCAGGGTTTGGTTCCGGTAACAGTTAAACAGATTAGCGAAGCCTCTCAAACTGGCGATGAAAAGTCTAATTTTGTAATTAACGGCGTCGATGTTACCAATGTGAGACTTTTTTTTCTCTATATGTTCAAGAAATTTTTTTTTTTACATCTAGATGTAGATTCAGACATGTAAATTCAAAGATGTTAGTTTTGGGATTTTTATCCATTGTGGCTTATGGTTGATATGGTTTTGTTTATGTTTTTGATTCAGGTAACATTGGTTGGTATGGTGTTTGAGAAAGTTGACAGAAACACTGACGTTAATTTTGTTCTAGATGACGGAACAGGACGGATCAAATGTCGAAGATGGTACTATATGAATCTTTAATCTTTAATGCTATAGTAATATGTGACACACGTGTGTTTTTATGCCTGCTTGTGTCTAGATTAGTTAGGACTTTTTTATATGTTTTTGGTTACTGGTTACTGTGAGATGAAAATGCATTTTGAATGTCTTTCTGATTGTTAAAATAGGGTGAATGAGCCGTTTGATACAAAGGAAATGGAGGAAATCAGGTGAACTTTCAACTTCATGTTTTCTATGTGAATATGCGAGACAGCTGTGCCTTCTTGATTTTTACCTTTTCAAGATATTCAATGACAGAGATGGTATGTATGTTCGAGTTTATGGGCATCTGAAAAGCTTCCAAGGTGTAAAGCAGGTTGTTGCTTTCTCAATCAGGTATTTATGCTACTTTTGTTTATTTAAAGAGGCTCAATTGAATTATGCTTATTTGATCTCTTTCTAGTCACTGTTTTATAAATTAGTGGCCTGCCAAAAGAAATTTTCCCTTTTTAAATCTATGGTAAGTGACATAAATTTATAAAGCAGATCCTGAGTGCAAAATGCCCTTTTGTCACATTCATTTGCCAATGTTATGTTGCTGGGAAAGTAATCTGGTATGCATGATCCTTGCCACACAGATCATATGGTCTTTTCCCGCTGAACTAAAGCCGTCAATATGGGCCGAGCCCGTAGGGCCGGCCCGTTTTTGCTTAAGCCCTATAGGGCCGAACTTGGGATTTAGAGGGAAAAATAGGGGTGTGGGCCCTGAAGGGCCGGCCCTTAAGGGCTAGGGCTTTTCTGCCCGACCCTGTTAGGCCCGACCCTTTTTCCTAAACTAAAAAAAATAAAAAAATAGAGGTGTTCACTCTCAAAGTCCTTAGTCTCGATGTAAGTTTGTAATAGTGTAATGGGTCAAATGTGCCAAGTTGCATCCATCTAATTAATGTTCAAGTTTTTATTTGCACAAGAAATTAATTGCATGAATTTAAATATGATTGTGAGTTTTTTTTATCAAATATGCTTGAAGGACACTTAATTATTTGCTAATCGATTCAAATATGCTTGAAAGACAATTTATTATTAGCTACGTTTTTTTGCAAATGATGGAGGTGATAATGCTTATGGTGTAAAGAAGAAATGAAAAAACTTGATATTTTTGTCAGTGGAGAAGATGAGGAGGCAACTCATAGCCAAACACAATTAAATGTTGTCGAATGATATTTATTGTGATTTTTTTTATGAGTTGTAATTGTGTCTTGTGGATTATTAGTATTTGAATGTTTTTTTATTTCCTTATTAATGTTTTGGTTTATTTATATTAATACTTGAGTTTTATGTAGTATACTTGCTTAATGCTTATTAAAAGTTAAAACTTGTGTAGTATGTGATTGAAATTTTAAATTTTTTATATGGGCCGAAGCCCTGAGGGCTGACCCTGGCCCGATTGCTCTAGGGCCGGACTTTAGAAAACAGAGGTTTTTTTGGAAAAAAGCCCTGATGGGCTTGGCCCGTTTAGCCCTGACCCTTAAGGGCCAAGCCCTTAAGGGCCGGGCCGGCCCGTTTTGACAGGTCTACGCTGAACAACCAAGAAGTATTTAGAATTCGGTGCAACAGTATCTGACTTACCATAGGATTTTTTACACATTGTCATTGAATGTGGGTATAAAATTGAGGTTTATCACGGCATATTCAATCTTTGCCAAGTTGAGGTTCACAGTTCCTAAAGTTTCTTAGTAGCCGTATTTAAACAGACTTTATAAGCTAATATCTAGAACTGAGGGGAGAATTTTTTTTTTCACATCCAAGTGGGAATATTAAGTAAGCAGAGATCAGCTTTCTGTGCTAAAGCCAAAAAAGAAGACCCAATAACTTCTGTCCCCCAAATGGCAGGTGGGATAAAATCTCCTAAATCTGTAATTGAGCAGTCCTTCACACATGTTAGGAGGAGTTACAAGGTCTTCTGCCCCCCCCCCCCCCAAATTGGATTAGAGAACTGCAATTTGTATGATAACTGTGATCTAATTCAGCTTCAGTTTAATATAAATGGTAATTGTTCATTGGGTCTACCTGATGGGCGGGCTATATTATTATTGTTGGCTAGCATTTAGATCTTCAAGTTCTGTCCAAAATAGTATTCACTCATTGCAAAGATTGGTTATTTGATGGGTTTTTCTTGGAAGACTAAATCGCATCAATGTTGCTAGGAATTGAAAAGTAATTTCCTAAATCATTAAGGTAATTATTCTTAGGGGAGTTGTATATTTGGCAGGATTGGTTAGATTGTCGTTCTAATTTTATTCTTGTACTGTTTCCCCAGGCCAGTGATGAGTTATGATGAGATTTCTTTTCACTTTATTGAATGCATACATAATCATCTACACTCCAAAGTCAAGGTACATATTTTTTCTACTTATGAGAATCAAGTCCATTTTTCTCATTAGTTAAGAGCATAATATGAAATGCATTTCTTCGGATTTATTTTTCCTTAGGTTGAAGGGGATACTCCTGTACGTCCTTCATCTATAAACTCATCTCAAGTATCAAATGGAAATCAAGCGCCATCATCGAATCCAGTATGAGACTGACCTGTCAAAAGTATTGTTTAAAATTATTGTTTAGTATGATAGTGTTGATTATATAGTTTTCTTTACCTCAGATATATGCACAATATAGCATGGATGGGCTTAAGGATTGTGATAAATTGGTCCTTGATTATCTGAATCAGCATTCGGACATGTGAGTTATACGATGAGAATATTATGTTCTTTGTACTTTTTCTTTCACCTCAATATTTTCATTGAAATCTATAGGATTGTGAATACTTCCATTAAAACTTTAAATTGTTTTCGAAATTGCAGGTCTGATGAAAGGGGAATACATGTCAATGAAATGTCTCGAGAGCTTAAACTTCCATTGGACAAGATCATGTACTCTTCCTTTCTATTCTTTTGCCTGAAATCTCATAATTCCTATCCACGAGTCTGGGAAATTGCATTTTAACTTCACCTGTTTATGATGGTAGGTTGTCATTAAAGGCTCTTGGGGACGATGGACTGGTATATTCCACCATTGATGACAATCATTACAAGCAGGCTTAATGTATTTAGTGGCCTTGATACTATGACTATTATTATTGATTGTCTTTTTGTTTTGTTGAAGAGGATGTAGATAAGTTTCAGTATGGATTAACTTGGTAGAGGATTTTGTACTGTAAACTCCTTTAGCCTTGTCACAAGGTTTTAGCATACTTTTGGTTTGGTTGGTTCTTATAATATGAATGATGATATGAGAGTTGATTTCTTTATGATGGATTGATGCAACTGCATTAATCCACTCTTCATTATAGTAATTTATAAGACTATTTTGATTTTTTTTAAGAATTTAAGGATATAAAGTTTATTACTTTAAAATGTCTATCATTACGTTTTTCTCCTCAACTAATTCAACTTATAGCATAATCGTATATAAGATATCTTAAAATTAAGTGTTATATTTGGCTTCTTAATCACTAAAAAAGTTAAAATGATGTTATATTTGGAGGGGAGGGGGCATATTTACCAGCTCAAGCTGAGATTTTTGGAACATATCATATATTGAGTCAAATGCGTGACTTTTTTAAGACATTGGGTATCTTAGTGTATTCTTAATTTAATATGAAAAGCGATCAAAGTACAGAAAAAATTCGGATGTTTAGGCCCAGCAAAGTTCATTGAGGCCCAATATCCTATAGAGCTGTTGCTAGGTTCGTGCCCAATAGACGCATAAGCTGGGCGGCGTTCGCTGCTTCAAAGTACAGAAAAAATTCGGTAGGAGGTGGAATATTGATTTTCTTTTGTTTTTGGCAATCGATGACATGTTGAATATTTGAATTAGAAATCTTATCTGCAGTCCTTGTCCTTTTGTGACTAAATTAAATAAACTTGAATGAAAATAACATAGGACTTATGAAATCAATGTCCCAATATGGGTAATATTGAGTAATAAGTACAGCCGGTAATATGGGACTGGCCCGTCGGGCCGGCCCGTTTTCTTGCAAACCCGAAGAGGGTCGGGCCTGCTGTTTTGGTGGAAAAATAGGGGAGAGGGCCTGTTAGGGCCGGCCCTTTAGGGCTTAGGGCCCGTGCGGGCCGGCCCGTATTTTAGGCCCGTTTCCAAGTTTTATTTTAAAAAAAATTACATATGATTCTTTATTTAATTTATGATTTTTTTGTTTCTTTTTTATACATGCTTGAAGGACAATTAATTTTTTTTTCTCTTTTCTTAGATGATGGAGAAGATAGTGCATATGATGGTAAAGAAGAATTGCAAAGACTTGATATTTTGTTAGTGGAGAGGAGTCAATTCATAGTGAAGCACAATCAAATGTCGTTGATGACAGTGATGATGATGTGCACTCTTAGATGACTCGTTGAATGTTATTATTTAATGTTTATTTAGATTTATATTTGAAGACTTTGTTATTTATTTTGACTGTCAGATTATGTGTATCACTATACAGTGTATGTTGTAATGTAATTATCGCTTATCAGACTATATTATGACTTATAACTATGTTCATTGTGGGTTTGTGATGTTATTAGATGATTTTGTTTTGCTAAAACCATAAAATTTACAGGGCGAACAATGTGGAAAGAGGAAAAATGAGTTTAGTAAAAGGATTTTTTTTTTTAAAAAAAAAGAAGAAAGTGGGCCAGGCCCTACTGGCCAGGTCCGGCCCGATGGCATGAGGGCCGGGCTTCGCAAATAGGGGAGTAAAAGGGGGACCGGGCCTAAGTGGGCCAGGCCCGTTTAGGCCCGGCCCGATGCGGGCCGGCCCGAATTCCCATCTCTAGTAATAAGGACTTTGCCGCTGTTAAGTTTGAATTCATATGATTATAAAAATTGTGTTCATCAAGAGAAGTAACTCCAATTGAGTACTCCCCACAATACTTGTATTAAATATGAGAGACCTAACTTGTAACACTCTTGAATCAAAATAAATAACAGGTTTATCTATTGGATATATGAAATTTCTGTTGACTCATTTATTGGGTGAACGCTAGCTGGCCATAGATTTTAATATGCTTTGTTCATTGAGAAATTGTCAAACCTCTAACCATCAACTAGAATAAGAGAAACCCTTTCCGTGTTACTTAGGGACTTTGATACTTCATTCATTCATGGATTTTATTTAAGTCTTCAGACAAAGGAACCTAACAATAGGGAATTATTATTAGGAATAGACGGCGAGAGAGAGAGAGAGAGAGAGAGATGGCTGATGAGGATTGGAAAGAGAGAGGAGATCGAATATATATGTGTGTGTATGGGTGTGTGGGGTGAATTTCATTGTCAAAGCACGTGGCACAGGACAATGGGGATAGTGACACGTGTCACGATCAGCCTCACGTGAAGGTGAATCCTCCATAGTCCACAACATCAAGTCATCAATGACATGGCGGACCGAACATTTGGAATTAGCAGTAATTAAGAAGCCGCCTATGTGTATTCCATATGCCATTTGCACGTAAGCAGCTTTAATTATGATTGCCTTCACACTTCACCCTCCTCCCTTAGACTCTCACCATCATCAACTCTCTTGACTTTTTTTCTCTTCTTCAATCTTCACACCCCTTTCTGTCATTCTGGGTATGTTTCAACTCACAATTTCATACTCCTTTTTAGCAAGAAAGGCTAAGAGGGAAGGGCTTGATGTCGTTGTGTGTGTGTGTGTGTGTGAGGCGGCCCATACGACAAACAATTTTGACCATCTAATATGATGCGCGTTCATGGATCACTTTGTTTTTAATTTCATCGGTTTAATTCTTTAATTTTTGTATGGCTAACTGATGATTTAATCATGTTTAATTTTTATATGGTGATTTAGAGAAAACATATCATATATATTAACTAATTAATTTACATTCTTAATAACAGGTAAATTAGATCAATGTCTTATACGTTTAGCATTTAGTACCGCTGGATTCAGTATAAAACTAAAATTTTTAGTGCACGGTACACTGCTGAAGTAATTGACACACACATGGCATGCAGTCTTACCCCAGCAGTTTCAAGAATATGCACATTATATTATGGATATTCCTTGACGATTGACACCAATGAAAAGAAATACCAAAAAATTTTATTAGCAACAACTTAATATTATCAAATATATAATGGGATTAATTTTAGTACTTTCGAAACCACATGGGGCCACTTTGAACGAAACACGCATTATTCTGTTGTCCCTTTAACCAAATTTTCCTTATTTTTGCCGAATCGGTCTTTACCACAAACCTGGAACCCAAAAACATGATATACATCTTCCTAGCTAACAGGAAATCGATTGACCATGATGTTATATAAATAAAATCAGATAAACTTTGTACGTACAGACCAGCCACATATATATGGGACTCAACTAAAACTATTACACACCAAATTATTAAAGTAAAAAACCAAAACGAAACGACCACGTACAACTAAAACACCTTATTAGAAGAAGAAAGCCAGACCAAATCAAAATAAAACAGCCCGATATTGAGTGGCCAAAATATATATAGCTCTCGCCAAGGCCATCTCCCCATATCAGGGAAAAAGTTTAGGGGAAAAAAAGACACACATGACACACACACACACAGTGCATGACTCATATATAATGAGTTAATGACCTAAAACACGGACACTCACTAATTACTACTTAGAGATCTCTGACGTGGAAGAGTTTGGGATTTTTGACGACGATGTCGTACATGTAAACGGAGTTGAACTTGGAGTAGTCACGTGGCAGAGAGATGAGATCAATGGAAGAACGCTTATGAAATTGGTACAATTCTGTGTCACCATAATACCTTTCCCACCCTAACCCGCACAATATCTTCTCCAGGCTTCCGTACGACCTCACCACTTCCCCTGTGGGCAGGTACACTAGAACCGCCCTCTTCCCCACCGTTGGTGCCCCATCCGACGGTGATTGTGGGTTCTCCAGCCTAAACACACCGTTATTGAACACCCATACACCTGCCATTTCTCTCTATCTCAAATTCTCAATGTGTTATATGTGCATATATGTATGTGTGTGTTTGTGTATCTTTGTAAGCAAGGAAGCAATGAGAATTAATGATAATGATGAGGAAGGTGTGTATATATATAGAAGGTATAGAAGACAAAATCTAAATAGTAGGGTATGTTACGTTGATGTGAGATTGTATGGGGTTTGGCTTGGAATCTAGATATTGTGGGGGCCACATGGTTTTAATTACAGAGACAGGGTGGTATGGCCGTTAGGTCCCATGTAGGGCACATTAACAACAACCCCAACTATAAGAATATTTGTGCCTTCATTTCTGTTTTTTGAGTGAGTGAGATTGTGTTTGTATAATTTGTATATTTATGACCACCAAACGCTTATATTAATTAACTCGAGTTGTTATAACTTAACAAGTGGTCTCGAGTTCGAGCTTTGTTTATATATACAGTCGTGATAATTACTTGAAGTTATTGAGGTCCCCCATTGTGGCCTACATTCACGCAAATTGCATTAATCAATAGTTAATATGTATAGATACTGATAGGATAAATCCAAAAAATAATTGCATATTTATGTAGAAAAAGTCAATGAAATATTAAAAGCAAGCGTGAGGAGGAAGGGGGAGAGAGAGCACGAGATGTCCACGTGAACAAGAGCTGGGGTTGCCTTTGGTTGAACATATAGGTGGGGTCTTCGAATCATTGGGAATAATTAATATGCACGCCTTAATTAAAAAGTCATGTAGCTAGCCATGTTTTGTTTATAGATTTGTGTAGTCACATTCACTTCCTCATCCTGTTGTGTGGCTTCATTAAAAACGGATAATTTATTACAGATTATATTCTTGAATATAAAAAATATTTAAGCTATATAACAATTATATTTTATCTTTTACTTCAAGTATATATAAATAAAATCCGGCGGTCTAATAAAAGATAAGAGGCTCTCAGAAATTGCCTTTTTGGAACCCTTGAGAAATGTTAGCTGACTAGTTAGTTCTAATTCGATAAGTATTTACTACATACAGTCGTTCTGTTCTAATTAATTTGCACTTAACATGATTAATGAATAATTTAGAATAATATACTCCCTTCGGCCTAAGACTTAATTGACTTTTTTAGAAAATCCGATAAAAAAGTAAAATAAGTTAATTATAAATTGATTTACCTAATTTTTTCCCTTAGATTAGTTTATTTTACCTATAAACTAATGTATAATCTAAAAATATATCAAATATGTCATGATTTAATAACCTATTTCGCAACCTTAATCTCTCCAAAAAAAAGTCAATTCGGTCTTATAATTAGGACCTGAGGTAATATTTAAAGAGTTAGTTACTGATATGGTAGAGCACAGTGATATAGTATGATTCATACAACTGATTTAACACAGTAAGATGAGACTTTATTGTTATTTGTTGTTATAACCTTGATTAATTGGGAAAACACACTTTGATTATGCCTTAGGTTCACACTTCAAGGGCTCATAGTCATCCATTAGCCGTGGTTTATTAAATATTTTGTCATAATCAGTGTCACTTCCAATTTCTAAGATTGGTAAATTTTTTATTTGCGGTCAAAGGTGGTTAATTATCTCTCAAGCTTGGAATATAGCCATTTTGATATAAATAATAAACAATTAAGAACCAATGCAATTTAAACTAAGTTTGTTGTTTAATTATCCTAAGTTGATTGACAATAATCATATATATACAATTAGTGCGTTATTAATTAACCCTTCAGAAGCACTACATAACAAGCTAAATATTAGCTTCAGTTCTAAATATAAAAGTCAATTAGTTGGGATAGACTTTTGATTCTAAATATATAGTATATTTTTATTTCATTTTATCTCCTACGTGTATTATGTTTCTCCGAACTGACGTCTTACTCATAAACCCAGAGTCGTACAAGATTTTCAAAAATGCCATGTAACATATATATGCTGAAATAGTGTACTTTTTTTTCTTAATTTCTCAAAATTAATCAATTGGGTGCATGGTAGTAAGGTTTTTCTTTTGATTTTTGGAGATAGAAACTGAAAATGCATGTTACAGGCATACACACGACTACAAACAAAAGAAACCCTATATCGAGAGTAAAATTTAGATTAACCTATATATAAATCCAATTATATTAAATTAAAATTAAAGGTGTTGATATCTGTGTGCGTGTGTATGATTGATCTTTGAAAATATCAAAAGGTCCTTTTCACTTTGTACTATGGAAGCTAAGTTCTTTGTCCGTAAAGGATAAATATCTGGGAATGACAGTAACGCTTGCCATGCCACCTTTTACTTTACAACAACTAATAATTATCGTATTGTTTGTGTTTTTATTGTCTCGAAGTGATTTTAATTTTCCAATGTATTTTTTGTGCATACTTTCCAATATATTTTTGAAAGTATCGTCCTTATTTTTTTTCATGATTTAAAATTGGAGTATAATAAAACTTATTATGTGTACAGAAAAAATAAAAATGAATTATAATATTAAATGATGTAATGATGATGGCATCCCATATAAAACAGTTGGTTACTCTGTAGGAGTAGTGTTCAATATACATTCCTTTTGATTATTAAGCCATGATTAGGAGATGATTGGGTTATCCACAGATTTTTCATATTCACCAAACAAATAATACGACCTCATCTGCAACACTTGATATTAGGTCACTTCAAAAATGATTGAGCCTTCTCTCAAATTTCACGAAGGAACACTTGGAAGGATCGAGGGTCCCAATCATGACCAACAACATTAATAAATTTCTCTGCTGTTGATTAAGGCAACTATGTGCATAAATTACTAGAATGCTAAAAAATGGTGAGATTCCCACATGCCATCACATGGGCTTCCACCAATGTCTGGTCCTCCACACAACATGGAGAAACAAAAAGCTTTAATTGCATCGCCTTGCTAGCCACTCTGCTTGTCAAATCTGTCGTTGCCATGTCACACTCACCATATTTTGCTTTGTTCTTCATTTTCTTTGTTCGTATATTATATTCTCTCTCAAGCATTTGACTAGTTTATTTGATTGATTTGATTTTACATAAACTTGATTATTAATTGAAGTGCAGGACATGGATAAGCAAAAATCTACGTGCAGTGGGTGTTTAGAGATATTTTTTTTATTAGTTTTACGTTGCAAAGTAGACGTCTGAAAGAGTCTTGTCTTGAAACTAAAAACATGCTATGCAAAATTTTTTTAATTAATTCTGGTGTTTTAATTTCAAAACACCACCCAATTAGTCACCTAAAATTCCAACCATTAATATCTTACAACAAATTAAACATGCAAGATTTTCTTAATTAATTCTGGTGTTTTGATTTCAAAACACCACCAAATTAGTCACATTAAATTCCGACCATTAATAGCTTCAGCTTGTAACAAAACATGCAAGAATCTTTTTAAGTTGATAATTCTGGCTTGATCATCAAGCGAGGATCACAGTGGTATTCTAAAGAAGGATTTACATACATGAACAAGTTTGATATCACATGTCAACTAGTGCATTATCTTAAAATTATAGCTAGCTAGTGTGTTTATTATAAATCTCTCTAGCTTGTGTTTGTGTGACGACCTTTTCAAAGTAGTGTGTTGCGATTGATACGATTACCTAAACATACATAATTTTGTGGTAAAACATACAGGGAAAATCATGGGGCATCATATCATTAACAGTTTATACATATGATCGATTTTAATGCATTAGTTTTATATTATGCTATATACTTGACTCTTTCGATTTGAATGGTACCAGGGCCACCGGTGGCCCTGGTATGATGTTCTTCTTTGTGCATACAAGTGGGACTTTGGAACTCTGCAGAAACCCTAAATAACAATCTATTGTCTGGAGAGAATTAATCCCAAGTGGTACCAAATACTTCTTTTCTAAATATACGAGCATTTATCCTGAAATAATTTTAAACTTTATTGGATATAGAACCTTCAACCTTATTGACTAGTTTTAGATAGAGACGTATGTCGATATAAACACACACCCACACATACATGCATGCATGTATGTTTATATCGACATACATACATATTTATACATATAAGGTGAACAATACACACGCACACATATATTATTAATTGCCGGCATTTGATTTTCAGGTCATTTCATTCGAATGTCACACCTCATGCAGACACGTGCACACTGCCCCCCTCATGCACAATTTTATTCTATAAACGACATTGACGTTTATGTGGTCCTTCAATTCTCTCTTCTATTTAGCCAATCAAAGCCTGCGTTCAACTTTTTTGTTGCGTTCAATCATCTCTATCTCGAGTATTGCCCGTATGATTGATTAATACTCCTAGTTAGTTTACATGGAATTCGACATCATGTATCATCATGAGCTGACAAGTTGCATGTAAACCATGAACTAACTAGAAGTCACGGTAAATCGGAACACTTATTTTGAGAACCTTTATATTAAAGTGATGACAACATTCTAGATCTTCACAAGTCCTTGTAATACGGCCTGGATATTTCAATTCACAGTTGTCACGGCTGTTTGAATTTTGGAGGACAAACCCAACTCAGCAAGATTCTACGAGTAGTAGATTTAATTATTGGAAAAATGGAGAAAAAAATCCAACCTTTTCAGTAATTTAGTTTTGGGGAGAAGAATTTAACAAAAAAATCCAGAAGGCATCCCCAAATAGTATGTTGAATCAGAAATAACATGGTTAATGGTAAAACCACAATGTAACAACTGGTCAAATAATACTCTCAGTCCTCAACTATGATCTAATTTGATGGCGATCTATAAAACACTTTTCTTATTTCATCTATTACATAAATTTCTAATTTTACAAAACTAAGTTGCCAAACCTAAAACTACTTGATATAGAAACTAATGGTATATGTGTAAGTATTTTAGAAAAATATGCATGTCATATATATTGCGTATGTGTTATAGTTAATTAACGTGTTTAATAACTTCATTAACCATTTCGAAATTAGATAAATAATGCGTATTGCGTTACAGACTATATGAGTATTAAATTTAAAACAAAGTTAAACCTGACAAGTTGCATACATGCCTTTAATTACTTCTAAAAGGATAGATATGTGATAGTTAATTGGGAAGCTACATTATTTAATTGATAACCCTCTTTTTCTAATATACAAGAAAGCTGTAGCAACTAAACTAGATCACAATTACTCAAAAAGGAAAACTCGTAAAGGAACTAAATGAAAACTATGTATTATCTCTGAAGAACATTTGGCAAGACTATTAGTTTCTATGTGTATATGGTGATTTTCAAGGATCAAATTCCATTTCTCATTAATATCATCATTGTCTTCCTTGATAAGTCTAGTTGCATCTAATTTTCCTAAATAAACCCTAATAATGTCTATCCAAAATAAACAAGCAATATAGGAAAAGTGGGAATAAAGGTATACTGTTAAAGTAAATTAGTAATATCATGTACTAATAACTAACTTATCGTAAAATAAAAAAAACATGTACTAATAACTAACTTATCTTAAAATAAAAAAAAACTAACTTATCGGATGTCCCTTAAATCTAATAAAATTAGGGGATCAATCTTATATTTAGGAACAGATATATATACTTAAAAGTTTTACTGTGTCAAATTTAAAACTTTATAATCTAACCACCACCACCAAGACGTTATTTCATAATCTGTAACATATCCTTTGGCAACAAAATATTCTGTAACATATCACTCTTCATAAATCATAAATTTATATGTAATAATAATATTGATCGATGCGAGACTTCTCATAGGGACGACAGAAATTCTTTAAAACTCTTGTCATGTCCTTATAATTGTAAGATGGATGGCCTGGATTTTAGCTCACATCTTTGACATATGTTTAAATTTTGGAGGACATACAAATCCAACTAAGCATCAAGAATCTAATTTCAATGTGTGTGTGTGTTGATAAATTGTAAAAACCCAAACCTTTCAATATTTAAGTTAGACAGGGAGAAGATCTTTTTTTTTTATTATTGAAAAATAGCGGGGGAACATAATATTCTAATTCCACACAAGCATCCCACCACAACCTGTATAAAAAGACCCTTTTCTTATTTCCCCCCAAGCAGTAAGCACTTAAAAATGAGAATATATAGATGAGGAATTTACTAATATATAAATGTATGCATATGTATGTACGTATGCTTGAATATAATGAAGTACATGTGTGTGCGCGCACGCGCATATCCCCACCAGCAGCACAAAAGCTTGAAAACTATGTAACATCGGGTATGCCCCATATCTTGTCGTTCCATGCACACACGCATCGCGAGAGGGGGACCTGTACTAACCTTTCAAGTCCATATCATACTCCCTTCCTAAATATAAGATCACTTTAGCAAATTTTAAGAGATTTAGGAAGACATTCTAATGAGTTAGGATTGCATGAAATTTTCAAAATACCCCTCACCTAAATTTCAAGTCCATATAGGATCCTCTCACCTTCAAACCACTATTTTTTGGGTGAAAGAAGTATAAGGGTAATTTGGGGTATACTTGAGTCAAATTAGAAAATGATTTTATATTTAGGAACGGAGGGAGTATTATAATTAAGAAATGCCGTAAGGATTGTTTTGTTTTATCAAATCGCAAAGGAGTGTTATGTTTCAGAGAGGTAACATATAAAATTTAGAATTATAAATGGTTAATTTTTATTCTTACTCTTGCGTTGCGTCTGCATGTTAAATGTAAAGAGGGAAGAAAAAGTATATGTTTAATACCTTCCAGATCTAAATACAAATACAAAACTCTATAATCTATACTCCCTCCGGTCCAAAATATAAGACCTAATTGACTTTTTTGGAAAATCCTAAAAAACCAAAAATAAGTTAATTATAAATTGATTTACCTAATTTTTTCCCTGGTTATTTTACCTATAAACTAACGGATTATCTAAAAATATATCAAATATGTCATCATTTAATAACATATTTCGCAACCTTAATCTCTCCAAAAAAAGTCAATTAGGTCTTATATTTAGGACCGGAGGTAGTATTTTATTTTACCTTGCAGTATTATTTAATCTTTACATAAATAACAAATATATGAATGTATACATTAACTAACACAATATCATCCTAAATAAAAAGTACTACAATTCTATAATTCAAAGCAATAATTTAGCTCCATGATCAATTAAGATCAATGTATATATAACTACAATTTGCACATTCATCATGTAACAACTAAATTTTATTCACAATATTTTTTAAGTGAGTTATGGCAAAATATTTGTTCCAAGAGTGAGAAAGAGAAGGAATCAGAATCTTAACCTGAGATAACAATACACATCTTCATATATTACAATGAATTCAGTAAAAATAAATTTACTAGTCATGACCTTTACAGTTTACAGTTTTTTTTGGGACAATCTTTACAGTTTACAATATACACCATGTGCATCTTCAGCAATTATCCAACAATCTTGGGCTTCAATTCACATAGCAGCACCCAAAAGGGCTCCAAAGCCCAAAACCCCGGCCCAAACAAGGCCCATTTGAATCTGTGGTGAGCTTCCGCTAGCTGGAACATCATCATCAGACGGCCCAGGAGCAGGCGATATCTCCGACGCCGGCGGCGGCGACATCTCCGATTCCGGCGGAGGAGGTATCTCCGATGAAGGTGAAGATGAAGGAGCTTTAGTCACCGGTGCCGATGAAGGTGTAGCACCAGACGACGGCGTCTCCGATGAAGATGGCGGCGGCGGAGACTTTGTTACCGGCGCCGGTGATGGAGATTTCGCCTTTGGTGAAGACGGAGAAGAAGCCGACGGCGAAGATGACGGCGTAGATTGTTCAATTCCAGGTGCGATGATTGGTTTAGCGATTTGAAGAATGGAAACGCTGTTCGGCTGAGAGGCGACGGTGCTGACTAATTCAACGTTGATCGGAGCGCCGTTGACGGCGGAGCCGAAGGCCATTTCGCCTTCGCCGATTAAACCGACCTTGATGAACCCTAACTTGCTGTTAGCTGAGCTAGTGGTTTGATAGAGAGTGGTCAATTGATTTTGCTGATTCTCAACGGCGGTCGTTAACTTCATTTCGTCGTAGTAGCCGAGGATTACGTGGTTACTGAGGATTGCTTTTATGGCGGCCGGTGATTTTCCGGCGATGGCGGAGATGGCGGAGTTTCCGACGGCGAGTATAGTGACGCTTTGACGAGCGTTGATTTGATCAGCGAGTTTGGTTTGTGTGAGGTATTGATTGAATGAAGATAAATCTGGATATTGTGAGAGGATTTTTGTTATGTCAAAGGCTTCAATGGCTGAAGATAAAGCCAGAAAAGCAATAGCTATGCAGAGAAAAGAAGAGTTTCTGGAATTCATCTTCTCTGATTTCTTTAATTTAATTGTTTAATTATTTTACAACAATATAAATTAATTAATAGTGTGTTATCTATATATGCTCTTCTTTTCTCTCCCAAACAGAGATGGAGGAAAAGAGGACTGGGTTTTTATTTATAACATGCAATGTATGTTGTTGGATTCCATGGGTTGAGAGTGAACATCGTGATTCTGCTATTGGAATATGATGAACAATAATAAGTTAAGTAAGTGGTTTTGATATTTTTGGGTGATTAATGTTATGAGTGATTCTCATCCGACCCCCTCTATGTATATAGTTTCTCTATAATTAGTTTTAGTTAATTATCTCACGTTTATGCGTGCTTTTCAAAATTTCTGAATATATATAATTGACTTTAACGACGACATGGTGGTGTTGTTTTTCATTATTTGTTTTGAAATGATTCTGCATTTGTGTATATAGTTTCATACATAATGTATGGTAATGATATACATATTACACAGCTAACTATTATTAGTTGAGTTTCGGTTCCATCGAACCACCAAATGGGGAACGCGTCATGGTTGTTTAAAGTTTTGCCTGAGGCAATCATGCATGGTTTGTTTGTTTTCTTTACATGAACAGTGGGACGTTTAACGTTTATTCTGTCGCTATTTTCTCCTTGCATGCAAACTATTTTTGTTTATTCCAAATATGACATAATTACTTTATTGTTTAATTAGATTAACGATGCTCCTTTAGTCGGTTAAAATCACATATTATCACCAATGATTTCTAGCCATCTATTTTTCCCTACCATATATACTTCTTTTGTTGGTTTATTGATCGAAGGGTATTAACTAAGATGGATGATTTAGAGAAAAATTGAGAATAATAAAAAAATAAAACTTATATTTAAGATTACTAGCGAAGCCTCCCGTGCGTTGCACGGGAGATATAGATGATGGAAGCAATACTATCCACAAAAGTTAATAAACACATAATCAAGTTGCTTTGCATTATAGTTGATTTACAAAAGAGAATGGGGACATAAGCATTTACATATGTCTGATCATATACAAAATAATATGAGCAACCAATTAAGTTGCTATGTATCATCACTCCTGGATATTATGATAGGATTGATTCTCAAAAGATAAAGAAGCTATAAGCATGTGGACTTGCCAGTACAGATGTTGCATGCAGACGAAGCAATTTCAGAAGGATTGCTGCAATGCTTGGAAGAAAGGAAAAAAACATGCATAAGACTAACCTCCTTCTGTATCAGATTCAAATTCATTGTGGAAGATAAAATCCTCCTCATATTCCAATTGAAAGTTTATATCTCTGTAATATTCTTGTTGAGGAATTAATGCATCTGATTAAAATGTGAAAGGAAAAGAAATGAATCAATACATGATTGAATTGGCATATTGCACGAAAACAAAAGGCTGCATAAGACACCTTGCATAGCAGACATATCTTCATTCATCTTTTGTTTGTTTCTTTTCCTGGGCTTGTTAGAAGGGATAATTGGAGCAGTATATGTGTGAAGCTCTCTCCATCTTCTGCTCACACGGATGCAAGAAGGTGCTACAAAATAAAGATGATTGCATTATGCTGACCAAAATATAGTGCTGTTGAAATGCAAATTTTTAATATTAGTAGTATATCTACTCTGACATGCATTTGTTCAGTGAAACAGACCCATCAGCTAATTTGGGCAATTACCTGGATCACTTTGAAGGAGAGGAGTTTCTGGAATTTGATGTGCCTGAGATATAGTTCCTCTTCGCCTACATGAGAGATCAACAGCAGCCTTTGGCTGGGTTGGACACTCCTCATAATGGTAGGAAAGTTCTTTTCTTTTAGGTTGCCTCTGTGATGTTGCTGCAACAGTGTGATGGTCACAGGAATATTCCTCGATTAGCTTAAATTAAGAGAAATAAAATAGGAAGGGTGAAAATATAGTAAAAGGCCAAAGAAACTGAGACATAAAGTGATAGTGCAGTTTATATTCTGTAGCATTTAAATATAGTTGACAATGGTCTTAAGTTCAATATTACACATTTATTATTTGTCTAACCGATCAATATTTGATTGTATCACCTTAAAGTGCAATTGCTGCAACAGAAATAGTATTTTTTTTTAATTAAAGCAGAGAAAAAATGAAATGGCCAAAGAAACTGAGACATAAAGTGATAGTGCAGCTTATATTCTGTAGCATTTAGATATAGTTGACAATGGTCTTAAGTGCAATATTACACATTTATTATTTTTCTAACCGATCAATATTGATTGTATCACCTTAAAGTGCAATTATTTATTGTTTGTCTAAGTGATTAGGATTGATTTCATCACCTTAAAGTGCAATATCACACATTTATTCCTTGCTCAATTAATCAGAATTTATTCCATCAGAGTTTGAAGAAGAGACAGATGCTACCAAAGGAGTAGGATCAGTCATTGCAGTACAGGATGATCAAGCTGTGGCATCTGTTTCATTTTCCTTTGTAAATAAAAAAAAGGCAAGTCATATAAGTATCAAGAAACTAAGTAACCAAATATAATACAGCATGATATGAATACCATCAGGCATTTAAAATTACCTCAGAGTTAATTTTCTTGAGTAAATCTTCGCATTGAGTTACTTGTGCGACATTTATACTTGAACCCGGATGATCTTTATTGTAAGCACTACGTTTAAGTTTCAAGATAACATTCTTTCCAATTTGATGATTCAAATCATCAGGAAAAGCATGATCTTGCTTTAAGTCCTGACACATGGGAATGCACCAAAGTTAGCAGACTTTCAATCTTAATCAAAGTAGCAAACAAAGAAGATGGCACTGTAATATAGCTCACCTCAGGTAAGTCCTTTATTAACTGAACTGCAGTTTTCTTTAGTAATTGCGTAGCAGCAACATTCCAAAATGTAACTAAGCAAGAGTCTGTGTCATCTTTCACTGTGTATGTCACCTTCAACCTTCACAAAGGAAAAATTTCTGTAAGGGCAGCTATATGAACATGGAAATAACCTTTAACTATCAATCGTTTGGAATTTACTTTGGTTCTATTTTAGCAGGTCTTCTTTTGCAGTAAGAACACCACAATGGACTTGCTGGATCGGTTGGATCCTGAGATTTTGGCATTGACGCACATCTTGCACATCCATCATATTGCCATCCAAATTTTGATTCCAATTTCACCAGCTCACATTGCACATAAAATTCATCATCCTACATTACAATCTGAATTTAGCAAGGAAACCATGGAATAAAAAATAATAAGAAAATAACATGCAAAGATATATGATTATAACAGATTGAGCGCTTATTTTCTCAAGGGGAACAATATCCTCTGTACAAATTATCTCCTGCCTAGAAACATTGCGTCTTTGAGTAAAGCTTGTCTGTGAGAATTGTGTAGCAATAGGATTGGTTCTCCCGTTCAGACTTCACAAACAAAAGATGACAATTTGAGTGTGATACCGTTGGCATAAAATGCAAAGAATCATGTTGAAAGCAATTTTGGGAAAAGAAAGAGTTGGCAAACATCATAAACTCTAAACTCACCTAGCCAGCAGATTTTTCACCTCAACAATGTCCTCATTAAGACATACACGCGTGGCATGGAAGGATGATGTCAACTGCCTTTCTCCTGCATGACCAAATGACAGCAAGACACAATTAAATGAGGCAGAACTACAGAAGTATTGTTTGTCATAGGAAATTGCATTACAGAAATCAGAAGGGCAATCAAGTACCATTTAGATTTCTAGACACCCTACATAAATTAAGAACAGCAACAATAATTCTGCCTGTTGCTTCTTGATATGCTGCAGCAATATCAGCTGCACATTTATCAAATAAAACACATTCAATTGAGTTGTCCCTGTGGGGAAAAAATGATGGTGTTAGTGGAAAAAATTTGCGATTTTGTAAAGTGAGTAGTCAAAGGAGACAAATAAATCAGCTTACTTAGCATCAGCCAATTGCATGGTGAGTATTTGCTTTGAATACTTTTCTCCATTCAAATCTTCCAAGGATCTCATACACTTGACAAAACCATAGACATCTACCCACAATAAATAACACAATATGTAAGTATTATGACCCAAACAACTCACAGGATAAATTTAATGTTAATAAATAATACCAATCAGATATGCATCACTCTCTTTATCGGACATTGCATAAATCTCAGATATAGATATAAAGGAATATGCAATAGTTGGTATAGAACGTGGCACAGCCACATCGCCAGGCAAATATACTGTGTAGGGATTAAAAGTAATCCTGTATGTATGTCTAGCTGCCTTGTAATTGTTTGGATTAACACCGACTTCAAAGGTCCGGAACTGATATATCCTAGTCTCATGGATTCCTTTATTAAATCTTTCATGTGCTTCTTTTCTCACAACAGATGCTTGCATCTTGGTACCCTGGAGAGCAACCAAGATAAGACACAAAAAAATTAGTCAATAAATACAGGATGTTCTTTGTTCACACCCAAACATAAAAATATGCAACTTGCATACACCAAATCTTAGCCTAACATAAATAAGACATTAGCATGTTGAGGCATAGCCATGAATAAATATAAAAGGATAAGATTACAGGGTATTCAGGCACAACAAAACAAAACATCAGCGATGTGAGCAAATATAAAAGAAGAAGGCAACAAAACTGAAAATGCACAACAAAATCATAAAATCAGAAAGAAGGCTGGGAGCTCAACAAACAAAAGCATCAGCCATGCGAGATCAAAAACAGCTAAACGATCACTTTTATGATAAGGTACACAAAAACAAAGAACGGTCAATAAATACAGGAACTAAGAACATGTAACTTGCATAGACCAAATTTTAGGTCACATAAATAAGACAACAGTATAATCAGGCACAACTTCGAATAAATACTAATAGAGGGCTGAAGACAAAACTGAAAACGCATAACTAAACAAATGAATCACAAAGAAATTCAAGAAATAAAAGAAAACGGTTGTAAACAAAGGCAAGCAAGAAAACGCCCAAAAACAGCTACATGACTTGTATAAATAAAGGCAAGCAAGAAGCAGAGAAAGCAAAATAAGGTACACAAAAACAAAGAACAATCAATAAATACAGTAACTAAGAACATGCAACTTGCATAGGCCAAACTTTAGGTCAAAAAGGTAAATCACCTGATTATAAACGGAGCACAATATGTGAAGCTTTCTTCGTCGAGATGATTGTTGTGATGGCGTGGGAGAAATGGAGAAGGTTTTGTAGTTGGTTACTGAAAAAAAAAGAGAGGTCTTGCGAAGGAAAATCCCTCCCGATTCTGTGATGTGAGAGAAGTGGGTGAAGGAAGGAAGCGAGGCTAGGGTTCAGGGAAAGGGAATTCGGAGAAGTAAGAGAGGTCGAGAGTGAGAGAGCGGAAGACAGTGAGATGGGTTTCTTTAAGATTAAAAAATAAGCGAGCCATATTAGAAGAGAAACGGCTAATGAACAATGAAAATGAGAGAGGAGCCGTGCCAATCTCATCGGCTTCTACAGTGTTAGGAGAAAATCTGGTGGAAAACTCTTATAATATATATTGATGATGTTCACTTTTCCCCCAAATAGCTTTTATATTTAAGACCACATTGGGAAGTATTTGTCACTGTGGATGCAACGGCTTTTATGGTTTGTTTTGGTTAGTGTATGCATTGAAGCACACAGATGTGTATGTAGATATTTTCTCTCCTTTTAAATACAGTTCTCTTGTTAACTACAAAAAACTAATCAGGCCAGTCAGAGATGATCTTGTGCAAGTATTTTACATCCTTTGCAGGAAGATACGTAAAATTCTTTTATGTAACTTCATTCTTTTTATAAAAAAACAGTTCTTGATATCATTTTTGGGAAGTGGATAAGTTCTTAAATATAAGATCACTTCTTATTTTATCTCAAGTTTTGCCCAAACTATCCTTATACTCCCTCTATTCATTTAAAACCTCTCCTCCTTTTAAAGTTAAGTAATTGAGGGGATTTTGGGAAAATCATGTAATTTTATTGTCTTCCTTAATCTTCCCAAATTAACCAAAGTGATCTTATATTTAGGAACAGATGGAGTATTATAATTTAAAACATGCATAAAAATTGTTTTTCATGATCTGAAATATGATATCTCATTATATGACATTGTTAATAATGCACATGAATTTGTAACTGAATTCGCACATATGTGTTTTCATGGCCTACTTATATAATTTGCATTATTTGAGATAAAATTTAATTAAAATAAAGACAAAATAGGTGCAAAGTTTTTGTGTATGATGAGCTTTCATTTAAATGTATGCCATTTATAGGGTGAAGTAGACAAACAAAATTAGTTAGATATTATATTTTACTACACATATGTTCTTTAATTGGATAAATGTTATCTTATCCATCTATCTGGTAATTTAAATTGTTTACTTTGGAAAATATTTACACTTAACATATATTATAATTTAATGGTTTAATTTTTTTTAAACTTCACAAAAAAAAAGCAACACGGTCTTATAATAACCGGAGAAGTAGTTCATAATCAATTAATATATGTCTTATTTTTCTTTTCATTTTCTTCAAAGTTACTCTCTCCGTTCCTAAATATAAGATCACTTTAGGGAGGAGAGCTTGTTCCTAAATATAAGATCATTTTCTAATTTGACTCAAGTTTTCCCCAAATTACCCCTATACGCCCTTCACCCAAAAAATAGTGGTTTGAAGTTTTTAAAACTTAGGTGAGGGTATTTTGGATATTTCATGTAATCCTAACTCATTGAAATGTCTTTTTTAATCTCTCCAAATTTGCTTAAGTGATAACCTCCGGTCCTAAATATAGGACCTAATTGACTTTTTTTTTGGAGAGATTAAGGTTGCGAAATAGGTTATTAAATGATGACATATTTGACATATTTTTAGATTATCCACTAGTTTATAGGTAAAATAAACTAGTTTAAGGGGAAAAATTAGGTAAATCAATTGATAATTAACTTATTTTGCATAATTAAGGATTTTCCAGAAAAAGTCAATTAAGTCTTATATTTAGGACCGGAGGAAGTATTATATTTAGGAACGGAGGAACGGAGGGAGTACTACGGAAAACCTTACCTTTTTTAGGCCGAAGATAATCTCATAAGAAGAGATTGTCAAAATAAACTTTTTCACGGCCTACTTATGGAAATTACCAATAATGGATGCCTACATGTAAAAGTGCTAGGAAATTATACCTTGCCTATAAAAAATTAAGACAAGAGCTAAACCATGAATATTTAAGGGACAATGACAAATTAATACGAACAATATCCAAAAGGACAAGTAAGGAACTCAAATTTCTAAAATGACAAGTAAGGAACTCCGAATTCCAAAAGGACAAAGAAGGAACCAAACAGTTGTTAATTGCTATGTTCCAATTGTTAATAACTATGTTCCAATTGTTAATTTTTATTGAAGTTCCTTACTTGTCCTTTTGGAAGTTTGAGTTCCTTACTTGTCTTTTTGGATATTCGGAGGTATTTATTTATCATTTTCCCCATATTTAATAACTATTGTCGTGTGGAAATTCAATACCTATGAAATATGATGCATTCATCGATTTAAATATATAAGATGGTTGGTTTTAGAAACATTACACGTGATCAAAGTAATAACAAGTAATCAACTAATAACTGATGTGGTAAATTAGTTGGCGGTCGTTGTTCAAAAATAATGATATGAGTGTATTAAGCATCCGATTTGTAAATTTACAGTGCCAAAGTTCTTGCAGAATGCCAATACAATACTGCAATCAATTACAAGATCAAAACACTTCTCCCTCCTAGGTGAAGCCAGAGCTTAAAATTTTTTAGATAAACAACGTAAACATCCAAATTCGTAAAAGCAGATTCCATGAATACTGATCCATCAATGTTTAGCAGTTTTGTCCATCCAAAGCTCAATCACATTCTCATGTTTCCCTAAAAAAAATGATTCACTTTTGCCTCTGAACTTGTGTACAAGTGATCCTAGTGTAGCAGAGCCAAGGTGAGAGGCAGAGAATGCATCACGTGACTAAAAATAATCAAATACTCCTGGCTAGAATGTTGTGAAGTTAGAGAAAAGATTCAACAAATTATCCAATGCTTCTGGATAAAACTTCCTCGCAAACAGATAACAAGGTCTTTGTAGCCCATTCCATATGCACTGTGTCGTCAACATTGTTCTCTGAAAAATGTTTTAATACCACCAGTAGTCAATATAAGTCCAATATGTGTCTGGTTACATACAGGAAACTATCAAATTATAATGGTTTTTAACATGAAATTAAACACACACTAAAATGATTAAAACCACGTGAGATTTTATAGGATTTAACTTCGTACCTGTGCATCACTTGTGTAATGCGGAGATTCTGTCACACTCTGCATTCAGTAAACCAGATAATGCCATCGTAAGATTGTAAACAAGTCCAAATTTATAAAAATTATTTTCTGAAGTAAATTTCAAAGTGTGACTTTATCTTTTATCTATCATTTATGCCTACACTTGTCAGATACTAAGGTATAATAAAATTAGGATCAACAGGGAAACATTGCCCTCATTAGAGGGTATGGTGCAAGCTCCCTTGAATGATTTACAGAAGAAGAACATGATTTTTCACTCAACATTGTGTAGTCTAACTAAAGGAAGGGAGTGAGGTGTATGTTAATTACTGATATCTTCATGAGTAGGTCCTGTGTGATATCCGCAGCTGCAAATGATCTTGGATGCCATTTTCCTTCAGACCAATCAACATATGTTACCGACCAATTTGCAATTCCACCGGGATCAATCATCTGAACACGGACCAAGTAAATCAGTAATGAGACTAGAAAAGAAAGAAGAATGGTGTAGCCAAAAGCAGTAAAGCACTTACATGAAAAAAGGTTGGAAGGTAGTGCTCGTCAGCATAGCAGTTGCGTCCTCCCTCCATATTTGGCTGGAGAGGTTCAAAAGCCAAGTGAAGATATAAACATATACATACTATTCTGGAGATACAAAGAAATAAGTAAAAACAATTACTAATCCGTTTGTAGTTTAATTATGGGAGAGAATTGCAGGAGGGTAGATAAATTATCATCAACAGAAGCCAGAGAAAATAACACAAAAAAGTTTGTCGACTGCTGAATAATATATATACAAGTCCTTTCATAAATCAATCTTTTTATACTCTAAAAACATTATGACATTCTATTCTATTTGTACGCTTACTAAAGTGACTTGTTTTACGAAGTTAGAAATTTGATTCCAAGGGAAAGAATAAGGAATAGAAATGAATCAGAGTGGTTGAGTTGGCCCAAGCTCTCATTTCATCAAGTGATAAAAAATATATCTTTCATGTCCACACGAAATGGTTTTCTACGGAGGTAATATCAAATAATCGACTCGATCAGAACTCAAAAAAGTTTCAAACAAGTTATCTTTTTTGTGTAATACCCTGCAATGATGCTTGAATTTTGTGTAGTAGAGATTATCTGCCATCACTATTATTGCATGCCGCCGCTTCAATGAGAACCACTGCAGTAAAACATTATCCAAATTATTTTTTTTTCAAAAAAAGTGATCTCCAATATACGTACATTTCTGATCAAAGAACTTTATTATGTTTCAAAACTTGATTCTAATGATTTGTTCATTACTTACAAGGCAAAGAGAACTACTAAAGGTAAAAATGGTTTGATACTAATTACAAAATCATATAAAATGCATAAACAAAAATGGAGCAGAAGTTTTTGAAATATGCACAAAAAAGATTTTTGCTATGGAGACAAACTTCTATTACTTGGAATGAAAATCGACCTCTTGAATAACATGGAAGACAGTAAGGTTGCCCGACCTCTTAAATAACAAATAGAACAAAGTGTCAAATGGTGAGGGGAAATGGCAAGCTATTTGACCCAATGTCTGCAATCTGCAGTGCTGTCTGACAAGAGTATTGCCTGATAAAATCTTGCCCCATAAAGTACGGTGAATGGCAGGTAGTTAAATTTGGCCCTTTTCAAAAATGAAGTCAACAATGTGCTCAAAAAAAAAGTCAACAACACTCAGATTAATCCTAATTATAGAAGAAGATATAGCTATACAGAGCAAAGTATGAATTGAGAACTGAGAAGGAAAAAAATGAGGTGAAATAGCCAATCACGATAGCCTTTTCCAATTCCAACACATAGATGGTCATGAAACTTAATACTCCGTCGAGTCCTAAATATTTAAGAGCTAGTTGACTTTTTTGGAAAATCTTAAAATAACAAAATAAGTCAATTATAAATTGATTTATCTGATTTTTTCCCCTTAAACTAGTTTATTTAACCTATAAACTATTACTAATCTAAAAATATATCAAATATGTCATAATTTAATAACATATTTTATAACGTCTCCAAAAAAGTCAACTAGGTCTTATATTTAGGACCGAAGGGAGTACATGAGATAAAATTTCCCAAAAGTAACCAAAAGTAACTTAATACAAAAAAATCCATCCACGAGGATACTAGAAGTTTAACAAAGCAGTTATCAGGATCAACAGAGGTTATACCTGTGAACCTTTTCGGAAATCATTTATCTCTACTTCAGGAAGCATGTGCTCAATATACCTGCCATTACCGTGAGGACCAGGGTCCACGAAGCTTTTGATTTTTGGGTGAAAAGGAAGAAAAATAGAAACAAGTAAGATTGAATTTCCACAAAACAAATCAGCAAAAGAAACTTCTTTTCTTTTTTTTTTTTTATAAAAGCAAAAGAAACTTCTCATGATACGAGAGAAACTTATTTTACAATGTCTTACCTGTCAAGAAAGCTGACATTTGTATACAACAAGTAGTTGTACACAAATTCAAAGTGACGCACGGGTATACAGCTGAAATAAAAATGTGAAGACATAACTAAATAAAATGAGTTCCTTCAACAATTCATAACTCAGAAAACTTCGAGAACAAATTTAAAGAAATAATACCTCTCAGATAGTAAGACAAAATGTTGGTTATCCGGATCTACAAGTGCATTAGCCAAAAGTCTCCTTTCTGCTTCAATCATGGAAATTCCTCCCCATGTTACCTATAAAATTCTAATATCAAGATATAGATAGATCGCATTTGCACGACTTTCTGTGACATCAGTCAAATTAAACTAAGCACATGATAAAGTAGTATTTATATCCGGTCAAATCAACTTCCGGACATTAAAATGTTGTATGCTGCTCCATACCGGTTCACTATGAATGTCTCGCCCAATAAAATAACGGCTGACATGTGCTGGCTTTTCCTTTGACGCATGCACGTAAACTGAGAATCTTCCTTCATGGCCCTGAATTTCAAATTTCAATACAAGTAGAGTTCAAAATTATATTTACCATATCCAAAATTTAGATGAAATGCAATTATGGGCAAATATTACAAACTTCAATGTTTTAAATTAAGTGTTGTCATACAGATACATGATGTGGTTACTAAAAACTGTATAAAGATGTGTAAGGACATCACATACATGAAAGAATGCGTGCCATAGCTTCTCGAAAGGCAATGTACCCGGAGTCAAAAACATAAAAGCGATCTTAGGATTCTTTGAATGGGTAGGAGGGGTCTTCAGAAGTTCCTTGACAACAACCTTAGATTCAGTCTCCTCATCAGACAATTCCCGGATAGATACCCCTTCATGTGCTCCACAAGCTTCAGAGTTGAACAAAAAACAGGATGCAGAACTTCTTGGTAGATAAACAAAAGCAACAGTGAGAAAAATGCTTGCTACAGAAACCAATAACAAAGTCCATAAAGGGCTCTTTAAATGTATTCTCTTTCTTGCCCCAACCATGATCAGAAGATCACTTATCCGTTGTGGCCATGAAAGTAAGTGATCTCTTAGTTTATGATACATCATCAGCTTCTTCAGGCATGTCACAATTTCTTCATTTTATACAATTTAGCTGCCATGGTACATAAGACATGATCAAATACTATTCAACTATCAGCAGGTTAAGAAGCTATAAACACACTGATGTCATAAGTGATTGATCAAAGAACATATAATTCACAAAACAATCATTGATATGTAAGCTTCCTAATGAACTAAAACCACAATAATCGCAATTTTCTCGCTACACATTTTTATCTCTAAACATGAATAACATTTCACGTAACATGAACGGATTTACATAAACTGCTTTGCCAGTTGAGACAAAGACGTCGCAGATTATAACACAACAGAGCCTAAAAGATCGAATCCATGTCAAAAACGAAACGTAAAAGCACAATACATTTTTTTTGTTTTTGGTAAAAAAGCACAACACGTTACTATATCGCAACAAGCGGCTAGATTGAAACGACAATAATGTCTAGTGACAGTGGAAATATATACCTGAATCAAATGCAGATGATGGAAGAAATGAAATGAAGAAAATAAAAAGCAGCTAAAGAGAGAGTAGAGAAAATGGAGGAGTGGTGGTGATGGGAGGATCGGTAATTCGGTATGTTGGTTTGTACGTTGTTAATATTGCGTAACGCTCAAAATATGAAAAGAATAGAACACGCAGGAGAGATTTGTGGGCCCTTTGCCGCGTCATTCGACAAATTTCTTCCTATTTTATTACTACCTTGTATTTTTATTTTAATTCTGGCCCTTTCTTACCTCGTACGCGCGCTCTCTCTCTCTCTCTCTCCACTTTTTTTTATTTGATTTTCCTTTTATGTTGGGGGACAACCAACCAAAAAAAGCTACAAATTTTGTAATTAAAACATGATTTCAACCTGATAAAAAAAAACATGATTTCAACGATGTTTTTATTGATGAATGGGAAATGTTAACAAGACAATTGTATATATGTCTCATATATATAAAAGATTTAGTTTCAAATAGGTCCATTAATAACTTTTTAACATTAATAGTTATTGCAGTTGTTAATAATATATATTAACAATTCCCACCTTAAGAACATTTTAAAGTTAAATATTTTGTTTGGGACCTAGTTCAATTATCTTAATGTTAATCAGATGTCGTGTACAGTGTGGCATCCCTTATTATTTAATTTGTTAAAAAACAATTTATTTTGTGAGACACTGAGAATTTTTCTTTTTTGGAAATTCGCCATTATTATGATACGATGGGCAGTAATGAAAGCTGATTTTCTAAATCAACCCCTTGCCTATTAGAATTGACCAATTTTTTTTTATTGACAATCAAGGTATCCCCTCACCCGACAAGCGAGAGACTAATCCTCCACTGATTTGTATGCACCTCAAAGGGTGAGACAACTGACCTGAGAGATTTAATACTTCTCTATACCCAACGCCAAAGATCGAACCTCAGACAATTGATTAAGAGTGAATGAATCCTTGCCACTCAACCACACACCCCTGGTTAATTGACTGACTTTTTTTTGTTACCTTCTACAGTCTACACATTATTATTTGTATTACCCAAAAGGTTACCGCTACCTTTTTTTTTATCCATGATCAATGTATCCCCTCACTCGACAAGTGAGAGACTAATCCCTCGCTGATTTGGAGGCACCTCAAAGGGTGGGACAGCTGGCCTGGGAGATTTAATGCTTCTCCATAAGGTTACCGCTACCTTTGGTTTGTGGTTTTTTATACGATTTCTTAATCATTTTCCATAATTCATAGTTAAATTAAGGGTGTTAGTTAAGTTAGTTATTAACACATGTATTATACCAATCCACACTAACCATACATCTTTATCCCACCTTCCCTCCCTTGTTTATTATAGATAATTATTATTAGGGTTAATTTGAGAAAAGTTGGGAAAATTAAAAATTGATTTTATATTTAGAAATAGATTGAAATTTGAAATTGTCCTTATATTTAGGGATAAGAGAGTATTTCATTTCATAAGATGATGGACTATCGTAGTAGATAATGATGAGTCAAAGTTTAACCTCTACAAATGCATGTTAATCTTAAAAAAAAAATCAATGATAAACGAATGTGTCGGTATAAGATCACTAGATAACAGTAAAATAATGTATCATGGAAAATATTTAAATTTCTTTCTAAAATTAGAGAAATCAAACAACTGAGAATCCAAAAATGATTTGTGCCCTGCTATTTGATTTCACCTATCTCGCGCGCACAAAGAGTCTGCTTCTCAAATCTCCATATTTTACCTCGTTCCATATGCAAATTAGCTAAAATGTGGTGAAATTATTGAAGTAGGGATAATGTGTCATCAATATGCTGAATTGGTTTTGACGGTTAAAGAATGTAGAGTATGAAAATTTATCAAAAAATAATTAATAGTAACATATTTTGATGCAAGCAATTATATATACATTAGTGATTTAGTTCAATCAATTAAAACAAAGAAATATTGAATTTCAATTTATTTAATCAGATACTTTGTACAGTGCATGGCCAAAAAAAAAAGATACTTTGTACAGTGTGACACCGGCTCGGCCTTCTTATTTCTCAAAAGTTGAAACAGTATAATTTTGTGAGGCACTGAGAGTTTGCCTTTTTGGGGGAATTGGCCATTATTATGGTATGATGTGTAACAATGAACGCGGATTTTCTTCCCTTTGATTTTGTTAATGAACGCCTCGCTCATTTTAGAATTTACCAATTTTATCAGTTGGCAGCATGGGAGATAATTTATTTTGTTACCTTCTTCCTATCTAAGCGTGTGATCAATATGCTGAGTTGTATCTGACTGTTCAAGAATCTTGAGTGGTAAAAATTAAAGTATTACCAACTAGTCGATAAAAAAGTTATCAACAACTAACTAGTGACGTGTTTTGATTCAAGCAAATATTAATACAATTGATAAGAAATATTGAATTTGAATTTAACTGCCACTCTGATCATTTTAATTATTAGTGCGTGTAAGGAAAACTTAGTGTAACTTCTGATTTTTATTTTGCGTTAGGGTAGCGAGTAAGAAAAAAAGGACTCCTTCCTCAAAAGTTTGATCTAACCTCAAAAGTTAGTAATCTTAAGGCCTGTTTAGTTTATGGAGGGGAGGGGAGGGGAGAGATTAATATTACTTTGGTTTGATAAGAAGGGAAGGGAATGGAAGGGAGGGGGAGAGTTTAATATGGAAGGGAGGGGGAGAGTTTAATGATAATTTGTTTGGTTAATGAGGGAAGGGAAGAGTGATAATGATTAAATTACCATTTTATCCTCATAGTAATATATTAATTCATAATTGTTTCTCATATAAATTAGTTTACTTTTTGATTAGATTAAATTAAATTGCTTATTAAAAGTCACATAAAAATTGATATAATAGTATTCTAAAAATACTTTATATTGATAATTTTGAAAACAATATAACAATATTTAACCTGTCGGACGAAATAAAAGTATTGATGTAAATTGGTCCTACAATCTGGTAAAGTCAAGATAGCCTTTGTTTAAAAACCGATGTATTTTGTGTTCACATCATTCTGGAATTACAAGGTGAATTAAAAAATGATGCATTGTGTGGGTAAGAGTTATTTTCCTATGTTTTTCGGCTGGAAAGCTTATTTTTTCTTGTCAAAGTGAACCAATCTGTATTTGTCCAGAACACAAAAATACATCTCTTATAAGCTTATAAACACACGCAATTTTGTACGCAGAACCACAGTAGTTTTGTGCGAGTAGAAACTAAAAAAAAGAAGCTTTATACATTATATCTTAGGAATTATAAACACAAGCAAATGGAACATGAACTATATACTCTCCCCGAACCACAAATAAACGAGAGTAGCCTTTTTCCTCCTCCAAGAACCATAGTTTTGTAGGCTAATATTAAACAGTAAAATAGACAAGGCGTTTCATAAAAAAAAGGAATATAAAGAAGTTGGGATTAATAGACATGAATAGCCTTTTCTAATGTAATGAGGTAGAAGGAGATGGAAAACTTACCAAGCATTCAACAAGGCGAAGCCAAAGGATAGAGGATGAAATAGGTGTAGAAATATGGAGCAAGAAAAAGACCCTTTATTTCTTGAGTAAGGGTATATAGAGATATTAAAAAATTGATGTGGGTAGTTTAGTTCATATATTTTGGACTCCATCTAAAACCCCTAAATTTGGACGGAACTAAAACTAGGGGAGGGAAGAGAAGGAAATATTTTCGGCTCTCTCCCCTCCAATTTTTAAACCATGCAAGGGGAGGGACTCATTTTCCCTCCCCTCCCCTTCCCTCAAACCAAACAGGCCCTGTTTGGTTTGAGGGAAGGGAAGGGGAGGGAAAATGAGTCCCTCCCCTTGCATGGTTTAAAAAATTGGAGGGGAGGGAGCCCAAAATATTCCCTCCCTTACCCTGCGACCTAATTTTGATTCCCTCCAAATTGGGGGGGTTTTGGAGGGAGGCCAAAAATATGTTACTAAATTACCCCCATCAATTTTATAATATTCCTTATATGCCCTTACTATGGGAATAAAACAAGTGTCTTCCTCCTCACTTTTTTTGCCCATCGTGTTCTCTGTTTGCTTATATGCTCTCTACACTTGCTTAGTGATTGGTAAGTCTTTCCATTTCCTTCTTCCCCATTACTCATATCTTTGCTACTTATTTCATTTTTCATCTTGTGAATCTATCTTGGTGAGCTTCCTTACATTATGCTCGTGAGAAAATGGAAGGAAGTTATATATTTCTGCACTTCTTTTCTTGCTCTCTGTTACACCGATGAGTTTGAAGGAAGTTTATATATTTCATCTATTCTCTGCAGAGGTTACCCTTTGTTTTATTTTTTTTTTACCTGGCGAAGGTTATGTCCTTTCTTGAGTTGTGTAGATATTGAACTTTTTTAGCTATTTTTCTTTGACACAAGTGAAGGTTATTCTTCTTGGGCTTATTTCATATGATTTTAAGAAGAAAAATCATTAATTAGTTTATTCTTCTTGTGTAGATATTGACCTTTTTTAGCTATTTCTCTTTATATGATAGACAATCATTAATTAATGTAAAATTATAAGGATACAATGGTAAATTAAACATTATCACCCTCCCCTCCCCTCCTTAACCAAACAAATAATCATGAAATTCTCCCCTTCCCTTCCATTCCCTTCCTTCTTTCTTATCAGACCTGTAACATCCCAAATTTTGATTAAGGATAATGAGAAATTATTGAGGTGTCATTTAGTAAATTTAAAGTTTTAAGAAGGAATTTTAGGATATTTTGGGAAAATTATGAATATTAAATCTTCATTAGTTTGAAATTTAAATAAATACGGTGAAAGAAATTAATTGAGGATAGAAACTTCCATGAAAAGTAAATTGGAGTCTAGATCATGCTATGATGAAAAGAAGGAGAAATAGTAATATATACAAACTTTTGAGCTAGAAATATAATTAAGAATAAACAATAGGGTAATTAATTGTAATATTCCCTAAAGTATATATATATATATATATATATATATATATATATATATATATATATATATACCCATCTCTTCTTCCTCCCCTAAACCTAGCCACCTTCTCCTTCCCTCATCCGACGTCCCTCCCTCCTCCTACACCCCTCCGTCCGAAACCTCATCTCCGCCTCCTCCCCTGCGACGCCGGCAACGGAAACGGCGGCGGCCAAGAGGGTGGTGGCAAACCTCAACTCCTTTTCTTTATTTCTTTTACCTCAACCTCCTATTTTCTCCCTTCCTCACTTCGTTTCCTCTTCCTCCGGCCACACGTGACGGCGGCGTTCGGCGACGGCGAAGGCACACGGTGGTCGAACTATAGTTGTGGTAAACGTCCTTTCCTTCTTTCTCCTTCCTTTAGCCATTCTGTTTCATATCTCCTTACTCCCTTCTTTTTCTTTTCGAAATCCGGCGAGTACGACGACTTCCGGCGGGATTTCCGACGAGAAAAACCGGTGGAGCTCGGCCAGAAATTTGGGTGAGCATTTCTTTTTCAATTCCCACTCATTTTCCTTTGTTTTTGGTCGAGTTTAGGAGAGGTCAGTTAATTTTTAGGCTGTTGGGATGAGATGATGAACCAAAATGAAATTAATCTTTGATTTAGCATTTGGGAATGATTTTTGGATGTGTTTTGGGATTTCTTTTGGGTCTTCACGAAAATTTCAGATTGTGTATACTTAGGGTTTAATGGAATCAAAAGTTAAATGCAAATTCACTTTGCATTTTACATTGTAAGTTGGAAGGGGATTTATGAAATGCTAAAGAATGTGTCAATTTGGCTTTAGTTTGCTTATCATTTCTTTTGTCTAAAGTTTTTGTAGTGTTGGTTCATGAGGAATAAATAATGTTGTGTCTATGCTTGCATGTTTGAACTTGTTGATCTTTGAGGTTTTATAGGCAATAGCATTTGTCCTTTATGTGATGATAAAGCTTCAATGATGTTGCTTCATGTGTGTGCGATGTGGTGTGTGCAATGGTGTAATTGTATGTGAATATTTTGTTTGAATGGGCTGCTGAGATTTATTTTAAGCTGTGTAATCAATAAAAGAATTGGGAATATATAGTTGTTATGAATTTAGTGTCTCCACATATATATACATATAATTTTCTAAAGGTTATAGAGAAATGATTAAGTGTTTTGCTTGGTTACTCGTGGATTGAATATTGTGTTTGAATGCCCGCAGCTTGAGCACTTTGTTGGACCTATTCTAGGAGTTCTTGGTGTTTAAAGATGTGGGATTGAGTCATTAATCAACTAAAAAGGAGTGTAATCTAAGATTCCAAGTATGTTGAGTGTTTTACTGATCTGGAGTTCTCCTTTTTGTGGTTGTCTATGAGTGTACACGATTTATTTCTTGTTTGGTTGCTCATGTGGCTGTTGGTTCCGTTTTGGAATGAGATTAAATTAATAAAGGTTACTTTAAATAGATGCCCAATGTTTTAAATCATGTATCAATGTTTAAAAATTATAGACTTAGCTTAAATAGTTGAAAGGCATATGAGTATACAAACTTGCTGCCATTTTTACTGTTCCACAGTACTGATCTTTGAAGTGTTTTAATGTATGTTTCGGTGCTCGCAAGTGGACTTGGGATGTGCTGTCAGCTGTTTCTCTTTCTCACAGTTGGCTGAACAAATATATATATGAATTCAGATGTATGTATGAATGGTCGTACTTTCCCCTGCCATGACAGGATAGTTTTGTTTTGAAAAGATGGAAGTTCTTGTCTAATAGAATATAGTGCTGTTATAGTTGTATTAGTGCATTAAAATGATGATTTTGGAAGTTGTAGTGTTATTCATGAGATGACCAATTATTTTGTTCTATTCTAAATGTGGTTGAGCTGTTTTATGGTTGTAATCTATGGTCAGAAAGTTCAATTAAAAGTGTAGGGTTGTACAATTTTGCATATTCAAATTGTGCTTGGAATGTGGAGAGTGGTGTGATTCTAGTTATGTGTTGGACTGTTCGAATATTTTGTGTAGAATAAAGAATTGGTACATGCTATACATTATGAAAGAGGTGTACTGGAAGTTTGGACTTAGCCCTTTTTGATTTGATATATAGTATGAATTGATTGTGGAAGGGATAGTGTTGTTTAAGGAATGAAATGATTAATTAATGTTAGGTAGGTGGGACTATTTTGAGTGTTTACATGGTGGCTGATTTGGGAAATAAGGTGTTTAAATTTGCAACTTGGACTTCTTTGTTTGAATTGAATGAAATGTACTGTTGATTTTGAAATGGTATGAAATTTGGGCTGGTTTCACATGAATTTGTTTGATTTGGTACCTTGTGGGCTATTCAGATTTTCTTGAGGGGTCTGACTATATTTGAATTGATGAAATGTGTTAACTTCTGTATGAGAGTACTCAGGAATCCATATAATTATCCAAATTAAAATAACTAAGAAAAGGGAAAAGATGGGTAGTAACATAGAAATGAGAGAGAGATGTTGAAGTACTATAAAGTGAAAATGATATTAATTTATCATTTTGCTCTATATTATTATAGGTGTGGATGCAGATAGGCTTCCGTGACATTAAGAAAGGTTGAGAAATCGCGTAAATTGCTAAAGGGCGACAGGTAATCACACTTAACCTTGCTATAACATTGAGGGTGACGTTAGTTGGGGATTTTGTAAAATCCTTTCTCACCCTCTATATATATATATTATCTTTGAAAGATTATTTTTATACAAAACAGGCTATCAGGTGCCTTTCAAACACGATTATTTTTGTATAAAAGATTTTTACACATTATATATACTATTATCCTGCCTGGTGGTGGCCATTGATCTGGAATGGCGTGAAATGTATATAGAGATAGTGTTGGGTAGTGGTTTAAAAAGTGATGAGGATAGAAAAGAGGGTTAGATGTTGAGTTGAGATTGTTTAGAGTTATGTTGTGGAAAACACTATTAATTTGGAGATATTGAAGGGAATTGTAAGAATGTATGATATTGATATTGATTGAGATTGTGATACTGAATGAGATTGAAATTGGTGGATATTGTGAGGTTTGCATGACACTGATATATTTATGTACCATCGCGCGATGATAACTGTCGATAGGCCAATCGACAGTTATTTGTACTGATCCTTTTCGGATTGATTGGATCGGGGATCATAGGTCAACTTATTGAGAGAAGTAACCTACGGTTGTTAAGGCATTTTAGAGCCCAACCGCCCCTACGGTTGTTAAGGCATTTGAGAGCCCAACCGTTCCCATTCTGAAATGGAAAACAGAATTGGGGTTCCCTCTCTGGGGATTGCCAGAGAGGGAAATTTGCCCCCTCATCATAGAGAGGGGCACAGTGTCAAATCATATAGTGAAGATTAGATGCTTGAATGCCCCGTGATGGCACAATGCATCTATAGATGAGTGTGAGAGTTGTGGTGGTAGTAACATTAGATTGGAGACTGGGGAGGTGATATTTAGTTATGTGTAATTGACTGAGGGATTTGAGTGATATGTGGAAAGTAGAGATGATGAATTTGAGTTGATTTGGACGGAGAGACTTGAATGATGAATGAAAGACTTGACATGTATATATATATATATTATTAGTTTTAAAATGTGGTACCCTTTAGGCGCCCTCGCTACCGCACATCTCACTGTTATAGTGAGTTAAGCGGTGATTACTGAGACAAATTGTCTCATCCCACGATTAATGACATTTTTGCAGGTATTCATGCACAGACGCAGACAACAGGAAAGAGAATTAGGTATTAGAAGCTATATAGACTATTTTGAATTGTATATTACCAATTTGTATAGGTCTGCATTCGCTTCCGCATGTTTTCTTATTAAAATGAAAAATAGACTCAGGGATGTTGATTGTGGATTATTATATAAGCAAAGTACTTTTCTAACTATGATAGGTTTGTAATAATATGAAAAGTCTTTTCTATCATAGTTAGATGATTATTAATGATTGATATTAGTTTACTTCTTTTTCTAACCATGTTAGGTGAATTTTTTTTAACATGGTTAGCTATTAATTATCCATGATAATGTTCAGATTATATTAGGAAATTATTTTCTATCATGGATAATGTTTAACCATTACTAAATTCTTTTTCTAACTATGATAGGACATTTGTTATTATGGAAATCCTTATTCTATCATAGTTAGTAAAGAGATAATTGAATTAAAAGGGATATATTAGGTTAATTAGGGAATTAGTAACAGATTGTAACAAGACCAAACAAAGTAACATTAAACCCTACCTCTCCCTTCCATCCCCTTCCTCCCCTCCCCTCCCCTCACCTCAAACCAAACAGGCCCTAAGTTGCTTTCGGCTTGTCCATTGCACTTTGGAGCCTTTGACAGAGTGGGGACTACTTTCTATTTCTTTGTTTTTTTATGAAATGGAGTACTTTCTATTTCATTCTAAATAAATGGCACTCATCTTCTAGAAATAAAGTGGACTAAACCCTAAAAAGATTTAAATAGAATATATTCTTTTCGAGTTACAAATTTCCATTTCACTCTAAAAAATGTACCTATAATATCCTTTACTTATTTTCTCCTTTGAGAACCTCTTTTAAACAAAAAAAAATATTTTCAATATTTGAACTCATTATCTATTAAATTTTTGCTATTTTCAATTTTTAATTTTAACTTCACATTTCCCCCTCTTTTTTATCAGTTAACCTTGTTCTCTCTAAACTTATAACAATATATGTACATTTTATTTGTGTATTATTTTAAGCATGATCTGATCTTTTAAATCCTGCAAGACATGCTTTGATATAATGCAAGAGACTAAAAAATAAACATAAAGTAATGATTAAGGAATAGAGCAAGCAAGTAAAAAATGGATGGAAAAATAATCATGCATCTTTTTTCGAAAAATAATAATCTAACAAACAAACAAGTTCAGACATCTATTAATATCGATAAGATAACTATCATGTATGTGGACTATTAAATTCAAGTGCAATGGTCAAATAAAAAGATACTCCAGTATTCAAATCACTCAAAACAACTCCGGACATCCATAATAAAAGGGAAGAAAACTAATAAATAAAATAAATAATATATGCATCATAAAACAAATAACTAAATATTTATGAATACTTAAATATTATAAATATAAAAAATGGTTAATCATTTGGGAAATAGCCTCTAGACTTGCAGAAAAAGGGCCTTTAGCCACTGAAATGAGAAATAACAATTGAGTTGGATGAGAAAGTAACAATTAATGGACATGAACATGAGGGAAATGAATGTAAAGAAAAAAATTTGATCAGTTGAATCCGTAGACCATAATATGGCTCAAGAACAGAATTACCATACCAAAGTGCAAATGGAAACATGAGCAGTCCCAATTTTGAGGAGGAATATAACATTGGGGAGCCAAATAAGAAAGGAAGACTGGATGTTTGAGGAAGATAAATTCAGTTCAGATGATTCTCCTAAGGTTGTTCCTAAAAAATCCTATAGGAGTGTGTGTGTCAATGATGAACCGAGTTTGCATGAAGAAGAGGAGGATGAGGAGGGTTGGTGGTTGGATGACGGATGGAAGTCAAGAATTCGTATTGAGGAGACGGAGAAGGGACCGAATATCATTATCCTCCCGGAGTTCTGTCAGAAGTTAGCCAAAAAATGGGGAACCTCTCTGATTGTTAGACTTCTTGGTCGTACAATTCGGGAGGATTACCTTAGCATGAGACTTCAAAAAATGTGGGGATATAGGGGAGATGTAGACACAATGGAGATTGGTTCAGGCTTTTTCATAGTTAGATTACATAGCAAGGAGGATTATGACTTTGCCTTGACAGAGGGTCCTTGGATGATCATGGAGCATTATCTTGCTGTTCAACCATGGAAGTCTGACTTTAACCCGGATGCTAATGAAGTTTCAAAAATTGCGGCATGGATCCGTATTCCGAAGTTTCCGGTGGATTACTATGAGGAGGGTATCTTATATATGGTGGGAAGTCAAATAGGTAGGGTTTTAAAGATTGATTCCAATACGTTACGCCAATCGAAAGGGAGGTTTGCAAGATTATGTGTCGAGATTGATTTGAGTCGTCCTTTGTTACCAGCTATTCTGATTAATGGAATAGAGAAGAAGGTGGTTTATGAAGGACTTCATTCAATTTGTTTTTCTTGTGGTCGCTATGGTCATGACATGAGGAGTTGTTCTTTCAAGAAGAATGATACGACAGAGGTAAGGAAGGATATGGGTGTGTCGTCGAATTATAATGTAGATGAAGAGGAGTCAGAGTTTGTAGCTAATCCTCATGAAAATAAGTCCAATGAATTTGGAGAGTGGATGGTAGTTCCTCCTCGTCGTCGGCAGCAAAGAACGATGGTCACGTCGACGACACAAAAAGAGAATCGTACGAGGTTTGAACCAGTCATTAACAGTAAGCATGGAAGTAGGGTGATTGCCAAGAATGTAGGAGCTGTTGAGGGATCTCGTTTTGTTGCCTTGAATGTAGAAAATTCAGTTGAACAAATTATGGAGAAGCAAGATATTGTTGTCTATGATACACATCGTCGAGTCTCTAAAAATCCCCAATCACGTGAGATAAAACGTGATGTGTCACTGGGGAAAAAGAAAATAGGCAAGCAAGCTGAAGCATCTTTGAAGAGTGGAGGGAGCCAACTTTCATGCCCAATAAATATAAATAATATGATAAAAAGAAAGGTCCAGGGGAGTCAAATGTTGATAGGGTCATCTTCATCTTCTTGTTCCTTTCCTAGTGTGCTGAATGATGTAATTGTGTCTAAGGATGTTCTGGACAAGAGTAGGCGCCCTACTTGTATTACTCAAAAGAATAATTTTGATTTAATGGATCCTGGGGCTATTGATAAAGCACTAGTGCATACAACAAAGCCTTTGAAAGATATTGTGCTTGGGTTAAGTAATGGGGTCCTTGGAGTTGTTGATGATGTCGAGATACTTGTGGGAGATGATAATATGCATGATGTTGTCATGTCTTCTTGAAGTCGTATATTGTACCATTCTTTGTATATATATCTTTTTTATGATTTTTATGTCATGGAATTCTAGGGGAGCGGGAGGTGCTCCTTTTCACCGTTTTCTTGGAGAATTGTGCAGGAATAAATGTGTTAATTTGTTGGCTTTGTTGGAACCTCGGCAACCTGGGTCAAGAGCTAGAAACGTAGCGCGTAAGTTGGGATGGCCTAATATGCATATTGTGGAAGCTAGGGGATTCAGTGGTGGGATTTGGTTGTTTTGGGATGATGAAACAAAATTCTCAGTGTTGACCACGGGGGATCAATTTATTCATGGTGTGATTGATGTTGGTACTGGGAATGAGTTTTTTGTTACATTGGTGTATGGTCATCCGAACATGATTTTGAGGAGATCTTTATGGTCTAGTCTTAATTCCATATGCAACCCGGAGGAAGATAGATGGATGATAATGGGGGATTTTAATGCAGTTACTTGTCCTGAAGATCGAAATAATTCCTCTCAGAGCAGTGGAGGAGTTGATGTGTCTTTTCGAAATTGGGTTTTGTCTAATGATTTGGTTGATATTGGATTTTCGGGTCCAAGGTTTACATGGGGAAGAGGATCAAGTCAAAGTAGAATTGATCGAGTGTTTGTTACATCAAAATGGTATGAATTTTTCTCTGATGCTCATATTGTTCATTTGCCGAAATATAAATCAGATCATTCTCCGATTATACTGGATACGAGTATTTTGAAAAATTATGAGAAAGTTTACAAACCATTTAGATTTTTTGCTCCTTGGGTTTTGCATGAGGATTTTCCAAATTTTGTACAGAATAATTGGAAGATTAATGATAGTTGGAATTCTTCTGTTTCTTTATTCACCAAGAAGTTATCCGCTTGGAATAGAAAGACCTTTGGGCATATTCAAAGGTCTAAAGAAAGAATTTTGAGGCAGCTGGATGTTTTAAATGATACTATTTCTCGCATGGGTTGCTCTTCATCTCTAGAGTTGACGCAAAGAGAACTATGGAGTGAGTTTGAGAAGATTTTAATTAGAGAGGAAGTTATGTGGATGCAGTATTCTAGAACGAAGTGGTATAATGAGGGAGATCGTAACTCAAAGTATTTTCATGTGATAGCTAATGGGAGACGTCGCAGAAATAAAATTTTATCTTTGAAGTTGGAGTCAGGAGAGTGGTCTTATGATCCTGATGAAATTATGGAGATGGGTAGGAGATTCTTTGAGAACTTATACACTTCATCAGAGGTATATAATGGTTCATTAGTTTATGGGTGTACATATCCTAGGATTGATGAGAACTCTCTTTCAATGTTGGGAAGAGGGGTAAATGAAGTGGAGGTCAAAAAAGCTCTTTTTGATATGGGTCCTTTGAAAGCCCCGGGTCCTGACGGTTTGAATCCTTTATTTTACCAGAGCCAATGGGAGACAGTGGGTGGTTCTGTTGTGAAGTTGGTTTTATCCATGTTTGAGAAGCCAGATTTAATAGAGCATATTAATGGGACGCAAATAGTATTGATTCCAAAGGTTGCTATCCCTCAAACTATTCAAGATCTTCGACCCATTAGTCTTTGTAACGTGATTTATAAGATTGTTACAAAGATAATATCAAATAGATTGAAACCAATTATTTCACGTGTTGTAGCTCCAAATCAGTGTAGTTTCATAAAAGGGAGGCAGAGTTCTGATAACATTATCCTGGTTCAGGAAATTATTCATTCTATGCGAAATATGAGGAAGAAGAATGGTTTTATGGCAATTAAAATTGACTTGGAGAAAGCTTATGATCGTATCCAATGGAATTTTATTTTTGATTGTCTGAGGGAGCTTGAGATTCCGGAGAATATTCAGAAAGTTATTCAGAAATGTGTGTCCACACCATTAATGAACATCTTGTGGAATGGTGCTGATGCTGGCTCTTTTAAACCCACACGCGGGGTCAGACAAGGGGATCCACTATCTCCTTATCTTTTTGTCCTTGCTATGGAGAAACTTGGCCATTTGATTCAAACAGCTGTGAATGATAAAGATTGGCAACCATTTCAGATATCTAAAAAGGGTATAGCAATCTCTCATTTGTTTTTTGCTGATGATCTTATTTTATTTGCTAAGGCAGATATGGAGCAAGCAGGAGTAGTAAAAGCTATTCTTGATGATTTTTGTGAAGTGTCGGGACAAAGAGTTAATGCTTCCAAATCGAGGATTTTCTTTTCAAAGAATGTAAATCATATTAGATCTAAAGAGATATGTGACTTTCTGGAGTTTACTCCCACGTCAAATTTGGGAAAGTATCTTGGTATGCCTATTATCCATGACAAAGTTAGTAGTTCAACGTATAATTTTGTTTTGGAGAAGATGGAGACTAGGTTATCTAACTGGAAGGTGAACATGTTATCGTTTGCTGCTCGTCAAACACTTGTATCTTCGGTATTATCAGCTATGCCATCTTATGCGATGCAAACAGTCCCATTACCGTCAGGTATGTGTGATCGAATTGATAAATGTTGTCGTAATTTTCTATGGGGAAACTCGTCATCTGGAAGAAAGATTCATGCTATCTCATGGGAGAGAGTTTGCTCTGGGAAGGAATTTGGTGGCCTTGGCATCCGGAAGGCTAAATACCAGAATAAGGCATATATGTCCAAACTTGGTTGGGCTCTGATTAGTCGAAGGGATTCTTTGTGGGTTCAATTCTTGAGGGAGAAGTATAAGGGAGGGGCAGACTTGATTCCAGAAGTAAAGAAACGAAGGGTAGAATCATCAACATGGAAGGGTATTAGATGCAATTGGAATACAGTGAAGGAAGGTATTGCTTGGAGTGTGGTGAATGGAAGAGAGATTTCTTTTTGGGAGGACTCGTGGGTTCCCCATTTGGGGAAATTAAGTGCACTTACAGTTCTGGCAATTCCTGAGGATATAAAAAATTGGAAAGTTGCTGATGTTCTATCTCCTTCAGGTACCTGGGATTGGCAGAAATTTAGAAACTATTTTGTTCAGGATGTGTTAAAGGCTATTGAGAGGGTCTCATTGAGGTCAAGTGAGTGTCAAGACTTCCCGGTTTGGAGGTGGACTTCAGATGGTGTTTTCACAATTAAGTCGGTGTATGAGCAACTAAAGAAACCCAGTAATGCTACGATATCTAGAGATTGGAAGGTTGCTTGGAGTTTAAAGGTGCCTCAAAGATATAGAACTTTCTTATGGCTATGTCTTCATGATAGAGTTTTGACTAATGAGTTGAGGTTGGAGAGGAAAATTTCTGCTACGAGTGCTTGTGATATCTGTAAGGATTCAGAGGAAACTCTTATTCATGCTTTAAGAGATTGTTGTGGCTCTGATCAGGTTTGGAGGAAAGTGCTCCCTCAGTTTATTGCAGTTCAATTTTTTAACTTCACTAATGTATATGAATGGTTAAATTGGAGTATGAGGCAAAGAATCTTAATTCAAGGTTTTGAATTTAGGTTATGGTTTGCTATTATTTGTAGAAATCTTTGGCTAAGGAGAAATGAGTTTGTTTTTAACAATAATTTGTGGGGTGAATATAATGTAATTGCTCGAAGTTATGCTTGTTTGGGATGGGGCAGACCTGTTTTGAATCAAGAGTTGAAGGAAAATAATTTGGATAGATGGGAATGTCCTGCTTATGGGTATTTGAAATTCAATATTGATGGAGCAAGAAATTTGAGTTCAGGATATTGTACGTGTGGGGGAGTGCTGAGAGATCATAATGGGGATTTCATACAGGCTTTTCAATATCGTATTGGTATTGGGTCTTCTTTGTCTGCTGAAGCTTGGGGCTTTTTATGGGCTCTCAAGTTATCATGGGAGAAGAAAGTTCAAAGTTTGATTGTTGAGAGTGATTGCCATGAATTAGTTAATATTTTGCAAAAGACGATTCCAGTTTGTCATCCAGATTTCGAGGTTTTGCAGGAAATTAAAAGTTTTTTGAGAAAGAAATGGACAGTGATCCTTAAGATATGCCCAAGAGATGCCAACTGTGTTGCTGATATGCTTGCCGGAGTAGCTCAAGATATGAAAGTTGATTTTTTGGTCTATGTTGACCCTCCAGATCTGATTCATAGCCTATTGGTTTTTGATTTGAGTTTGTTGTTTTACTGTAGAAACTCAGTAATCGTTGCTGAGTAATTGTTTTATATTGTAGTTCTTTTTATCAAAAAAAAAAGAAGCCGTTTATTGGCACTTGTGAAAGTAAACGACTGAATGCACAGTAAAAAGCAATAACTCGACAAATCAGCAGGATTGTCCGATTGTGCACTAAGAGCTTCAACAGGAACCTTCACACTAAATATGTTAACCATGCAGGGAAAAGGAATCTATGAGGTGAGTGCAGCAGTCACAAAGGCACATAAAGTAAAAATTACTTGCAGGCTATTTATTAATTACTCTACGTTTATAAATTAATTTCTGCAAACATATTTGCCTAACTAATAAATTGATACACAATCATATTGCACAGCAGGAAGTATATTATATCCTTACATGGCAGAAATTCAAACCTGAAACTTTCAATGTTTTTTGGCTGGAAGACATTATTGAGAGCACATTCAATATCCACAAATCCACAAATATAATAGAAACAATGGTTAGGTTAGTCAACGCAACAAACTCGAGAACTAATGCAGCATTTTCTTGTATCTCAACAAGGCGGGCCATAAAAGCAGAATCCAACAACTCACTCCAAAAATAGTAATCAAATGCGAGTGAACTTTAACAATCTTAAAAAACAACACTTATCATCAATTCTTTAATCAATATAGAAACAAAAATAGTCTTGATGTAACTTACAGTAGGCTCCTGGTGATACGTTCAACAGTGATTTTAATATTAGTACAATCAAGTAATAATTATATCATTGGAAAAAGTGCTGAAATTAAACTTTACTGATAGAAAGAAAATCAGAGGCCAGCTGACCACAATATTTGAAAACAACAATCATTATCATATGAGACTAACAGTTAATTAATCAACACAGTTAAAAAAACTAATTTTTAAACTGGTAACTCTTCTAAACATGCAATGGTATCTCGGGAAGGATTGAGGTGTGCATAGAGCTTAAAGTTATCAATTCATTTCTCAGTGTATCACATTTAATTTAGGAAGGTTAAGGTATCTAAATAAATTACTATCTCCAACCCTTTACAAGAGTTAGTTGACTAATAAGGGTACATAAAAAACTAAATAAATTACTTATTTATAGCACATGTTACATGATCTCTTTGCATTTTGAAATTACTTATTTTTGACCAAATTACTTCTAAACTAGCCTTTTATATTTACGACCAAAAGTATAAATTTATGGAGGGTAGTAGGGGTTAGTAAACCTGGTAGTTGTCTTCGATATTGGAGATTCAGCTGTATTAAAGCTAGCTGGTCTATTACTGGTCCATCATAAAACTGAAGAAAATAACATAGCTTAATAGTCTTGAAAGACAATGTTCTCCATATTTGCTGCAAGATCAGAGGTACCGGCCTTCAATTCCATCTCCTTACTGGGGTCTAATATGCGAGCAATTGTATTTAAAAATTGTAGGAAAACAACATGCCATCAGCAGGATTCTGGTTAAGATATCAAACATAAATAACTCTTCTAACAGTAAATAGCAGTAACATTTCTGCAATAGTTTTCGAATTTTAACCAAAGGACCTAACAGTTCCTCGGATTCAATTTTCTGGCAGACTACATGCCAAAAAATATAGAATATTAGTGTTAAAGAATGAAAATATGTCATCTTGAACTGGAGATGAAAATATGTCATCAGTCAAGCATTTAATCAATCTGAATATTTTTGGGTTAATGAAAAAAAAAGTTCACGTAAAATAAACATTTGAGTATATCATAATTCGCGCCCATATAATTTGATCTGCATACTTAGATCTGCATCAATTGGCAACACCTAAAGCACCATCAAAATTGGCTCCATCACTAAATTGACCCATCCTTTAATAACTGATCTGGTTCCTTTTTCACCCTCCAGGTCTAGGCAATAGGTCCTTACCCAATACTTCTCTTTAATGGCACTGTAACATAAACTTTAACAATTTTTAGTGAGAAACCCACATTATATATCACAATTTCTAAAACAAAAAGCTAATGACTGACTAAAGTTTAGCATAAGCGATGAAAGGGTCCTCAATAAGAAAAGTGCAACTTTATTGCTGAAATATATTTGCAATAGGAACTGAAATTTTATGGATTTTAACTACCTGACGAACAACCTCTCCAAAGCTTGAGTTACAGCAAAATCTGACAGCATCATCATCACAATTCAAAAGCCAAACTAAATGCTTGACAGCTCCAGCCTAATGCAATACACAGATATTCATTCATAGATAAACCAGCTATTGACTCTGCAGTTCTTTTTATAGTAGATTTATCTTCTAGTTCTAGATTCAGACTTATGTTTTAAACAGCCTTCCTTAAAGGATGCGACATCTCTAAAAATCATTGGCTCAAGTAAGCATCAGAAGCCCAAACATTCTAACAAACTTTCTCAAAGTCAAGACCAGCAGAAATACTTCCCAGATATCAGGAGGTAGAGTACCTCATAAATCCCAGTCTTTTCTAGCTGCTCATGAAACAACATACAACAATTAAATTAAGGGTAAGGGACCTAATCTGCCCCCCGAAGTAACCACCAAGGAGCGCTGAGCACCCTGAACTAACAACAGGCCCGTATCTACACTCCAAGTAACCAAGGTGTTTAAAAACTATCCCGGTTTGACGGTCAATAACGTTTGACCGTTAGTATGCATATGTGGACGCCACGTAGAGACCTGTTTTGCCACCCGGCGCCTTGTCATCGCCACGTAGGATAAATTAATGTGGGTCCCACATTAAATAAAAAAAAAATTCTCCCTCCCCCCCCTTCACCTCACCACCAGCCCCACCCCCCCGTCACCTCCCCCCCTACCCGCCCCAGCCGTGGGGCGGGTGGTGAAGTGAGAGGGGGGGCGGGTGGGGGGGGAGGTGACGGGGGGGTGGGGCTGGTGGTGAGGTGAAGGGGGAGGGAGGGAAAATTTTTTTTTTATTTAATGTGGGACCCACGTTAACTTATCCTACGTGGCGATGACAAGGCGCCGGGTGGCAAAACAGGTCTCCACGTGGCGTCCACATATGCATACTAACGGTCAAACGTTGTTGACCGTCAAACCGGGCTAGTTTTTAAACACCTTGGTTACTTGGAGTGCAGATACGGGCCTGTTGTTAGTTCAGGGTGCTCAGCGCTCCTTGGTGGTTAATTAGGGGGCAGATTAGGTGCCTTACCCTTAAATTAATTCAATCTCAAAAAGTGTACTTTTTAAAGTGAAGTTATAGAAATAGGTCAATACGACCTTCCAGGTTTGTACAAGAGAATGAACCATTTGTACATCTGAATGAGTTTGTGAGAGAGATGAATATATTTTAAACAGCTAGGTTAAGAATATCGGTCAAACCAAATTATTACAATAAATTCATTAAAAAAGACACTTATAAGACAAACTTATAATCTAAGTAAATATGATAATAGTCAGTACAAGATAACCATCAACAGAAGCATTGTCCTCCAATTCCAATGTGCCTTGACGTTTGGGGCAATGAGTCTCTTGATATGATGAAGCATCCAATAGAGAAGGAAGTTGCCACATCCAACCAGATGAGACCATTGATGATGTCCACACTACTGACCCTAAATAAGCATCAACATCTGCATCAGGTTAGAAGGAAATAGATCCAGTAGGTTAAACAGGGAAAGGTTAACTCAATTCATTGATGAAACCATTGATGATGTCCACATTATAAAAGTTCAAGACACACAAGTCAACTCACCCCTTTTTGCCGACTATTGAAAATCAATTTCTCTGGCATAGGCCAGAGGAAATTCAGCTTTAACACGTGCAGATGACCCATGCCATACAAGTTATAATCAACAGCACAAAGAAAGGAAGCTTAACTTTTTGCAATCCCTTCTTAATTTTATTTTAAATAAGTCCATTCTTAATCTTAAAGAAAGACAGAGAATACCTTTACCTACATAGGTTCTTAAACAGGACAGCATCACCATCAAGCACTCAACTTTCTGTTTTCCTTTAAATTCATAACCAGTAGCCTTGTGTTAATTACTCCGTCTTCATATTCTAAGTCCTCTTAATGTCAAGTATGTCATTAACCCCACCCAATAAAAAAGGATGACACTACATGGCAATTAGTGAAAATTAATAAACTGTTTATGCAAAGGAACACAAAACACACACAAGGAAAAATCATACAAAACCATTCATTGAAAGGAAAACCACGCACATACACAACAGTTATGAATAAATTTTCTTAAGTTCTAAAAACAAACAACATCATATTGAACAAAAAAAGTTACAAAACAGTAAAACTCTCAAGCTCATTTAACGAAACAAAAAATTGTCTATGAATGAAGTAGAATAAAATCAAATATCAGCAATTGATTAAACAAAAACTCAGCTGAAAGAAGTCAATTCATTATATGTAAAACATAAAACTAGGGACAGTCGATAATTCCAAAGAAGCCTCTACATTTATTGAAAATTTTAAAACGGAGTTATATCCCACCCACACACACACACACATCTGTGTGTGTGTATATGTATATATATATATATATGTGTATATATATATATATATATATATATATATATATATATATATGTATATATATATATATGCTATATGCATGTATATGTGCCTGCCTGCCTGCATACATCCATCCATACATACATATGAACCCAATTTAGGGTTTAGGGTTTAGCCATGGGATAGTGAAGGAAGAAAATGTTGAATGTGATGAACAAGAGAGTGGGAAAATACAATGATGGAAGAAATATTAAAGTGTATGAAAAAAATGAAAGAGAGGTAAGAAGTGAAAACACCAAATTGAATTGAATGATATAAAGAAAGAGGCGGAGAGGAGAGACGGAAATCGAGTGAGGTATTAGGGTTTCATAAAAAGAAGGAAAAGAAAAGGGAAAAAGTTGGGGGCAAATAAAACATAATATACCACTCTGTAATTGTAATTGTAATTGTAATTGTGAAGAACACCGAACGGGGGGAGCGTCTTCGTCTTCCATAAGCATAGATATATATTTATTTGCCTTCGTGTGTAATATTGATGAAAGTGGATTGGGGCATATTGTGGGAGGGAACATTGGGAATTGGAAGTGGAAAGAAGGATAAGAAGAAGGGTAATTTGGAGTAGAGGGAGTGAGAAATGGAAATGGAGGGAGAAATTTGTGTCTCCGAAATAGAGAGAATGCAAAAAAGGGGTTTGAAGGCTAAGATGAAGGGAGAATTATGAGGGAGGAAGGAAAGAAGGAGAGAAAGAAAAGCTTAACAATGGAGGAAGAAGCTAAGAAGGGATCGTTTTGAAACCTATGTTCCCGTAAACTTCACGCGGGAACATATAGCTGCGTAAGTTTCACGCCACCCTTTTCTTATTTATTTTTTTTTCAATTTTTCAATCCCGGTGTAAAATAAATTAAATTAATTAAAATGGCAGTTTTATAAGATTATGGATTGCAGAGGATGAACGAATAAATTGGAAAATAATTATGAAAAATATTGATAAGTATAGTATAAATTACAAAATAATTTAGTAATTATGAAGCTGTTAAATAATATATGCTTCAAAAACATAAAATACCTAATTCATTAATAATTAATAAATAATAAATAAAGTGACTGCAGCAAGATGATTAAAAAAACAAATACGGTCATTTAGTAGTTATTATAAGTTTAATAGCATAGAATGAAAATTATGAATGAACAAACTGTATAACATTTGAAAATAAATAGATATACATTATAAGTAATAGGAGCATTTCCTCTTCAAGAATAGAAACAATCTAAATAATGTAATAAAAAAAAAGAGAGAAAGAATCTAAATAAGAGGTTAAGGTAACTAAAATTAATATAATATAGCTAGTAGGAGTAATTCATAAATAATAATGAAATGGTGCTACTACTACTGTAGGAAGTGCAATTATTAAACTAACTACAATACTGTTATTATGTTTATAAACAGAAAATGGATAAGCTACTAAGAGAAATAAAGTAAGACAAATTAACTAACAACAATAAATTAGTTTAAATTGAACCACTAATAAAAATTAAGACAATTTTAAATACAAAACAATATATCATTGGCTAAATATTAGAGACATCAGCTTATTCATTCCTAGAATGCAGCATTTAAATTTGATTTTTATTTGTAGAATTCATAGTTGTGATTATGCATTATGTCAATTCTATACTTGAACTGGTGCATTTTGGTCTATATAGTTTTTTTTTTTGAAAAATATATTCCAAATGGTCAAATTGTTGAGCTGCACATATTTAATTTGAGGGCAGAATAACCAATTCGCATTAAGTTAACCTTAATTTGACTTGTAATAACAAACATGAACACAGCAACGGGATTAGATAAGGCAACGAAGAACTGCCTACGTGGAAGCACCAAAACCAATAGTTTACTTCCAAGTAGGTCCCACATTGATTTTTCTGCACACGTGGCATTGTCTCCCTCATAGAAGCTTCATTATCTCCAAACCTCGTTCAGTCATGAAACCATCTTCAACAGCCATGGCTTCTTCCTCTCTCTCTCTCCTACCTCACTCTGTAGGAGCCGTTAATACCCCTAAACCCAAATTCTCATCTATCCATTTCTCTCACTCACTTCTTCCTCAGCAAAGTCGCCGCCTTAAAAGCTTTCAAGTTTCTTCTTCACTTTCAGTCTCTAACCCTCAAGTTCGAACCGGTCCCGATGATCTCGTGTCATCCATTCTTTCAAAGGTAATAATTTGAAGGTTTCATGCGGTGTTTCGCGGTTTTATTAGCCTTAGAATTTGTTCCATACTCTATGCTATTAGCTTTAGTGTTTCTCTGTTTTTGTTTTGTCAGCCATACAATAGGATGACTATTGGGCTAATCTATTATGCTTATTTTGCACATTTGATTTTTTGGGTACATCCCATTGCTATATTTTGTTCAATATATGGTGAGACTACTCTTTATTTCATTATTGATTGGAAATAGAGGTAGAACATAGGTTGATTTATTAAACTAATGTAAGAGATAGAAATCTATGAAGACCGTTAGAAGGTTCCAATGCTTATTGATAATCCTTACTGGACTAAGAAATCACTTGTTTGCATTAGAAACTTCAAGATGACAGGAAAAATATGGGCTAAGACGTTAAGTAGGTTGTGTATAGAACATATCTGGTTAAATGCCAGGGGATTTTGAGCTAGAGGAATTACTGTGAATGGGTATGACGATGAAAGGAGAAGTTTAGGAAAAGTAAAACGAGTTGTGTCATTGAATTAAGGTTTGCTTGTGACTATGAATGGTTTAATTATTATTGATTTTGTAAGTTTTTAGCACCATGATAGTTGCATATGCTTGTTTGAGGTAGACGCGCCATTCATGGGATTCAAGAGATTTTTGTATTATAGAAGTTGTTATGTTTGGTCCAGGTGATGCAAACAGATGGAGGAGTTTTGCTGAAAGACGAAGAACATAAAGAAGTCGCTGAAGTGGCTCAAGAGTTGCAAAAATACTGTGTGAATGAACCAGTGAAATGCCCTTTAATATTTGGAGGTAATTCCATGCATTGGAGTTATCCTGACATCGCATTGAATGTCACTCAAAGCCGGTCTTCATTTTTTGATTTGGAATCTGGCTTCATATAAATTAAATATACTGGTTTTCACATTTGTAAAAGCTTTTAACAATCTGTATTCATCTTTCTCCAGAAGTTTTCAGATATCATTTGTCCCAATTTGGCAACAAATCGGGTTATATGTGGGGGGCTATTTTCCACTTTTTTATATAGACAAGGCAAAAATTTTCTCTCAGTGCTTTGTCTGTTCCTTAAGAAATCATATCATTGTGTTTGCTTACTTTTTGCTCTTGTTATTGTTACAGAGTGGGATGTGGTGTACTGTTCAAGGCCAACATCGCCAGGTGGTGGCTACAGAAGTGTGCTGGGTCGCCTTTTCTTTAAGACAAATGAGATGATTCAGGTTGTTGAAGCTCCTAATATTGTCAGAAACAAGATCAGCTTTTCTCTCTTTGGCTTCCTGAATGGAGAGGTGTCTCTCAAGGGTATGTGATCATATATTTTCATTCTTAATGAATTTGAACAGGCAATTTGCATGTGGTAGCAATAACCCCATTTTGAAATCTCCTTAATACTACCTTCGGTCCTAAATATAAGACCTAATTGACTTTTTTTTTGAGAGGTTAAGGTTGCGAAATAGGTTATTAAATCATGACATATTTGATATATTTTTAGATTATACATTAGTTTATAGGTAAAATAAACTAATCTAAGGGAAAAAATTAGGTAAATCAATTTATAATTAACTTATTTTGTTTTTTTATCAGATTTTCTAAAAAAGTCAATTAGGTCTTATATTTAGGACTAGGGGGAGTACCTTAGACCAAATCAGAATTTATCTTAATGCATTTAATATTTCTTCTTCATTCTAAATACAGCTGTCTATTACAAGATGATAGAATTTCTTGAGAACTCTTCTCTGATGAAAAATGCATGACTAGTTGCTTGTTATATCTAGCTTTTCAATTACATTAAGGACTGAACATCATATAGACTTTGTTTAGAGTTTGATTCAATTTTTTTTTCAATGGTAAACTTGTGTGATTTGTTCAGTTTTGTTTGGATCATACAGGAAAGCTAACGGCTCTAGATGGGGAATGGATTCAAGTTGTATTTGAAGCACCTGAATTAAAGGTTGGATCCTGGGAGGTCCAATATGGGGGTCAAAGTGAGGTTAAGCTCCGAATTACTTATATAGATGATAAGGTCAGATTAGGGGTGGGTTCCAGAGGTTCTCTGTTCGTTTTTAAAAGATTATGAAATAGAAATTCAATTAGAATACTTTCGTGATTTATCTATGATGTCCTTTGATTTCGTGTATATCGATAGAAAACTCATGGGTTGTGCCAATAGTAGAGCAAATAATAACATCGACTGCAATGGAATCATGTTGGTTGTTACTTCTCAGTTGGATCTTTCTATATGTAAAAGAAATCACCTTCCCCCTTTACATTCCCCTCTATACAATACTGCTAATAACAGTCGTTATAAACAATCAGGTGTGAGGGATGGAATAAAAAAAAGTTCCATATCTATAAATGTGATGCTTGCTCATTACTATAAATCATATAGAAAGAAATTGTTGAGTTTTTTAAAATACATAAAAAAAGTTAAATAAGGTTTTTATAAATTAAATGACCTAATTTTTTTATCAATTTATTTTACTTATAAGTTTTAACATATAATCTAATTATATACTTAATATTTTATTATTAATTAACTAACTCGTTTTATCTTCCTTACCTTATAAAAAAGTCAATTGGTCAATTCTATTAACTAACTCGTAAAGGTTGCATACTTAGAGCTCGAATTTAAGAAAACTCGTTAAATTAGAACAAAATGAGATATCACTTTTTTATTGACACCATTTTAGTAATTATATTATATTCTTTCTTTGTATTCTTTATAGCCTCATAGTCATACAGAATGGTTCAATATTCCTAAATATTAATTTTGATATCCATTGCTGTAGAAAGATAAAAAGAAAGTGACATTAAAAAAACCTCAAGTATAAAAAATATGATGCCAATTTTTTTATAATGATTAAAGTATAGTTTTATTCCTTTGTATTTTGCATCAAATTTCAATTTAATCTTTTACGTTTGGAGAGTACACTTTTAGTTCTATTTTGTTAACACCGTTAGCCTCACTTAACGGTAACAATGACTTATTAATCGAAAACATTATTTCATAAGTAAATGAGGGTAAAAAATGATAAATTTTAAATTTTAAAATATAATAATAATTACACTAAATATTTTAATTTAATTACATTTTATCGATATTTAATCTTGTATTAACGATTTAAAATTTTTGAGTTAGCATTTTCAGCTAACTTAAATTAACAATATTAATAAAAAACTAAAGCGTAATTTCCAATAACAATGACTAAATCGAAGCTTGTTCCAAACATATAGAACTAAAAGTTTAGCTTAGCCTTTTATAAATTACAAAAATTTAAATTATATATGCAGAAAACATGGTCCTTTTAAAATTATTTATTACACAAACAAATTTAAATGTTCTCAACACATTTTAAAAAACAAACTTATAAATACGGTAGCGTAATTGTTTTTGGTGAAATACGGTAGCTTAATTTTCACAAACATCCAGCTGTACGGAGCGTAATTCTTACGCCAAGCGCGCCTATAAAAGGAGCGTCATCACTCATCAGTTCCCGCCACTTCAAATCAATGGCGGTATCCCTCTGTGCTTCCAATACTCTTCAAGGTTTTCCAATTCCTTCTTCTTCTTCTTCTTCTTCTTCTTCTTCTTCGCTTTCTTTTCTCCTTCGCATCGCTCAATTTCTACCCTCTCTCGATTACTAACGAAGGCAATTTTCAGGTCAAAAGAGCAAATACGTGGCTCAATCAGTGGTAATCATCTACACTCTTCTCTCTTGCTTTCCAATTTCAATTGTTTCATTTGTTCTTGAAACTCTGATTGTTTAACCTAGTCGTACGTGTGTATGTTGAAGCTGTGCCTCATGTTTAGGGTTTGCGGTGTTCTCTTTGGTGGAGTCTGGCTCGTGGCTTCATTGTTTATCAGCATATATGAGATTATTTTAAATTAGGGTTCTGTGAATAAGCTTTGATTTCTCTGTAATGTTTCTCTGTTGTTTTTTTTCGTAGAGAGCGCTTCCTATTCGTATATTGTCTGTTGGGAAAAAGAGATCTCCAGGGGTACAAATCTTGGTTGACGAGTACGTTCAAAAGCTTAAATACTTTTGCAATGTTGAGGATGTTCAAATACGATCAAACCCTAGGAACGCACGGTAAGGTTCCCTAGTCATTTTTATTGTAAATTATTTGCAATTGTGTTATCTTTTGTTACATCTCGATAAGTAAGCAAACCTAGCTCAGTCTCTTATCATCAATTTTGCCGCTTTGAGAATTATCTGGGTAGCTATTTCTAGAATTCTTAGGCGTCACATGAGGTGTGCTATTGCACGTTTTGGCGGTGAATGCTTATTAGCGCTGGCAATTGTCATTATTGTGTTGTCAGAAGGAAACGGAAAGCTAAAGCTTCTCCATGGAAGAAGCATTTTTCTTAAAGGGCAAACGCACCATTCAAAATCACCAATTATGAGATTACTGTAAATTACAATTACCTTTTATATTCCGGAATATCCACCCTTTCAAATATATGTTATTTGAAGCAATTTAATGTTAAAATGCAACATTTTCAAATATTTTCCAAATAATATCACTAAATTTTAATCAAATAGTTTGTCTGATAGTGGTTTTAATGAAGATCCATTTGAAAAGAAAAATTTAAAACTAGCTTAAATTTACAGTAAAACAGAATAGGTCCTCAGCTCTGACATATGTATACTTAATTTTATTTATCACTGTATCTTGACAGAAAAAATAATAAATATGTTGAGTGGAAAAGCAAATAGACCAAGAAATGTCCATGTATTTCAAGTAATTTCAATTTGCTCATGACTTGCAACTCACCTTGGTAAATGATATTATTGTCACTTATGTTTTGTATTCCCCTTCAATTCACTTTTCAAACTTATCTAGTCTTTTATGTTGTAATTCATAATTAGTGCTTGCAATGTATTACAGTGACACAAGGACGCAAGTTGATGATGAAGACAAAGCAGTGATGAACATTCTCAGTTCCGATGACTGGGTATAGTCTCAAGCATGTGTGGTAACTGTGTTTTAACATCTTTACTGGCATTTAATGTGGGATCAAGAAAAATTTGCCATTTCAATTTGTTCATCCTGTCCTAATTTGCATGCATTCTATAGGTTGTGATGCTGGATGAGCGTGGGCAAGACATAGGTTCTGAACAGATGGCTGAATTGGTGGCTGATGCAGGAGATACGGTAAAGCTAACATCCCATTATGATTTCTTTGTAAATGATCTCTACCATGCATGGAAAGAATACTAATGATCAAGCTCTTTGCCATTTTGCTGAAAGAGCATCAAGGGTCTTTCATGCTATGGACCATTGACCTCCTATGATTTCACTTAGGAACAATCTTGTATGTATTTATTTTTAATAAATCTAATTCCAAAGACATATGACTTAATTTTTCTTAGTAAGTTATGTCAAATATAATTCACTTCATTAAACAGCTTTTATCACTAACCTGCATTTTATATTTTTATTATGTCTTTGATCTTATCCTGTATTTTTATGACCCACCAATCAGATTCTGTATTGCTATTTGGAAAATAGTGTTTACCAAGACAGGAAGAGGTAACATATTTTGTAGTCTTGAGAAGGATATAATTTTTTGTGCACTAATACCAAGTTTGTGCTTAAGCCATATGCAGTACATTTGTTGCATGTTATTTCCTGCACCCATGCAGTGGGATCAAGGTTTCTCTGCTTATGTGATTTTTAACATTTTCTCTCTGTTGGATTTCTGCTTTCCCGGGGAAATTATTATATGCAATTAATACTAAACTCGATGTCATAGTCGACTTTATTTTTACAGGGAGCTTCAAGATTATCTTTTTGTATTGGTGGACCCTATGGTCATGGAAGAAAATTGCGGGAACGAGCTAATGTATCTATCAAGTTATCTTCTCTAGTGCTAAATCACGAGATTGCGTTACTTGTGCTCACAGAGCAGCTTTATAGGTAACAAACATTAGTACCTCTTGTGCACCCCGACTATAAGAATATTTTGTGTGCGCTTACTTTCAGAGCTGAATCATATTAAGTTAAATTCTATGCTCGTTTGCTTGACTGTTCTTAATTTAATCTTTTCATTCTTCTCAATGGTTCTCGGGGGTTTTCTCCTATTAAACGATTTGTTTTCTGATATGCAGGTCATGGACAATTTTGAAGGGACAAAACTACCATCACTAAGACATTTGTAAATTTTGTGATTTGAATTTAGACTTTCAGTCTTACCATTATTGTATACTTAATTAATGCATATTGATTCGGATGAACTCTTTCCTGTCATGTTCGCAGAAATTGATTTGAACACGGGTGATGAAAACGAATGGACGAGTTGTTTCTGTAAGATATGTATGACATGAGTAAGGAATATACATATTAAATTTATTGAATTCAAAATTAACGTGTGCTTGTATATGATTACGAATTATAAAAAAAAAATCGTGTCGTTTCCTCTCATTGCTGCATGTTCGCCGCTACAGCAGACACACAGCGGGTCTTCAGTTGATGTTCATGACCGCTATGACAAAATCTGAACATGTAACTTTCAATGGTAAATCTTTTTAATCGGCATTGTACAGTATTAAATTTCGTATCTTATAAAATAAAACAGCTATTATATATACAAAATATTGTATAACTAACTCCTTACACTGAAAAAAACATAGACTATTTTCTTACCTGAGTAAATCTAAACTGTCCAATTTTAATACATTCATTAATGATTACCTCCACAGTATGAAAGCCGAAACTTTAGACGAGCTGAAGCTGCAAAGGATCTAGCTAACTTCACGAGTCATCTGAAATTGGGGTAACTTGAGAACATTTTTTTTATACATAAATTTTAGGAAGGGGTTTGGGCTTAACCCAATCCAAGGGCAGGACACCTAACTCATGATCCACTGGGGCCTGTCCCTGTGGGCTCTGGAGCATGACCAGCAAGCCCTTTATGTCTGTCCACACAGGTAGGTTACTCCCAGCTTCACTTAGCTACGGAGATGCCTCCCCAAGCGCCGCGATGGAGACACAACAAAGTGTCACTCCCCAGGATCGAACTCGCGACGTGGTGGTCAACCCGACGCTCATTGTTCAATTCCTTCGCCACTGAACCCACGGACGATGGGTAACTTGAGAACTTGAGAACATTTTTGTTCCCGTGTATTTTTTTATTATATAAAGAACCGCCCACTGTGGGTTCGAACCCACGACCACAAGGTTCTTATTGTAACGAACAACGACTGGCTTTGAATATCGGTACTGGTCAACGGCCGTAAATAAATGTTAACTTTTCCCGCCACTGGCTAGTGATCAGCCACGTCACAACTAAACTCCTCTCCACGTGTCATCCCCTCAATGGATATACGTGTCACTCCCTCTTCCCCTCTGGGCTCAAAAGCAGAACCAAATTTTACGTTCCAACATGGCCATTCTCTGCTTAACACTACCTCATTTCGCTCTCAAACTCAAAACTCCCATTCATCCGTACAAGGCCGTTTCGATATTCCCAATCATAAAGAGAATCTTCCCCTCAAATCACCTCATGGCCATGAATTTCATCACTAAACCTTCAAGCTCATCAAACTCAACCCCTTCCTCACAAAACTACGTCGTTCCGGAGATAGACCCCACTGAAATGGACCGTATTGCTGATCAGACTTTTCACAGGTACACGCGGAACATCGAAAGGAGAGGAAAAGGCACAGCCATTGTTTGGTTCAGGAATGATCTTAGAGTATTAGATAATGAGGCTCTCTATAATGCATGGCTTACGTCTGAATCTGTATTGCCTGTTTATTGTGTTGATCCTCGATTATTTGAGACCACCTATTATTTTGGATTCCCTAAAACTGGGGGTAAGTGTGTGTGTGTGTTTCTTTTTTTAAAAAGAACGAGCTTTTGTTAAATTGTTTTAACATTTATATGTTGCGCTTGAACACCATGCTGAGATTTTTTTTATTGGTTTAAATTGTTTCTTAATTGTTGTTTATTGGGCAGCATTGCGAGCGAAATTTCTCATTGAATGTCTAGCTGATTTGAGGAAGAATTTGATGAAACGGGGATTGAATCTGCTTATTCAGCATGGGAAGCCTGAGGATATTCTTCCATCCCTTGCAAAAGCTTTTGGAGCTCACACAGTTGAGTGATTGAATTTTAATGCCTGCTTTTTAAGTTGGTTGAAGAAATTAATTTTCATGCTGTTGATCATTTCTGGCTATTGAAGCAATGGGACTTGATTTTGAATATGATCTAGTCAGGTGTATGCCCAGAAAGAAACTTGCAGTGAGGAGTTGAATGTTGAAAGATTGATCAATAAGGGTCTGCAAAAAGTTGTGATACAACCATGTTCTGGGGAATCCACAAGTGCTAAAGCTTCAAACAACCCAAAGTTAAAATTTATTTGGGGCGCCACCTTGTACAATATTGATGACCTCCCTTTTGATGCCACTGGTTTACCAGATGTGTATACTCAATTTCGTAAGGTATATTAGTTGTTTAGCTGACATATGCAATTGTTGTGTGTACCTAATTATAACTGGCTTTACTACTTGTGTATGCTGATGGAGGCTGAATTTCCAGACTGTTGAAGCCAAATGTACCGTGCGCACCTGCATAAAACTTCCAAAATCTTTTGGACCACCTCCTCAAGTTGGGGATTGGGGATGCCTGCCTTCATTGGAGCAGTTTGGATTTAGTTCTCCAAGTGTAGGTGTTGCATTAATACTTAAACAAATCCTTGAAGTATTGTGACTGTCAAGAAATTTCAATCTTTTGAGCTCATTATATTAAATATGTTCTCTGCACTTGTTCTCTTGATAAGGTAAACAAGGGAATGAAGTTTGTTGGCGGTGAAACTGCAGCATTGAGCAGAGTCTATGAATACTTCTGGAAGAAGGTTAGGAGATATTCATGTCAGCTATGCAAATCTAATTTGTCTTATGTTCCTGTTGTTATGTTTGCTTTTTATATAATTAATGTGTTGGTTCAAAAAAGAAAGATAGGTTAATGTATAATCTTTTTAAATAAAATATTTGTGTTTGATCTTCAAAATTATCTTTGAGCAGGATTTACTTAAGGTATATAAAGAGACCAGAAATGGGATGCTAGGGCCTGATTACTCAACTAAGTTTTCTCCATGGCTTGCCTTAGGAAGCTTGTCTCCTCGCTTCATACACGAAGAGGTTAAAATTGTTAATTATTTTTCTTTTAGCATTTCATTATATTTCAAAAATGTGATTGCTTTGACAAAATTCATAGCATGCCATTCGTTACAGGTGAAGAGATATGAAGAAGAAAGGCAAGCAAACAGTTCTACCTACTGGTAATTCTCTATATTTTTTTAGCTGCTTTGATTAGTTACCTGTTTTTTAATTATTTATAATATATGACTAGTCTGTCAAACTGCATTCTAGAATTTCCATGAAACACATCAAAATAGTGTAATTTTGGTCTTTTTTTGAGTAAATAGACATTCTTGGCATGTGTGAGATAAAAGGAATAGTGACCATGGATTATGCATTAATAAGGAAAAGGAAAGAGACGGTTAGTTTTGGAATGTCAGTATTTAGTACTATGATACAGGTAGTAATTACGGTGATGTCGACATATTCCTAATCAATTATTTTTCTCTTCAGGGTTTTGTTTGAACTGATATGGAGGGATTACTTCAGGTTTCTTTCAATTAAATATGGAAATTCTATATTCCATGTAGGTACGATTTAGGTTATGAGAAAAGTTCTGGTTAAACACTGATTTTGCTAAACTATCAAATATGGAATTAAATTGATTAAGACGATGTATTTCTTTAGAAATTTCTCTTTACAATGTAGAATTTGTCTCATTTTTTTAGGAGGCCCAAGGAAATTGTTGCAGAGATGGAGCCAAGACAAGAATTTGTTTGAGTCTTGGAGAGATGGTCGGACAGGGTACAGTTTTTAGTTTTTTATGTTGTGCATTTATCCTACTAGTTCTTGTTAAAATCTGTTTTGGTTTTGTTAGGGTTCACATATAAATAGTTAAATACTAGTGGAGGAGGCATAATAAAATTCAGAGATTCTTCTCGAAGTAATGGATTGAAGAGAAAGAATTTGACAGTGTAGTACTTTTCTTAACCCAAAACAAGCAATGTGGACGCGGAAACCATGTACATGGTCTAGTTTGATTAGGTCATTTTTACTGTCATCGCATAATGTTTAAATTTTGAAAAATTAAAGATAGAAAGTGAAGATAAAGTAGGCGGCAAAGAAGTTTTTCATTTTGATTTTTACTGAGTACCTCTGAAAATTGATTTCTTTTACTTCTCTGTTATGGACACTAGTAGTATTCAAGGTTTATAGTGAATATCCTTCTTACCCTTCTTGTGCTGATGTAACTATATTTCTATTCCTAGGTATCCTCTCATAGATGCTAACATGAAAGAATTGTTAACCACTGGATTCATGTCAAACCGAGGGCGCCAGGTAAACTATAAGTCTAATCATGGTGTTCAACAGTATGAAAATCATTAGGAACTTCTATATATAATCTGAAGACTGTTGCGTTCTTATTTCATGTAACTCATAGATAGGATATTTTATTATATCTTCCGAGGATTTGCACCTGTCTTTATTCGTGAGATGTGTTTTGAATTTTTCATTACCTCTTTGACAGATTGTATGTTCATTTCTTGTTCGTGATATGGGCATAGATTGGCGCATGGGAGCTGAATGGTTTGAAACATGCCTTTTGGATTATGATCCATGTTCCAATTATGGAAACTGGACTTATGGATCAGGTAATTAATTGTATTCTGTACAACTATGCTTATAAGCTAATGCATGATTCGAAACAGTGAATGAGCAGTTATACTGCTTCTAGGGTATTTATTCATCTTCAAATCTGTTTTATTTCATTTTTTTATGCCCATTTCCACCGCTGAAACTTTTATATATGATACACTATGTTTGTGGTGAGCGATGCAGAACAAAAGGTCCCCCCACCCACCCAACAAAAAAAACATAAATGAAAGGAAAATACCTTCCCTACTAGATTTATTATTCAAGTAGACAGTTGTGACTGTCCTGTGAGCCATGTATTTATTGCTCTTTATGAAAAGTAATTTATGCAACCACCAAATCTGAAATAAACAAATATTTTATCCCTATCCAAACATAGGGTAAAATTCATTGCCATGAAGTCATGATAAGAAATTAAAAAGTACCCCTATTTTGGAATGTACTATGATTCACCTATGGTGGAGATCTTTGGTTCTGCTGGGAATCTTATTTAGTGGTTCTGAGCTTTCACGGTACGCTTTTCCCATTAATGAAAAGGAAATGATTGATTCAGATGCCTTCACAGTTTTCATAATATGCAATGCCAGATAGAGTATTCCTTTTTCTTAGTTTATAACATATGAAAATGATAATATTTTACTCATTCTAAAATATCCTTGTTCAGGAGTTGGGAATGACCCCAGAGAAGATCGTTATTTCAGTATACCCAAACAAGTAAGTGCTTATAAGAAGTGGCAAAAAAATGTTTTTTTTTTTCTTTAGCAATTATATGTGAAAAGTGTGGGTCTGTTACTGAGTCACATCATATATCATTAATATAATTAATAAATATGACAGTGATTGAGTAGGTTGAACCTCAAATTCGAGTATGATGTGATCTGTTCTTTATCAGGCACAGACATATGACCCAGAAGGTGAATATGTTGCATACTGGTTGTCAGAGTTAAGAATAATTCCAAAAGATAAAAGACATTTTCCTGGGAATGTATATATCAGGCAAATTGTGCCCCTCAAGTTTGGGACTGCAGGAAAACACCATAAGGAGGACAGACACAAGGGTGCCACCAGACCCAATCATAGAGGAAGAGAAGCTAAAAGTAATTGGAAACATATTGGATAAAAGAGAGAGCAAATTTCTGATACTATATTAATCCTTGTTTACCTTACTCTGTTGAATTAGAAGCCATGTACTAGTAACTTGTATGTATTTAAAGCCGAATAGAAATATTACATTCGGTCTTTATAAAGATGTTTGTAGTTAAGGATTGGAGGTAGTAATAATTTGAGAGGTCATTCATTCTTGTTTAGGTCTTTAACATGCCATTGGTTTTCCTTTTGCAGTGTGTTGATGTGTTTCCTTTAAGGCAAGAGTGATATCCTCCGTTTCTTTTCCACTGTTAGTGATAAGAATGAGTTGTTGACAATAAGTATTATTCGCGAGACAGTGTTGTTTTGGATTTAAATGCTCTGGCTTTTCTTATCATATACTAAAATCAACTACTATATGACAACCATGTTCCGAAACTATGAAGTGAGCTAGTACAAGTCACAAAAGGATAGCAATCAGGAATCTGTTGTGAATTATGGATAGCAACCATGAAAGTGAAATATAAGGAACAAAAATCAAATTCCAAACGCTAGAAGGGAGTATGGTGTTTCATAAATAATATTTATATTTAGTAATTAAAACCTCACCAAAGTACAATATATATAAGAGATGTGCGAGTACTGGTAAAAAGAATTAGAGATGTGAAAGTAATTAAAGGAATTAAGATAGATGAACTAAACTGATTTAGAGTTTACATGTTCATTCTTTTAAAAAATGAAAGTGAGGGAAAGGTTAACTAACTTCAACTAACTTGTTCATGAAAAATTGTATAAAATGGTCAAAAATAATTTGTAAATGGAAAAGCAATTCGGATGCACCAATCGAAGTAAAGAGTCTCAATTCTTATAATGACAGTGTATTGGCGCAGGGCAAATGGACGGCGATGGATTATCAATGAAGTAAGGATGGATTATCAATGAAGTAAGTGTTGGATAAAGCCATGAAGGTTTCATAAGGCTGATAGAAATATTCGAGATACACACAAACATATGTGCGCGTACGCGCGCGCGCACACTTTTTTTTAATGTTTAAAAAACAGGTAAGCTTGTAAAATTTTTTTTTTGACCTTTAACCTTGTAAAATTGATATTTTAAAATATAATCCTTTAGTCCCATCGATAGTTTATAAGTCACTTTTGCAAATTCTGGAAACATTAAATTTCAATTTGAACAAATAAAAAACTCATATTCTACTTATATTTAATACCCATTGCATCACATAAAAAAGTAAACATAATGAATATTGAATAAAGTGCAAACACATGATTCAAATGGAGGTGACTTATATATAGGACCAAATAAACATTCTCTCTCTACCTACAAATAGGACCAAAGGAGCATATATATTTATATTTTCCTATAAATAATTTACCTTTTTTTTTGGCCAGACTATAAATAATTTACCTTACCCATATAAAGCATCCTAAATCGTATAATCTGTAACATATACTAGTAAGTAGTCTCTATTAAAAAATACACTTCATCTAATCCTAAATATAAGACTTATTTAGAGTCTCAGTCCTACTATTGGTACATGCATGTAACTTTGGCTCGGGGGTGGGGTGCTGTGGAAAGGAAAGGAAAGGAAAGGAAAGGAAAAGCGAGAGGGTGTGTGGGTTTACGTGTGAGGATGACACCCCGAAAGAAAGGAAAGGGAAAGACATGCAATTTTACAATTTACCCCATCAACCCCCCTTAAGAAAGGAAAGGGAAAGACATGCAATTTTACAATTTACCCCATCAACCCCCCCTTTCCTTTCCTTTGCATTTTTGCCTTCGCGACCTTCTTCTTCATCTTCATCTTCTTCTTCTTCATTTTCACCTTCCTCCCATCTCTCTCTCTCTCTCCCTGCCTGACGTCGATCTGAAGGAAGAGATCGATCCCACCCTCCTCGGATCGACTTTCTTCCTCCTCCCTCCCACGCTTCTTCCTTTGGTTCGTTTCCCTTTCCCTCCCTCCCAATTTTATTCTCTGTCTCCTTTTCCCAATCACATATCTTCTATATTGCTTCCGCTCCTCAACATTTCATTTGTTTAATCCGCTTACCAATTTGTCATTACCATACCTAAGGTTAGTTTATAGTTAAACTTATCGTTGTTATGTTGATGCTTTGCTTTATTATGGACTTTAACGCCCAACTCTCTCATGGTTTCGTCGTGGAATTAAAAAACAACAAGGCCTTAGCAGATTAATTAACGAGGTTTAAATAAATGAATGAATGCAGTCTGGTTTGCGTCATGTTAATAGCAAATACTAGAAATGAAGAAACTGGAATGTGTTTCTCATAAGTTATAACTAGTCTGTTGTGACTTGCACGGTTCTAGGAAATAAAAAGCTATGGCTGATGACAAAGGAGTTGGAGAAGGTGAAACCAAACAGACAAGTCCTACTGCTGCTGTGAATAAAAAGAAGCGGCAGGGATTTATTTCCAGACTTTGGAATGGAATATTTAG